>CM040835.1:32360730-33033230 GCA_022828995.1 Vimba vimba
TGTCAGTAATGTCATTAGGAGTATAACAACCTCGTCTGTTGTCAGACATTGTTTGCTTCAGCTTTCATTTTGCAATCTAGTGAGCTTTTTCATCATCCTACACCTCTAAATAAACCACAACAGTGCTGAAGACGACATTTTGGGTTTTGCAGGAGAGGTGTGTGTGTGTTTGTGTGTGTGTGGGGGGAAAAAAGGTACAATCTCAGCTTTTTTTCCCAGACTGTTTTGGAAGAAATAGGGCAGTTTTATGAACACACGGCAGACTCATCTTTCCGGACAAGAAAACTTCTCCTTTCTGCTCCTTTGCTCCTGAAAGGTGCCTCGGGTCTCCTGAGAGAGCGTCTTCCAAGACAACAGCTGTGTCTTCCTGATTCTTAATTTAGTTCATTTATGCTCGGTCCGCATTCATCTGCGACGGACCAACGAGGTTACCTTGCGTAGATCTTCATTTCCAATTCAATAATGCTCTTCAGCTGTGTTAATTAAACAGTTAATATTGAATCTAGCAGAAATTAAACCAGAGTCCACAAGAACCCTTTGGCTCTAATGCGGGCATCCCCTTGAGAGATTAGTGGCATTATAATGAGGTGGAAAAACAATTATTTCAGGTGCTTTTCATATACCAGCTTGATATCGTCAAACGCGTTATTGAGTTTTATTTCGCCTGACTGTTGTTGTTATTGTGCTCGTCATGTCGGTAATGTCATTAAGAGTATATCAACCTCGTCTGATGTCAGGGATTGTTTGCTTCAGCTTTCATTTTGCAATCTAGCGAGCTTTTTCATCTCATTCATTTCAATTAAAGAAGTGAGAGGACTTAATTGTGCTTGCTTAAAGATGGACTATGAGAATCACATTGATGAACAGAAGATGTTTGAGGAGAGATGGAAGGCCTCCAGCTTCTGACAGCGGTTAAAGAGATGTGAGATTGGCAGATGCAACCCCAAAACATTGTCTCTAGGGATCGCTTTTCTCAGAACTGTAATTGAAATTAGCTTTCACGGTTTAGGAAAAAGTCAATGAATTCATTAAGGCGATCAAACGGCTCTGTGGTTTAAAACACATGGCTTTAAAAAAACAAAACAAGAAATGACCCCTGCTGAGTTCAAGTTGAACTAGATGCTTAAATAGATAGTAGTTTCTGATGTTTTACACACTAAACAAACCAGCAAAAATAAAAAAGCAAATCGCAATAAAAAATAAAAAATTATATACATTATATATGTAGTATATAAAAATACAACTATAATATTTTTTATATATATATTATATATTTAACATATTTATTCTTTTATAAAGTTATTGTTATTTTATATTTTATATTAAATAAAATTTTATATTAAATTGAGATAAAAAATTATATATATATATATATATATATATATATATATATATATATATATATATATATATATATATATATATATATATAGTTTTTTTTTTTTTTTTTTTTTTTTATTCTTTATTTTTATTTTTTTTTATTTTTCACTGCTCAAAAAAATTAAAGGAACACTTTGAAAACACATCAGATCTCAATGGGGAAAAATATCATGCTGGATATCTATAATAATATGGACTGGGTAATGTGTTATGAACGAAAGGATGCCACATCGTTTGATGGAAATGAAAATAATCAACCTACAGAGGATTGAATTCAAAGACACCCTGGAAATCTAAGTGAAAAAATGATGCAGCAGGCTTGTCAATTTTGCTGAAATTTTATTGCAGCAACTCAAAATGGTTTTCAGTAGTTTGTATGGCCCCCACGTGCTTGTATGCATGCCTGACAACGTCGGGACATGCTCCTACTGAGACGACGGATGGTGTCCTGGGGTATTTCCTCCCAGATCTGGACCAGCGCATCACTGAGCTCCTGGACAGTCTGAGGTGCAACCAGGTGATGTCAGATGGACCGAAACACAATGTCCCAGAGGTGTTCTATTGGATGTAGGTCAGGTGAGCGTGGTGGCCCTTCAATGGTATCATTCCTTCATCCTCCAGGAACTGCCTGCATGCTCTCGCCACATGAGGCCGGGCATTGTTGTGCACCAGGAGGAACCCAGGACCCACTGCACCAGGATAGGGTCTGACAATGGATCCAAGGATTTCATCCCAATACCTAATGGCAGTCAGGGTGCCATTGTCTAGCCTGCAGAGGTCTGTGCGTCCCTCCATGGATATGCCTCCCCAGACCCTCACTGACCCACCACCAAACCGGTCATGCTGAACGATGTTACAGGCAGCATAACATTCTCCACGGCTTCTCCAGACCCTTTCCTGTCTGTCACGTGCTCAGGGTGAACCTGCTCTCATTTGTGAAAACCACAGGGCACCAGTGGCGGACCTGCCAATTCTGGTGTTCAATGGGAAATGCCAATCGAGCTCCCTGGTGCTGGGCAGTGAGCACAGGGCCCACTAGAAGACGTCGGGCCCTCAGGCCACCCTCATGAAGTCTGTTTCTGATTGTTTGGTCAGAGACATTCACACCAGTGGCCTGCTGGAGGTCATTTTGTAGGGCTCTGGCAGTGCTCATCATGTTCCTCCTCGCACAAAGGAGCAGATACCGGTCCTGCTGATGGGTTAAGGACCTTCTACGGCCCTGTCCAGCTCTCCTAGAGTAGCTGTCTGTCTTCCTGGAATCTCCTCCATGCTCTTGAGACTGTGCTGGGAGACACAGCAAACCTTCTGGCAATGGCACGTATTGATGAGCCATCCTGAAGGAGCTGGACTGCCTGCGCAACCTCTGTAGGGTCCAGGTATCGCCTCATGCTACCAGTAGTGACACTGACCCTAGCCAAATGCAAAACTGGTGAAAAACAGTCTGAAAAAATGAGTAGGGAAAAACTGTCAGTGGCCTCCACCTGTAAAACCATTCCTGTTTTGGGGGTTGTCTCACTGTTGCCCATCTAGTGGACCTGCTGTTAATTTCATTAACACTAAAGCAGCAGAAACTGATTTTCCAACCCCCTCTGTTACTTAACTGACCAGATCAATATCCCAGGAGTTTAACTGACTTAATGCTATTCTCTGATTAAAAAGTGTTCCTTTTATTTTTTTGAGCAGTATATAGACCCCTTTTGCGCCGACGTCACAGTTACGTCACGGCGCTAGCTGGAGGCAAAACAAACGGAAAACTGGAGGCGGCCAATACAAACCAGCACAGATTCGGCTACATAATAAGGAGCTTAAATTATTATTTTTATTATTAAATGTCATCTTGTTGTGTTGTTGGGTGCAAGAATCGATGAAAAATGAGTATGCTGCATCTGGAATTTTTATTTCTAGAAAATATTCTTATAATTAAAATTGCACCGTAGTGTCACTCTTTACATTGTCGTCTTCTTGGCGCTGGCTAGGCAGAACTGCGGATCGTACCACACAAGTCTTTACATGACCATTCAGCACATTGTTATAGGCATCTAAAGATTTATATGTCCTCAGTTTCTCTTTACCCTTGGTTTCTCTATCAGGTAGGTGTAGAAGTCAGGCCACTCAACCGGAGGTAACAGTTAGCGTTAACGTTAATTCTGTCAGATCGTCCATCCATTGACTGAGCGTGTAACGTTACGGGTCAGACAATCTGGTTCCGTCCGTTAAAATTAACTTCTGCAAATAACAATCGCGGTCCTGGACAGTGAGTGACCTTGCACATTAAGACAAAATTGGATTTTCTCCAGTCATTGTTAAAAAAACAAGCTAACAAACTGGCAAACTAACGTTAGTGAAGCGGCCAGAGGGTTCTTTCTGCCTCCAGCTAAGCCCCGCCCACACAAATACGTCACCATGTTTACCAACTGTAAAAGGGTCTATATATATATATATATATACAATTCTTTTTTATTATTTTTTTTTTATATAAATATTGATATGAGAAAAATTCTTGACATACATATTTGACATCTTGTTTCCCAGTTAGTTATGGACAACAAGATGAAAACCTTTCCTCAACAAAAAAAAACACAAATTCTGAATTATTGTGTTGTGAATTATTGAAATCCCATGAAAGACAGTTTTAATTTTGATGATTTTATTTGAAATCAAATTCAGGCCTCATTATTCAGACCATCTTGACTCATAAGATTTTAATACAGAAATGAAACATTCACCAGCAATCACAGAGGCGGGTTTAAAGCCTGGCCGCTCTGTCCAGTTCAGGCCGCAGGTTTTTTAATTTGATTTTTCAATGAAACATTTATTAACTTTTTACATCTGAGGCCTATTAGGTTTAATTAAATATGACGGCCTATAAAGATTCCACAATGAAGTTTGGAACCGTAGTGGCCAAAAACTGCGACACTGACATCATTCATTTCACTGGCTCTTACGGTATTCATGGGCCCGGACCGCAGCGCCTGGCAGTCTGTACAGTAACTCAATAGAGGGAACAGCAGATGCCTGTGGAAATACCAACCGGCCAGTGCAAACGCTCGCATATTCCAACCATCATATGGCCTCACCGCCAGCCAACGGCGTGATTTGGTGGAACCGGAAAGACCGAACGTGAGAGACAGCTCAGCCATTTTTAATTTCCATTTTATATCACCCACTGACATATCTCCCGAATTAACTAATTCACTTTGCGGAGGTAACAGCAGTGCCGACTAATCAAATCGGACAATGATATTGCATAATGTCGTAATCTTCCATCTCCCCCACTGCTGTTCAGGGCAGTTAATGGCTTGTATCAGTCATGAATTCTGCTTGTTTAATGAGGAGCAGCGATGAAAAAGGGAAAAAGGCCAATTGGACGGTTTGTTACCCTCTTCCACCAATCAAGACGGGGTAAAGTGATGCCCATTATGATGTCATCGGGTCAAATAAGACACTCAGACAATCTGTTCAAGCATCAATCTAGAGAGGCAAACACCAGAACGGAGGGATTCAGATGATACTCGTCTTTCTCTCAAACCTGGCTTGTTTTGAATTCAGCCCACATGAGCAAAATGTTAAAAGCTGTCAGCCCTGAAAAGCATGACACAATCACAGGACGAAAAGAGAAAAACAGGCTGACATTTGAAACATGTTCTCAGAGATGCTGGATGGTGTTATGCAAGAAGTTAAGAACGATTATATCCGCCGAGTGCGTTACTAAACAACTAAATGCTATTGAACAACCGCTGTGGTAAAATCACAACTTCTTCTATACATCAAAGGCGTCTGATCTGCCAAACGTCCACGTCCAGAAACCCTTTTAAAATCTATTATATTTGAATTTACAAAAAAAAACATAATTTCATAAAGCATATCAAGATAATATCAGATCAAGTACACTGCGCCGCAACAGCTCGAGGCTGTCTACACTAGACCCGACAAAGCGACCATTGCAAATCATTTTGTTCTTCGTGTCAGAAGTACCGTAAGCACTTTAAGTACATCAGAAATAGAACGTGGCATCAGTTTATTGTCTAATTTTTATCCAGTGTAGACGGCATGACTGATTATAATTGCTTTTGTCACGTCGCGCCGCTCACGTCCTGTGTAGACGCGGTATTTGAGTATGATTCTCTTAGTAAACAACACTAATTGACGGATAAAGACAACTAATCTTACATCTCATGTAACCTGCACTAAAGTAAACGTTACTATAGGAATATATTTACATTGATGCATTTAGCAGACGCTTTTATATGAAAGCTTGTTTCCGCCACTGAATAAAAAATAAAAAAAGTAATTATGACTTTTTATCTCACAATTCTCACTTTTTTTTGCATGATATAAAACTCACAATTGTGAGTTATAAAGTCAGAATTGTGAGATATAAACCCGCAATTGTAAGAAAAGGTCAGAATTATGAGCTGACTTTTTTTCCCTCAGAATTGGACTTAATAAATCTCAATTGCAAAATTATATCTCACAATTCTGAGAAAAGTACAATTTTACTTGTACTTTTAAAAGTACAAAGTACAAAGATACAAACTTGCAATTGCGAGATAAAAACTTGCAATTCCTCACAATTGCAAGTTTATATCCCGCAATTCTGACTTCTTTTCTCAGAAGTTACAGTATATCTCGCAATTGTGAGAAAAAAAGTCATAATTGTGAGATAAAAAGTTGCAATTATCTTTTAAATGTTTTTATTCCGTGGCGGAAACAAGCTTCCAAGCTTTTATCTTTCCAAAGGAGGAACAAAAGCAATTTTTCAAAGAGCCAACAATATTCATAATATACAATGGAAGGTTTACTGTCTGTCTGTAGTGTGTGTGTGTGTGTGTGTGTGTGTGTGTGTGTGTGTGTGTGTGTGTGTGTGTGTGTGTGTGTGCGTGTGCGTGCGTGTGTTACTAAACAACTAGATTATGAAACGAGCTAGAGAAGTAGATAAAGTCAGCATACAAATGCATGCTAAGCCAAAGCTTAAAAAAAAACAGAAAAAGTTAAGAAAACAATGACTGCATGAACAAAAATATGTTAATAATGATAACTATCACAAAAATAAATCTCTGATTTTGATGTCAACACCTAAACAGACATGTAAATGCCGGTAAATAGCTGTGAGTAAAACTTGACAAAAATCTAGTTTTAGAGATATTTTTTTGCTTAACATTTTATTATCTTCTCCTGATAACAGAACACCCACAATTACTGCAAATGGTTCCAACTAACGCATGTTTGGTTGCTGCCAGAAAAATGACTGGAAAAATATCTACAAGTCTCTAAAGGTTCATTAAGACAAGCCCAGAGGATTTCTAGTGCAGGTGTAAGTGAGATGATATTTAAAGATTATTTTTAGACTGCATTACCTACAACAGTATCCTTAAGCAGTGATTAAATAACATAAATCTGCCTTGATAATGTCGGCCAAAAAGAAAATATTAAAGATGCATTACAGAAGATTTGTTGGGGGAAAAATGAATTTTTTGCTTTTCAACCACAGAAGGCAGATAAAGAGGCTAAAGTTCCTTAGCGCACTTTTTACAGCTTAAGAAGCAGAGCAAGTTTTAAGAAAGATTACAAATACTTTTTTATGTGCATTAAGAAAGTAAACACTTCGATTTTCCCCTGACTTCAAACAGAGGAATTGGATATTCTTGTACTTACCAGTATACCAACAACAGACTGTAAGGAAGTAGATTAACCTCTTATGATTTACTAGTCTAAAACGATTCCTTAAAGATATAAAAACAAACCAGTGACATTGAGAAATGTATGCGCAGCCTTTCAGACCAACAGCCTCAGGTCTGTTGTATATCCTGGCTTTCCATTGATTTGTTTCAGTAATTGACTGTCTTGAGAGTCCTCTAACCTGGAACTCACACCATAATCAGTTTGTTCGTGGATAATTACTAACACCTGCCCTCGAGCCCTTTGACTCACCTCGCCAGCTTCTTATGCGGGTTGCGTTGAGTCTTTGCAGGCCTCCGTGGATTCCTCTTCATCCAGAGGCGTCTCTGCGCAGCTTAAGTGGCTCCGTGTTTGTGCTGATATCATATCTGACTCATATGATGCAGGTGGTTGTCACAGCTATTAGATTTGGCTCTGCCAACATGGTTGATCTCTCATGAGCGCTTGGTGAGACAAGTTCAACAGACCTTCTGTTTGGGTTCAGCACAGGGAGCCTAGAAAAAATAGAAATCACAGGGTTCAATTTATGATTACAGGTATCTGTAACCTTGATCTCAGGTTCCCTCCAACTTTATTTATATGGCGCGTTATAGGACTGTTTTACAGGGATAAACAGGAAAATAATGATTCAATGATGCAAACAGAGTTCAATAAATAAATTAGTGCCATTGTTCAGCTGAAGTCGGTTTAGTGCTGATTCAGTTTCGTTCAATAACTGTGTAAAGATCATTAAATATGAATTGAGTTAAATCATCAAATTAAATGAGTCAACCTGGTTGAAACTGGTAGAATACCTTGGATATGCTGGTTGGGAACAGTTTGAGCTGGTTAATCATGTTTCAAAACCTTGTACTTTCTAAATACACATTTTTGGTGAAATGTTATATATTCCTTGACATAAAACCCTTAACAAAAAAAATTTAAACATTAAGTCCATTCCTGAAGTTTTTGCTTATTCATAATCCTATTTCCTTTAGTAATACATTCATTAAAGAAGTAAAGTGGGTTTATGTTTACTTTAAGTTGATGTGCCCTGGTTTTTCCAGCTGGGTTATGATTTTATCCGCATGCAAAGTCTTACAATAACAGGACAATATCTTGTCTAAAGCTTCAGTGCATTTCTGTATATTTGGTACACAAGCAAACACACTCCAGCACACTGAAACTCTTTAGCTGTGTCAGGCTTTGGATTACACGAATGATGAAACTGCTTTGCTGAGTAAAGCGAATTTCTCTATTTGCTATTCATGTTGGCAGAGCAAATGCTTTGTACTAGGACATGGCCTTGACCTCCAATGCTCTTGGATCATATATACAGTATATATGTAAGGAATAATTGACGACAGGCCGTTGAATTATTCGGAAATAATGCACACCCCAGGTGGTAATGCGGACACACCGTGAAACGAACCTCGGGTGTGAATTATATATAAGATTATATAATAATTCAACGGACCAGAATCAATTATTCTGCTTATACTTCTGTTACCACACCTCAAGACATTGTTCAGATGTTGTATTTCAAGACACTAGTCCTTAAAACGCTCTTGTGTGTAGGGCTAATTTCTTACGCGTCTGATCTCAAGCCTCCGGTGCTTATTCCAAAACATATTTTTTGAGCTTGTAACGGAAGCTTGAGCCACTGATAGCAGTCTAATACAGTTAATAATGAGAAAGACAGAGAGATTAGGCATGTGTGAATTACCTGAGTCTGAGCGTCTCTCAACAGTGTTCGACAGCAGCATATCGCACTCTACAAATGGCAAAACTGTAAGCTTTCCGTATACTAAAACCAGCCCGTTCTCATCCCAAGGCGTCATAATACTGACGCTGTTGACATTTCGTCTGCATCAAACGCACATGGCACCCTTTATCGTCAATATGAGACGCAGATAGATATGAGCCAGAAGGCGCCTCCTAGCGGTCTAACCCTAAACCTACCCCAGACCTAAACCTACCCATATCCTGTGCGTGTCATATTGACGCTAAAAGGTGCCATGTGCGTTCGATGTAGACGAAATGTCACAAGGGTCAGTATGTGACGTCCAAGGATGAGAATGCGTGCGTTGACTAAAACGTAATTTCTTGGCAAAAAACATGGAAATAATTTGTCTTGTTTATCCTATTGTTTGCTATATTTATTTGTTTGGTGAGTGTTGTTGTGGGGTTTGGTTATTTTGCTGTTCTAGGCTGTGAGGACCTTTGAAATAACTGAAATCATTTGGCGAAGTGATATGAAACTGTAATGCGGTCAAAACCTGCCTAGAACTACTTTAGCCGTGCGTTTCCCTGAAAATAATTACATACCTTAGAACGTTTGTCAACCAATCAAGATTCAAGCATTCAACAGTCCCGTAGTATATATATATATATATATATATATATATATATACTTTTGTCACTCCCTTTGTTTTCCTCAGCGGCTCTTTCTGTCTGTTATTTGCCGATGTACCAATGCTCTTCTTTTCTTTGTTGTTTCTGGCGTTGTATTTTGCCTGAATCAAGCTGAATCTCTCCCTCACTGACCTCTGCATAACCCTGAATTTAAGATCTTGAGAGCAATTCATTGTGTCTGCTATTGTAGACCAGGCCTTGCCCTTGTCAACACTGCCCTTCTTGTACCTGTATGGTTCTGTGAGCAGGATTTCAGAAGTAGGGGAGAACCGGGGCGAAAGTAACGCGGGACGAAAGTAACAAAGCGGTTTTCTCAGAGCCCTGATTATATTAGCATTTCAAGCTATGACAGCACGTTCAGTACGCAACCGTTGACAGAGCTGCCAAATATCACGTGATTTCGTCATCGTTTCCCGCGGTTAGGTCCGGAAAGCAGTTTTCGAGTACGAGAAGTAAATTACTGAAGCGGTACTTTTTTTCTAATTACAAGTTGTGTCTTTCGTTTCATGTGTCACACAGTAATGATCAATCTACAGGTTATTAAGTGCTGTGACACATCCTGAAGTTTGCCAGTATGAAAGTAAATAGGGTTTAAATGTCAGGAGTTCCTGTCGGGACGAAAGTAACAATTGTTACTTTTGTCCCGCTATGGTGAAAACAAGTGTTTCTTTTGTCCCGCTGCTAATGTGGTGACTTTCTGTGTGTTGCAGCATTTATTAAAACATGTTAAATGTCATATTATACCAACAGAATATGGTAAGAGTGAGGGTCAGAAAGACAGATGGAGGTCTGATTCAGCCAGATGTTTATGAGAGGGCATTTAAAGCTTAAGTCACCTTTAAATCCACTGATTTCTGTGTCACCATTTCCCCTCAATCTGTTTCCATTTATCCTAGTCACATTTAGGTTTTACTCATATCTTATAGCTTTTCCACCTCCACCTATGAATCAGATGTTTTTATGCACATTTTAAATGTATGCATAAAAACAGCTGGATGGAAACATGACTATTGTTACATTATGTTGAGAATTTATATTATGCTAATTTAATTTTCATATTTTTCCATGTTGAAAAAAAAAAACATTTTATAAAATAGATTGACATTGCCAATAAAAAAAATATTCTAAACAATTTAAGTTTGTACTGTTGGGTTACTTTTGAAACACTGATGAAACTGAAATTTTAAAAGAAAATGTAAATAAATTTTTTTTGCAAAGCTAAAGGCCAAAATATGTTTGCAAGGTCATACTCAGGTATATTTAGGCTAATAAAAAAACAACAAGAGTAACACAAAAAATCTAGCTTGTATATTGTTGTTACTTTTGACCCATGTGTGTTACTTTCGTCCCAACTGACGGGGTCGAAAGTAACATACGCAGTCTTAAGTTCAAAGTGAAATCAAGAGAAGTCGTTCAAAATACCACCTGGTATTGATAGACCACAGTATTGTGAGAAACTGACCACAGCAAAAATATATCTCTGTCTAAAACATCATCTTTTCAAATTATGTTTTTCTGAAAAATGGTACTTTCGCCCCTGCTACTAATCACCAAGAAACATGAAGTAGCTATAGCTAATTTTTTAAAAGTATAATTAATGGTCTTGATAGATAACTAATAATAATAACTAATCCATTAATCTATTTCTAATCTGTTAATCTACCTTACCCAATATGAAAAATATTTTAATAGCATAGTAATACATTTAACATGGATTTTTTTTTGAAGGATGTTTATGCAATACTTACATTGTTCACTACACATCATCTCTAATCTCAGTGCTACCTGAGGTATTGTTGCTAACAGCAGACATATCTTTGCACAAACAGATTTTTTTTTTTTTTTTTTTTTTTTTTACAATTATCTTAAGTTTAAAACATTTCAACACAGATTATATAAAAGACTAGTGGTACAATCATAAACTGATGCAATTACAATGTCATACGCCATAAAACATAACAATCTATTTACCTAATCTCTCACGTTGTAGAGATCAGCTGTTCTCCCGTAGTAATAAACAGTAGAACGTCACGAAGTAGCATTTAAAGTCGCGCATGCGCAATACAACGCCAGAATGCCGTTGCTTAAGGTGATGATACACACAGTGGCGTAGCGGACGGGCCCGCAGGGCACGCACTGAGGGGGGGCCCCGCGTTGTGGGGGGGGCCCCAAAAAAATTGACTCGAATAAATAATTAAAGCGTTTTTATAACGTGAACGTATAGGACTTTTATTTTGGTAGTAATTGCAGCCTACCGTGTTTGGCGATTATGACCATATCCGTTGTCCTTGTTATCCAATCACGATTAAGAATTTCCGCAACTGTTTAGAGAGTGAAGCTTATGAGCGCAAAATGAGTAAAAGAAAATATGTCAGCGGAGCTCAAAAACGGACTAACCAACACCGAAAAGAGCAATTCAATGCAAAACTACCGAAAATTTCATCCATATTTCTTCCAAATCAGCGGGAAGGAGCTGCGAGAGAGAGCACGGGTAACGTTACTCAGGAGTTTCCTAGCAGTGTCATCACGGACATTACTGCTTCTAACGTGGGCGCGGGCGCGGCTGTGGTGAATGATACGCCAGCTCTGAAGCTTTTTTTAACCGTCCCCGTCACAGTGGCAAGTGGCGAGAGATCTTTTTCTAAACTAAAACTAATAAAAACCTGCATGAGAAGCACAATGAGCCAGGACAGACTTTCTGAACTTGCGATACTCAGCATTGAAAGCCAGCACGCGCGTCAGATGGACATAACAGACATTGTCAAGGACTTTGCGCAGAAAAATGCTAGGAGAAAGGGGCGCTTTGGAGGATTTTAAAGGTAATATATATTACCTTTATTGAATGTTAAACGTCATGAATCTTTGTTGTATACTGCAGATAGAAAAAATATTTAGACGTCATGTGCTCCCTTGCATTTTAACAAGTTAATGTAATTGCTGTTTTATTGTTGGTGTTTCTTTTATTCTTTCTTTTTTTGTGAAAAGTTCTTAATAAATAAATACGAAATAATTACATACTATTAAATTCCACAGTACTAATTCACGATTTTGAATGAAAAGGTGAATCCCCCATCTAATTATGCGGTGAGGGGCCCCGCCTCCACTCTTGCGGGTGGGACCAGTTTGCGCTACGCCACTGGATACACAGGGCAACCAGATGAGACACAGGGCCCACGACCGATCGATATATACTACGGGGTTGTTGAATGCTGTATACAGTTGGCCTATATAGGGTTTGAAATTAACACCCAAATTAGCCAATTTGGTGTGTTATTGTGTTTACTCACTTTGCTGGGGAAGTTTGTGTAAGCCAAATCTGCGCAGATTTAGCCCAAATAGGCTACTCAACTCTTGAGTCATCATGATATATTAAATACAGTGTAACCCTAACCCTAACCCAAACCACTTGAACATGTACATCACTACGCAACACATAACAGCACAAAGTATTTGGTAAACAGAAAAAAAAAATGTTTTATGTTCTTTGTACTGTATTGATCTGTCTGTCCACCTAAAATACATATTTGGTGAAAAGGATGAGGATGAAAGAGGAAGGGAGGAGATGACAGGATTTTGTTTGAATAAGAAATAAATGTATAAAATCCAAATTTTATAATATAAAGTGTTGTAAAGTTTCAACTTTGACATAAAAACATTTGACATAGCTTTACATACTTTGACATACATGACACTGAACATGACTTATGTTTTATGTGAGCAGTGCTTGGTGCAAAAATCATAAACTGATGCATTAATCGCCAGGACTTTCTCTATTCTAATCTCAAATGCATGTTCCAGTTGCCTCGCTATTATTTTCCCCGTGTACACCTTCTACTTTCTTGCTTCCTAGTAACCTCGTAATAGTCCTTCAGTGAAGCTGTCAGCAATGTGTTTCATGCTGAGGTCAAAGCGGCACGTGAGAGGTCCTCGAACCCTGACATGAGTCATGTAAAGGGGCCTGAAGAGTTCCAGGGGTTTTCTTTACTCATCATTCCATGTTTTCCTGTTTTTATCAGCATTTGATGAAATGGCGGCCCTGGGCAGTACATAAATTATGATTTATATTTTAATCAAAGTAAAGCCTGGTGAATTTATGTGGAGGGAGTGCGTGACATATGGGTAGCCACTGGCAGAAGGCCATGTTTGTGATCTTATATACCAGGGCAGAGGTAAAACCACAGCCGTTTCTTCTTTTGTTTGGTCATGTGTTCACTTTCACTCTCTCCATCTGCTGATCCTGTGGGATGCAGGGCCTAAAACACACTTCTGCAAGGACACCTGAGCAAAGGAGTACAGATGCTGAACCAGACTTTTATACAAAATATAACATTACCTGTGCAAAACCTACAGCAAAGATACAGGTTTAAAGGTGTTTGCAGTGGTTGCTCATTCTCAATGACTCAGATACAATTTTATCATCTGACAGATGAAATCTTACGGTGTAAAATCTGATTGCTTTAAAAACTAATAGCATGATTTGATATGCAAAGTCAGCTAAAAGTAAGTCTGTGAATATATATGTGGTGCTTTCAAAACACTGACCAGGGGTGCGTTTCCCGAAAGCATCGTTGGCCAACTATGGTCGCAAGTTCCGTCGTTACCAATAGAGTTCAATGGACATTGCGATGAACTTGCGACCATAGTTGGCCAACGATGCTTTCGGGAAACGCACCCCTGTTTGATTCTGTGTCCCGACACATCAACTTCTGAAAAATGACATACTTAACAGGATCTAATCTAATATTAGGTTTCTTCTAATGATCTGTAAACAATATCTTTAATCATGTAAACAATATTCTAACAAGATAATAGTAATAACCATCATGGTAGCGTAAATCAGTTTGTAAAACAGATGCTGCATCAAGTAATTTCATCTATCTATCTATCTATCTATCTATCTATCTATCTATCTATCTATCTATCTATCTGTCTGTCTGTCTATCTATCTATCTATCTATCCATCTAACTATCTCTGTCTGTCTATCTATATATCATCTATATATCTCTGTCTATCTATCTATCTGTCTATCTATCTATCTATCATCTATACGTCTGTCTATCTATCTATCATCAATATGTCTGTCTATCTATCTATTTTAATGTACTTTTTATTATTTATTATTACTTTTTTTATTGTTTTTAAAAGTTATCTTCATATTTTTTTATTTGTTTGTTTATTTTTTATTCTGATTCTCTTGGAATTATGCGAGCTGATTAGTCGTGTACAGTAATACCATGAATGTGTATTAAAAATCAAATAGGTCTGATTACATGTTGTACAACCCTCTAAGAAAATCATATCATTACTGAAACATAGTTACGTTTTCACCTATCAAACATGTTTATGTATTCATGCTAGTTATTGCATTAATATTTCAACAGGCTTGATGTGAGAAATGGCAATATTTCTTGGACATTAATTAAGAAATCTACAGTAATCATTAACTAAATCCTCTCAGGGGTGTTACATTTTGGTTATCTCAATTAACTATTCAATTATTGATAAGTTAAAGTGGTTTAGCTGCCAGAAGTAATTCAGTCTGGTCTTGATCAATAAGTAGGAACACACTGCCACCTGCCGGCAGGATATATGATGACATGTATCTAACAGGTGAGTAAATGTTGACAAATTTCAAGATATGGTTCTTCGAATAGAGCTATAGCTATTTTACTATCATTATGATAGAGATATTTGGACAAAGTAATAAATCTCATGTTGCATTTTTAGCCCTAGAAGCGAAACTTTGGCTGGAATCTTATGTTTGGAATTATTATTTTATTTTTTCAGAATAGTGGTTTTCTCACATTTCTGCATAAAATACACAGATGACCCTCTACATTTGCAAAAAGTTCAGTATACAACCAAAGCACACTATGATGGCATTCGCAACCTGATAGATGCTCCCTTCGCAGGCCGTAAAAATGAAACAACATAGTGAGATCATGTGACAACAATGTAGGATACCACCATATGAAATGAAGGCTTAGATTTCAGACTTTTCTAAAAGTAGTCACAAATATGAAACTGTGCAATATGCAGTACACTAAAGTTACACAGTACACAGTGAAAGCCTTTGTTTGAAATCGTTCAACTTGCATAGTTGTGCTAATTAGGATCAAGGGAATTGCAATGAAAATCAAAAGGCTCATAAAGCTTTTGTTTTGGTCTAAATCAATTCACTTGCTAAAAAGACCTGGGGATCCAGATCCAAGACATGCCATGTGTTTTGTTTAATAGGAGAAATTGATCTTTATGGGCCATGTCATACAAATAATGCCTCTGGGCTGCACCACCTAGCACACATTAAAATATATTTATTCTGCTTTTACAGCTTGATACTAATTTGTTTTAGGGATACAATTTCAGTTAATGCACTATTGCAAAAAATAATGCATTATTGGTTAATCAATAGCGAGACTGTGATTTCTCATCTCTTTCTAATTGCTTGTTCTCAAAACCGTATCATCTAAGGTGTGGACCGGATTTATGTAAAACCACAATAATCTGACATAATGTGTGTGTGTGTGTGTGTGTGTGTGTGTGTGTGTGTGTGTGTGTGTGTGTGTGTGTGTGTGTGTGTGTGTGTGTGTGTGTGTGTGTGTGTGTGTGTGTGTGTGTGTGTGTGTGTGTGTGTGTGTGTGTGTGTGTGTGTGTGTGTGTATACAGTACCAGTCAAAAGTTTGGAAACAGTACTATTTTTAATGTTTTTGAAAGAAGTCTCTTATGCTCATCAAGCCTGCAGTTAAAAAAACTAAAAACTAAAAAAAACAGTAATATTATGAAATATTATTACAATTTAAAATAATGGTTCTCTTTTTTAATATACTTTAAAATGTAATTTATTTTTGTGATGCAAAGCTGAATTTTCATCAGCAAGTACTCCAGTCTTTGGTGTCTTATGATCCTTCAGAAATCATTCTAATATGATGATTTGATACTCAGTTATTATCAATGATGGAAACAGTTGTGCTGTTTAATATATTTTTTTGGAATACTTTTTTCAGGATTCATTGATGAGTAAAACGTTAACAGCATTTATTCATAAAAACAGCATTTATTCAAAATAAAAACATTTCTAACAATATAAATCGTTACCATCACCTTTTATCAATTTAACGCATCCTTGTTGAATTAAAGTACTAATTTCTTAAAAAAAAAATAGTTATTGTTCCCAAACTTTTGAACGGTAGTGTATATTGTTACAAAAGATTTCTATTCTAAATAAATACAGTTCTTTTTAACTTTTTATTCATCAAATAATCCTGAAAAAAATATTAAGCAGCACAACTGTTTCCAACATTGATCATAAATCAGCATATTAGAATGATTTCTGAAGGATCATAAGACACCAAAGACTGGAGTACTTGCTGATGAAAATTCAGCTTTGCATCACAAAAATAAATTGCATTTTAAAGTATATTAAAAAAGAGAACCATTATTTTAAATTGTAATAATATTTCATAATATTACTGTTTGTTTTTTGTTGTTGTTATTGTTTTTTAACTGCAGGCTTGATGAGCATAAGAGACTTCTTTCAAAAACATTAAAAATAGTACTGTTTCCAAACTTTTGACTGTTACTGTATATATATATACACACACACTACTGTTCAAAGTTTGGGGTCAGCAAGATTTTTTTAAAAGAAGTCTCTTCTGTTCTTAAAGCTGCATTAATTTGATTAAAATACTGTAAAAACAGTCATATTGTGAAATATTATTACAATTTAAAATACCTGTTTTCTATCTTAATATATATTAAAATTATTCCTGTGATCAAAGCTGAATTTTCAGCATCATTACTCCAGTCTTCAGTGTCACATGATCCTTCAGAAATCATTTTAATATGATGATTTGATACTCAGTTATTATCAATGTTGGAAACAGTTGTGCTCATGCTTAATATTTTTTTGCTGCTCAAGAAACATTTCTTATTATCATTGTTGAAAACAGCTTCATATTTTTAATTCAATAAATGCAGCTGTGGTGAAAATAAACTTCAACTTAAAACATTTTAATTATGTTTTAAAACTTAATTATGTACACCAGCAAGAAAATAAACAGGATGTAAATAAAGACAGTTAATGAGGGGTTGACAGTTTCCATGTGGACATCAAGGTCATTTTGATTTTAAAATATGTTGATGTTGGTCAAATCCATCTGTGTGATTTTACCAAACAGGATTGGTGACATTAACTGACAAATGGCACAAAACAACACAGAATTCATCTAATCCATTGCTAATACTTACTAACGTTGGTGCTGTTGATTTCCCACAAAAATAATGTCACTTCCTGGAAGATGATGTCATCAAGTAGGCTAACTGGTTTTCTTAGCTGAAAGGATTTTACAAAAGATACGAGTTAAAGATACAAACATTCCTAAAAAAATAAATAAAATAAAAACATGTAAATAGAGAAAATTTTCAGTAGAGAAAGGAAAAATAAAGACACAACTGGAATATGTCTTAATAAATAACCATGTTTCATCTCAGAAATGCAGCGCCCAGAGACAATCTGCCAAAACAGTTGAAAATCGATATAAATTCATACTTTAAAGTGTTTCAGTTCATGTCATAATTAAAATAAAATCTGGACCTGTCATCACACCACTTGAAGAGACTTTTGCGTTTAGATCTAGCATAAATTACACATATGAATACTAAATTCCAGAGGGAATTGGATATTATTATTAGGGGTGGAGAAATCAATTCTCACATACCAATCAATCGCGATTCTATCTTCTGCCGATTCGCATCGATTAACAAAAAAAAAAAAAAATAAAAAAAAAAATCGATATTCTAAAGTGTTACATTTCTTAAAGCCACACCGCGGACTTTGTGACCTAAAGAGTTGACGCATACGAGTTATTTTAAATGATTCCTCAGGCCAATATACAGCGTTTGACACTATTAATGCTCCGAGCGGGGCTGCCCTCTTGAAATACCGCCTATGTAAGTTTGGAGAAGACGGATCGTCGTTGGCCAGGTCATGTGACCTGGAGAACGTATCGCTTTACGGCCATCACGTGACCATAGGCTCTGATATACTCATGGAGCAGACTTTTGCAACAGTGCTGCGGCGCTTGTGGCCTCTAGGGGCGCTAGACGTGAAAGTTACAGGTCTAGCGCCCCTAGCGCCCGCAAAAGTTCCGCGGTGTGGCTTTAAATTTCACTGTACTGTTTAAAGTTATTGACACGTTAGAGAAGCCGTTAGAGTGTTAATAAGCCGTGAAAACGCGGTGTTCGCGCTGATGGACACAGCTGAAGCGTGCGCACAGATTAGATGCCGCCTCTCAGATGCACAAATTAAGTTCTCTTTCACAGTTTATTGCTCTTGAATGGTCAAATACACACACACTTATTTCAAAATGCACATCGTGTGGAGTTTTCATGTAAACACAGTCTGTTATGACCTACGCGAAAGTAAACCGTTAGGAGCAAATCGGATGTGTAACAGTATATTAGGTCCGTGCATTTGTTCTTAAAGGGACAGCAGTCTCATTAACTGTTGCCATCCATTTCATTAAGGATAATTCACCCAAAAATTTAAATTCTGTCATTATTACTCACCCTCATTTAGTTCCAAACCCATAAGACCTTCGTTCATCTTTCACAAATTAAGATATTTTTGATGAAATCCGAGAGCTCAAGAATCGAATCGTGAGATACCAAAAGATTCCCACATAATTTTATTTTCTTTATAACTCAACTATTAGTATATCGAAAAACCTTCCGTTTCAAATTGTCATCACGACTTGAAGGTCCAGTTCATCCAAACAACTGTGGGGGCCATATTGATTTCCATAGTATTTTTCCCCTCTATGGAAGTCAGTCGTTCAACACAACAGTTTGCTTACCCATATTCTTACCCATATTCTCAAAATATGGTATGTTCAGCAGAAGAAAGAAATTCATACAGGTTTGGAACAACTCAATATTATTATCTATATCTGATATGATGACGGACTTTTCATTTAGGATGAACTATCCCTTTAAGTAGTTATCTAAAAAAAAAAAAAACAATGTGTTTTTGGATGGTGGCCGCGCGAGGTCGCTGTCGGGCTTCGCCTTCTTTGCGTGAGTCGTGACGTCACCGGATCACGCACAACCAGCGCGTGTGTGCGGAATGATAGAAGAGCTAAACACGCTTCTGTACGGAGGGAATTATGAAATCAAACCGTATTCCAGCACTGTGTTAAGAAAACAATCATTCTCTTGTTAAAATATCTTTATGAAGTAACCGAGTCAGAGGAAAAGACGCTTGAAATCAACATCGAAAAATAAACAGGCCCAGGACTGATTCAGATCCAGCCCAGCATGGACGGTATATATAAGCAACTTTAATTTCGCTATATTAAATATGATTCATGCAGTCACGTAATGTTATGCGGTGTGTTGCGTCGCTTAGAAAGTAAAGCTGATATTCCGACACATTTTGTGGTCTGCAATGCTTGGAGATTGTGAAATGTGTGTATGTTGATTGTGATTTAAATCTGCTCTTGAATTGCGAGTCATGGTGAAGCAGAAGTAAGGTCCCACCTCTGTGTCTGATGCATGTGTAGATCGTCAGATGTTTGATGCTGCTGTGCTCAGATGTTTGGCACACACTGCTGGACACAGTCCTGATCAACAGCTCGTTCTCAAATCCATGTGAACTCACTGGATATGTCTGTGTTTCATGAAGATTTCTCGATCAGAACTGTTTGTTGAAGTGGACACAGATAAAAGGGGGGTTTTAATGTGGTCCTCGTGTTGGACATACAGTGTGAATTTGTCTTCGGTTCCAGGAGATGGAGACGGCCAGAGCCGCTGGTGTCTGTCCCAGGTCAAAGGAGCCGTAGATGATGATGTAGCTGAAGGTAAGACACATCCCTGACACCACAAGAAAACCACAACCCCAAAACACCACAGTTACTGCTGTAAAACAATAAGAAATTAACATAGGATCTTCAAAGCTTCTTCTCAGTATCACTTTTTGTGACAGTGCTGGATATTATCCCAGTTAACAAATCTGTAGTTTTGTAATGAAGTTGTTATTATTTTTCTATATCTTTTACCATCTTTGGTCCTGAATTTTATTAAAAGAAATATGATATATCATATCACATTATATCATAAAATTCACGACCAAAGACAGTAAAAGATAAAGAAAAGTAATAACGAATTTATTAGTGCTTTCAAATCGATTAATCGCATCTAACATAAAAGTTTTTGTTTACATAATATATGCGTGTGCATAAGTATTATTATATTTTTATATATATATGTGTGTGTGTGTATATGTACCGGTATGTATATATATACAGACACATGTCATGCACACACACACACATATAATATAATATATATATATATATATATACATAATATATATACACACGCATACATTATGTAAACAAAAATGTTTATGTTAGATGCGATTAATCACGATTAATCGATTTGACAGCACTAGAATTTATACGTTTTTCATGAGTATGCATTATGCAAATGGTCAAAAAATGGTCATGGAAACACATGAGCAAATTGTAAAAGTGTGATTCATATCCATGAAATATTTATGGAAATCTGTAAAAACTTGACATTTAAAATGAAATGTAACATGACAAGTGGAAATAATATTATATATATATACAGACAGAGATTTGTATATAATTTTTTATTTACTATAAAATATTCTATCAGCTACAAAATGCCCTTTTGAGTGCTATATTTATCAAATAATTTAGAACGTAATTCTGAATTAAACTTCAAGAGCTCTGAGAACGATGTTCTGTAACAGTTTTGGAAATTTAGTGGCGTTTCAGTTGTGAATTCGGACCGTTCGTGTCAAAATATGTTTCGGTATGTTTATATATATTTTATATATGAGGTTAAATTGTTGTAAACATAAAGGATTTGTTCTCTGGGTTGAGTCAGAACATGGCACAGCCCAGCACCACACTGTTGCCCGTCACAATAATACGACAGACAGACAGAAAGAGAGAGAGATTGTTATTCTTGGGGAATGCTGGGATGGGGGGTTGCTGGATGGCACTGCGTGTGCAGATGCCTGAGATGCTTTTAATGCCAGGCTCTGCATGTGCCCGCCCACACACGCACAAATACAAGAGTCACTTATATTCTCAGAAACATTCAGCGAAACAATATGGTCTCATAGTTGATCTTGTCAATTATTCATTATTGTGTGTGTGTGTGTGTTGCAGCTGACATCATTTCTGCGGTGGAGTTCAATCATTCTGGGGAGCTTTTGGCCACAGGAGACCGGGGCGGAAGAATAGTGATCTTCCAGCAAGAGCAAGAGGTGAGATGGATTACTGGTCATTACGCAGAACAATTAAAGGGTGGAGCATAAATGGGCTTGAAATTGTTATTCAAAATGCAAAAGAAGGCCATATTCAACCCTGGCAACATGCAGAATGTTATTGGTTCTCACGTGCCGACACGCCGGGTTTGAATATGCAATATTAAAAGCTTGATTTATGGATTGATTATTCCTTTAATAATACGCAAGGCAGTGGTATTTTAGCGTTACTTGTGTACCATTATTACACGGCTCTGTGGAATACTTGATTCTGATTGGTTAATCGCATCCAGCAATATTTTATCCCCCTATAATAACCGGTAAACAGTAATAATAACTGGGTAACTGAAGTTGGCGCTTTAGGAACGGTTGTTCTTTGTGGAAGTTTTGCGTTTGGTGAGCTAATAAAATATTAAAATTCAAATCAATATTTTGTGTACAGTTATTTAATAATGTCATCCGGTATTGCGGACTTACTCTTTCTTACAATTGTTTTGTACACTGTAATGGATTATAATATAACAAAAAAGTACGATTTTAAAACAGTTTCATCTCAAATCAATATCTCTTACCCTCATGATTATTTATGTGGTGAAATACCGTGTAATAAGTTGAATGAATGTACCATATACCTTAAATGTCCGTCTAGTTTGAGATTGCCGCTTGCTAGCAACTGCTTTCTACATGGAAACTGTGTTTAAAGAGCTAGTAATATATTTCAACTCAGATCAATATTTCTTATTCGTAGGCAACGGTTTTATTCAGAGGCTGTTTAACTGATTTTTTTTTTAAAGTATCACCTGAATTTCTGTCTAGTATTAACCCTAAAGGCATAGTTCATCCAAAAATGAAAATTCTGTCATTAATTACTTACCCTCATGTCGTTCCAAACCCGTAAAATTTTTGTTCATCTTCGAAACACAAATGAAGATCTTTTTGATTAATTTAAACGTGCTGCGTAACACGAGAATGAACCTCATTGGTTCCTGCAGAAGCTCAAACGTGCTGCGTAACACAAGAATGAACCTCATTGGTTCCTGCAGAAGCTCAAACGTGATGCGTAACACGAGAATGAACCTCATTGGTTCCTGCTGAAGCTCAAACGTGCTGCGTAACACGAGAATGAACCTCATTGGTTCTTACTGAAGCTCAAACGTGCTGCGTAACACGAGAATGAACCTCGTTGGTTCTCGCAGAAGCTCAAACGTGCTGCGTAACACGAGAATGAACCTCATTGGTTATTACAGAAGCTCAAACGTGCTGCGTAACACGAGAATGAACCTCATTGGTTCTCGCAGAAGCTCAAACGTGCTGCGTAACACGAGAATGAACCTCATTGGTTCCTTCAGAAGCTCAAACGTGCTGCGTAACACGAGAATGAACCTCATTGGTTCTCGCAGAAGCTCAAACGTGCTGCATAACACGAGAATGAACCTCATTGGTTATTACTGAAGCTCAGACTTGCTGCGTAACACGAGAATGAACCTCATTGGTTCCTGCTGAAGCTCAAACGTGCTGCGTAACACGAGAATGAACCTCATTGGTTCTTACTGAAGCTCAAACGTGCTGCGTAACACGAGAATGAACCTCGTTGGTTCTCGCAGAAGCTCAAACGTGCTGCGTAACACGAGAATGAACCTCATTGGTTATTACAGAAGCTCAAACGTGCTGCGTAACACGAGAATGAACCTCATTGGTTCTCGCAGAAGCTCAAACGTGCTGCGTAACACGAGAATGAACCTCATTGGTTCCTTCAGAAGCTCAAACGTGCTGCGTAACACGAGAATGAACCTCATTGGTTCTCGCAGAAGCTCAAACGTGCTGCGTAACACGAGAATGAACCTCATTGGTTATTACTGAAGCTCAGACTTGCTGCGTAACACGAGAATGAACCTCATTGGTTCTCGCAGAAACTCAAACGTGCTGCATAACACGAGAATGAACCTCATTGGTTATTACTGAAGCTCAGACTTGCTGCGTAACACGAGAATGAACCTCATTGGTTATTACTGAAGCTCAAACGTGCTGCGTAACACGAGAATGAACCTCATTGGTTCTCGCAGAAGCTCAAACGTGCTGCATAACACGAGAATGAACCTCATTGGTTATTACTGAAGCTCAGACTTGCTGCGTAACACGAGAATGAACCTCATTGGTTCCTTCAGAAGCTCAAACGTGCTGCGTAACACGAGAATGAACCTCATTGGTTATTACTGAAGCTCAAACGTGCTGCATAACACGAGAATGAACCTCATTGGTTATTACTGAAGCTCAAACGTGCTGCGTAACACGAGAATGAACCTCATTGGTTCCTTCAGAAGCTCAAACGTGCTGCGTAACACGAGAATGAACCTCATTGGTTATTACAGAAGCTCAAACGTGCTGCATAACACGAGAATGAACCTCATTGGTTATTACTGAAGCTCAAACGTGCTGCGTAACACGAGAATGAACCTCATTGGTTATTACTGAAGCTCAAACGTGCTGCGTAACACGAGAATGAACCTCATTGGTTATTACAGAAACTCAAACTTGCTGCATAACACGAGAATGAACCTCATTGGTTATTACTGAAGCTCAAACGTGCTGCGTAACACGAGAATGAACCTCATTGGTTATTACAGAAACTCAAACTTGCTGCATAACACGAGAATGAACCTCATTGGTTATTACAGAAGCTCAAACGTGCTGCATAACACGAGAATGAACCTCATTGGTTATTACTGAAGCTCAAACGTGCTGCGTAACACGAGAATGAACCTCATTGGTTATTACTGAAGCTCAAACGTGCTGCGTAACACGAGAATGAACCTCATTGGTTATTACTGAAGCTCAAACGTGCTGCGTAACACGAGAATGAACCTCATTGGTTATTACTGAAGCTCAAACGTGCTGCGTAACACGAGAATGAACCTCATTGGTTATTACAGAAACTCAAACTTGCTGCATAACACGAGAATGAACCTCATTGGTTATTACTGAAGCTCAAACGTGCTGCGTAACACGAGAATGAACCTCATTGGTTCCTTCAGAAGCTCAAACGTGCTGCGTAACACGAGAATGAACCTCATTGGTTCCTTCAGAAGCTCAAACGTGCTGCATAACACGAGAATGAACCTCATTGGTTATTACTGAAGCTCAAACGTGCTGCATAACACGAGAATGAACCTCATTGGTTCCTTCAGAAGCTCAAACGTGCTGCGTAACACGAGAATGAACCTCATTGGTTCCTTCAGAAGCTCAAACGTGCTGCATAACACGAGAATGAACCTCATTGGTTATTACTGAAGCTCAAACGTGCTGCGTAACACGAGAATGAACCTCATTGGTTCCTTCAGAAGCTCAAACGTGCTGCGTAACACGAGAATGAACCTCATTGGTTATTACTGAAGCTCAAACGTGCTGCATAACACGAGAATGAACCTCATTGGTTATTACTGAAGCTCAAACGTGCTGCGTAACACGAGAATGAACCTCATTGGTTCCTTCAGAAGCTCAAACGTGCTGCGTAACACGAGAATGAACCTCATTGGTTATTACAGAAGCTCAAACGTGCTGCATAACACGAGAATGAACCTCATTGGTTATTACTGAAGCTCAAACGTGCTGCGTAACACGAGAATGAACCTCATTGGTTATTACTGAAGCTCAAACGTGCTGCGTAACACGAGAATGAACCTCATTGGTTATTACAGAAACTCAAACTTGCTGCATAACACGAGAATGAACCTCATTGGTTATTACTGAAGCTCAAACGTGCTGCGTAACACGAGAATGAACCTCATTGGTTATTACAGAAACTCAAACTTGCTGCATAACACGAGAATGAACCTCATTGGTTATTACAGAAGCTCAAACGTGCTGCATAACACGAGAATGAACCTCATTGGTTATTACTGAAGCTCAAACGTGCTGCGTAACACGAGAATGAACCTCATTGGTTATTACTGAAGCTCAAACGTGCTGCGTAACACGAGAATGAACCTCATTGGTTATTACTGAAGCTCAAACGTGCTGCGTAACACGAGAATGAACCTCATTGGTTATTACTGAAGCTCAAACGTGCTGCGTAACACGAGAATGAACCTCATTGGTTATTACAGAAACTCAAACTTGCTGCATAACACGAGAATGAACCTCATTGGTTATTACTGAAGCTCAAACGTGCTGCGTAACACGAGAATGAACCTCATTGGTTCCTTCAGAAGCTCAAACGTGCTGCGTAACACGAGAATGAACCTCATTGGTTCCTTCAGAAGCTCAAACGTGCTGCATAACACGAGAATGAACCTCATTGGTTATTACAGAAACTCAAACTTGCTGCATAACACGAGAATGAACCTCATTGGTTCCTTCAGAAGCTCAAACGTGCTGCGTAACACGAGAATTAACCTCATTGGTTCCTTCAGAAGCTCAAACGTGCTGCATAACACGAGAATGAACCTCATTGGTTATTACTGAAGCTCAGACGTGCTGCATAACACGAGAATGAACCTCATTGGTTATTACTGAAGCTCAGACGTGCTGCATAACACGAGAATGAACCTCATTGGTTATTACTGAAGCTCAAACGTGCTGCGTAACACGAGAATGAACCTCATTGGTTATTACTGAAGCTCAAACGTGCTGCGTAACACGAGAATGAACCTCATTGGTTATTACTGAAGCTCAAACGTGCTGCATAACATGAGAATGAACCTTATTGGTTATTACTGAAGCTCAAACGTGCTGCGTAACACGAGAATGAACCTCATTGGTTATTACTGAAGCTCAAACGTGCTGCGTAACACGAGAATGAACCTCATTGGTTATTACAGAAACTCAAACTTGCTGCATAACACGAGAATGAACCTCATTGGTTATTACTGAAGCTCAAACGTGCTGCATAACACGAGAATGAACCTCATTGGTTATTACTGAAGCTCAAACGTGCTGCGTAACACGAGAATGAACCTCATTGGTTATTACTGAAGCTCAAACGTGCTGCGTAACACGAGAATGAACCTCATTGGTTATTACAGAAACTCAAACTTGCTGCATAACACGAGAATGAACCTCATTGGTTATTACTGAAGCTCAAACGTGCTGCATAACACGAGAATGAACCTCATTGGTTATTACTGAAGCTCAGACGTGCTGCATAACACGAGAATGAACCTCATTGGTTATTACTGAAGCTCAAACGTGCTGCGTAACACGAGAATGAACCTCATTGGTTATTACTGAAGCTCAGACGTGCTGCATAACACGAGAATGAACCTCATTGGTTATTACTGAAGCTCAAACGTGCTGCGTAACACGAGAATGAACCTCATTGGTTATTACTGAAGCTCAAACGTGCTGCGTAACACGAGAATGAACCTCATTGGTTATTACTGAAGCTCAGACGTGCTGCATAACACGAGAATGAACCTCATTGGTTATTACTGAAGCTCAAACGTGCTGCGTAACACGAGAATGAACCTCATTGGTTATTACTGAAGCTCAGACTTGCTGCGTAACACGAGAATGAACCTCATTGGTTCCTTCAGAAGCTCAAACGTGCTGCGTAACACGAGAATGAACCTCATTGGTTATTACAGAAGCTCAAACGTGCTGCATAACACGAGAATGAACCTCATTGGTTATTACTGAAGCTCAAACGTGCTGCGTAACACGAGAATGAACCTCATTGGTTATTACTGAAGCTCAAACGTGCTGCGTAACACGAGAATGAACCTCATTGGTTATTACTGAAGCTCAAACGTGCTGCGTAACACGAGAATGAACCTCATTGGTTATTACTGAAGCTCAAACGTGCTGCGTAACACGAGAATGAACCTCATTGGTTATTACAGAAACTCAAACTTGCTGCATAACACGAGAATGAACCTCATTGGTTATTACTGAAGCTCAAACGTGCTGCGTAACACGAGAATGAACCTCATTGGTTCCTTCAGAAGCTCAAACGTGCTGCGTAACACGAGAATGAACCTCATTGGTTATTACAGAAACTCAAACTTGCTGCATAACACGAGAATGAACCTCATTGGTTATTACTGAAGCTCAAACGTGCTGCGTAACACGAGAATGAACCTCATTGGTTCCTTCAGAAGCTCAGACGTGCTGCATAACACGAGAATGAACCTCATTGGTTATTACTGAAGCTCAAACGTGCTGCGTAACACGAGAATGAACCTCATTGGTTATTACTGAAGCTCAAACGTGCTGCGTAACACGAGAATGAACCTCATTGGTTATTACTGAAGCTCAGACGTGCTGCATAACACGAGAATGAACCTCATTGGTTATTACTGAAGCTCAAACGTGCTGCGTAACACGAGAATGAACCTCATTGGTTATTACTGAAGCTCAGACTTGCTGCGTAACACGAGAATGAACCTCATTGGTTCCTTCAGAAGCTCAAACGTGCTGCGTAACACGAGAATGAACCTCATTGGTTATTACAGAAGCTCAAACGTGCTGCATAACACGAGAATGAACCTCATTGGTTATTACTGAAGCTCAAACGTGCTGCGTAACACGAGAATGAACCTCATTGGTTATTACTGAAGCTCAAACGTGCTGCGTAACACGAGAATGAACCTCATTGGTTATTACTGAAGCTCAAACGTGCTGCGTAACACGAGAATGAACCTCATTGGTTATTACTGAAGCTCAAACGTGCTGCGTAACACGAGAATGAACCTCATTGGTTATTACAGAAACTCAAACTTGCTGCATAACACGAGAATGAACCTCATTGGTTATTACAGAAACTCAAACTTGCTGCATAACACGAGAATGAACCTCATTGGTTCCTTCAGAAGCTCAAACGTGCTGCGTAACACGAGAATGAACCTCATTGGTTCCTTCAGAAGCTCAAACGTGCTGCGTAACACGAGAATGAACCTCATTGGTTATTACAGAAACTCAAACTTGCTGCATAACACGAGAATGAACCTCATTGGTTATTACTGAAGCTCAGACGTGCTGCATAACACGAGAATGAACCTCATTGGTTATTACTGAAGCTCAGACGTGCTGCGTAACACGAGAATGAACCTCATTGGTTATTACTGAAGCTCAAACGTGCTGCATAACACGAGAATGAACCTCATTGGTTCCTTCAGAAGCTCAAACGTGCTGCATAACACGAGAATGAACCTCATTGGTTATTACTGAAGCTCAAACGTGCTGCGTAACACGAGAATGAACCTCATTGGTTATTACTGAAACTCAAACTTGCTGCATAACACGAGAATGAACCTCATTGGTTATTACTGAAGCTCAGACGTGCTGCATAACACGAGAATGAACCTCATTGGTTATTACTGAAGCTCAGACGTGCTGCATAACACGAGAATGAACCTCATTGGTTATTACTGAAGCTCAAACGTGCTGCATAACACGAGAATGAACCTCATTGGTTCCTTCAGAAGCTCAAACGTGCTGCGTAACACGAGAATGAACCTCATTGGTTCCTTCAGAAGCTCAAACGTGCTGCGTAACACGAGAATGAACCTCATTGGTTATTACTGAAGCTCAAACGTGCTGCGTAACACGAGAATGAACCTCATTGGTTATTACAGAAACTCAAACTTGCTGCATAACACGAGAATGAACCTCATTGGTTATTACTGAAGCTCAAACGTGCTGCATAACACGAGAATGAACCTCATTGGTTATTACTGAAGCTCAGACGTGCTGCGTAACACGAGAATGAACCTCATTGGTTATTACTGAAGCTCAAACGTGCTGCATAACACGAGAATGAACCTCATTGGTTATTACTGAAGCTCAAACGTGCTGCGTAACACGAGAATGAACCTCATTGGTTATTACTGAAGCTCAAACGTGCTGCATAACACGAGAATGAACCTCATTGGTTATTACTGAAGCTCAAACGTGCTGCATAACACGAGAATGAACCTCATTGGTTATTACTGAAGCTCAAACGTGCTGCATAACACGAGAATGAACCTCATTGGTTATTACTGAAGCTCAAACGTGCTGCGTAACACGAGAATGAACCTCATTGGTTATTACTGAAGCTCAAACGTGCTGCATAACACGAGAATGAACCTCATTGGTTATTACTGAAGCTCAAACGTGCTGCATAACACGAGAATGAACCTCATTGGTTATTACTGAAGCTCAGACGTGCTGCGTAACACGAGAATGAACCTCATTGGTTATTACTGAAGCTCAAACGTGCTGCATAACACGAGAATGAACCTCATTGGTTATTACTGAAGCTCAAACGTGCTGCGTAACACGAGAATGAACCTCATTGGTTATTACTGAAGCTCAAACGTGCTGCATAACACGAGAATGAACCTCATTGGTTATTACTGAAGCTCAAACGTGCTGCGTAACACGAGAATGAACCTCATTGGTTATTACTGAAGCTCAAACGTGCTGCATAACACGAGAATGAACCTCATTGGTTATTACTGAAGCTCAAACGTGCTGCGTAACACGAGAATGAACCTCATTGGTTCCTTCAGAAGCTCAAACGTGCTGCGTAACACGAGAATGAACCTCACTGGTTATTACTGAAGCTCAAACGTGCTGCGTAACACGAGAATGAACCTCATTGGTTATTACTGAAGCTCAAACGTGCTGCGTAACACGAGAATGAACCTCATTGGTTCCTTCAGAAGCTCAAACGTGCTGCGTAACACGAGAATGAACCTCATTGGTTCCTGCAGAAGCTCAAACGTGCTGCGTAACACGAGAATGAACCTCATTGGTTCTTGCAGAAGCTCAAACGTGCTGCGTAACACGAGAATGAACCTCATTGGTTCCTGCTGAAGCTCAAACGTGCTACATAACACGTGTTCGAGATGCAGAAAATTAAGTGGACTCGGCCCTTAATCTTGGTATAATTAGGAAAATCAGCGGCTGTGCATTAAAATCATGTAATGCACACCTAGCTGTGTTTTATCCCTTACATGTGGTATTTCTGTGTCCTGTCAGAGTAAGAACCTGCCACAGTGCCATGCGGAGTATAACGTCTACAGCACGTTCCAGAGTCACGAGCCAGAGTTCGACTACCTGAAGAGTCTGGAAATCGAGGAAAAGATCAACAAGATCCGCTGGCTTCCTCAGAAAAATGCTGCACACTTCCTGTTGTCGACAAACGGTGAGCTAACCGATGAAGTGAAGTGTTATTTCAGTATTACTTGGATACTATTATTTATTAATATTTTGAATTAACTTTTTATAATTCTATTTAGTTTTAAAGTCATTTTAGTCCTTCAGGTTGAACTTAAAGTGTCGGGTAACATCCCAAGATAACATTTCTCTTTTTTTTTTAGGTTAGGTTTTCTTTTAGGTTTTTCATCCAATATTTATATTTTATTTGAGCTTTAGTTCAATTACTGAAAATTGTTTTAGTGTAACACTGGCGCATTTATACATGTAGCCAATGCTTCATTATTTTATTGCATACAGATAAAACCATCAAGCTCTGGAAAATCAGTGAACGAGACAAGAGACCAGAGGGGTATAACCTCAAAGAAGAGGACGGCCGCTACAGGCATCCGTCATCACTCACAACACTACGGGTGTGTTCAGACTCACACACTCTCAGGATTATGTTAATGCGTTAACAAACCCATTGGAGTAACACGCTTTGCTCCGCACAGGTTCCCGTGTTCCAGCCGATGGATCTGATGGTGGAGGCGAGTCCACGGCGGGTCTACGCCAACGCTCACACTTACCACATCAACTCCATCTCAGTCAACAGCGACAACGAGACGTATCTGTCCGCCGATGACCTCAGGGTCAACCTATGGCACCTGGACTTCACCGACCGAAGCTTCAGTATCCTGTTTATACATTTATTCCCGCACTACTGTCAGTAAGATTTTGTTTTTTATGTTTTTGAAAGTCTCTTCTGCTCACCAAGGCTGCATTTTTTTATAAATCAATAATACAGTAAAAACAGTAATATTGTGAAATATTATTACAATTTAAAATAGCACTTATTCTATTTTAATATATTTTAAAATGTAATTTATTCCTTGTGATCAAAGCTGAATTTTCAGCATCATTACATCGGTCTTCAGTGTCACATGATCCTTCAGAAATTTTTTATTTTTTAAATTCGAAAGATAAGTCTCACCATCTTTAAGAGAAAAAAAGCACAGATAAGTTGCGTCGGTGTGTCACACTTTATTATTACATTCAGAAATAATGTAAAATACTGGTATATAAAACAATAATACAAACATTATAAACACTGTAAACATTTTAGTTCCCCTCACTCAACAACAAATACTATAAATGTAACGATATTCAGAACAGAACAGGAATGAAAAATATAAGTATAAAACAAACATAAATTATAGTGATATTCGCTGTGAACAACATTTTCTGTGTGTCTTAAAAAGTTAAATCAGAGCTGAAAATCTTAAATTCATAAAGGTATGGCATGAAATGCAAAAAAAATTTGTTCTGTTTTTTTTTATTTTAATATATATATATATATATATATATATATATATATATATATATATATATATATATATATATATATATATATATATATATATATATATATAAATATATATATAAATATATAAATATAAATGTCTTAACATCTTTGATACATTTACTTGAGGTGCATGTAAAATGAAGTCTTGAACAATTGAACAAAATTAAGTGAGTTTATGCTTAAAACAAGAACAAATAATCAAGTTTCCCTTTGAATTAAGTTGATTTTTCTGCAGATATTTGTTCTTGTTTTAAGCAAAACCCATTTCATTTTGATCAATTTCACAGAAAACAAGACTTCATATTTCATGTCATTTTGCATCTCCAGTAAATGTATCTTGATGAATGTTTCATATTAGTTAGCAAAGCACTGGTGATTGGGTGATTTACCTCTTCCTTTGATTTGTTTTTCATGTTTATTCCTCATATTATACGCTGTCTTACTGAAGTTTAGCCCTTAACCACTGACTCAGACATTGTTGACATCAAGCCGGCCAACATGGAGGAGCTGACGGAGGTGATCACGGCTTCAGAGTTTCACCCGCTCCAGTGCAACACGTTTGTGTACGGCAGCAGCAAGGGCTCAGTGCGCCTGTGTGACATGCGGGCGTCCGCTCTGTGTGACCAACACTCAAAATGTTAGTCTCTGAAGTTTCACTTGCCTTTCTCTGATCGAGCAGTAAACCCTTCAGAACTCATTTATCGTGTGTTTCTGTGTAGTGTTTGAGGAACCCGAGGACCCCAGCACACGGTCCTTCTTCTCTGAAATCATCTCATCCATCTCAGACGTCAAGTTCAGTCACAGCGGCCGATACATGATGACCAGAGATTATCTGACCCTCAAGATCTGGGACCTTCACATGGAGAGTCGGCCGGTGGAAATATACCAGGTATGCCTGTAGAGATCGTGAATTTTGTGCTGACGATTAATTGCCATTCCAAAAAATTGTGATTAATGATTTAAATATGTTTTGTTTACGTCACAGTGTAAGCCTAACACATTATATCCTCCTGGGGATATACTTTTGTCCATTTATGTTTTAGTGAATTTCTCTGACACCGTACATGTCACATGTCACAACCTTGGTGTCCTGTAAAGAGCACATTCAGGACTTTTCAGAGATACCAAATGTTTGGAGGTTTCACTATGAAAACAACTTATCCTTGGTCTTTAAAAATGTCTGACATTAATTTAGTGATCAAATGTAGCACTCTTATGGAAATATGATAATATATTGTAATTATAATTTAAATCAGACTACTTTTCATAAACCAACATCTCAGGAAAATGTTATGGGGTTTCAAATAAAAATATTAGGGCATTGATTTCATACATGTCCAGTGTAGAGGACATCAGGACTTAAATCATGTTTATCAGGCATTTCGGGAGACACAACAAGTGAATATGGAAATAAATTATACTTCAATATTCCTATGAAATATTAGATATTATTATTAAAATGTGGCTAATTATTACTCCAATTATTACACTTCTTTTTTCATTAAATGTTGCTCCAAGAACACATTAATGTGCAAATTAGATAGTGTATAGATGCATTGCATTGAATGGGAATATTCATTTATGGCCATTTTACCCACATATTGCATAAATTAAAATGGTGTATCAATTCATTACGTTATTTCTTTCATAACATAGTTGAGAATCATCTTTATACAAATTTAGTACAAATTATACATGTATAATTCTCTGAAAATTAATATAATATAATGCGGTCTGATTAAACCCACAAACCTTCATTTTGTATGAAGGCAGACTTTTGACTATCTTTGGGACTTAACAACAGTATTTTTTTTATTATGTTCTTTGGCAAAATGTGATTTGAAATTTAAACTGCACAATTATCTCAAATAGTTGGGATTAGATCGAATAACCACGATCGGATGATTAATCAATAATCGTGACAGGTCCATTCACCAGGTGATGTTTCTGTCACTGGGGGACATTTTTTGCTGTAAAACAAATGTTGTAATAATGCATATCGCTTTGATGTACCAAAGCAGTCATACACTTGGAAGAAATAATAGGAATAGTTCCCCAAAAAAATTATCATGTTCCAAATATTCTGTGCAACACTAAATGAGAAATTAACAATGTCCTGCTTTTATTCATGCAATTAATTTGGACTGGGGATTTTAAATTTAGAAAAGCACTATTAAAGTCGCTTATGCTAAAAATGGTTTTAAAAAAAACAACTAAATTTCATGTTTTTAGAAGTCATACCTTGTTTGAGTATTTAAATATTCCCTCATTATCTTTAAATTCATATTTGCCATCTTAATAAAATGTTGCAATGCCCAGTTTGTGAACCAGTCGTTCTGTTAAATTGGATCTTTGTAAAAGATTAAATAGTTTGATCCAGTTCACTTTAGTCTGAGAGTGATTCGTTCTCGCATCGTGCCGATCCAGACTCAATGATCCACTTGCAGCAGTTAAAGACTCCCTGGATTATTAACGAGTAACAACTTAAATCAAAGATATTTTATGAATTCAGAAGAATTGGAAAACAGCACATGAACCGCTTTTCTAATATGTTTGTGTTCTTTTTAACCGTGACTCTACATTAATTGTAATTACATGGGGAAAAAACAACCAAGACATTCTTTAAAGTTTCACCTTTTCCATGAAAGAGGCTTGAAACTAGTAAATAATTCTTTTTGTCTGAATTACTCCTCTAAACAAAATACTGATTTAGCAACATTGACCACTAGGTGGCATCAGGAATGTACTTTTTGTTCAAATTGAATAATTATGGTGATTTTTGCATTCCTTAAAAATATAATTGTTTCCATAATGCAGGTCTTTTGGCTCAGAATATTCAGCAGTTAATAAAGGAGAAGCCATCAGGATGTAATTGGATTATGAAAAATTGGCTTATGATGCCCTACATTAATGATATGTTATTTCAATTAGTGTTATTATAAATTCTGAGCTCTTGCACATTGTTTTAAAAAATAATTAGTCTGCATGTCAGTAGTCATGATTCCAAATTGAATGCATGGTCGACTTTGATAAAAGTTAAGTCATTTTGTGTCGTTGGCTTATTTTTAAATTGAATTCAATTGACATGAGCGTTTACACTACGAAAGCAATCCGGTCGATTGTGTTTTCGACTACCTCTGGAAGTGGTTGAAAGTGGACAAGCTCAAAACATTTTAGACCCCATTTACACCTGTATTGGGCGTCGTCCACTTGTGATCCGATCGACCAAAACGCATCTTGATACCAGGTGTAAACAGGGCCTGAATCATAGACAAGCTTTCTTTACTGTCGTGTCCTTAATCAGAAGCACTGAAGTACCATCAGTGTGTTGTGTGACTTTGATCTCTCTCTCTCTCTCATCAGGTTCATGGTTATCTCAGGAGTAAGCTGTGCTCTCTGTACGAGAACGACTGCATCTTTGATAAGTTTGAGTGCTGCTGGGGGGGCGACGACAGGTGAGATGTTCTGAGATGAGACGTGACTCGTGTGCTGCATCATTGTGACGCTCCCACACATGCTTTTAATGACTAAAGCATCTTCAGTTTATGATAAAAGCAAATGCAAAACAAACCTTGAATAGGCATGAGCTGTGTGTTCTCACTGCGGGGTCTTCCCTGCCATATCACTGTGAACAGTTTATCAGACTCAAGCTTTTATCTTTGACTAACAAATACAGACACACACAATACTCGTTTCAGAAACGTCCTGATTTTGAGCTTAAGTACATGAAACTACATTATATAGAATATTTATGATAATTATGGGGGGGGGTTGCAGATATTAAAGAGAACAATTTTATATTTATAAACGTATTACTACCATTGAAACGTTTGGGGTCAGTAAGAGGTTGTTGTTTTTGGTTGAAAGAAATTGATACTTTTATTCAGCGATGATGCATTATTGATTAAAAAAAAAGTGACCGTAAAGACATTTATAATGTTACAAAAGATTAAGTAAAGGCTGTAATTTTGAACTTTCTATTCATCAAAGAATCTTAATTAAAAAAGCACAAAAAAAAAAAATGTTTCTTGAGCATCAAATCATCATATTAGAATGATTTCTGAAGGATCATGTGACACTGAAGACTGGAGTAATGATGCTGAAAATTCAGCTTTGATCACAGGAATAAGTTACATTTAAAAACAAGTTATTTTAAATTTAAATAATATTTCACAATTTAACTTTCTTTTTTTTCTGTATTTTTGATCATATAAATGGTGGGCTGAAGAGACTTCTTTCAAAAACATTAAAAGATCTTATCGACCCAAACATTCAATGTCAGTAATAACTGCTGAAATGGAGTGAATGAAATTAAACACTTTGTTACACATTTATTCCATTCACATTTGAAAACAAAAATTGTCACAATATTTTTACCTTAGCTTAGTTATCGAAAAACATGGCTGGATGTTTTTTTAACCAAATTTTCACTGTACTTTACTTTGCAGCAATGGCTTTTTGTCTGAGATGCACACACACACACACACACACACACACATATATATATATATATATATATATATATATATATATATATATATATATATATATATATATATATATATATATATATATTATCTCGGTCAGCCCTACATTTAACAGATACATTTTGTTAGTAACAGTTTTTTTTTTTTTTGCCATTGCCATAAAGACTTAATCTCTTATTTTTCATCTCCATTCTCAGTGAGGTCATGACAGGGTCCTATAACAACTTCTTCCGGATGTTCGATCGGGACGCCCAGCGCGACGCGACCCTCGAGGCCTCGTGGGAGAGCGGCTCCCCCGGCCTCCCGCTCAAGACCTGGCGCGTGTGTGCGGGGAGCAGACGCAAGAGGAACGAGATCGGCGTGGACTGCCTGGACTTCAGCAGAAAGATCCTCTACACCTCCTGGCATCCTCAGGATAACATTGTTGCATTGGCGACAGTCAATAACCTTTACATATTCCAGGAGAAACTGAATTAGGAATTTCAAACTGCTTCGTCCTCATTCCTAGCTCCAGGAGTAAGGCGGGATACATGCTAATCTGGTATCCATGCACAACCTCTCTCCTGAAACTCATAGTCTTAATATTAACCACTGTAGTACACGAAAAACCTTTGGATTCTTCTATTACGTTAATTGATACACTGTAGGCCGGAGAAGGGATTTTTAGTTGTATTACTGTATTTGTTTTGTTTTTTGTTTTTTTATTTTGCACATTTTGATCTGTCCGTTTTAGCTTTAATCAGAAACCCCATGCACTGCTGGGTTATTTTTCCACGTCTCGAACACGCAACCAAAACGACCCTCAAGCAACCCACAAAATCCTGTTTAATAAGTTTGCATAATCATGATTAACACTGAATCAGTTGTACAAAACCTCATGCTCTGATCGCTCCCTTCTGGCCTGGTGCAACAGGACGTTTCCTTCACCTAACGCTCAGTCTAATGCCTGACATTTATCCACAAGTGCAATTGACTTGAAGTTGCAGGGTTCCCGAATAGCTACATTATTCCCTACATTAAGTCCCTAATGGGTACAACTAATTGTGGCATTAATTTTATGCAATATATTAGTCTTTGTGGGAAGGGAGACTTTTTATCTCTTTTAATAGGGACACACAAATATTTTAAGTCTTAAGTAATTGTTTGTGCAGATGTGCATGTTTTATAATGTCTTATGATTTTCGGCATCTTATGATGTGTGTCGTTTTATTTGCGGCTTTTTAATACAGAATGGTTCCTATGAGGTAAAGAATGCTCTAGATATTTTTATATAAATTTTCGAAAATTTAAATCATGTCCTTGAACAGTATTCAGTGTATTAATGCAGTCATGTGACTGTCTTTGAGCTGTTGATTGATTGGTGCAGAATGATTCTGTATAATGGAGTGCGTTTACATGGAAATCAGGCCTGCTGTATATGAACAAACCCAGAACTATGTTCCCTTTATCTTAATAGTTGTAAAACCCAAATGTAAAAATAAAACTTAATTTTAAGACTGAAAAACTAAACTTCTTGGGGTCATTTTTCCAGCAAAGGAGAATCCATTGAAATGTAATTTTATTATAAAGCAGGTAAGAGAAGATTATACAGAGCAGAATCACTTTTCTTTAAACATCTGCCCCATATTTAGGTTAGCAGGAACAAATAGGACATCCAGAAATGAATCTGTGCCTGAGCTATTTTAGGTTTTGGTGATCTGTGAACCGTACTAGCGGGTTTTTAGGTTGTCATTATTGCAGTACATGTAGACATTGTATGTTGTCTTTCAATTTAGGGGCAACATCCGTAATGCGCATATACAAATATAGACTGTCATTGAAAGTAAATAACATTATTTTCAGGATGTCAGCACGTTTATATCAGCATTGTACATTTATCTCTATCTGTCTATCTCTATAGGTCTGTGTCTATCTTTCTGTATATCTCTATATGTCTGTCTCTATCTGTCTGTCTATCTCTATATGTCTGTGTCTGTATCTATCTCTATATGTCTGTCTATCTCTGTGTCTATCTTTCTGTCTATCTCTATATGTCTGTGTCTGTCTGTCTATCTGTCTCTATATGTCTGTCTATCTCTATATGTCTGTGTCTGTCTGTCTATCTATCTCTATATGTCTGTCTATCTCTATATGTCTGTGTCTGTATCTATCTCTATATGTCTGTGTCTGTATCTATCTCTATATGTCTGTATCTATCTGTCTGTCTATGTCTCTGTCTATCTGTATCTGTCTATATTTATATCTGTCAAATATATATATATATATATATATATATATATATATATATATATATATATATATATATATATATATATGTAATATATATGTCTGTCCATCATTATATTTGAATCTGTCGATGTCTATTTAACTGTATTTATCTATCTGTCTATTTATGCATCTATCTTTTATGTTTATCTATCTGTATCTGTCTGTCCATCTATGTCTACATCTACTAAATAAATTAAAAATGCACAAAACAGAAGTATAATTTTCTGTTGCCTATACTTCTGTTTTGTGCATTTTTAATTTATTTAGTAGATGTTATTGAAATTAATGTTCTGAATGTGGTGACGTCGCGCCTGCGTTCAGGTGGAGCCATTCAGGGGCCGCAGATGAATGAGCACGCGCGCGTTCACGAGCAGGGGACGCGAGTGACTGGAGAGGCAACATGTCCACCACAGCCGCCGCGCAGCTCAACAACAATGAAGAACAGGGACTCAACGGTAAAATCCCGTCCATGTTTCTGCAGGGAAAAGTCGGGAGGGATCCTAATGTCGCTTTAAATCTGTTGTATGTGCAGGTTTTATTTTTCTATGGAGCTTTAAAACGCTGTTATGCAACATCTATTGTCTCACTTGGCTCAATGGCTGGAATTTCCTCCTTTCTCTTAGGGGAGGGGTTAAAGGGCGGGAGATTTAGATGGCGTCATAACGCGAGAGCGAATGAGAATGAATGATGTGGCGTTGCTTGGCAACTCTTAATGATTGATGGAACGTTAGCCAACCGTTAGCTTGATTTTAAGTTCGAGCGCCGTGGAGGCGGGGCTACGTTGATATCAAAACAAAGCGAAGAGGGGTTCTGAGAAAAATGGAGGCGGGGGCGTGTAAATAACTAATGAAACTGTAGGAGAGCTTAATTTATTTCGGCTTAATTTAACTGGCTATGGCCTTAATATTTTACTGTTCATTGTGTGCTCCATTCTGTTTTAGTTTTAGTAGCTGGGTTATTCCAGTTAAGCATTACTTCATACCCCCATCATATGGGTTATTACATATTGAATAAATTATATTTTTATATGTTTTAAAAACTGAAATCTCATTAGTTGGTTTCTTTTATCAGAATACCACAATTAAGTCAACACAAAGGTTAGTTTTAAATAATTTAGTAAATGTTGTGTTTGCCCGCCCTGTCCTGAAAACGGCAGTCTATATTGAGACGTTTTCCTGTGTTGTTTCCCCCTCTTTTTTCATCTTTGTGTATTCAAAGCGGTCAGATTTACTGGTCAGATGACCTCAGACCTCAGCACATTTTCTTCATTTTCACATTTATTCTGTACCTCTGAACAATTCCATTGGTTGCACTTGCACATACGAAGTAAAGTGAAACCCATATTTCCTTATTTTGTTTGTTTGTGCATAACAATATATGGTTTGGAGTGCATATAGTTGCATCCTCTAGAACCAAATATTAACTATTACTCTTAATTCTTGCACAAGCATTGTAGATTTGTATAGAATGTAGATGAATCTTCATATGTATTTCTGTAAATGTTATAGAACGTGGAGAATGTATTGTGCTCAGGCTCAATCAGTGCTTATTTTTGGGGTAATTTCTCTGGAAGAATGCTATTGTTAGATGCTATTAGTTAGCTGAAAGCATATTCAAATTCATATTTAATGCATATACTGGTTGCACTAGTTGTAAAGTGACGTAATAAAGTAATTTAAGGTCCATCATGTGATTTGACAGGTGACAGTATCTCTGAAACCATCTGGAATCTTTCAAGAAGCCCCAAGGAACATGTCCAAACAAGTCCACATGATGTGTAAAAAAAAACAAAAAAAACATTTAAAATGCAATTTTATTTTCTTAATACACCTTCATACTCTTGTTGTGTAAATTCACCAATGCACCTTATTCTGAAGAAGAAAAAAAAATATTTTGTGATCTTTTCAGATTTTCCTTTTCAGCTGGTCTCATCAAGCCCTCTCATTTTTCAGCGCCTCATATCAAATCTCACTTTTCACCGTCCAATCAATTCCTGACAGATAAAATCAAGTCCCATCCTACAATCATTCTTCTTGAATATTCTATTGCACTCGGAAATTTGTCACATTACAGTGGTAAAATGATTCTGACTTTGTTTACCCATCCGATTTACACTCATAAACCTAGTGTTTTGCCTACCTACCTAGACAGCATGTATACATCCTATGATGCCCAAAATGCTGTCTAGATAGGCAATTAGATAGCTTTTGAGATGCACTCTGTCTTCTCTTACATTCTGTCCTCTCTTAGAGAGCTTTCAGATGGTGCAAACGCATTAAAATGAGTCCTTCTGTTTACTAGTTATCATTTAGTGGTGGTGAATAGTAGGTTTCTCAGCGTCTGTGGCACACAGACAGATCTGGGTTACAGACACAGCGGGGGGATGGGAGAGGGAAAGCAGCGAGTGGTTTGATGTGCCAGAGATTACATAATCCCTCCCTTCCTCCCGCTCCTGTCCTGCAGTGAATTCCATCGGAGCTGCTCCAGGATCAGTGCAACTAGAGCTGGTGTGTTATAATATCTGTGCATTCATTTGAATATTTTACCACATCGATAGTCAGCCATTCATCACTTTTTGGCCTAGGATGTGGCCAAGTTAGGTTTTTATGGTGTTAGGTTGTTATGGTGGTTACTACGTGGTACCAGATATGGCTTGTTGGGTCCCTCCTTCAATGCAAGTCTGTGGGAAGTCTTAGGTTTGTTGTGATGCAGTGTGACAACAAGAGCTGGTGGAAAATAGTCTGCCATGGCAGCATGCCCATAACTGTGGGGAAATACGAGAGTTCATTGTTGTGGGCTGGCCTCTAGTGAAGGATTTTGCCATAATAAGATGATCAGACAAGCTCATTTAAACAGCATGCTGGCTTATTAGTGCTGCAATGTTGTTGATTATTTCCCTTGATGTTTTAAAAGGTTAGTTGTGATAATGATTCAATTAAAGGGCTAGTTCACCTAAAAATTAACATTCTGTCATTAATTATTCACCCTCATGTCGTTCCAAACCCATAAGACTTTCGTTCATCTTCAAAACACAAATTAAGACCTTTTTAAAGGTAGGGTAGGCATCTAGGCAGTTTTTGGAGAGGCTAGCAATATCTTTGAAAGCATAAGAAAGCATAAGCCACGCCTCCTTCAAAACATGAAGTCAAGTCATCTTCATTTATATAGCGCTTTTAACAATGTAGATTGTTTCAAAGCAGCTTTACAGAGATAAACGTATAATTTAAGGTAACAGAGATTGTTTTGGCTTTATAGCGGTTCTTTAATAAAGTTATATTATGAACGCGCACAGCAGAGTTTGCAAAGCGTCATGAGACGAGAGACGGCGTTAAACTACCTCATGTCTCAAAGCACATAACATTACTATAATAATAAACATAAACAACTTAACCCTAAAACCGAATTCTGGACAAATGTGGGCAAAATAATTTTGATTTATTTTTAAAAAATACTTCCCTTGATCTGAGCGGTACAAGACTTGGCTAATTTTCCTAAGTTTGCCTCCTGAACACACACAATTTTTTTTGACTCAATTCTACAATGTTAAGTGGGTGAAAAAAAAAAACTCAATCTTGTATTTGGGTCAAAAATGGGCACCCATAGAAATTAATGGGAAAAACTGTAATTTAGAGCATTCTTCTTGTTTTTTTGTAAAAATAAATCAATAGATCCATATCTAACAATGCATATCTAACATACACACAAATGAAGGGCTGATCCTGTACAACATTCTCATCATGGCAAAAACTCACACTCAAAAAAATAAGCATAATTTACATAGAAAATATGGTACTTTTTGAAGTAAATAAATTCAAAAATACCCCCAAAATAAAAAAACACACCATAAATGGATAGACAAAATTTTATCGAAGACAGTGATATAACATTTATAATAAATAAAAAATAGGATCACATCTGAGTCCTCTGTGCCCACATTTGTCCACAATTACAGAATTAAGGGCTATAAAGTGAATACGGTTTGAGGGCTACAGAGCACTGGCCTGTACCACCTGACTGCTGTACCACCTGACTGCTGCAGATTCATTTCGACGTTGATAGTGTTGGCACAGAAACGCGCAAATTCAAGTCACGAACTGCTCCAAGTATAACGTCACGGGTTTCCATCTCTTCCAGCAGTTATGGTGTGAACGCAGCATAAGCTGGTTGTTTTGGTTCAGGAGGAACTGTAAAAGACGGCTGCTGTTTCGTTTGTGGCACTCGTTGACTGACGTCTGTCTAACTCTGCATAGCATGAAACGCAAGATATGGAAATACATATGTCGACAGGCAGGTAGGACATCGTACCATTCAATTTAGATGACCATTTTATGGTCTTTTGCATTCCACAGATTGTGTATACATATACATATAAATACTTAGTGATTGCTATCAGGATGTAAAGAGACTTTCAACCAGCGTAACAAAAAAAATCTTTCTGGAACAAATCGCCTACCCTGCCTTTAATGAAATCTGAAAGCTTTATGTCCCTCTATTGACAGTCTACGCAACTACCCCTTTCAAGCCCCAGAAACATAGTAAAAACATCATATTTTTTTTGTAAATAAAGTGGTAAATTATGTTTTTTGCACAAACAAAGAACTCGCGTCACTTCGTAAAATTGGTGTTAAACCACTGGAGTCACATGGATTACTTTTATGATGGTTTTACTACGGGTTTGGAACGACATGAGGGTGAGTAATTAATGACAGCATTTTTTTGGGGTGGGTGAACTATCCCTTTAATAGAATTTACTTCTATTTTGTTTGGAGCAACAGCAGAAACTTAAAACCAACCACCCATGACACCATAGCAGCCACAAAACAATGCCTAGCAACATCCCATCACTCCATCATGTTATTAAAGCATCATGGGACCCGTCTGTGGATCTCTGTGTTGCCTAGCAACAGTGAGGTTCAAATGGGACGCATACGTGTCTCATGTTTGCACCAGGTCAACAGAGGATGTGTGTTCTTAGAAGCCATTCTCATATTCACTTTTGAGCAAAATGTGTGTGTTTTTGGCCCCCATTTGCTTAAAATGCAGGCATTCTCTCATAGCCTACTCTGTCCTGATGTCAATCCCACAATCCCCTGAATGAGTCTGCCTAGAGAATGAATTGAAAACGCCCGCTCAGCTCCACACCAGCGGACACGTACACTAAGAGTTAGAGAGAGGTTAGAAACTCTCATGAAAGACTAAATTATTTCACTGGATTTAAAAAAATCAAATAAAAAAAATCAAACAAAGCTGGAATGCAGGAACTGTGGAGGAGCAGGAGCTGATGCTAATGACTGTTTTGTCTTTTTAGGGTCCTGGGTGGAGCTGGAGATGAACGGAAACACTCAGCAGCAGAACGCCAGCTTGCCCTCGCTGCTTCTGCTGGGGAATGGGAACCAAGGCGAGTCCCAGGCTTCACAGGCCCTGGAGGCCGTGCAGGAGGAAGAGGAGGTCCTAACAGGAGGACTGGAGCACGTGCCTTCCTCCTCCTCCATCCATAACGGAGACATGGAGAAAATCCTGCTGGATGCCCAACACGAGTCCAGCCCTAGCAGTTCATCCTGCAATAGGTATGACAGGTTTGCTCTACAAACTCAAACAATCAAAATGATTGACAGGAAGAGAATGTTTCTGATTGGCTGAAAATGAGTGGACTACTCCCCAGACCAGGGTTATTATAGTGCATTAGCACCCGCCCCCTTTTTTAGCAGCTCTGGTTCTGGAAATATTTTTTCCATTCATTTCTCCCATAGAGATTTTTAAAGAGTCTTCGTTAAAGCATCATAAGCCATGAAATATATTGAAATATTTAAATATGAGAGTGTTGGGAGACCAGCTCGATTTGGTGAAATGTTCTGTACAGCATCATGGGTAATATATTTTTTCACCACGAATTCTGCTGTTAAACGCAATGATTTTAAAACTTAAGTTGAAATAATGCAGGCTGATGTCTGCCTTATTCTATCTAAATAAAATATTTTTTATTTCTGAAACCTGACTTTTTGTACTCTATTATAGTTCACTAAAACTAAAATATATATATATTTTTAAAAGCTCTGTGTGTTTCCACATGTGCAGAGCTTTGATTTAGCACTTTTATTCTTAGATCTGCAGCTTTCAATACGGTGTGATTCACTCCACACATGATTCAGGCGTCTGATTTGGTTTGTTTTCTCTGATCTGTATTTTACATTTCTTTGATGTGTGTTTACAGCCCTCCACGACCACACAGTCCTGACCAGGATGAGGGGCAGATCATGTTTGATGTGGAGATGCCCAGCGAGAGAGACTGTCAGGTACACCGTAATCTAGAGTCATTACTGAACTACTGTTTAACAGTGATCTAGCGTGATAGTACTGTTATTTAAGGAGCACACCTTAATGAGTGCTTTCTTTTCTCATCTCTTTCAGTCAGATGATGATAGTCTGGAGAGGGACAAAGAGGATGATATCCTCATGAATAAAGGGGAGAGCTGGGTGGCAGACTGGTCCAGTCGACCAGAGAACATTCCCCCGAAGTAAGAACCCATATTAAACCATTTTGTGTGTATGTTCACAGTTTCATAATATGTGACATATTGCCACATGGAAAATGTCTTCATTTCTAAACAAATCCAATATATATATACTTATTTTATATTCATAAAACATTCTATTTTCTGTGAAAGTGAAAATTTCTCTTTTATTTTATCATTTTCAATTTAAAATATTTGATTGATTGATTGATTGATTAATTGATTGATTGATTTTAAATAATGTATTTCTTAAAAATAACTTTATTTCTTATTTATTTATTTTAAAGTCCCCGTGAACCAGAAAACGTTTTGTGACGTATTTCCAAGTGAAACGTATTGAATAGAGGGCAGGGTTTTACTTAAGCGCACGGAAGCAAATTTTCAGATTTTGATTAATGATTATCACAACAAACTATTTTTTTATGTGTATTATCTTGCATGGATTAATTGTTTACCTTAAGTGTAGTAATGTGCGCTAAGAAAGTAAATAGGGTCAATTTTGATTTCATGACGACTTAAAAAAAATAATTTTCTCAATAAATATTTAGTTTTATTTTATATTTATTTATTTTAAATATAATGTTAAATATTATAATTATAATGTTATATATTATTATATATTTAAATATTTATTTATTTTAAATGTATTTTTAATTTAAAGAAAATGTTTTTTTATTTTATTTATTTTTATTTTCAATATTTTTTTACATTTATTTATTTTAAATGTATTTATTTTATTTAATCCCTCAGTAAGGTTCCAAGCTCACAACAAAAGTATTCTGCAGTTTAGATAAAAGTATAATTGTCCTCTTTGACCGCTCAATTCCACCTTTTTCTTATTTTATTCTTATTTTTATATTCTTATTTTTTATATTATGTATTAATTAAAATAATTGTATTTCTTATTTATTGAAAAAAATATATTAAAATGTTATAATAATAATAATTTAGAAAATTTTTTTATTCCATTTATTGTTTACTTTAAAGTATCATGTATTAATTAAAATAATTGTATTTATTTATTTAAAATGTATTATTTTATTTTTATATTTAATTATTTAAATAATATTTTCTTATTTTAAATATTTAAATACCTCAACACCTCAGTAAGGTGTTAACAAAAGTGTTCTGCAGTTTAAGTGAGACATTAGTATAATGGTTCTCTTTGACCGCTCACAGGGAATTCCACTTCCGCCACCCGAAGCGCTCTGGATCGGTGTCTCTGAGCATGAGAAAGACAGGTGCTATGAAGAAAGGAGGCGTGTTCTCCGCTGAGTTCCTCAAAATGTTTATGCCCTCGCTGCTGCTCACCCACATCCTGGCTCTGGGACTGGGGTGAGTGCCAACACACACACCATATACTGTACAAGCTCAACCTGTGCGTCTCACAATAATCACTTCAGAACAACATATGAACATAGCTGCAGTGTTGATGCTTGCTGATACTATTAAGAAATGGTATAACTACATGGTCTTACATGTACAAGTAATTTAAGAAGTAAAAAACGTTTTGGCAGGTAAAATGTATTTATTTGTACATTAAGCTTTAATGTTCAATGTTCAATTTATTTATAAAGCACATATTAATACAACGAAGGTTGACCACAGTGCTGTACATGGGACAAAGTAAAATAATCATAAAAATTCTATCAAACCAGACAATCACAAAATAAAACCTCAAAATCAATGCGGCATTAATAATAACCCGTTACACCACTAACACAGCACTCATGAATGATCAAATGCCAATATGAAAAAATATGCTTTTAAATGTCGTTTAAACTCTCTAAGAGAGGAACATTGCCGGATGTAAACTATTCCACAGCCTGGGAGCAGCGGCCGCAAAGGAGCGGTCTCCTCTCATTTCCCGGTACGTCCGTGGGACCACCAAGAGATTTAATGACTCGGAGCACAATACTCTCTTTGGTTTCTTCACTTGGATCAGATCAGCTATATATGTTGGAGCAGTGCTATGTAGTGCTTTAAAAACAAATAAAAGTATCTTAAAATTAATCCTGTAGGAAACCGGCAGCCAATGCAGTTCTCTTAATACAGGAGTAACATGCTCATTTTTCCGAGTGCCTGTCAGAAGTCTTGCGGACGCATTTTGGACCAGCTGTGTAATCTGTTTAAGCTTTTGTGTTGAACATCATAGTACAGTGCATTACCACAGTCCAATCTTGAAAAAATAAAAGCATGAATTACCTTTTCCAGGTCCTTCCGTGTTACAAAGGGCTTAATTGTAGCGATTAGTCTCAACTGGAAAAAACTCATTTTGGCTACTTCATTTATCTGTTTATCGAATTTCAGTTTTTTACATGATGCATCCGAAAAGGGGATAGTGTACCCAATTCAATTTTGGATGTATCAGCAGACTCAGAAGGGCCAAATAAAATTCAGTCTTAAAAAAAAATAAAGTTCAGTCTTCGATTCATTTAGACACAGAAAATTAGCAGACATCCACCTCTTAATCTCCCCAAGACACTCTACCAGCCTTTCTACAGCAGTAGGGACAGTTGGTTTCTAGGGTAGATACAGCTGGGTGTCATCTGCACAACAATGAAAAAACACGTCATATTTACTCATGATCTGACCTAAAGGAAGCATATAAAGTGAAAAAAAGACTGGTGCTAAAATAGATCCTTGTGGAATACCACACGATAAAGGCTCTGCGGTCGACGTACATTCTCAATCTGAACAGAAAAACTTCTGTTTTGGACATAAGACTTGATCTAATTTAGGGCATTTCCTCGAATACCTACGTAATTTTCTAAGCGCGAGATTCAAATATTATGGTCAATTGTATCAAACGCTGCTGTAAGATCCAATAGCAGAAGTAAGGTCACATCACCAATGTCTGTGGCCATAAAAATGTCATTAAATACTTTCAATAATGCAGATTCTGTACTATGTTGTTTTTTGAACCCCGACTGAAAAACTTCACCGATAGTATTGTCAGTAAGGAAGGACTCAAGTTGAATAAAGACCAAATCTTTGCTAGATAAGGAAGCTTTGAGATTGGTCTATAATTGCATAGCACACTCTTATCTAGGTTTGATTTCTTCAGCAAAGGATGTACTATAGCATGTTTACAATAAGTTGGAACAATTCCAGAAACTCGTATTAACTATTGATAATACAAATGGACCAATCAGCTCAAAAACTTTCTTAAATAGCGTTGTAGGCACAATATCTTGAGGAGAGACTGTCGGCTTTAGCTTACAAACAATATCTAAAAGAGTGGATAAGGAAATAGGCTCAAAATCAGACAATCAGAGTTACAGGTGTATCCATAGGCTCATATGAACACTGTTGTATATTCTTTCGGATGTCTGATATACGTCCGACAAATAATTCCAAAAGATTTTCACATAAATCCCTAGGTATATCTCTAATCTAGGGTTCTTTAAGTGTACTTATAATGTTAATCAAGGTTTCCTGCACCAGAAAGTCGTGCCCTGACCCTCTGTTTCGGCTACTGCACCTGTACGACTTTTACTTGTTAACCAATCTGAAATGAGCAACAACATCCCCACCAAGATGCCAAATATTGAATATGCGTTATGATGTAAATGTGGGTGGGCATACACTACCTTTCAAAAGTTTGGGGCGGTAAGATGTTTTTCAAAGAAGTCTCTTCTGCTTACCAAGATTGTATTTATTTGATAAAAAAAATACAGTAAAAATGAGAAATATTTTGAAATATGATTACAATTTAAAATAACCCTTTTCTTTTTATAATGTAATTTATTCCTGTGAATTTTCAGCATCATTACTCTAGAATTCAGTGTCACATGATCCTTCAGAAATCATTCTAATTTGCTCATCTAAAAAACATATCTTATTGTCATCAATGGTGAAAACAATTGTGCTGCTTCATAGTAATATATTTAGTATATGTTTCTATTATATTCAGTTTTATTCCAGTATGCATAATTATATATGTACAATACATTTATATCCAACTAAATGCTGATGAATTAACAATATTACTTGGCACTGAAGACTGGAATAATGATGCTGAAAATTCAGCTTTGCATCAAAGGAATAAATTACATTTTATAATATATTCAAACAGAAAACAGCTATTTTAAATTACAATAATATTTCACAATATTTTTGTTTTTACTGTATTTTTGATGAAATAAATGCAGCTTTGGTGAGCAGAAATCTTAGCGACCTCCAACTTTTGAACGTTAGTTTGTTTGTATTAAATATTTACTGTATTAATGTTATATTATACAAATATTATGTTCTTTTTTTAGGGTCTATATTGGGAAGAGGTTGACTACGCCCTCCACCAGCTCATTTTAAACCGGATCAGACCCCAGTGCCTGGACGCCCCATCATGAGCAGTCGTGGCACAGTGGTGGCCAATCGCGTGATGATTCCTCTCTCTCTCTCTCTCTTTCTCTCTCTCTCTCTCTCTCTCTCTCTCTCTCTCTCTCTCTCTCTCTCTCTCTCTCTCTCTCTATCTCTATCTCTCTCTCTCTCTCGCTCTCATTCTTTCCCCGGTCTGTCTTTCTCTTTTCTTTGAATCCACGCCCCTGGTTTCCCATCACCCCCTCTGACCTTTTTCAGTGTCGCAATTCCTTGCCCTCTAACGCCGTGGCTTACTGACATGTTTTATATGTTTTTATTTGGACATGTTCTGATTTATTCACTGATGCAAGCTAGAGCCCCAGTTACCACTCCATCATTACAACCACGGCATATTATCTTTTATTTCTGCATGACGCATTTCATATGCAACTAATATGGAGTCTCTGTGTGCTCCTGGGTGTGGCCAGGAATCTTGGGAAATTGTAGGTACCACTGGACTGATACACAGTATAGTGCCATCTTTATATCGAGTTTATTGACTCCTAATAGGAAATTTAGTGAGGTTTCACACTAGAGAAATCATTCTAGAGAGATAATTCTGTGCAATTGAATTACGTCCCTTCATGTGCGACAGAATCATAAACGCATGTTAGTCATTTCGATGACTTTTATAGGAGAACGACCGCTTCATGAGACTGTTTGAAGTCATTCTTTACATAATGTGCGCTTGCTGCATTATGTTGGACTGTTACAGTTATTTTCAAGACTTATTTTATGTAGAATGTAAACCTTTATAGGTTTCTCTCAGTTCTGTTTTTGGGAGTTTCTGAATATTCAGTTTGCTCTTCCCTTCCAGAAAGATCCAGTATGATACAAAACTCAAGCAAACTTTATTTCACAGTGTCATTGTTACTCGTTACATGTAGTTACTGTTGTAATAACTATAAATTATGCACAATTACATGCAACTAACCCTAAACCAACCCCTATTCCTAACCCTATATGTGGTTAATTATTAATACTCAGTACTTCAATGTATAATTACAGTGTAACACGGACACCTTAAAATAAAGTGTAGCCCAGCAGAGTATAAAAACATAAGAAAATCACAAATTTACATGTTTTTCTAATCAAAAGACCTTAAGCTAAAGAGATCAGCATGGACGTACATCTGTTTAAGAGCCAAACTGGTCCGGTTATAGTTGTTTTTAGAGTTACTAGGAAAGCTACACACACATACAAACTTACACTCTCTTCTTTGCCTTGATGCATATCCTTCTCGCAGCATTTTCTGACTGTGTATCTCAGTGCCAAAGGGTTTCCACCGCCAAACCCAACACGAGTCCCTCGCACTTCTCGCAGACTCTGCCTGGTTTGAGTGGATTATTTGTCTTCATTTTGACAACACCTTACAAGGCCTTTGATTTTACTGTGAACACCCTGTTGATATTAGTCATAGTGTTTCTAAGGTTGTGTATAATACGCTGTTGTACGTACTTTTATCAAAATAACACATCCACACTCCGTCTACATATTTTTAAGTTTCGTTTTACATATGAAACTACTCGTTTAGAAGACTTACACTTGCCGATATACAGATGAAATCTGTTGTGAACACGTCCGGCTCATATTTCATCCCATGATTATATTCTAATTTATAAAGACCTAAGCCAGGTTTAAGATATTATTATGTTCTCATTACCATAGTGTGAAAAAAATATTTAAATTGTAAAATATTTATACATTATGGTTATGTTCCTTTCACTGCTCTTAAATTAATGCTTTTTTAATAAAATACATAACTATGTATTACACTAATTTTTATTGTAATACAGTAAAAATGTCTTGGAAATAATGTCATAATTTAAAAAAAATAATAATAATCACACACATATATATATATATATCCCCAGTTGGGGGAAAAAGATAACCTGGACATTTTCTAGACCGGTGTTTCACCCTCACATTATTCTAGTAGCACTTCTACTAAGCAAAGTGTGTTTAAAAGACCTTGAAACCTCATAGTTGAATAGTCCAGTGAGAGTTCTGCTACTTTAACCAGTTAACAGCTCACCCTTTGCATTGAGGCCATCTGTGTCTGTGTCATTGTGCCACACTTTACTTCTTTACTCTGTTTTCATGCTTTTCATGCTGTCTCGGAGGGGGAGTGGAAATACAAGAGGCCAATTTAGTGTCACTTCAGCCATGCCTCGAGTTTTGTTGTTTGCACCTTTTCTGAGCCCCATTGCATGCGTGTGTTCAGAGAATCCACATCAGGACCAGCGGCGGAGGTCGAGTTGGTTTTCCCCTGCGTGGGGTGGAAATGACGACTGTGAATGGAATAGCTGTAGCTCATGTCAGATACGATAAGCTAGCCCTGCCTGGTCTATGTTGGGTGGGATCACCATACGAGATGTTTTACGCACATTATTATGTTTTCTTTCTCTGTTATATCTCTTGTTGTTTTGAATTTTTGCTTTAATCATGAGTATGGATACTGGAGGGCGGGGCCCTCGTGATTGACAGCTCTACAATGTGTTTCGTTTGAATTCCAATCGTGACTGGAGTGATGAAGCAAAGAACATGTAGTTTCTTGTATTTCGCTGGTATTGGAGGAAAACTGAACTGATATTAAAATATAACCCTGACATTCATATTTTCTTTTGTTGTCTTTCCATTGTTGGTTTGTGTCCATGTTGAACATTTCTCATTTGTTTTGCTTTTGCCATGTGACAAGTTAGGAAGTGATATGAAACCCATTAACTTTTCCTACAATATTCATTCAGCAAATATTATTGCACTAATCTACATGTAGAACTAAACAAATAGTCAGTTTGATGCTGCAGAGATTCCCAACTTTTTTGTTGTTGTTAATATCAGTAAATGTTCTTGTAAAATGCAAGCAAACTAAATATTTTTTCTTTTTTAGTAATTGTTTGTTTTTATTTTTCCATTATTTTAATTATTTCTACACTTTAACACTTCTAGGATTTAATTCATTTTTAGCTTTATATCAATTCACGAAGCCTCTGCGGTTTCTTAACAAACCCCAGTTTCACCGTAAGAGTGCTTTAATAAACCAGGAATTATTGACAGTCTCAAAAGCTTCATATACTGTAGTCCAAATTCGAACCAAATACCATTAAAATCAAAAGGGGACATGATGGTTGGCCCCTAACTGAAACGCACTCTTTTTTTCTTAAATTGTGACTGGTTTATTAGAATGCTGTTCCAGGATTTCTACAGTTCAAACAGTAAACCATGGCGCTAATGCCAAGATCATGGGTTTGATTCCCGGGAACTAATAAAATTGAGCTTAAATGCAATGTATATAAAAGCATCTGCCAAATGGATAAATGTGAAAGACCAGCATGTGTCTTTAGCTTTATCATTTAAACCTAATGGCCTAGAAAAAAAATGTTATGAACTTCCGCCAAACTAGATTTTCCATCTCTCGACAACTTTGCATGTTGGTCAAACCATGTAACGGGTCAATGAATTTGGGTCCAACCAGGAAAGACTGGCTGTATTAGCATGGACACCAAATAGCATTTTATTTATGATTGCCAGAATGACTTGATGCATACAAGTCAAATTTGAAGACTATGGTGAACAGTTTCTCCGGATTCACTCTATAGGCTATTTAACAGATTTTTTGCACCTTTTTGTTCATGGATAACCCTTCTAAATTTGCCCAATCTATGCCAAAATTGGCTCAAATCCTATTCAGATCAAGCCTCATAAAAGACACCAAATTAATGTTAGGTGTTCAGTACGATTCTCCAAAAACACCTTAATGAATTTGTCGGTGAAGGCACAAAACGGCAAATTAGGAAGTATCAGAAATGGTGTCCTAGTAATTAATTTGATTACAGTTCTGAGTACTTGTCAAATGCTATAAAGTTATTAAAAATTGAAAATCTACACTTGGCCTTTGAACTACTTTTCCTATGGCTGTAACCAATCCACTCAACATGTGGCATTGATGCATTTGTCCCTGCATGCAATTCTTAATAAATCAATGGCAAACACATTCAAGCATTTTCCATTCATCTGACGTTTATATTTATCCATATTTCTTGCCATTTCTGAAGGTAAGAGAGTAGGCTACCACCATCATGAAAGTTCTCGATGGACTGAAAGCTAATTTACTGGTGCACGAGTGTGTGTGTTTGATGGAATGACTCGCGCGTGAACTGTGAATGCATGTGATTGTTGAGCACTATGAATGTGGGGTTTTGTGTGTTTTATTTGGTGAAAAGTCTCCACAGACAGGCAAGCATGCGACCTGCGCTCTGATTGGTGGTGTCTCCTGTCCTGATGCATGTGTTACAGGTACAGAAAACCGCATGGTACAGGATACTGTTACGTGCAAACTTTAAATATGAAAAGCTAACAAATGCTTCAGTGAGAGATACAATCAAAATGGCGTTATTTTTAAAAAGATAGTGCACCCCAAAATGAGAAATCTGTCGCTCTCGTGACGTTAAGATTTGTTTGACTTTCTTTCTTCTGTGAAACATTAAAGTCTTCACAAAGCTCTTTTCTATAAGACAGCTCAGTGACCACATGCAAAATATATAAATAATAATTAAAGCGAAGATGGTTTAAATGTGGGTCTGTTCCTCACAAAAAGTACAGAAAACATCAGAATTTAGCGCATTTTTGTCTTATTTTTATGGTTCTCTTTTATGCCACTGCCAAAAGAAAAACCTCTCCCCCATGTTTCCTTCACTTGCCTTAATTATTGCATGCTGAACTTTTATTTTGTTTATTTGGATGGTTGGTCGAAACACAACCAGCGTTAGTTCTCATAAGTCACTCACTGTGAATAATTTTCACAACAGATTCAGTAACATTTAGATCTGTATCTGTTGATTAGCTTTACTTAAGTCTGTTTAGTGATTACTGTGATCTTTCCATGTGTTCTGAACCTGTTCTTTTCTCCTAAAATCTGTCCGTAGATGGACAGAGCTGTAAGCTTTCTTTTGCCAAAGCATTTTTGCCTGCCTTTGTAAAATATAAATTCACGACACTTGTGTATATCATGTCTCGTGTTTTGTTTGCATTAAAAGTAGATAAACGATGAACAGAGTTTCATGTGATTTCCGAACGTGTTTATATTTCTTAAAATGCAACTGAATCTCATCTGCTAAAAGAGGATTTCGAGGTAATTTATTCTCACTTTAACATTTGTGTAACATCATCATGTCTGATATTTAATATTAGAATACTGCATATTATACACTATGTAACAATGAACTTAGTGGGCTATATTGTCACATGCAGTGTTGGGGAAAGTTACTTTTTAAACAAAGTAATGCGTTACATTATTGTGTTGCTCCCTAAAAAGGAACTAATTGCGTTACTTTTAGGAAAAAAGTAATATTATGTTACCTTTGCATTACTTTTTCTCTCCTAGGCTGGGTTTGCTTGTTTGTTTGTTTTTTATTTTAAAAAAATGTATTCTAAGGTGACGTAGTTACACGTTGCTGCATGTAATAACAGTGAATTATGCATAATTACAAGTAAATAACCCTTAACCAACCCCTGACCCTAACTCTATATTAAGTGCATGTAGTTAATTAATATTACTCTCTACTTATTTGAGTAAGTACAATGTAACTACGTCACCTTAAAATAAAGTGTAAGCAAAACAAAACAAAAAACAGTTCTGTTTTTGGCTAATGTAAAGGCCATTTCACACCAAAAGTGAAATGAATAATGAGTAACTTGCGTTACTTATTTTGAAAAAGCAACTCCGATATTTTGTTGTAAATGTATCAGTAATGCATTACTTTACAAGTTACTTGAAAAAGTAATCAGATTACGGTGTTACTTGTAATGCCTTACCCCAAGAACTGGTCACATGACATGCATAGGAATCACGCCCATAAAATAAAAAGTTATTTTGTATTTTTAATCTGAATTGTCGCCTAATTGTATGATAAATCAATAAAGAAGAGTAAATATTGCACATTATTTAATTTTTTTTAAACTAGAGGTGCATAATTTAGATAAATTGTGCCTTACATAGTGCAGGAACAGTATGTTAGTATGCTATTCTAAATATAGTCAGTGATAATTTGCACATTACTGCCTCCTAATGGCTGAAAAGCCAATGGATGGTAAAAATTAAACAGTGTAGTCATTGGCAGTAAACAAACATCCTTCCAGATCCACAGATACTACAAGATGCACACTGTGCATCTTAGACATTTTAGACACTCAGAAGAGCAAGTGGAGGTTTCTAACATGCTTGTAGTTTGCATGCTGGAGCTGGTTTCAGCTTGTAAAGCAGCTCACTGGTTGTTCCTTATACACAATCACATTGTCTTATTCTATTCAACAATATGAGATGCTTACAAATAGTGTGTACACTCATTTTGCTCACATTAATAAAGAACGATTAGCCATGCAGTGAGAACCAGGCCATGAAATACCAAATGATCTCACAAAAGAGCAGGATCCATTGTGCTGCCGGTGGTCTTCATTTATGGATGACAGGCGTAGAGGACCAGCCTATGCCCAGTTACCCACGGCAACCATAGAAACTCAGTGGGAGGAGCCTGTGGGCTTCCATTCACGTGATTGGCTGCTGGCAGGTGTTCTGAGGTTGCATATGCTGAAGTGGAGGGGCTGAGTGTGTGTGAAGAAGAAATGCTTAATTCATTATTTGTCAACATATTCCCTTGTTATCATTTTCCCCATTATAGGCTATTTAAATATGAGAGATCTCAAAAGCGAAATCCTTAAAAATCTGACTTGTTGACCATCAGGCCTGACACATTAAAATTCCTCAATGTATTTTCATTGACATATAAAGTCACATATATTGTTTAATACAAGGCACAAAGAATCAAATAATCTTCATCTGTATTATACAATAATAATATTATTAGTCCTAATCAAATATATTATATTGTTCAATGGTTTCATCATTTGAAACATCAGACCCATAACTCACTATCCTTTATCCCACTATATTCATAAATAAATCAAGCTGCTAAACATAAAAAACAGCCATATTAAAACTTGTCGACACAATGTATTTCCCAAAAGCTTTTATTTGATTTCATAAATTGAATTATGTAATAAGGGATAGACCAGGCCAGAAGACTGGTTTGTATAAATGCTAATAGTTGTATTTTATTTGACTTTTGAATTGGGTTGAATTGTTTATCTGAACAGTAAACAAAATCTGTATAGTTTTTATTCAAAATGTTTAGGCTATTATCCCCCCAAAAAAAGATACCAAAAAAGACTATCAACAGCCAGGGATATGAAACATTTTTATCAGTTCATTTTATACAGAAAATGCGACTCTTCTGAATGCTTTTATGTTTCACACAAGTTTATCATCAAAATAAGTTTGTGATTGTATAGGAATACATAGAAAATCTATAGAAATAGAATTGATTCCTTAACGTGCGTGTGTGTGTGTGCGTGCGTGCGCGTGTGTGCGTGCGTGGATCAGGGTGGGGTGTTGCGCTGCGCATGCACGGTGGCTTTGGCCGCGTAAATCTCCATCAGTGTCTGTCTGGAACGTCCTGCCGCTGCGCCGGAACAAGAGAGAAGAGCCCGTCTCCTGAAACCGAGGGGAAACTTCATCATCCACCTTTAGAATCTCTGCAGGATTGTCTGGAAACATCCCACCATCGCATCCGGGTTGTTTAGTGCCGACAGCGGCGGGTGTCATTGAGCTTCTCCAAACGCGCATCGGGAACCATTACGCGTGCGGATCTCCAGCCATCAGCGCAGAGATGTCCGGATACCAGGGCAAAAAGAACATCCCTCGCATCACTGTGAGTACAGATCAACACGAATGATGGTCTGAAAGCACTCGCGATTATGAATATGAGGTGATGAGGTGATGAAACGATGTCAGCGACTCCTAACAGGAGCGGAGATTCCTATAATGGCATTTCAGTGCTGAAATGATCAAGTTAAGCCTAATATATGCAGTTTGCGGTTTTGTGCTTTCACGGTGGTCCAGTTATGCCAATACCTTTACATCAGATGTTGGATTACTGTCACCTCTCATTTCAGTGTCACACACACACATTCAGACCCACTTATCAAACTGGGTTCTTTGTGGGTCAGATCCATTGAAGCTCCGCTGGGTCCCACTGGATGAATATTTTACCTTATAGAAAGATGTCGTGCATGCATTATAAAACAGCCTCGTTTAAATAGAATATAATGCATTATCCCAAGCCATGAACATTGCAATACTTCAATTTATTACAGTCAATCCTATTTTGTTTCTAAAGTGTGTTATAATGTTGCTATATCACAAATGAATATACAGTAATTCATCACTGGTGATTTTTTTGTGACTAGTGTCTCTGTATGCATTGAAATCATCCGCCATCAAAAGTATTATTGTTTTTTTCAACATTAAAAATGACTGAATGGAAAGCTGTTCAGCCTTCATGCATACATGTATTATTTTAAGATCCTAGGAATATGTCTCATCTACCTAGGAATATCTTATCTTCAGTGAAGCGTTGCATCATTGCAGTTCTTTGGAAATCTTTGTGAATTATGGTTTCGCATGCACTGAAAACTTGAAAAACTAGCTTGTGAAAAGCATGCATACATCCTTCAGGATATATCATAGCCTCAAATCAGAGAATCTAATCAAGAATTATTCACTATTCCAACTGAGCCTTCAAATGTATATATCTATTGCAGAAATGTATCTTACAATATAGGCTATATCTTCAGTGAATGATGGCTTTGTCAAAATTCATTAATGTAAAAAGCAGCTTCGGCTTAAATGCCGGAGCAATGGCCTCCTCGTACACCCCCGCTGGTTTGATAGCCGTGGCAAATGCAGAAACCGTCTCCAGAGGAAATGGATGAAAATCCTCTTCTGAAAAGTAGGTCAGTGAATGTAAAGTGTATGTCATGGTATGTGGTGACACTTTCCTCTGTAATACATGTTCCGTCCACCACTGGCCTATCACAGTGCAAAGACAGTGTGCACTGCATTCGATATTCTCTGGGATTGTTTTAGAGGCGGTGATCTGGTTGCAGAAGGCCTGCAGGAACGGACAGATCTGGGACAGGAGGGAGAAAGAGGAAAACTCTGCCTTTGCCGGTAGATCTTGCCTTTAGCTCTTAAACGTCAGCTAAGCTTCAGCCATCTTAAGGGATGGTGATAAGACTGCCAGTGGGTGGCAAACGCTGATACTGCACTATACTACACACTCAAAGACTTAAAGGACTAGTTCATGTTATGTCATTGTTCCAAATCTGTATGCTGTTCATTTTGTTTGAATACAGCTCTTTTGCATACAATGACAGTTTATACTGAAATCAACTGTCAAGCTAACAGGAGCAAAAAAGCACAATACAATAACCTACAACTAGTCCATATGACTGATGTACTATATCTTATGATATTGTTTATCAGCTTTGATGAGGAACAGACCCACATTTTTTCTTCGCAAAGATTTTAAATCTCATTTGCATCCATGTGTTTAGAATCAAAAGCTGCCATGTGCTATTGGAAATTAAAGCCGAATGTGAATGGCACCCCAGTTAATATATGTGGAAATGTGAATGAGATTGTATGGGAATGATCTGCATGAAGATTCTTAACCATGTAAAGCCTGACTTATGAAATAATAGGCAGAGAAAAATCGAATGTTTTGAAACTGTAGAGTTTAGTGAACATGCGTTTTCTGTTTTGTGTCATATCTGATACATCAGGCTTTTATGGATCATATATGATGATATAGTGGGAATATGAAGCTCATACTCGAGGAGTAAAAAACACATAAATTGTGTTGGCCAAAACTGAGCAAAAATATGCAATGGGCAAAAAATAAGATGACATTCTGATGCTTGTAATGTAAATCAGTGAGATATTTATAACACTACAGCAGATACTTACATAAAATGCATATATCAGATCTCACTCTATATCTGCCAGTGTTTGTAAGATGATATTTAAATGCTTAGTTTTATGATCAACGCTCTGTAGTTTTAAAACATATAATGCAATACAATATAATGATGATTGAGAGATGAACAAATAAACCTTCATTAAAAGCCTGATGGATCATGTTTCGATACTCACATGATTTTTCAAAAAAAAAAAAAAGATGTATAATCAAGTAAACCTCAGTTGCTTCAGTCCAGTGAGTTTTTACCCTGAAATATTACTTACTATTTGAAAGTTACTCTTTTGTTTGCTCTATAAAAAAATATTTAAAAGCGAAAAAACAAGGGCTGAAGGGGGACGTTTTTACAATTATACTAAAATTATACTTCTTATACTTCTTTCTCATTTTATCATTGTCCGACAGTGTCACATCGCTACATCACTCATGACAAACATGGCCTGAGCACTCGATCCTTTCCCTCTGAACACACACACACACACACACACACACACGGCCCACATTCTAGGCATGTTTTCTGCAGCAATCACATTCCCACAGCCCAGACAATGTTCTACTTCGCCTGACTTCATCATCCGCAGCGTATCGAATGTCTGAGGGATCTGCTGGTTTCATGTTGTTCTCTCTCATGCTCTCATTGATTTGATAAAAGTGCAGTCGTTCATTCCCTTTGACCCCCGTTTGAACTGGTGACAGCAGTGAAGCTCACCTTAACTCAGATGTGTGTCATCAACCCATCATGATAGATGCTCTGAAACTTTAGGTGCATTCCCATGTCGTAATTTCGAGATTTCAATCAGGTTAAAGCATTCACGACCTAGGATTTACAACTTGTAAGCTGGGAATATTCAGAGAGCTCCTACTTGTACCATGTGACCACTGTACCACCTGACTGCTGCAGATTAATTTAGGCGTTGATTGTGTTGCCATAAAAAAGCATGAATGCAGCATTTTATTGTTCAATGCTCAGCAGTTCTGTTAGCATTCTTAGTAGTATCAGCTTGGTCTCTCCTATAATAGAAAGAAAAGAGTTGATTGGCCTGGACCCAGAACGTTCCCATTAAGTTATAAAGACTAAATGTTCTATTAATGTTTAAAACGTCCAATGTTTTTTCTTGGTTATGCGAATGTTAAGGGAACGTTCCATTTTATCATTTTGCAAACATAATGGGATTGTTATTTTTCTAACCACACATCTCTTCTGAAACCCCATGACCGAATGTGAGATTATCTGAGAAACGGGAGACTTAAACAGTTAGCTCTCCATTTAATCTCACAACAACCATCTAAAACACATGATAGCTAGAAATCTCCTTTGTGATGTTTTATGTTTTACATGTAAATGTAGTCCTGGGGTCCTATCTTGCACCCAGCGCAATTGACTTTGTACACCGACGCATGTATCATTCCTATTTTGCACTCGACGCACAGCGGACTCTTCCCTCCACAGACGCACGTCGGTAAATTAGGGAATGAACTTGCGCTCCCGGGGGTGGTTCAGCGAAAAGAGGAGGCGTGTTCCGGCGCAAACGTTCCCTGGTGCTATTTCGCAGTTTCAGAAAACAAATCCGCCACAGACCAGGAGAAACCTAGTCTAAAGTCAGCGGCGCGTTATTCAGATGCTATTTTAAGGGCGCATGCTTGGCCATAATGTAGCGTGTGCACAAGGCGCATACACTTTGCTTCTCTCATCTACACACAGACGCAGCAGTTCACATTTTTGCAAACCATACATAATTACAAGGAAAAATATTCCACACGAAGGAAATCATTGTGGTGTCCATGAAGATGTGAAAAAATAGGCATAAATCTAGTTTACACATTTACCCAAATTATTATACACCTGTTTAACCGAAGCTAATTTGGGTGGGTTTCTCCATCCCCATATAATGTCACTTCTCTGTGTTTCACGGCCCTGACGAGAACGTCGGTCTCCTCGGCTGTGAACCGCTCCTGGCGCGCATCTGGCAAATCCGCCGTTATAATAGCAATCCGCCATGGAACAAGCGCGTCTGCTCTTAAAGGGAATGTGAGATGACGCTCTGATTGGTTTATTTCATGTTACGCCCAAACCACACCTATGAATAATGAAGCTACTTCAGACCAACACTTTTTAGATTTGTGTCAGGCGCAAGAGTCATTTATCCCGCCGGTATAATAGCAACAGCGCACGAGATCCGCCCACAAAGTTACTTGCGTTTTGCGTTTGATACTTGCGTTTCAGATCGTTAAAATAGGGCCCCTAGTGTGTGTGCTTCAAATGTGTGGTTAGAAAAATCACTGAAGTGAATTGTTGAGTAATAGCACGTAATTATACGTCTTCCTGAGAACAATGTCGGTGCCAATAAACTTGGTTTCAACACCTAATGTGCTTTTAATTGCTAGCAGGTGTCGACAAACTGCTCGCTACAATTTGACATGTGTTTGGTTAAAACTGTGACATTGTTTTGGCCTCAATTGTCATGATAAAGATAATTTTCCATCTTTGACAGCACACTGATCCTGTAGATTACACTGATTGTTAGTTCAGAACCCGAGAACGTCATTCTGGTTTGCAGCTGAACTCACGATTAACCCTCTGGATCAGAAAGACTCCAGATTTCCAGCTATAGCGCAGAGAAGTTGAGCTCCTGGAACACAGCAACTCAGACTTTTCATTTTCACTCAGAAATTGCAAGCACATTTCACAAATAATTACAAAGAAACTGCAAAATCCACATTGATTTAAAAGTGCACAGATTGAATAATCTGTGCTCCAATAATCAGTAATACAACAGTGATAGTCAACTTGCTGTTATTTAGGAGGAACTTCTTGACCTGGAAATAGTCTGCTGTGGCTAGTTTGGGTGATAATCTTTTTCTGACTGAGATGAACAGAAAAAGGCCACACACACCATTGTCCTAGTGTAAATATTCATGTATGGAGTCAATTTTGTTGTTTGCATGAAGCTCTAGCAATCTCAGTGCTGAATAAGGATATAGAGACCCCTTTAAACCATATGTGCAAGCTATAAACATCAAATAGAAGAAAACAGTTTATACTATTGCTCGTTGTAGCACCTAATGTGACAATGCTGAGAGTGCAATGCATACTTGCATTTTGTTATGCATATTGTTATATGTTTTGTTATTTCAAACACAATGTTCTGCATTCATGTAATTGCGTTAAGTATGATTCTTACCACTCTAAATACTGCATATAATTTCAACCACATATGTGACCCTGGATCACAAAACCAGTCACATGTCGCACGGGTATATTTGTGGCAATAGCCAACAATACATTGCATGGGTCAAAATTATCGATTTTTCTTTTATGCCAAAAATCATTAGGATAGATCATGTTCCATGAAGATATTTTGTAAATTTCCTACCGTAAATATTTAAAACATGTAATTTTGTGAGTGAATGCAGCACAATCGCAAACATAAATGGACAACTTTAAAGGAGATTTTCTCAATGTTACGATTTGTTTGCACCCTCAGATTCCAGATGTTCAAATAGTTGTTCAAATAGTTTCAAATATTGTCCTATCATAACAAACCATACATCAATGGAAAGCTTATTTATTCAGCTTTCAGGTTATGTATTTAATTTTATTTATGTGACTGGTTTTGTGGTCCAGGGTCACATATGATCTATATTCACCAACACAGTCTGGACTTTCTACAAACACAAATGTGGAAAGATAAATTAAAGATTGGCAAACCAGCTTTAACCTGATTAAATCATTTGTCAGTGGACATTTGTGAGGCATTACTAAAATAATTCTACAATATCTATGGTCTCTGTTATTTATTTTTAAAGCCGCAGCAAACAGAGCAGAACAGACCCTCAAAATGCTGTATTTTCTACTTTAGACCTCATGCATACATGTTATTCTTGTAAAGACGTGAAACAAACCTGATCAGCCACATAAACGCTTCCACTACTGCTAGATGTGACCGTATACCTTCACCAATCTGAGTGTGTTTGACCCACTTCTCTTCTCAGTGCACATTACTTTCGGAAAGGCAGTTTTTCTGGGAGCCCCCCTGGTTGTCAATTTGAGTAGTGTGTCTTTAGGATAAAAGTATGCACTGGATTTGCTGTAAGTGGGTCGCGGGGATTTGGTCTGGTATGGATGGGCTCTCTGGAAGCCATCATTAACAACCTCTCACGCTCACTGCACTACACACTACGTGGGGGAAAAAGAAGAGAAAATGACTAAGTGCTGCATTTGTCTCTTTACTCTAAACAGAGCGGCACTAGGCACTCTTAGCTGTCGGAAATGTAACCATAACAAGCGTTTAGTTCAACATTTTAAGTACACTCACTATTTGCACTGCTTGATCTACTAGAGTAGGGATCTTTTTGCTGTTACGTAATGACCAATTAAGCCCATTCACAGGCTTTACAATGGATTAAAGGAATATTCTGGGTTCAGGATGAGTTCAGTGTGATCAACAGTATTTGCAACCACAGAAAAATATTTTAACTTGTTTTTTTGCAGTTTGAGTAATACACTATAGTAAGCAGTGTCAGAATCCTCAGGAATTATGAATTGAAATATGAGCATTACATTAAAATGTGTGTTATTTGAGCTTGTAAAGTTATTTGTGGCGTGTCTGCTGTACAGATTGGTGTCAGCTATTGTTTTTTTTGGGCTGTTTTTTTGTTGTCAAACGTCATAAACATGTAAATACATGTAGAGATGAGTTTACGTTCTTCTGCGGATTCAAGACAACATTCTTACAACAAAGTTGCGTAACCTTTCTCCTTGGTATTCTTGCGCAGACCTCATGCAATATGTATCAGGATTAGTGGGTTTTGGAATTTTGGAATTTTACACAGACAAGATCACATAGTCTCGTATTAACTAGCGGCCATATACTATGTGTATTTTAATGTTTATTTTGTTTGTATAATGTTTATATTTTTTCACTACATTGTACACTGTCCATGCCTTACCATAACTGTTTTTTTTGTGTGTTTTTTTATTAGAAATGGGTAGAACTATATTGTGTTGTAGACATTATATATATTTACATATCTATTTATTTGTACAATATTTATATCTGTCCTCCATTTGATGAAAGAATACCTTAAAAAATGTTTGATTGAGATGATGATTGTCTCAGATGTGCCTCATGATAATTGTATGATCTGATTCTTCCCCAAGCATTTACTCCTTTAAGGGTTAATATGTGAATTGTAGTTTTTTATATTTTATTTAATAAATTTTTCCCACTTACTACAAAAAAAACAAACAAAAAAAAAACTTATTTTGGCAAAAATGAAACATAATAAAGATCTAGTGATGAACATAAGGTGCTTTATCTGATGCTTTATCTTTGCATTTTTTCATAGCTGGGAAATTTAGTTTTCGTCATGCCATTCTGACGCCTCATAAACCTGGTAAATAAGTGCTATTTTCTATCAAACTTCATTGCTAGTCATCAACAGTACTCAAAATGTGTACACACTAAATTGTAAAGTCAACATTGACAATAACAATTTGTTTCTTCCACTGTTCTTTTACTAATATCTCTTAAATACACCATATCCAATGGTAAATACACCATTGTTGTACCATGCCTCTTAAAATACAAGAATCTGATATGATTTTAAAGCATTTTAAGTTTAATCTGCAGTCTTGAATCTTAAGTCATGGTATTTCAGATATTATTTATACAATACAATATTTATATCTGTCCTCCTTTACACCTTGAAAATCTCTGAGGCCAAAATATTGGTGAATAATTTGTGTTTACTTAATTGTGTTTTTAAAACTGTGCCACAAATATGGTCAGCAGAGCTGAAATAGCTGCCATTAGTGAGGTCGAAACCTGACAGTAAAGAATCAATGGACGGGTCATCTAGCACAGGGTCTGGTTTATACACTATACGTCTGTTTGTTCCTACTGATCTACTTTACTATTAAAAGCAAATAGCTTCATATTTCACTCATGTAAAGCTCTGATTCTGTTTAGTAAAGGTGCAGTCAGAGTTCAGTGTGTCATATGTATCAGCGGAGGGTATTTTGGACACAGGGTTTATCCAGATCAGATCTAGGGTCATAAGGGTCATGACATGGTAACCTCCTGTCTTTGCCAAGCACGGATGGACAGCCGCTCTCCAGCTAACAGGGAACCTTCTTAGAACTTCAGCTAATGTTCTGGCAACGTTCTCTCAACGTTAAAGGCAAGCGTTCTTCCAGTAACATTAATATAATGTTCATTCAAAGTTATCTGGTCTTTAATAATGATCTCAAAACATTATTTATACATGGAGTGTTTTTTTTTGTTTTGTTTTTCCTGAAATGTTTTAGTTGGACTTTCGTCTGACATTTTTTAAACGTTACTTGTTTTAGAATGTTCAGAGAACATTCAAATGTAACATTTCAAAAATTGTTTGAAGAATGATAAAACGGAACGTTTCTTTAACATTCACATAACCAAGAAAAAACACAACGTTTTGAACGTCCAGAGAACATTCATAAATAACGCATTTATTACAATGTGAACCTTAGCAAAACGCTCTTGGAACATATTTTTGTTAGCTGGGTCATTCACTGGACTTCTTGGGTGATGTTGTTGATGCTTCAGCTGTGCCAATTATATCTTCTGATTGAGCTTCCAGGAACATAACCATACATTTAGGTAAATTTAAAATGCTGCCTTTAAATCTAGTGTTTAATCATATAACTGGTCAGTATTCCTGAATGCATTAGAACATTAAACTACTGCTGAATAAGCCGAGCGCTCAGCAGGTCAGCAGATGTAAAGGTCTGTTTTAATGAGCCTTTAGGCTGCAGAATGAGCCAGGGTTTGTCTAGACACAGCACTAGTAATGGATTTGTGTAGAAGAGTGACCAACAAACAACTACAGAGCACAAGTCATGTCACGGTTGAATAAAACGAGTTCATCTTGATCTAAAGCTCTGTATAAACATCATAAATAGCCCACGTGATTGCTGGAGTCCTTCCACTGTGACTAACAAAGTTAAGATGGTTTTGATGTCTGCGAGATGTTTTCGGCTAACAGCATGAGCGAGCGCTTTGTGGCATAGCCGACTATGAGGATACATGAGGTCTGAGCTACTGTGTGTGTCATAGTAAAGCAGTGAACAGAGAGGCTTTGAATCAGAGACAGATGAGGCCTCATTTCCGTTTACATGTTTAAGTAAAATTATCATTTCAATAATCATCATATCATCGAACCGTAGTTGATATACTGTATACATGGATTATGTTAGCTAGCTGATGTGGAAAACTTTTTTTTTTGGAGGGGGGGATTTGCAAGGTGTGTTCAGGGTACTTTGGTCTGAATAAAACAATTCTCTCTTTTCCACTTACTAACAACAATCAAAAATACATAGGCTATATTTTAGCAATAATGGTTGGGCGATATACCGGTAGACAGGATTAACCGGAAGAGATTTGTCATCCGACATCCAAGGTTATATTTATTTGTGCTGTTACTGTAATTATTTTTTTTTTTTTTTTTTTTTTTTTTTTTTTTGTATCTTAGTAATATTTTTTTTCTTGTTTACTTAGACAAGGCTAGTATTATTTTTTTCATTTGATATAGAAATTGGTGTCAAAAGTGGTTAAATATCAATGATATCTGATATCTATGTCAAAATAATATTAGAGTATGTTTTACAAGAAAATACTATTTCAGTTTTTCTGCTTCAAAATGTATTATTTTACTTGCCATTTCTTTGTATTTTTTTGTTTTAGAAATTTCTGAGTGAAAATGGTTTCAAAGTGAATTCTACAGCATTTTCCATTTTAAATTTTTTTTATTGTAAAACCCTTACTTTCACTTTTCTCATAATATATTATTTTAATGAAATAAAATGATTCATACTGTGATATAAGATTTTGGTTATTTCAACCACCCGTAATGGAACATATAAGAGCAAATAATGCACATTATGGGCCAGATTTACTAACAGCTTGCTCAAGCGCAAACCCTCTTTTGGCTTTAAAAACTACTGTTAGGGTTTACTAAAGACACATAGTGAAAAATAAGCTGAAAAGGCGTGCATGCGTTTGTGGGAGTTTCCCTTTCAGATGCAAATTTATGAGAGGAGAGTATTTAAATGAATCACGCAAGGTGATTTACGTTTGCGCTAGTCTATTTACTGGTATTTGCACCATTATTTAACGCCCCAAAAAAGCATGTCTTAAACCAGATGCTGCATGTGTATTTTATTGTTTATCATTTTAACTGTGTTGCTACAGAGAATGATGGGAAATGTAGTTTGTTGTGCCTCTAATAGTAGGTTAGTAAGTAGTATTTTCTATCAAACTTCATTGCTAGTCATCAACAGCACTAAATATGTGACATACTGTACTAAATTGTAAAGTCAACATTCATTTGTGCTTGTTTCATAAAATAAAATCATTCTGATATGATTGTAAAGCATATTAAGTTAAGTGTGGTCAATCATAAATATATTTTATCTATAAATACTTATCTTTTTATCAGTCTTTCCAGCAATGTCTTGTTCTCCACAGCACAGGCTCTTTTCTTACAGTAAAATCTTGAACCACGGCTCAACGATAGCTACTCATTAGCAGTCAACCAGCGACAGAATAGGACTTCTATGACAATTATCTCTTCAGGTCATTAATTACAGAGCACAATGCAGCTAAGATCTTCTTAAACCCCCTACAATCCCCATCATGCCTTTGGAAGTCACTATCACGATGGGTTAAAGTGGCAATACTGTGGCATTCAATCACTTAATATTGATTGAAAAATAATTGAACTGTGTGTCTGAACTGAAGGAAAGCATGCGGGCTGCAGTCAATCACGGTGTCCTTAAATAACATTTGTGCCCATGATCGCGTGTCACAATCCATTTAGCATGATAAGAATCACTGTGTTTTTCTGATGTGCCTTAGCGATCTTTATGCTTCATCTGTGATTGAACTCCATGTCCAGTGCTTGTCTGTAAAATAAATTAGTGCACGGAGTGGTTTATAACAGGACTGTTATAGTCTCCAGTTGAAGAGATCTGCATCTCATTTAGATTTTTCCTACAGTGACCTTGTCATGCAAAAACATTTATCAAATCACTTCATTGTCAACAACAGTGGTGACTTTTTATAGCCACATACACCCTGCAAGGTTTATAGTCAATTGCCTTAAAGTGCCCCTATTATGCTTTTTCGAATATTACATTTCATGTAGTGTGTAATAGAGCTGTTTGTGAATCTAAAAGGTCTGCAATGTTTTAAAGATCAAAGTGCAGATAAATGGAGTTATTGTCTTCCAAAAGAAAGAATCGATTCTGAACTGCCTGAAACGAGTTGTCAGTAACTCCAGTCTTACTTCCTACTCAGACCTACATAGGTTTTTTAACAAATTTGCATAATGCCAGTGTGAATTTTGACCATTCGCTGTAAGCAATCGACCAATCACAACAGACTGGGCATCTGACCAATCAGAGCAGAGTAGACCAATCGCAACAGACTGGGCCATCTGACCAATCAGAGCAGAGTAGACCAATCGCAACAGACTGGGCCATCTGACCAATCAGAGCAGAGTAGACCAATCACAACAGACTGGGCCATTTAACCAATCAGAGCAGAGTAGACCAATCGCAACAGACTGGGCCATCTGACCAATCAGAGCAGAGTAGACCAATCGCAACAGACTGGGCAATCTGACCGATCAGAGCAGAGTAGACCAATCGCAACAGACTGGGCCATCTGACCAATCAGAGCAGAGTAGACCAATCGCAACAGACTGGGCCATCTGACCAATCAGAGCAGAGTAGACCAATCGCAACAGACTGGGCCATTTAACCAATCAGAGCAGAGTAGACCAATCTCAACAGACTGGGCCATTTAACCAATCAGAGCAGAGTAGACCAATCGCAACAGACTGGGCCATCTGACCAATCAGAGCAGAGTAGACTAATCGCAACAGACTGGGCCATCTGACCAATTAGAGCAGAGTAGACCAATCATAACAGACTGGGCCATTTAACCAATCAGAGCAGAGTAGACCAATCACAACAGACTGGGCCATTTAACCAATCAGAGCAGAGTAGACCAATCACAACAGACTGGGCCATCTGACCAATCAGAGCAGAGTAGACTAATCGCAACAGACTGGGCCATCTGACCAATCAGAGCAGAGTAGACTAATCGCAACAGACTGGGCCATCTGACCAATTAGAGCAGAGTAGACCAATCATAACAGACTGGGCCATTTAACCAATCAGAGCAGAGTAGACCAATCACAACAGACTGGGCCATTTAACCAATCAGAGCAGAGTAGACCAATCACAACAGACTGGGCCATTTAACCAATCAGAGCAGAGTAGACCAATCACAACAGACTGGGCCATCTGACCAATCAGAGCAGAGTAGACCAATCGCAACAGACTGGGCCATCTGACCAATCAGAGCAGAGTAGACCAATCGCAACAGACTGGGCCATCTGACCAATCAGAGCAGAGTAGACCAATCATAACAGACTGAGCCATCTGACCAATCAGAGCAGAGTAGACCAATCACAACAGACTGGGCCATCTGACCAATCAGAGCAGAGTAGACTAATCGCAACAGACTGGGCCATCTGACCAATCAGAGCAGAGTAGACCAATCGCAACAGACTGGGCCATCTGACCAATCAGAGCAGAGTAGACCAATCGCAACAGACTGGGCCATCTGACCAATCAGAGCAGAGTAGACCAATCATAACAGACTGAGCCATCTGACCAATGAGAGCAGAGTAGACCAAACAGACTGGGCCATCTGACCAATCAGAGCAGAGCAGGATTTCGGAAAGGTGGGGTTTATAGAGACTGAATCCTTGATTGAACCGTTTCAGACACTGTGAGAAAAGAGCTGATGATGCAATGTATATATGAGAGAATTAAAGTGTTTTTTGACCTTGGATGCAGGTAAACCTATTGTAGGAGACCTTCAAAACAAAATTAGGAGCCTTTGAAATAACATATTAGGGGCATCCATGTTATCCATGTGTGTATGAAATGCAGGAGTCACTCCTGAACTTACAGTTGTTTTGAGATGTATATACTGTATATTAAACTCAGTAAATGAGTGAAACCTGTATTGAGCAGCAGTGGGTATGTGGCCTTTAAGAACCGCCAGTGAAGGAGATCTTACTGTGAAATATGCACATGCATTTTTGTTTTATTGTTCATACTATGCAAAAACAAAGTGTTTCTGTGCTTAAACTGAGAGCATGTGAGACCTATTGAGTTGCTGTCAAATTATTGTATAAAATAGTTAGCATACAGCGTCTGGGAATAAATGCAGTTTTTGTATGACTCTCTGTCTCCCTTTCTCACAGAGTGACCGTCTTCTAATCAAAGGTGCGAAGATAGTGAACGATGATCAGTCTTTCCATGCCGACATCTATATGGAGGATGGAGTCATCAAGCAAGTGTTTTAATTATTATTTAATGTCATTGTTTTTGTAGTCTGACTAACAGTATAGATGACCTCTGTTGACCTTTGTGACACTTATTTTCTCTCTCCAGGCAAATCGGTGAAAACCTCATAGTTCCTGGTGGAGTGAAGATCATCGACGCCCACGGTAGGATGCTGATCCCAGGTGGCATTGACGTTCATACCCGCTTCCAGATGCCCGACCGGGGCATGACAGCGGCTGATGACTTCTACCAGGGCACACGAGCTGCTCTCGCTGGCGGCACCACTATGATCAGTACGTCTAAAAATTAATAACAAGACCATAAAATAATTTATATGTGCTTTCCTGTTGCTCAAACAGTAGAGCGTCGGCACTTGCAACGCCAAGGTCATGGGTTTGATTCCCAGGGAATGCCAGAACTGATAAGAATGTAAATGTGTACCTTGAAATGCAATTTAAGTCGCTTTGGATAAAAGTGTCTGCCAAATGCATAAATGTAAATATGCAATTTATAAAAAAATATATATATGAAAATTGTTTGCATTTATATATAATAACAAATATATAAAATAATGATTTATATGCAATTTAGTTATTAAAATGATGAATCATAATCTCATGATATTTTGTATTTAACAGGATTAATTTTATTTTTTTTTATTTTTTTTCAGTAATTTGGCCCTAATTATAAAGTTTTATTTTCAAAATGTAATACAAAATGATTCATATCTAATATGTTTTGGATGATAGTCAAATTTCTACATATAAAGAATGTACATTTTATCTGAATTTGATTTATGAATAAATTAGACATAGCAGCTTTATAAACTGATCATATTGCTTTATAAACTGATTCAATAACAGTGCAGTAAATTATGAAAAGTATTATGAAAAATAATCAAATTATGAAAAATGCTTAATTCAGCTTTGGGTGCTGTATGTAACTTTTTTACTCTACTAAAGCATAAAAATACGATAATATGTTTGCAGATATTCAGGAAACATGCTAAGTTCACATACTCGTTTTTCTGAAAAACACTTCTACAGCCAGTTATTTTACTTATTATTTTACACGTTCCGTGTTGTCAGTCGTTTTTTGTTTTGGTCTGTATGATCTCGCCCATTGCCAGTTCACCCAATAGTATTTCGACACGCCTGGTTGCCAGTCGGCAGAAACGCAGCGTATTGCAGCCTTGGAAACAAGCAAACAAACTGAGTCAGAGATTGCAGATTCCACACAACCTAAAAAGCCTCGATATCCATTTAAGTATCTCTATGAACGAGAGCATATTAAAACGCGGATAAATCATTCATTGTCAATTGCGCTCGTTCCTGTCGCGTGTCCTCAAACTGGCAACCCGCGTGATCGTCGAGTCTGAGGAGGAGAGGGCGGGGAAACAACGATCTCTGATATTTTGAATTTGGACTACAGTACCTATTTCCACCACTAGCTGTCATTCTTACAGACAGCACCTTTAAGCAGCTTTACAGAAGCCGATAGTGTCAGTTCAGTGTTGATTCAGTTCATTTCAATAACAGTCAGCTGCCTCAATTATGAAACAAATTCGATTCAGCTATAAAGCAGCTCTATTGAAGACTGTTCTCACCATAGATATCATATATAAACGCTAGATGTCTTGTGCGCGCTGCTGGCCAATGGAGGTCGACGTCCGCACGTGGCGGCCATCTTGCCACAGACAGCTCGCTCACTCGTTTAATGGTGCATGTACTTTTAAATAACCATAACTTGCTCAATTTTCTACCGATTTTTAAACGGTTTGGTTTGTTATAAACGTCAGAGATGTAGTTATGACACTGCATACATGCACTGCATACATATGAATAATCATAACATACATGTTCAAGCATTCGGAATTATAGCCACGTTAATAACGTTTGTAAGAAACCAAACCGTTTGTAAATACGTCAAGATTTCAGCGAGGTAAGAGGATTTGTGTGCGTGCTGATCACTCACCTTACATTAAGCCTGCCTGTGACAAGATGGCCGAACGGTGATGCCGGAAGTGACTGCGCCATAAGACATCTAGCATTTATATATGATATCTATGGTTCTCACTATCCAGCTCAAGTTTTGTTCTCATCCAATAGTGTCAGTACAGTCCAATATCACTGGACAAGTTGATAACATCACTGAATATTAAGCATCTTTTAAACCCCAAAATGTGTGGGACTAGTTAAATGTTGAAGTTTAATATCCTTCCATTTAATTCTATAGTATATACACAAGTTCCCTCGCTTTAAGTATATAGGATCAATATATTTATATTTTGATGTGTATTTTCAGTGGATCATGTGGTTCCGGAGCCAGGCGTTAGTCTGATCGCTGCCTTTAACCAGTGGAGGGAGTGGGCCGACCACAAGTCCTGCTGTGATTACTCTCTCCATGTGGACATCACGGAGTGGCACAAGGGCATGCAGGAGGAGGTCGAGGCGCTGGTCAAAGATCACGGTATGTGTAGATCTGAAAATCATGCTTTCCCCGTTATGGTTGAATCACGGAAGCTACACCAGTTACTTTGCCAAGAGATCTCTTATTTATTATGTATCATACATACGAGAGAAACAGGCATAGATGAATAAGGCCACAGGCGAGGTGGTGGTCTTCATTCAAGATTTCTCTGTTCCTCATTTCTCTATCCTCTCACCCCATCATGCCAGCTGTAATGGTTTATCTATGTTTCTCCTTCCTCACCCCGTCATGCCTTTATGTTTCTCTGGGGTGGTACAGTAAGGATTGAGCTTATATACACCACTGAGTGACTTTCAACTTCCTTGTAAGGTATCAAAACATGTTTCTTATGTTTAAAAATGGAACGTATACCTCATGCTTACACATGGTACAATCCACTTTCCCACTGTGTATACATTAGTGGTACATTTGCATCAGTTGAAACATTCCTTTCCTTGTAAAGAACATGCCAACTGTACACATTTTGATGTATCATCATTAGTGGAACATCTCAGTGAACGTTGCATTGCACACATACCTCTAAGCAAAATATATAACTCTCCCAGCTCCCCTCCTTGTGTCTAAAATATGATCCTTAAACACATGTGTACATGCAATCTATAGTCTAACTAATGCATTTTAAACTTCATAAAATAATACAACTGATTATGAATACTAATAAATAATAATAATACAGATACATAATATTAAATAATGAAATTATATTAAAAGATGAAATTTTAGTCTTCAGTATGTTCCTCACACATGCGCCTGGTGCAGATACAGTGGATGGTAGGGGTGTAACGGTACGCAAAAATCACGGTTCGGTACGTACCTCGGTTTTAAAGTCACGGTTCGGTTTATTTTCGGTACAGTAAGGGAAAGAATTGCAAACATTAAACTGCAGGTTGTTTATTACTATAAACTTTTTTTTAACAATTTGTTTACACTTTTTTAAACACTTTTTAATAAAATATAATAAAATATATATAAAATAAAAAAAGAATAAGAAATAAAATACTGCTGCAAAGTTCTCCACTAAATAAAATACTCTCAGTCTCAAACCAATATCACATAATAAATTTAATGAAAAATATAAATAAATAACTATGATTACAGTGCAGCATTACCAATCCCAGCTTGTAGGCCTGCTCATATTTAAAAATTAAGACTGGGAAAAAAATGAACTTTAATTGCACAATTTGCTGTAATTAATTGCAATTCCTCCAAGCTTGTAATCATCAGTAATTAAACTTAGAATCACCTAATTAAATGAAACACCGGGGGAAAAAGGAACAGAAAATAGCCCTATATTAAAATAATATTAAACATATATATCAATGTATTATTCTTTTTCAATAATCAATCAACAATCAATTTAAGATTTTTTTTCCCATTTTTTTTTACTAATTTTCAAAATAAAATATATTCCTACAAAGCTATTATTACCAGAGCATGTGATCAGAGCAGGTCATTTTACCATTATAAACTATACCAGCTCAGCAAACAGAAGTGTACTACTGAGAAATTTCACCTTATTTGAGGGGACTTTGCTTTTCCAGTGCGTGATCGGTACATGATTGGAGTGTTTGGGCCGTTAACGACAGAGCAGAACGCGCAGCGCAAACACGGAGTCGAACATTGAACATTGAGCAGAGAGCGCAGCGCGCAGCGCGCAGACACACACACACACACACACGGAACGGAGAGTGCGGCGGCGCACACGGAGGCGGAGTGGAAAAGCTTTTTTTCGCCCTGCAGTCGATTTCATTGGTTTAGGTTACAGTGACGACGGGTAAAACTAAAACCAGACGGGCTCTGGTAAAACTTTAGAATCAGCTGCAGGGCGGGATTTGCGCTGAACGCGAAAGCTTCCGCCACTTAATATGTTCGTGTGGAAACACGAAAATGTACCTATGTTCCGCACACAAAATATTGCATTCAGTCATTCGGTACACACGTGCACCGAACCGAACGCCCTGTACCGAAACGGTCCGGTACAAATACACGTACCGTTACACCCCTAGTGGATGGGTTTATTATAAATGAGACAATCTCGTTTGCTCAAGACAGAATGTTAGCTACTCAGTTGCTTTCTCTCATGACACATAGCAACACAGCTAAAAGTATTTCTAATATGTCGGACCTTTTAACTTTTTGTCAAGGACCTTTTAACAAATTGTCAAGGAGTATTTCTGTTCTTAGTAAAGCAAGACACATTCTGGACCACAAATCACTCCACATTCTCTACTGTTCATTGATTTTACCATATTTACATTATTGTGCAGAGGTATGGGGCAATACTTATAAATGTTCAATACAATCACTATTTATATTGCAGAAAAGAGCCATAAGAATAATACATAATACTGGTTACAGAGAGCACACAAATTTACTTTTCTTAAAATCAAAAACATTAAAATTCATTGACCTGGTTCATTTCAAACAGCACAAATCATGTACAAAGCAATACACAATAAACTTCCTGGAAATATTCAAAAATTGTTTTTTAACAGAGAGGGGGGTTATAACTTGAGAGGGGAGTTTAATTTAAAATATCAGCGGGCACGTACAACTATAAAAGGTTTTTGTGTTTCTGTTTGTGGAGTGAGGTTGTGGAACAGTTTGGGTGTGGAGCTTAAGCGATGTCCAAGCATGATCCAGTTTAAGAAGCAGTACAAACACATGGTTTTCACAAGGTACAGGGAGGAGGAAGGGAGTTAGCAATCGGGTGTTTTTTTTTTTTTTTTGTAAATAATTTATGTATTTGTTTTCTTAATTTATTTATTTTCTATTTTTTGTAGATAGGTATTATGTAAATATGTTTATTAGGGAAAACTGATTGTTTATTGAATAGTGGAGAAGGGGTAGGTTTTAATAAGCTTATGCTTCGGACATGTTGGTTTCATATTATTATCATTAATTGTTTGGTTTGTTTGTCTTTTTATTTTTTCAGTTTACTTTCTTTTGTTACTTGTTTTATGTTTATGTTCGAAATAAAGCATTCATTCATTCAACTTTTGAGACATGCCTTCACAAGCACCCGTAAGAGCGGTGATTGGGGTGTTTGAGTTGGGAGAGGCACGACATGCTAAAGAGGTGTTTGTAATTCAGCTTAAATATGTGCAATGAAAGTGTAAGCAAGATTTTACTATGTTATTACTACAGTTAAAACTCAATTCAAAATTCGCCCAGAATGTACAAGGTATTATAATTTATATAAAAAAAGCATATAAAAAAAAAATATATATATATATATATATATTCAAAAAAAAAAAAAAAAAAAAAAAAAAAAAAATATATATATATATATATATATATATATATAACAATATATATATTGTTTTTTGTTTTTGTTTTTATTGATAGTATTAATCCATTTGCAATGTTTTGGGAATTTTTTATGCACTGCTTCTGGGTGAAACCTGGCCCAAATGCAATAGGAGGGTTAATTGTAACTGCTGTTAAGCAGCAGTTACATCAGTGATTAGGTTTATCCACCTAGTACAGTATTCCCACATGAAAGTGATGATTTAGGCACTTTATGGCTCAAATTACACACATTTTTGAAAGGAAGAATCATTACAAGACTCCGCTCTGCATGTGTGTCCATGCCTGATGATGTCTAACATCCTGGTCTTTTTTCTCCCAGGTGTCAACTCTTTCCTGGTCTACTTGGCTTACAAGGATATTTTTCAGCTAAATGACTCCCAGGTATGACTGTAAAGATCTCTCATGCATATGCCTTTTAATTATGCTTCTAAAGTTGTATTAAACACTGTTTATTTAATTGATAAAGTCTAAATCTCTGTGTTTTCGGTGCATTGAGAATGCAGTAATGATGAGATCTACATGCACCGATGTGATTTGAGAGAACATGTTCACCACGTTTCCTGAAGCCGTAGATCCAGAGCAGACAAAAAAACACACTGCACTGCATGAACACAGAAAACACACCGAACGTTGTGTCTCCTGTCTATTATAGATGTATGAAGTACTCAGTGGGATCAGGGACATGGGAGCCATCGCCCAGGTGCACGCAGAGAACGGTGACATCATTGCTGAGGTGAGCTCAACATATATATAATATATGAAATATACTAACGGTCACTTCTGCTCACCAAGGCTGCATTTATTTGATCAAAAATAGAGTGAAAACAGTGATATTGTGAAATATTATTACTATTTTAAATTACTGTTTTCTATATGAATATTTTTAAAATGTAATGTATTCCTGTGATGGCAATGCTGATTTTTATATTGAATTTGATTTACAGTGTTGTAAATCACCTCAAAAGAAGGAAAAAATATGTATATTTTTGGGATAATTAAGATTTTTTGAATTGTGACATTTTTAATGACATTTATCATTCTCCCTTCCACATTTCATGCTGATGAAAAGAGATTATATAATATTAAATGTAGTATTTTTAAAAAGTAAAATGTCTGCATTGCTGTAATGATAAATTGGGTTTTATTTTTTGTTTTGTTTTTTGACGTGAAATCCATATAAATCTCTTTTACTGTCTTTTTGCTTTTAGGAGCAGAAGAGGATTCTGGGATTGGGTATCACTGGTCCAGAGGGACACGTTCTGAGCCGCCCGGAGGAGGTAAAACGCTTCAAATGCACCTAGACTATAGTTTAGCTATAATCTAGAGCACATCACACCACACCAAATACACCATCAGAACATTCATACTGCAAAATTACAGCTGTGCACCACATGGAAGGAGGTTTTTAGCACATCATTGGCCTTACACGTACATCGAGACCCGAGAAACGCTTCCAAAATAACCTTCAAACATTCTGCACTAAAACACATTTATGGTTTGTTTCCCTTTAGGGATCAGGGGAGTTCAGACTTTCCACTTTCCCACAGTTTTTGCTGCCAAAGTCATTGATCATTGGTATCAGCCTTCCAGAAACCTTTAGCCGAGTCCGTTGGCGCACATAAAGTGCAGTCAGCGTTCAGGAGGTGCTGAGCAGCACTTTACCTCGGCTGCGTCTGTAATTTCAGCTGAAGGTCAGTGAGTGTCGGCCGATGTTTTATAGGTGGAGGCCGAGGCCATCAACCGGGCTGTGACCATCGCCAACCAGACCAACTGCCCGCTCTACATCACCAAAGTGATGAGCAAGAGTGCTGCCGATGTCATCGCCCAGGCTAGGAAAAAAGGTACATCAGATGTTTGATATAAAAGTCCTATGAATCGACATCCGACTCAACCCTTGGATGAGCTTGGAAAAAGCTGTCACATGGGTTTTATTCTCACATTATCAATAGACTCCTACCTAGAGGCCATTTGACACTGACGATGTTCCAAACACTATTGACCTGCCAACCTAGAAAACATTTTTAAGCAACTTCCAACACAGATGCTGTGCCAAATAGTAATACTAGTAAGCCTCTGCTGAAAAATATCAGAATAATATCAGCTAAAACCAGCCTAAGCTTAGCCTTAGCTGGTTTAATCTCTTTCTAGATGGTTTCCTTAAAGGGATAGTTCACTTTGAAATTAAATTTTGGTATGTTTTAGCTTACCTCAAGGGCATCCAAGATGTAGGTGTCTTTTTTTCTGCAGTAGTTTCAATTTTGATATTTTTAGGTCAAACCGTTCTTGTCTGTCAGTCATATAATGCAGGTCTATGGTCACTGTCTCAAAGAGCATGCACAAAGTCCAAATTAAAACAATTCCCCATCGTCCAAATTAAACAATTCTCCATCGTAAGTACACATTGATGGCCTAAGACACGAAACGAGCGGTTTGTGTGAGAAAACGAACAGTATTTATATCGTTGTTACCTCTTGAACACAGCCGCGTCCAAATGATCTGAGGGCGCGGGCGGGTATAGATATATACACTAGACGTCGCCTTGGCTACTGCAGTTCATTGGAACGAAACCGTAGCCAAGCGACATCTAGTGTATATATCTATACCCGCCCGCCCGATAGGTTTAAATTTAAAGGGATTTAAACCTATCCCTTTAAATATACTCAAATTTATTTGAAATACATTAATTTTATGCTAAGTATACTACAAATTCATTTAGATATGCATGTACTTAATGTAAATACCCTGCAATTATAATTGCGGTTTACTAAATTGATAAAGTCTGCTGAATTGGAACAACTAATTTTAACTTAATGTACTTTAGTTATCCGGAAATAGTGCTGAGGTCCAACTAAAGATATACTTAAGTATATTTGATTGTGCTAAAGTGGAACTATTGCGAGTATACTTTAGGTACACTTTAAATATCTTTCATTTAAAGACTGATATTATACAGAGATCATACTATCCTTACTAAACGTGATATAAAAAAAACACATTTTAGGCTTAATATTAAGAAATGTGCATTGTACAATAAAGAAGTACTCTACATAAAGTTGAATTATAATTACATCAGTAAGTCTCAAGCAATATGTCAGTGTTTATGTTAATGGATTTGTAGTATAGGCCTACTTAGTATGAAATAAATGTTTTTTTCATATAAGATCTGGGATAAGATCTGGTCTCCCAGTCTGAAATAATTGGCCAAAACCCCTCTAAAATAACCCTGTTAAACCAGGGTTTTAGCTTTAGTTTTTGTAGTTTTTTTTTTTTTTTCTTCATCAGAGCAGGTACATTGCCTTATGATGTATCTTTTCACATATTTTTTTGTAATGAAAATGTCATTTTAAAAATATTTGAATCAGTATCTATAATAAGTGCAATGAACAGTTGAACTGTTAAACTAACTGTTAGCTTAGCATCATGCTAATGTCTGTTAGAAGGGAGTTTTTACTTGGTTTCCCAGTAAGGGATAATGACAATGCTAAAAAATAAAACAACAACAGCTAAAACCAGCCTAAAATGGTTTTCCAGACTGGTCATTGCTGGTATTAAAAGGGTTTTCACACTTCTTTAGCAGGTAAGGCTGGGTGACTAGCTGACCAACCATCTAAAACCAGCTTGAAGAGCTTAAACCAGCTACGTCCAGCCATCCTGCATTGACTGGTTTTAGCTGTTTTTCCAGCAGACGTTATACAGCAAAACAACTCTTTAGACTTTGAAACAGAGCATCGTCTGCTTATGAGCACTTAAGTATGAAGAACGAAGTAGCTCTTAAAGGTGCTCTCAGCGATTTCACAAGTTTTTTAGGCAGAAACATTTTTGTCACATACAGTGGGGGGGGGGGGGAGCATGAAGAGGGAAGTTAGCTAGAGGAGAGATGTCCTAGACAACGACTGATAATACTTCGAACGTCAACAAGTGACGTCACCCAACATCGCTTAGAGCACCTTTACATCTAGGGCCCTATCTTGCACCCAGTGCAATTGACTTTGTACACCGACGCATGTATCATTCCTATTTTGCACCCGCGCAAAGCGCGCTTTTCCCTCCACAGAAGCACGTCGCTAAACTAGGGAATGAACTTGCGCTCCCTGGGCGGTTCAGCGCAAAAAAGGAGGCGTGTTCAGGCACAAACGTTCCTTCATGCTATTTTGCAGATTTAGAAAACATTTGCGCCACTAACCAGGAAAAAATAGTTTAAAGTCAGTGGCGCGTTGCGCATGTTATTCATATGCTATTTTAAGGGCGCATGCTTGGCCATAATCAATGTAGCGTGTGCACAACGCGCACTTTGATTCTCTCATCTACACAGAAGCAGCAGTTTTCATTTTTGCAAATCATACATTATTACGATAGATAGATAGATAGATAGATAGATAGATAGATAGATAGATAGATAGATAGATAGATAGATAGATAGATAGATAGATAGATAGATAGATAGATAGATAGATAGATAGATAGATAGATAATTTATTATAAAAGCATACATCTAGCTTACACATTTACCCAAATTATCATACGCCTTTTTAACCGAAGTTAATTTGGGTGGGTTTCTCCATCCCCAACGTCCCTGACGAGAGCGTTTCTCTCCTCGGCTGTGAACCGCTCCTGGCGCGCGCCTGGCAAATCCGCCGTTATGATAGGAATCCGCTTTAGAACAAGCGCACCTGCTCTTGAAGGGAATGTGAGATGTCGCTCTGATTGGTTTATTTCACGTTACGCCCAAACCACACCTATGAATAATGAAGCTCTTCAGACCAACCCATTTTAGATTTGCACCTGGCGCAAGAGTCATTTATCCCGCCGGGAAAATAGCAACAGCGCCAAGACCCGCCCACAAAGTTACTTGCGCTTTGCGCTTTGACACTTGCGTTTCAGATCGTTAAAATAGGGCCCCTAGTGTGCTCACTGAGCAGCAAACAGCTCTTCAAACCATTGTAGCGACCTTGACCCTGTGCTTTCCCTGCTCAGGTACCGTGGTGTACGGAGAGCCCATCTCAGCCAGCCTGGGGACAGACGGCACTCACTACTGGAGCAAGAACTGGGCCAAAGCTGCAGCCTACATCACATCTCCACCCCTGAGCCCCGACCCCACCACCCCGGACTATCTCAACTCCCTCCTGGCCTGGTGTGTGTCCTAGTGCATTATGGGACATAGATTACAGGGGGTATTTGGATCACAGTGAGTGTGTGAAGAACATTAATGGGCTGATCACTAGAGGGCACCATTATACAAAGAACGGCCGACTGTGAGCTTTTCTCCACATAAACGAAGATAAAATACAAATGATTATGAAAGAAATTACTTTCTTTACAAAAATACTGTGGAAGAAGTATCAGAGTAGTTAACTAAAACTAAAGCAAAAAAACAAAAAAAACAAAAAACATCAAACATCAAAAGTTAACTCAAATACAAAATGCACATATAAAAAACTTAAATTTATTTTATTTCAGCTAGTTATAAAAATTTCTTATTTTCATTTTAACTTAATGTACAAAAATAACAAAAACTAAAATTGTTATTAAAATGTATAAACATTTTATAGACATATAAAAAACTATCTAAAATGAAAATGGAAAATGTAAAAATCTAATCAAATACAAAATCTGATTAAAAAGCTATAATATTATTTTAATTATATTAAAATAACACTGCGGATAACATGGTACAGCAAAGGTATCTGATGGTTATATCAAATGGGTTTTTGATATAATTCCACTGATGTGTTTTAACTAACAAATATAATAAAATGTATACACTGTAAAAAATTTCTAACCCTCCCAAATCAAAAATTTCAAGTGACCGATAACATCTAAATTTTTCAATTGGCCCAAGTAAAATTCTTGTTGCAATAGTCTGTTAACATTGGCTCAATGAGAAATAATACGTCAGACTAATTGAAAAATTGAGATGTTATCGGTCACTTGAAATTTTTGACTTGGGGATGTATTTTTTTTTTACAGTGTATGATTTATAAGGTATTTCACATTTTCACCATTTTTAAACAACTTGTTGCCTTTACTAGTTCATTTTAAACGGTTGTGTTGTGACAGGAAATTATATTTCTCAATTAATATGCAGTCATAAATTGCATGTATTATTATAAAATAAGTTGATGCATGTTTTTTTACTAACAGAAGTTCACATGGAGTTTAGCAACACACAACAGAACATATTTAAATACCATAGTATTTGCATGGTATTCAAAGGTTCCTCAAAGAATACCTTGGTAATATATTGTCAAAAAAACATTATATTGCCATGTTTGTCGTTGTTTTAACCGGCTGTTCTCTGTGCAGTGGTGATCTGCAGGTGACTGGCAGCGCCCACTGCACCTTCAACACCTCTCAAAGGGCCGTCGGCAAGGATAATTTCACCCTCATCCCGGAGGGAACTAACGGCACTGAGGAGAGAATGTCCATCATCTGGGACAAGTGTGTGGTGAGAGACGCTTTATCTGTTCATATGGTTTGTTACAGATCCAGATTAAACGAGAATTTGCTGTTCAAAATCATTTGTTACTTTTTATGGGCATATCTTTTTTGATTTATTGCAGCCAAAATGTGTATTTAATAATCAATAGTTTCATCTGATTAGATGAGCCATGTTGCATTGTTTTGATTATTATAAATATAATAATAATTATTGTTATTATTATAAGGTACCAGGGTATTTACAATAGTTTAATCTGTAAAATCAGATTAGATAAGCCATGTTGCATTTTTTTATTATAATAATCAATATTTTTATAAATAATAAATAATTATTATTATTATTATAAGGTACATACATTACCTATCAATCAATAGTTTATTCTCTAAAATCTGATTGGATAAGCCATGTGACATTATTTTAAATTATTATAATCAATATTTTTATAAATAATAAATTATTATTATTATTATAAGATACATACATTTTTTTTATATTCATGTTACCTATCAATCAATAGTCTATTCTCTAAAATCTGATTGGATAAGCAATGTGACATTATTTTAAATTATTATAATCAATATTTTTATAAATAATAAATTATTATTATTATTATAAGATACATAAATTTTTTGTATTCATGTTACCTATCAATCAATAGTTTATTCTCTAAAATCTGATTGGATAAGCCATGTGACATTATTTTAAATTATTATAATCAATATTTTTATAAATAATAAATGATTATTATAATTATATGGTACATTTAAAAAAAAGTTATTTATCAATTATTAGTTTATTCTCTAAAATCCGATTGGATGAGCCATGTTGCATTATTTTGATTATTATAATTATTATTATTTGTATAAATAAATATTATGCTTATAAACAATAATACATGTTAGCATTATTTATAATAATTAAAGGTACTTTTTATTGCATTTATTGAAGTGATATTCTGTTTCATGGCGTGCACTGCACAACACACTATACCTATACTTTGGTAAAAACAAAAAAAATCAATGTAACTTTCATTACTCTATCATTCCCGTAACACGTTTCTGACCTTGTCCTTAAGATGAATGTTCTGTTTCACAGGTGACAGGTAAGATGGATGAAAACCAGTTTGTGGCTGTGACGAGCACCAACGCTGCCAAGATCTTTAACCTTTACCCACGGAAGGGCCGTATCGCCGTGGGCTCTGATGCCGATCTGGTGCTCTGGGACCCCGACACCACCAAAATCATCTCTGCTAAGAGTCACCACCTGGTGAGAAGAGTTTGGGTGCAATAATGTTGATGGACTGAGAAGGAAGCTTTTGGGGTCTGAATTAGGGCTGCATGATATTGAAGAAAAATGCGATATGTGATAACTCATTAAATAATGCGATACGATAATGCTTAAAGTGTGTAAAATAAACTTAAATTATCTTTAAAATATATTTAAAATTATATAACCTACATACGTGTTTCACATTATTTTTTTGACAAGAAAACATCCCTACAACTTCTGAAACCACAGGGTTTAGGGGTTCAGGTTATCCTACATTAGGGTTATTTAACAACAGAAACCTAATAATCAAATGTAAAATTAAACACTGATTAGTTTTCACTGTATGAATTAAATATATACTGATTCTTATTAAAGCTACAAAAGTTATTCAGCCAAGAGCAGTGAGGGATTTTCTCTTTGTCTTTTGTTCATGACCCAAATTATTGCAAGCTGTTGAGATATGCATATTGCGAAATATACATTTGCGATATTTCGATAATTTCGATATATTGTGCAGCCCTAGTCTGAATGTTACATTAGTTACATCGTCAAAGGCTGTTTGTCTGTGTGAGGGCTCTTTAAATGAACCGTAATGTGGGCGATACCATTAGTTCTGGACCAGCTCTGACTCCCATGATCCTCTGCTCTGAGCTGTTTTAATATTCTGCTGACTCGCTCGCTCTGCCCGCTCATGTTTGTCAGCGAGGCCGATCCTGCGGTCTACACTGATTTAATTTGACTGGAATGAGATGCTGATGCCGGTCAAATATGGAGAGAGTGAACTATCATGAGGTCACACTTGCTGTCACTGAGCGCTGGTGACGTCTGAACAGTTTACGGTCGGTGGGATTATTTTTGGAAAGAAATTAATACGTTTACTCAGCAAGGATGCATTAAATTGATCAAAAGCGACATTAATGAATGTTACAAAGGATTTCAAATTAAAATAAATTCGACCGATCAAAAAATCCTGAACAAAATGGTTCACGGTTTCCGCAAACGTATTAACTATTTTCAACATTGATAATAATCAAAAATGTTTCTTGATCCGCAAATCCTCATATTAGAATGATTTCTGAAGGATCATGTGACACTGAAGACTGGAGTAATGATGCTGAAAATCCAGCTTTGATGACAGGAATATATTACAGTTTACAATATATTCACATAGAAAACAGTTATTTTACAAACCAGTTATTTTAAATTGTAGTAATATTTCACAATATTACTGTTTTTACTGTACTTTTGATCAAATAAAAGCAGCTTTGGTGAGCAGAAGAGACTTCTTTCAAAAACATTTAAAAATCTTATCAACCCCAATTTTTTTAAGAAATGACTGAATGTGACTGAAAATATTTTTAGTATTGGTCAATATAATATAAATCAATATTACAGATTTAGGAAAAAGTAGTTTTTACATTTATAATTGTATTTATACAACATTTAAATAGTTTTGCTCAAAAAATTAGAACATGTACAGTACATAATCCATTGTTGGTAGATTATATATAATTTGAACATAATTTTGATAAACTCTGTCATGTTGAGAGTGATTTATTCATGAAAATATGATAGAAAAATGTTATGATGCCAGACAGAATAAATGCAGCGGTAACCCTTTATTTTACAGTGTCCTTGTTACATATTTTACATGTACTTACCGTAGTAATAACAGTAAATTACGCATAATTACATGCAACTAACCCTCAACTAAACCCTAATCGTACCCTAACCCTATAGTAAGTACATGTAGTTAATTAATAATTCTCAGTACTTATATATATAATTACACTAACAATGACGCCTTAAAATAAAGTGTAACCCCATAATGTTTTAATATGTAATTACTCAAGGGATGTGCTACAGATTCTGTTGAAAGTACACAGACTAGACAGACATTTGTAGAACGTAGTGTTTAAAGATCTGAGCGCTTTACCCGTGTTCTGTCGTTCTCAGGCGGTGGAATACAACATCTTTGAGGGGACTGAGGTGCGTGGAGCTCCTCTGGTGGTGATCAGCCAGGGGAAGATCGTCCTAGAGGACGGGAACCTGCACACTACTGAGGGTTCTGGACGCTACATCGCCCGTAAACCCTTCCCAGACTACGTCTACAAGAGGATAAAGGCCCGCAGCAGGGTACATACACATTATATATAAAGAGAGATGCATATACACACATAAAACTCCCAGTTGAACTCATCACAAGTGATTAGAGATCATGATTTGGAGTATTTAAGGCGTCTTTCTTCACAGCTTGCTGAGCTGCGCGGGGTCCCGCGAGGTCTATACGACGGTCCCGTGTGTGAGGTCACTGTGACACCTAAGGTCATGACCCCTGTCACTTCTGGTAAGACTTCTCCAATCAAAACTGCTTCTCAACCAGTTCGCAACCTGCACCAGTCTGGATTCAGCCTGTCTGGTGAGAATACAACTAAATATCCTACACTTAATTTACAACAAAGGGACTTTTCATAATGGCATACTACCATTCTACTATTTTTGTAATGTGCAGTATATAAAGCAATTCCTGTCATGTGCAATATACAGTACAACCAGATCTCACTGTATCCCACAATGCATTGCGCTCCACATGATCTTCCATTCATTTCCAGTGTGACGAATAAAGCATTAGCAGCCAGGATTTTTTGCATTTCTTTTTGGCTCTTTATTTGATCACACTGCCAAATAATTTGATATTTTTACATTAAATTAGATTGAAAATGCATCTTATTTTTATTTATAAGATACAAACTTAGTAATTAGTATGCTCACATAAAGCACTATATAGCAAATCTCTGATTGTTTATATCCTTGCAAAATGTAAACTGTATTACCTCCCAGCTCTCTATATACTGTATAAAGTTGTATATATATGATCCAGCACACAGTGCAGTCAGATAAAGCATTTTGTACTCTATAGCAAATCTCAACTGCTCGATTTTTAAAATTTCACTGCAAAATGTAACTATAATATCGCCCGGCTCGTTATATAAAGTTGGATATAAAAGTACTGTACGTCCAACTTTATCCGCATGCATACAGAAAACTCACGTAGGGTGATATATACTGTATACTGTATATTTTAAATGCTTGATTGCCGTCACAAAATGTAAACTATATTACCGCCCAGCTCTAATCTGCTGAATGCAACAGTAAGGCATGAAGACATTATATACATTAACATCATGATTTTTTGTAAAGCTGCTTTGAAACAATGTTTTGTGAAAAGCCCTGTACAAATAATATTTAAATTTTGATAACTGTTCAACACTCAATTTTTATTCTTGTATACTCTTTGTTTTATGTGTGCTCCATCAAAGCCCTGTGTTTTTTCTTGCTCTGTTTCACAGGGGCTCAAATTGACGACAACGTCCCTCGTCGTCCCACTCAGCGCATAGTGGCGCCCCCCGGTGGCAGGGCCAACATTACCAACCTGGGATAAAATCATTTACTTCACAGAGAAAAAAAAAGAAGGGGTGGGATGGGGGGGAGTTAAAGAAACTTGGGCTTTTTCTCCGGGACTGATCCAGTCATCTGGACATGCGTCCCAACAAGCACACCTCCACTTCCGTTCATCCACCCCCAAACCTCATCCTTCTAGCGTCCTGTTCTTTGAGTGTGTGCTACTTTGATGAATACGTTTCAGGATGACTTGGCCTTATGTTCTGGAATAGTTGGCATATGTTGCAATGTTCGGAAAACACTATACTAGCATACTAATTTTTCAGTATGTATACTGTTCATAGTATGAGAGTTTTCTGTGTGCGCCGAACGACCTATTACATTTTGCAAATTGTGCAGTATGCAACAGAGCATATTGCACTGTGTACTGTATCCCATAATGCAATGCAACCTTCCATTTCACATGTGACGAATGAACTGGAAACAATAGCATTTGTTTTGTAATTTTCTTCTTTGATCAGTGACTAAATTAGGATTTTTATTTGTTTTACATGCAATTAGATTAAAATGCAAAATAAATCATTTATTTCCGCCTTGATAAATGACGTAAACATGCAATGCATGCTTCGAAGAAAGAAAATTTGTGTTTTTTTGCCAAGTGTTTCTGAAACTTTTCCGGCTAACCAAGTAAGCTGCGTTCAAAGAACAGGAACTAGTACTGTATCCGTCATTTGCCTCCATACTTAAATGTTTTTATTCGTTTGCATTCTGGAAAAGAACGGCACAAAACTCTGTATCGTTTAGTATTAAACGTGCTGTTGCCATTTTGATGATTTGTTGTTTTTCCTTGTAGGAAGAGTCGATGAGTTATTTATTGTTTAGGATGCAAACCACATTTGTATTTTACATTTTTGCAAAAGTGTCAACTTTTCCACAAAAGCCTGATTTGTTAAACGTTTTTTAGAAATGTTGTTTTAAAATGAACTTAATAGTTTGATTCTTTTTGTATGTATGTTATGATTTCGGTTTCAGGTCAGTGTTACACTGCTCCCTGAAATCCCTGACGTTTGTCTTCCTCACGTTCTTTGCACTTCTTTATTTTCTCGTTATGTAACTGCAGTTCTTGAGACGTTTTAGAGCAACAACAAAAAAACAAAACAAAAAAAAGAGAAAAGCCTAACAGTGGTGTTCTTGGCCGTGGTGCGCAGTCATGTGGGGTTTTGGTGTGATTTGAATTCACTCATTTTTCGCTGTAAATGTCAAACTGTCCGTTCCTACTTTGTCCCACTGTTTACACAAAGGGGGTCTCACCAGAAAGAATAGGCCCTACAACAATACAAGTGGAAAATAATAGAAATCTCCCTGGGCGAACAGTAGATCGAGAGAGAGCTGTTGTCTTTCACCCTTTCATTTGAGTTTAGGATGAAGGCGGTCACCATAGCAATGGTCCCGATCGCTCGGCATGGATGCTGATTAGATACGACAGCCGTGCCGTGTTGGAGCATTGCCCCTGGTAACCTCTTCTCACCGGGGGTTTTATTCGTACCCGTTTCCCGTGACGTCACAGCCACGACCCCTTTACCGTGAGGACATTTTGAAGGTTGCAGTGACTCTGTCTCTCAAACGGATCGTCCGGCATGCGTAAGGTTGATCAGTGTTAGTCTGAATTAAACGTTTGGTCACAATGATTTTCTTACGTTGCAGTTCTGCTTTGTTTTTATAAATCGTCTTGCCTGCCTATTCACCAAGTGATACAGTTCTTGATTAATGTCTGTGAGTGTTATGACAAGCTGAACATTTCTCATGGAAGATATGTACAGAATTCACCATTCTTCATGTCTTTGATTGTTACAATAAAATGCAGTTGTTGAACAAAACCTGCACAGCTTGTCCATTGTCTAACACATTATTTACATACATGTAATATTTGAAGAGTTCATCTCTTGAAGAAGTGCCATCTGAAATTTTCTTCTAGAATGATCATTTTTATCAAGCTCGTATATTTATATACGATAATTCGTATTAATATGGCAATGATTACTTAACAAATAATTTCACTTAAATGACAATGCAAATTACCTATTAATTGTCATTTAAGTGAAATTACTGAACTTAAATATACAAGCTTGATAAAAATGATCATTCTAGAAGAAAATTTCAGATGGCACTTAGAGGCTTTTGCATTCGAACTCTTCATTTGTACTTCATCTTCCTCATTTATGGTATCAGATAGTAATACTGAAAAAGTGTGAAGTTAGTAGAGTGCTCATATAAATTCCTGCATACAAAAAGCATACTGATTTTTATAAATTATCCTGTGTTTGGTGTTTTAATTAAGAAAAGTCATGTTGTGATCTCTCGTGTACATTTGTGAGAGGTTTTGATACTATTTTCACTCCATATGTTACAATTATGCTGATAAATAGATAGATAGATATCAGTTGCATCTGAAACCGCATTCTCTCTTGAGTAGGTAGGGTGAATTGCCCTAATGTGGGACTCTGCCTAATGTGGGACACCTAAGGTCTAGTGTTTGTAGGTCCCCCATAAATACATGAATGACATTGAAACTATGGGTTAAACAAAGCTGTGGTGTCATGTGATCAAAATCTCATGACCTATCAAATGTCCAATCATATTTGAGGGTGGAGCAATCATCAAACAGGAGGCACCTTGTGTGAAGACCATCCGAAGGCCAGTGACATAGAGTTTTAACAAATTTGATATTAAGAAGTTAAATACATTTTAAACAAAGCAATCCTGCTACTTTTTAGCCTAATATGCTTATGAAATGTTTGTCCATCAAAAAATAGTCTAACTTTGTGTGTATAAACTATATATTTTAGTTTAGTGTGTCCCACATTAGGAAATGTGGTTTCAAAATCCGGGACAGCATGTTCAGCCTAATGTGGGACAGTACTTAAATGAGTCAAAAATGTGTGGTGGGGCATGGTTTGTGGGATAAACATGGTTATTTACATGGTTTTAGTCTTGTAATGCAATATTACAATACTGTTAATACAGATTTTTACAGTCATGTGATTTTTTTATTCTTGGAGGGTGGTTTGAAGGCTCTTTTTGTGTGTGTGTGTGTGTGTGTGTGTGTGTGTGTGTGTGTGTGTGTGTGTGTGTGTGTGTGTGTGTGTGTGTGTGTGTGTGTGTGTGTGTGTGTGTGTGTGTGTGTGTACGTACGCGTGTGTGTGTGTGTGTGTGTGTGTGTGTGTGTGTGTGTGTGTGTGTGTGTGTGTGTGTGTGTGTGTCATGTGTGTGTAAAAGGTAGGTAGTTGACTTAAAATGAAAAATAGCTCTGAATTTTAAAACACAGTAGAAAACCAATAAAGCCATTCCATTTTATTTTATGCATCTGATTAATTCAATGAAATGTATTTCAGATCACAATGGCAAAGGTGAGAAAGACAGGGACAGATTGTCATACACGGAGAGAGAGGCAGAAACAGGGAAAGGATAAGAGAAAGAAACTTAATCAGTGGAGGCAGGACAGGATGAAAAGAGCCATAGAGGAGTATAGGCAGATTGTTGAGGATGGTGGGGTCCCTCAGCTGAGACTGTTGGCCAGGGCATGGAATGTCCCTAAATCTACTCTCCAGTGAATCTAAAATAAAATAAGATTTTACTATTCTACATGTATCAATGTGATTTTTGGTCTTTTATCATAGATTTTTCAGTATCCCACATTGGGGACACAACTGTCCCACATTAGGAAGCTGCAGATTTTCTCAAACGACTTTTTTTTAAAATGGTATTGGGTGTGGATTTAATGTTTTGGTTACACATCGCAATATGTCACAGAAGTCTGAAGTGCAAAAAAATGTCCCACATTAGGGCAGTTCACCCTAGTTATTTTGAACAAATAATTACTTCATGACCGATAAAAAGTGTTCGTAGTATGAATGTGTACTAGATACGCCATGTTGTCATTATCATGTGACTTAACGGCGTCAGTTGCGTCACTTCAGTACCATTCACAAATCATTGTATGCGCACATTAGAATCTAACCAAAAGTAGTAGGTCATCCGAGTACTGTTTGACTACTCGAGTAGTACTGTGAATTCGGACATACTTCTTTTGTCACATACTGTTTTTCGCTTACTATAGACCTTATGAAGCCCCGCCCCTTTTCAGCGCTGCGCTCGTTGTCTTTTGTCTTCCGGTCTGTATTTTCACAGCGATCTTGCGTGTTTATTAATGAACGGCTCGTTTTAAAATCTTTCAGGTCGACTGACATTTGTTATGTCATCTGCTTTAAACATTACAATACTCATGATAACTTTCGTTAACTTTACATTAAGTAAATCCACTTCAAAAGCTAATTACTCCTGGACAGCAATGCCATAGGAATATACAGAGCGACCGCAAAAACGGAAGTTCAAAGACAATATTCTAAAGATGGCGGCGCCCTCGTTTCTCTGGCGCAAAGGTCTATATAGTAGGGAAGTATGCGATTTTGAATGCAGCCTTCAAGTATAAGTATCACATTATTGGCCACCTGATCACTCTCTGAATGGATGATTGTTCTAATCTCCTCCCACTCCAATCAGAAGGTATGATAATATAATGGCTGCCTCCGAAAACTGATATAGTGCCTTCCGAACATCCGAATGCAGTGTTAGTTTCACTTCCAGTCTCCTGAGATCACTGCCTTTGATATCCCACAATCCTGTGCTTTCCATTCTACTAGAGTTTAGCAAGAAAAATAAAGATGGCGTCTGAAAGTTGCGGCTGGTGGCCAGTTTGTGTGTAAATGTACATTTTTTTAACAAGGTTTTCCACTTATGATGTAATTTGCAAGAAATTAATTGTAGTCATTAAGCATTCACCAGCTCGCTCTATTTTGCTGTAGATCATTAAACCATTACACTGCCTCAGATGTCTGTCCGAAATAATTTTTGTGAGGAACCTCTGTGCGCAAACGCTGCCTGCAAAGTCATTACCTGATAAGGCAGCGAGGCAATAAGTCAGCAGCCTACGGTTTCCTCTATAACCAACTCTCCTGTCATTTTATTTTTATATTTTACTTTATTTATTATTAGGCCTCTTTAGTTGGTGTTGTATCACCCTTTTCTCCACTTTCTTTTCTCATTAAACCCGCCAGATTGAGTGCAAGCTACTTTCTACAGCAGTCTTTCTCAACCCTGTTCCTAGAGGCTCACCAACAGTGCACATTTTGGATGTGTCTATTTCTGTTCTTGGACTCTTTACTAACGATCTGATGAGTTGAATCAGGTGTGTTTGGTTGGGAAGAGTTGGAAAATCTGAAGTGTTGGTGTGCCTCCAGTAACAGGGTTGGGTAACACTGATCTACAGCACACTGACTGCAATGTCTTCTATAGTCTGGAATATGAAAAATTTGGTCGGGTTGAAGTCATCCTTCCGGATCTTCTGCATCCACTCAGCCCGTACCACAGCATCAATGGGGAATGCATGAAAGTTGACTTCTTTGTCGTAACTTGACGAAACGGTACATAACTGCACACAACAATTAAGTGCTGAGGCTATCACCCTCTGAAAGGCAAGTCGCCTCTCTTGAATCTTAAAAACACTCATTGTGAAAAATTATCTCTCTGGTAGGAACTCGGTCGCTGTTGTCTCTCGCTCTCGCTGTCAGATCACCGGAAGCTTTCACCGGAAGTAGAGTTCTCAACGGGCCTGAAAATTACAACCCGACCCGACCCGTGGCTTTTAAAGCCCGGACCCGATGTAACCCGACACTTCAACATGAATTATCTGCCCGAACCCGGCCCGCGGCCCGACGATAATTTTATTTTTCTTTCATACACGTATTATCATGACCAGCAGACGGGAATTTAAATCAACCTTTAATGTTCACGCCTTTTAACAATACAAACAATACAAACAACTTTCCAGACCTCTGATTTTTTCACTCCTGTAGTAGCGACGGTGAATTCACCCGCGGGTCCCGTCGGGTTTGTCGGGCCGACCCGACCCGTTGAGAACTCTAACCGGAAGTACTGGCACACACTCAAGTTCGAATGTCAACAGTCGCCATATATATATACTACAAAAATGTGGTATGCTGAACAGCCAAAGTGTTGAAACTCTGAGTGTTATACTCACATTAGAACAGTAGGAGGTGTTGTATGTCAGAAAAAAGAGCCATACACTTCCTTCACATCTGGCGTGTGGATCATTATAAAAATACACAACCAATTATGAGTGGATATACAATCAACACTTAAAAAATAGTCAAATCAGTTCAACCTAAATACATTTACACCTACAAAACGAATTTGTATGGGTTAAATCAGGTAGAAATAGCTCTTTGAAGGAAACAATTACAGGCTGACAATTTTGACAATGCATGTATCAAATGAATACCATATTCATAAATCATGGTATTCACATGCTACTTCAAAGAATATGGTACTATCATTTTCTAAAAACCATTGTGTTGTTACAGCACATGTCCAAAGAACATATTACCATTGTTCAAAAAGCTATGATTTTATCATAGTAGCCTAATGACCACTTGTTAGACAAAGTTGTCTTTAAAATTGTGGTAATGAGTACTTTTGGTACATTTTGCTCGTGTGTGCTCAATTGAAGGCACTTTGCAAAGGGAGAGTGAAGGGGCACGAGGGGATTTCAGCCTCCCACATAAGAGGGCATCAGAAAAGAGATGCAAATGTACATGAGCTCCCATTTAAAGTTCCTGTCGGGTGATGTTGAGCAGGCGCTGTCTTCCCCCGCAGCTCCAGGACCACAACACTAATGACCCTGACAGGTCTTTAAATTCTCCTCCGCTGTCCTGCGGCAAGAGCCGCTATAGATCATTACATGATGGGCTATTGTCTGATCTTCTGCATACAATATTCATTTATTAGCAGTGGAGGTGGGTGTAAGCCAGGAACTTTTCTTCAAAACGAGGGGCTGCGTTTGCCCCCAGAACTGATGTTTAAGAGCTTTTTTTTACCTTTAATGAGGATCGTTTTGTCCTTGAGCCATTTTTCTAACATTCAAAAACACAGCATGTTGTCCAAAATACGGAACTGCAATTCATTAAATTCTGAATGTGAACCATGTTCGATTGTTAATTAGCCTACACTGTAAATGATTTTTCAAATTTGTAAATAAAAGAGATTTTTATATTGGAGTATATTTTGAAAAATAAAAGTCTTTCTACTTCTAACTTTTATGTTTAATTTGGTGTGTTAGTCTACTAGCTGTTTCTTTGTAATTATTTGTGATTTTTCTGAATTATATAAATAATTCAAAGATTATTATAGTACGTTTTTATTGTAGTTCTTTTAAAAAAAAAAAAAAAAATACTTTCACTCAAAGTGTTCTACATTTTGGAATTATTTGCACTGTGAAAGAGAAAATTGTTTCAAAGTAAATCCAAAACCTTTTTTAATCTATTTTAAATAATAATGCACCATAACAATCATTAGTAAGTGGGTTTTATATAGGCTAGTTGTGAGGCAGATGCATTATAATGATAAATAATGATAATAATTGTTCAACATTTTCTATAGACCACATCTGAGAAGAGAGAGTGACGTTGATTTAGATTTGCATTTTCCATAAGAAATCTGGTGTATATCCACCACATGTGTGGCCGAACAATCATTTGCAAGGATAAATCTTTGACTTCAGTAATGTGCATGTTGAGGTTGATATATACAAACATACATTTGTACACATAAATCACACCATTCGCAGAGCCCATGATCATCATCATGGAGGTAAATGGTGCCCTGGGGTCTAAACACACAATCCCTCGAGCGAGGGCTGGAATTTTAAGCAGAGATTGTCATGTTGCCATGTTTCTGTGGGCGATGGCTTTCTCATGTGCTCTATGTTTGGAGCGGCTCTCACGAAGGCCTGAATGAAGCGTATCTCAGTCCCGTGAGAACGCCGCGTTACCCAGACCCAGGAAATGTGCAACCTTGGTGTGTCAGACCAATGACAAATTCAAGACAGACTTGCATGAAGAAAAAGATAAGAAAAAAATTCCCTGCTTTCCCTTCAGATATACAGACAGATTTATATTGGGCTGTTTTATTGGTCCCCTTCTTAAGCGACTTTTTATTACCCTTACTAAAGTTAACCATGGTTTTACTACAAATAAAACAAATCAAAAACATAAGGCAGAGTAATCATGGTAACCAAATTAACAATAGTTTAACCATGGTATTAAAACTGTGGGTAATCAATCTGCCAAAAAAAAAAAAAAACATGGTTACTACACTTTTACCATAATAAAGCCATGGATAATTTTTATAAAACGTTTATTTATTTAATCCCAAACACTTTATATTAGTGTTTCAATTATAGTAGTATATTAGAATTCAATTTATTTTGCATGTCCACATATACAAAGTTGATTTTTCGTGAACTAGTGCATGTGCTGATTAAATAAATAAATAAATAAATAAATAAATAAATAAATAAAAATCACACAAAGATTTCAGAAGACTAGTGCATAGGTCATAATGTGTATGACCCATGCACTTGTTATTAGCGACACCGTTGGCCGTTAAGTGAACTGCAGTCAGCAACTTACTGCTCGTGCTCGCAGTCTCGCACTCGTCCACACGTAACGTACAAGAGACTGAAACGTGATTCAGTGTCCATTGTCCACATATACTCACGGTGAAGTACTTTTTAGTTTTTTTCGCTTAGGGTAAAAAGAAGTTGGAAATAGCCTACCTTTGCAGCGATATACTTTTAGCGAAAATCCAGACGGCGCCCGCGCTGCTGACAGTAACGTTTAACGTTAGATGAATATGTAAATGTGCTGCAGGCTTTCCTCTCAATAACAACATAATCACAGGACAAAATGACAGCAGTGAAGAAAACATCTGATCTTAGCGATGTGGATGTTTGCACCAGCTCTGCACCGGCATGTCGAGAAATGAGGTAATTAAAATTACTCTGTTTTTATAGATTTATTATAAATATAATATATAGATCTGGCTGTGTGAAACTACAGTTTGAATGATTTTTTTTCCCCTTGCACGACACATGACAGTACAGCACAGCTCTTTTGTCATAATCCTGATGAACAACATTAATTTCATGCGTCATTGAACGGAATTGATTCTCGCGGGAGCGTTCCTAACTGTCACAATATTTTGATTTTCCCGGCAAAAACATTCTGAGTTCTACAGGGCCAACTTAGGTTGTGCTACAGGCTTTCATAGACAACCTAGGAAGTTGGTGAAGGTCTCGTTTTTTTAAGTTCGTTACAAGCTGTTCGCACATTGGCAATATAAAACGATTAATACATGAACACATATAGCCTCTTTAACGTCTATGGAACCTGGAAGGTTCTTTGTAATGAAAAAAAGGTTAATCATTCAGACTGTTCTTCTCACTAAGAAAACTTTTACTTTTCTAACTTTAGTTAGTGTGTAATGTTGCTGTTTGAGCATAAACAACATCTGCAAAGTTACAATGCTCTAAGTTCAAAGCAAAGGGAGATATTTGCTTTTAAAGATATTTTTTTTTAAGGACTACAACAAACGGCTGGTAGCGACTACACGACATTCCTCCCGGGTTAGTGACATCACCAACCCTAGAATTTACCTAAACCCCACCCCCTGAACATGATTTATAGATTATCAAGACAGAATATGCTAATCAATGACTAGAAGATAACTACACATCAGCTACATACATTCATCAACTAACCATTCAGAAATGTCTTGTTGCATTCTACATGTTGTCACTTCTTGAGTCTCTCCATCATTGACTCCGTTGACATCATCTGACTCCGGTTTGAACATAAAAGGCTAAAAGTTTTTGAAATTTTCAGTGCATATCTGTGTGAGGTAAAATGACACTAGCTGTTGAAGCTCCGCCCCCTGTGCAGCTCGTTTGCATTTAAAGGGACAAACACAAAAACGGTGCGTTTTTGCTAACCCTCAAAAAGTGACAACTTTAACATGCTATATAAAAATATCTGTGGGGTATTTTGAGCTAAAACTTCACATACACACTCTGGGGACATCAAAGACACATTTTATATCTTGTGAAAAGGGCATTATGCCACCCCTTTAAAGGGATAGTTCACCCAAAAATGAAAATTCTGTCAGTAATTACTCACCCTCATGTTTTTTCAACCCTGTAAGACTTTTGTTCATCTTCGGAACACAAATTAAGATATTTTTGATTAAATCTGAGAGCTGGATCACTCCTTCATAGGCTTCTAAGGGATTGAAACTTGCCGGCCCAGAAAAATTATTAAAGACATTGTTAAAATAGTCCAAGTGACTACAGTGGCTCAATCTTAAGTTTATCAAGCGACGAGAATACTTAAAAAAAAAAAAAAAAAACGACTTTATTCACCTCTTCATTTCCTTCTTAAAGCAGTTTTATTTTTAAGATTGTAGACCTACTTTTATGATTCTTGAACTTGAAGTCAACAAGAAGTCAAATGAGAAAATGTACACTCTTAATAAACATTTCTGGTCTCATTGTGGATGTATCTTCCATGCACATTATTCCAAATTTAAATAGGCCTATATATGTGTTTTACTCACAAGTTGTTATGGAATTTGAATGGGTCTCGAATGACATTTATTGTTGACTTTGGTGCCTTTGGACTTTCATTGAATGCAATGGAGTAGTCATAGATGGCCACCACTGAAAGAGGAGTAGACAGGGTTAGTATAACATGGATTAGAAAGTCTCTGTCTGTAATCAAGATAGCGCCAGGCTGTTTGCTGGCTGGCCGTCGGATTGTGTGTGTTAGAAACCACCGCTGTACTCGCCTACGATCGTCAAGCTCTTCTTGATTTACGTCTGTCTTCGGCGGACTGCTGCAGACACATCCCTATTGAGGATCACTTCTTCAACTCACAGGCTTCCTCTATCTTTCCTGTGATCAACTGTTACTCGACGGGCTGCTGTTTTCATCGTAAAAAGCGTGTCAGAAAATGAGGAAAGCGCAGTGGACTTCTTGTTAGGCTAAAGAGATGGTTTATCCGCGCCTGGCCTGGAAGCTATTGGCTGCCTAAACATAACCGTACGTCGGAGTTACGGCCTACCGGTCTTGTTCCAGTTTTTCCGGACTCGACGACCCCCTTTCGCCAATCATCAAGACAACGCTGCGTCAAGAGAGGTGTCGACTTTCGTAACCTTTGCACTTTGGAATACGTCAAACATGCAGTGCTCACGGACATCAGTCTACGACATATGAAACTGGCGCTGGTAAACATGAGATCCATCTGTAACAAATCGTTTATTTTAAACAATGTTTTTACATCTCATGACTTGGACTTCTTATTTTTGACGGAAACCTGGCTCAATGCTGGTGAGTTGGATTCATTGACAGACTTATCTCCAGTTGATTGTGACTATTTCAACTCTCCCAGGTTAGTAGGCCGTGGTGGAGGCGTGGCTACAGTTTTTAAAAAACGCTTTTAAGTGTAGATTCTTGCCTTCCACGCAATATCGTACATTTGAGTTGCAATTATTTACAATTCAACTACCCAGCCCAGTGACTTGTGCCCTTATTTATAGACCACCAAAATATAATAAGGACTTTATGCAGGAATTCGGGACTTTTCTGTCTAATATAGTCCCCACTGTGGATAAATTGTTAATCCTGGTTTTAATATCCATGTCTGTTGCCCTTGCCATCACTTGGTGAAGGAATTTCTACAACTTATTGACTCATTTGACCTCCTTCAGCATATCAACGGCCTTTCTTGTTCTAACTTATGGCTTTTAAGTATGTAACATTGATATTAAGCAAAGCTGCCTGTCGGATCATATGTCTGTCATGTTTAATATAATAGTTCCATATCTACCTCCTAACGATCAGAAGGATGTGCATTATTATTGTGTGATAATTCCCTCAACTGTAAAGGAGTTTTCTAATGCCTACACAGAGTCTTTAACAAGGTCTGTTTTTGAAGCTCCATCGCATAGCCTCAACACTGAGGAAATTACTATGTTGTTTAATGAGACATGTACAAATATTCTACACTCACTTGCACCACTAAAATCAAAGGTTTCTAAACGTAGCTCACGTCCATGGTTCATCCACCATACCCGGGCTCTCAGGCAGGAGTGCCGTAAAGCAAAACATAAATGGAAAAAAGATAGGCTACAAGTCTCCTTGGAGATTTTCAAGAACCGCCTGTCTACCTATCAGTGTGCTGTCAAAGCAGCTAAAATTGAATATCTCTCAGATTTCAACTAAAAATTCACATAATCCAAAAGTACTGTTTAATACTTTGGATAAAGTGGTTAACCCTAAGCCTTCTTCACATCCAGATGCTACGGTCCATCCACTTGATAAGTCCTGTTCCAACCTTGTTAAGTGTCTCGATGATGTAAAGTGCTGGATCGCTAAGAATTTTCTCCACTTAAATGAGAGCAAAACTGATGTTTTTGGCCCTCTTAGCTCTTCGCCACTTATCTCTAGATACTTGGGGCCACTCTCCAGAAATGTTCACCCATGCACAAAAGATCTGGGTGTATTTTTTTACTCTGAATTGAATTTTGCAAAACAAGTTAGTGCTGTGGTGAAAACTAGTTTCTACTACTTAAGATTAATAGCTAAAATGAAACCTATGCTCTCATTTAGAGATTTAGAGACGATCATTCATGCTTTTATATCATCCAGACTGGACTATTGTAATGTGGTGTATTTAGGACTCTCTCAGTCATTGGGGAATCGATTGCAGCTGGTTCAAAATGCCGCTGCTAGAATATTGACCGGTATGAGAAAGAGGGACAGAATTACCCTGATTCTAACATCCATTCAGTGGCTACCTATATATCAGATTTCGGATCGACTTCAAGACCTTATTAATCATTTTTAAAATTTTAAATGGTCTCACGCCTTCCTATCTGTGAGATCTTAGTATTCCGCTCCAGCCAGTAAAGAATCTGAGATCGGCAGATAAATTATTGCTCCAGGTACCACGGTCCCGACTCAAGTGAAAAGGTTATTGCGCCTTTTATAGCTTGGCCTTTGACTCTGACCCAGGAGAGAACTAAATATTAATTTTATGTTGTTGTGTTTTGTATTCTCTGTGTTTGGTTTTATCAATGGCTTTGTACAGCACTTTGGGAAATGCACAGAAATGTGCTTTATAAAAAAATAAACTAAACTAAAGAAACAATTGGAAATTCTATAAAAATCATTTCACGGAAGAAAGAAAGTCATATGACCTTTAATATCATGAGATTGACAATGATTTATTTTTACATAAACTATTTCTTTAAGACACTGAGATCTCCTATGACAGAGGCTCAAGGTATTAACATTTTGTCTGATAAACCTGCTCTCACATTTGATGCTGAGTTCCAGAGTGATTGTATTAATAGTAGCGTCCCGACTGCGTTTGACCTTTTATGCCTTGGTAATATATTAGATTGAACTAAACTAAATTTACATTCCGAAGTAAAATGTTGGCCTGATGCCACATAGCAACACAGGGATAAAGAGCTTGGGAGACGGTGAACAGCACAATAAACGTCTGCTTGAGAGTAAGTGGTGAAATGTGAGGCGCCATTAACAGTACGAGACACCACTCGAAGTGATCTGAGATGCTCTCTGTGTCTCTTCATCTTTAGAAATGCTGTGAACGGTGCTGATAAGATGTTGAAGATATAGGGGTGTTTGAACTAGTCACAACTATACTTCTATAAAAACAGCCTTCCCCAGATGACTCGATTTATGCTTCCGTAGACAGGCTTTTTTTGAGCACTGCCATAAATCAAAAACAGCCATTCTGAGATGCCACAAGACCACAATGTAGGCCTACTCACCATATTAGTGCTGAGACAAGCCTCATGATTGCTATTGCCGAAAATCAGTTTGTCCTGAATTCAGGCATGAATGACACCTCAAATTGTGCAGCTTTTTGAGAAGTATATTACATCTCAAGGCTTACTTGTGATTTTCAGACAATAAAGCAGGCTAACAATAAAATGAAACAGCAGGGACCCGAGCCATATCTATTGACCAGAATATCGAACTGACTTGCGGATGGACTTTTGACTAAATAACCACCTAGACACCACCCAGAAGACCTTAACAACCACAAAATTCTATGGTATTGTGTTTGTAAAGAATACATATTATGCTGATTTAGAATTTGGCTAAAAAAAACACTAAATTACAGATGTTTTTGATGCAACAATACTTGACTAATCAGGCATGTTTTCAGGTAAAGGCCAAAAAAAAGAAGCAAGACCTGTTCTTCCTGTTGACTATACTATTATAACAATAATAATAATAATCAAAATATGTTTTTTTTTTTGTTTGTTTTTTTTAAATAGTATTTAATTGTAATTATTATTAATAATTACTATTAAATACTATTTAATAGTAATTATTTTATTAATAATTACTATTAATAGTATTTAATAGTAATTATTAATAATAATAATTACTATTAAATAATATTAATAGTAATTATTACTATTAATAATAATAATTATTATTATTCAAATATTTATATTATTTAAATTAAATTATTTAATTTTAAATTAATTGAATTATATAAAAAACAAATTAAATTAGCAAAACAAATGTACAAATTTAATTAAAAATAATTGTATGATTTATTTGAATTTTATTTTACAGATCAACAGTAAAATTACAATGCTAATATGTATAACTGTCTTAATTTCTTCAAACATTAAATCATACAGCTTTTATTCTGGTAAAAAATTGCAGCAACAAAAGATTTACAAACTGTTTTCATCACACATTTGGGAAGATAGTTGGTGTATGTCGCGTTTCCAAATACTCATTATAAATGACTCAGGAAAAAAATGTGTATAAACATGGAAAAATCACATGCTTGCTAAAATTATATGTGGACTTAAGGGAAAAATTACATGTTGTGAAAAAAACAAAAACAAAAGTACAGTCATAACTATAAAACACATGGTCTTGATAAAAGGCTGTAGCGTCCCATGAGATCCAGGTTTGAACCCAGACTGCATCGTTTCCCGAACATCCCCATCATCTTGTGTACTTTCACAGGCATATAAACCCCCAAAATATTAAAAGTAGACACAGTTCTTATTTATTTCTCATCCTTGATGGTTACAGCATGACACATTTCCATGTAATTGTGAATAGCCGCCCGTCACTAGGGGAATGTGTGTGTCCACTGCTGGAATGTCATAGAAACCATGAAAACATTCTCATGGTGAGTCGTTCCAGACGCTATGCTATAAGTGGGACGCTTCATCGGAAGTTATTCCCAAAACTTATGATTCAGTATGTTTTATTGGATATTATCCATATTGGAATCACATGATTTTCTTTCATTTGAGAAACAATAACAGAAGTGCCACTTGTTATAAGGCATTTAAGCAACATAAGTTGGTCCTTTTGAGGTCATTACATATTCATTGTTATGGTCAAGTATCAATATCACATGGAAATTTGTGCATTTTCCAGATCACAGTAATAGAAACACAAATTATGGGAAGGGTGACTGTTTTGCAGGGGTGCACAGATAATAAGGTGACCATGCAGGAATACCAAAAAGACAAACTGAGGATAAATTCTCTGTTCACAAAGGTTTCTGTGCATCACGATTAATCGTGGTCAGATGAGTTTTCTGTAAGACTTTCTGATTATACTCAATGCAAACAACCAATGGCCATTAACTGTATAGTGCAATTTCAGAAACTGAACTGGTGAGCGAACATTCGAAAATATAATATTCTTTTCTTTTTTACATATATAGAAACACTCATCAAACATTGGTAAAATAACTGCAGTCAATAATAATAATAATAATAATAATAATAATAAAAATTGCTGGTATTTATCATCACAGACCCATGCAGAATGATGTCCACCATAATTTCCGAGCAAACAAACACGTGCACTGCCTCCTTTTAAAGGAATAGTTAACTCAAACATGACTTTTCTGTCAGTATTTGTTCATGCTCATGTCATTCCAAGCTTAAAAGCATAAAACAATGTGCCCATGTTTGTCAAACTCTAAAAAAAGACAATAAAAGCAGCATAAAATAGTCCATAAGACTTGTGCGTTATATATTCAACATCTTCTGAAGAACATGATAGCTTACCGAGTTTAACCCTATAAAGCCTACTGTATCATAAATGTCTAAGGCCTCTTAATCATCAGCATGATCAAAACTTTGATGTAAAACCTGTTGCACACAATCTACTACATGGCTTCTGTCGTCTGATTGATCGTTTGTACTTTTTGGCAAGAAAAAGGCTTTTTTGTATAGCCTACATGTAAAAACGTTCCCCTTTTGTGTCTTTTTGCTGTGAATTTACAGATTTTTTTTTTTTTTTTTTTATCAAGTAAACGTAAGAATAACTTTAATATTGTTGGTAATATTTCAAGATGAACACTTGCTGGACTGAAGCAACTCAGGTTTACTTGATTATCCATACATTTTCCTTTAGTAAAATCATGTTCAAATGTGTCTCAAATATGATCCATCAGGCTTTTAAGGAAGGTTTATTTGTTGCTTTGCATGTTTTAAAACTAAACAGAGATTGATCATAAAACTAAACATTTAAATATGATCTTTCTAAGACATTACTTGCAGATATAGAGTGATGACTGATATGTATATGCATTTTATGCAAGTAGTCTGCTGTACTGTTATAAAGATCTCACTGATTTACATTACAAGCATCAGAATTTCATGTTTTTGGTCATATACATATCAGCATCTGCACCAAATTGCATATTTTTGCTCAGTTTGAGCCTCTGAATATTAAGAAAATTACTTTTTTTTTCTCCTCAATTATGAGCTCAATATTCTCAGTATTAGCCATAAAAGCCTGATGTATCAAATATGATACAAAACATAAAATACATATGCAAACTTTTGGTAACACTTTATTTTACAGTGTCCTTGTTACATATGTTACATGTACTTACCATAGTAATAACAGTAAGTTATGCATAATTACATCCAACTAACCCTCAACCAAATCCTAATCCTACCCTAACCCTATAGTAAGTACATGTAGTTGCTTAATATTACTCAGTACTTAAATATATAATTACACTGTAACAATGACACCTTAAAATAAAGTGTAACCAAACTTTTTTTTTCCCAATTTTGTTCAATAAACTGTTCCACTGCAGTAATTAGATTGTTCTGACTATTATTTCATAATTCAGGCTTTACAGGGTTAAGACATTATGCATTTCCTTCCGTTGAAGCTGCGAAACCTCATGCGTTTTAATCCACTGACTGTCAATTGACAGGTTTCGAACAACATGAGGGTGAGTAAATAAAGACAGTTTACATTTAATGGTAAACTGTCCCTTTAATAAGCATCAACAGCATTGCATCAGCTTTCAATATTCCCCGCGCAGATCGTTTCAACCCAAAGCGTCTGGCTTTTCTTCATCAGTTTGTGTTCTCGAGTCTGAGACTCAAGTGGTATCACAGTCAGAGTGAGTCTCCTTAAAGAGATTTCCCCAGCGTGCCGCTCATTCACACCGCATCCCCGTCCTCACACAGCGAGAGCTGATGGATTTTGATGACGGGAAGCGAGTTGTGCGCAGGCGGCTCGGGCTGTGGCGAATCCATTACCACCGTGCAACACGTCCTCAGCAGGTTCTTACCACACATTCCCGCCACTTTGGCTCCCACGCTGACTCCGGTCGTCCCCACCGACGAGGTCCGGGACGGGGCCTGCCACTCCCTGGAGGAGGGGCTGCGGGACAGCACTATAGAAGAAGACGGGCTCAGATGGGACGGATTGTCACGGCTCGACAGGCCGAGGATCTGAGACTGGCCGTGCCGAGGACTGGTCTGGTACAGCGGGTGGGACGGCGTCGATCTCTTGCGGAGGCAGCGCGCACCCAACACACTCAGGAAGGCTTTCTTAAACTCCTGACTGGAGCAGGGGTAGATGATGGGGTTGATGCAGCTGTTGAAATAGCCCAGCCAGAACGTTATCTTGAAGACTGTTTCCGAGGGTCTGTACGTTGGGAAGATGGAACCTAGACAGACGAAGAAGGAATTTTACATCATTAAATGTTTTCTTGATATTTTCAATAATCGTTAATGAGTTACTGAGATGCAAAGCTGAATTTTCGGCATCATTACTCCAGTCTTCAGTGTCACATGATCCTTCAGAAATCATTCTAATATGATGATTTGCTGCTCAAGAAGCATTTCTGATTATTATCAATGTTGCTGCTTCGTATCTTTGTGAAAACTGTTGATCTTTTATTTACAGAGAAGTTCAAAAGAACAGCATTTACTTGAAATAGAAATCTTTTGTAACATTATTAATGTCTTTACTATCACTTTTGAACAATTTAATGCATCCTTACTGAATAAAAGTGTTAATTTCTTTTTAAAAAATATCATACTCTACCCAAACTTTTGAACAGTAGTGTACAATCAGTGTGTTTACATGAACAATAAAACAATCTGACAACTATCAACCATCATTGTAAGTCAATTCATTCTTCCATTATCTGACATATTTCTAAGTGATACATATTCATGGATTGATTATGTGTCTCAGTATGGTAGATGGAGAGGAGACATCAGATGAAATGTAAATATTATGAAAATATGAATTCTATAATGTGCACTGAAGAAACAGGTGAGTTTCCATGCAAAGTAAAACCAGTTCCCTGATGAAAGAACAGTTTCAGGTGTTTCCATGTCTCTACTGTGTAATAATCTGAACACAACCAGTAAAATTCATCTGGATTCGGATCATAATGGATTACCAATCGATAAATTAAATAAGGCTCTTAAAAGCTTTCAGCTGTTTCACTCTCTGTGAAAAAGATGGGAACGATTAATGGGACCTGAAATGAATAGATAAGGAGCAGAAAATGAGAAAGGTTATGTCTGGAAAATAGAGAAACGTGTGAATGCTTCTGAAAGCATCTTTCTCACCACCGCTGTCTCCGTCCGTGTGAGAGGACAGATAACTACGTCATGCGTCACAATGCCGGCCAAGTCTTTTTATAGAATCTGATCTGATCTCTCGCTGGAACGTTCCTCCGTTAATCAAGGTTAATAGTTTTATTCAAATTGCCGTCATAAATCCGGCTCAATATGATCAGAGAAGGACCCTTCAGAGGAAAGGAATTGTTCAGTGGACACAGGCACAGAAAAGAGAATTTACATGGGTATATATTTAACCGTTCACACACCCAATGGATTTTTCTAATGCAATGTCGGCCGTATCATTAAAAGAATTAAAGTGTCTAGCAAAGCCACTTGGCCTAGAGACACAGCATCTGTCTTCAGAGCGTCTCGTAACACACTTTAAGAGCGAGTCTAGAGGGGCTTTTACGCACACAGGGTAGAAGATAAAGGAGAGCCAGAGACTGTTAGACGGGGCCGTGGGGAGAGTCTCTGAACGACACAATTTAATCATTACTATCTGCAGGCTAAACCAGAGGAAGAGCTTAAACTGAGGTTCAGTCATCTACATTTCAGTGACGTAAAATTACATATTTCACCTCGAAATTAAAAGTTTATTTATTTTGCATTAAGAAAATTAAGCCTACTTTTATAGGACCATTAACACTTTTGGATTTGTGAAATTATTTGACAATTAAGCCATTTTAAACAAATTCATAAATTGAAAAATGTATAATCATATTAATTATATAATAAATAAATATATTTAGAATATTTACTTTAAAAAATTATAAATAAATGTACATTTTATTCATTAAAAAATATTTATTTTATTATTATTAAATTAATATGAAATGTAACCTGGTGCTTAAAGAAGTTTTTGCATCATGTTTGAAAAAAAATGGTCAGAAGACAATTTGTATTAAAAAATGATGAAAATGAATGATCCTTAAAATGCCCCATAGATAGATAGATAGATAGATATTACCATAATTAGAATTTAATTTTACTTTAGTCTCTTTAAAAATATTTATATATATATATATGTATATATATATATTAGTCTTGTGAGATTCGTCCAGCTACTGATGGTCCTCGCAATTGTTGTTCAGGAGTCACAGTGTGTTTTAATGTACAAAGAGAGAAGAAAATATAAAAATGGAAAAATTAAATGACTGATGTTCTATCCCGAGTGATGCTCGTGGAAATATAAATAGTGGATCTGACTAAATGATGCGTCAAATTGAAGGAAGTCAAAATGAGAAAACAAAAGCGATTTTGTCCGAGCCCATAATGATAATGACTGAAACGCAAACGTTTTCTCCTGGGAAAGTGTGTTTCCTCGAGTCAGACCCTGTGCGACTGTGGCTCTCGTAAAAAGCCTGAGCAATGAAAGTGGTTGTTTATCAGGTCAGATTCCATCAAAAGTTATGTCCTCAGCGCACTGAGGTGTGGTTTAAAGCTCTTTACGAGGCGTAGAGGATGGAAAGAAACAACCTTTCATCTGATGCTAAATCAAGCCACCAGGTCCTGCTGAAGCGTCACATTTCATATGCATAACAGCACTGTCCTTGACTGCTGGAACGACTGTTAGTCATCATTAGAAAGGGCCGCTGGGTTTATCTGGTGTTGTCAAACATTTCTGTAAACAACACACAAAGACCTCTGACACGGCCGCATGTTGCAATCAGTGCAGGAATTGAGTGGGATTGACTGAGGAAACTGTGCCATTTGTGTCTGGACATTTCTGCAGTTTTTCCCAATAATAAGACTCAAGAGCCCCTTTCACACAGAGATTCCGGAAAATACATGGATAAAGTGACCCGGGTTCGTTTACATGGTTCGAATTACGTGGGAGCCAGTGGGAGCTGAGCTCCCATAGAGAGAGGATGAGCTCCCATGAAAGCAGTGAAATCATACACCTGTGGGGGTCTCTAAAAATCATCAGCACCATTATTTTAAATTACAAATAAAGCACTTTTTCCTTCAGACTACTGTAGCGTGACTTAAAAGATAGGACAAGATGGAACACATGGATCTCGCGGGATCTCGGATCGTCATCACTCTACATCCTTATGCTTCGCTTTCTGCCAGGACTTTTACTGACTTTTCTCAACTCACAGAAGTGACGTCAACGTCCGATCTAGCAGTAGCATAACCCATCAGGCAAGTGTTATATGCCCACGTGTTAAAAAATAGTCGGGTTTAAATCGGGCTCGGGCTCATAATTACAGTTAATGTGTCGGGCCGGGCCGGGCCGGGCTCGGACACAACGTGCACATCCACGCGCTCGGGTAGGGTCGGGCTTGATTTTTTGGGCCCGATCTAAACTCTAAGTAGCCTACCGGTAGGTTCAAAGTCTCTGTGCGTGTGTATGTGCGTCTCATGGCAATGCATATCCCATGTTGACTGCTTTAAAATGCAATGTTTGAGAGATGCTTCTGGTGTTACATCTAATATGTTGTATAGTCAAGTGTTTTATGGATATTCATAACATTGCTTCTATGTAATGTGGTGTAGGCTTATAGGCTACCTGGTCATATTGCTGTTGGTTATGTTTAACGTGATGATTACGTGCTGCGCGAATAGAGTATACGATTATTATAAATATACGTACTGTAGGCTAATAATAATTGTGCCCTCCCATGCATTTCATATGCCCCCCTTAAGACTGAGGTCTGGCGACGGCACTGCACACACCGCGCCCACTCTTAGGAATGAAACGTCCCCCCAAAAGAGACAAGAGAGCAGGAAAGGTTTCAGTCGCCAGGGCGAAGATCAGATAAGAAGTCTTTATTGCTGTGAAAAATGTGGTCAAGACCTAGGCCATAGGAAAGACCTACAGACCTTAAAACAGACTTTCCTGCATTAATTTATCGACGAACTGATCTATAAATGAACATGCATCCCAGAACATTTTGTGAATGATTTACTGTCTTGTGTAATGTCTTTTAATACTATTATTTTTTGATACTGTGTATTTTACAATAGAATCAATGGTAAATGTAACCTCACCTATACCATGTTTGGTCTCTATAAATTGGTACTTTGAAGATCGAAATGATCATGATATGTTGTTAGCTGCACAACATATTAGTATTACAAGAATCTTTCATAGTTTCTTCATCAGCAACCAATCCAGCTGCACATGCAAATGAGCATGCTTGAAACAAAAGATCCATAAATTGCCAACAGAGGAATTTTCCCGCTTGGAAATTCCACCTTTCTCATTGGTCAAGCAAACCCGGAGAGGTGGGACCTTTCTCAGGCTTTATTAGAGACAAATTCACAGTGACTCTCTCTTCTTTTCCTGGTTTCTACTGCTGCTTCTTCAGGTTGATGTCTACGGCGAATTTCTTCATTCCAACTGCAACTTTACCATCACTGAATGGACAACCATCAACTCTTCCGACTTTCTCCCTTCTCCTGGTTGCTCTGCGTGGCTTCTCTGGCCCAGGGCCGGCAGGCCACAGTCTTCACTCCAGCCATGTGCTCATGGAGAGAGAGAAAACCTTCAACCAGAACTGAGTCAAACAAACCATTCGAGTTCATCATTTTTTTTCTTCAACACGCAATAAATCATTTGAAACTCATGGAACCATCAAAATCCTTCTTCAGGAACTTCACGAAATGCTTTCACTGCAAAGGCCATGCAAGTATACATTTAATGAGGTGCTCTGAAAATAATATGCTGATGGATCTTTTCCACAGTCCCATTTCCTTCTTCCGGTTTCATACTGTCACTTACCATTTTTGTGTGTATGTGTGTTTCGATTAGTTATGTCTGTAATTTAGTTAATAAAATTTGTGCACAATACATATTTGGTTCTGATTCTCTGCTTGCAACAAAGTTTATTTTACGATTTAGATTTTGACTACAGGCTCTTATTTCCCTTACCCTAATTAAAATAATTCTGTTAACATCCAAATATTCATAATTAATTATTACAAGTTATGATTGATTATTAAAATTTATTTTGAGCTAATTTGCTACAGTGTATATCACTGCACCTCACCACAATAGTCAATCAATATTTTGTACTCTGTGCCAAGAAAAAAAGTCCATCAAATTTTTATTACGATTTTTTTCCATCCATTATTATATAAACAAACTAGTGAGCTTAATAAGGCCAATTTACACAATCATAATGAAATACTGATCAATTGTAAAAAATAAAATAACTTAAAAATATTTTTATGATCTCACATCCTCAAATAAATATGAAGTTTGAAAGATGCCACAGAGAAAGTGGAATTGTCATAATTGTATTATTTAAAAAATTCACACTTTTTGTATTCCTGAAGTTAAATCTGTCATATAATGTGACTTATTTTAGCACCCTGTTCATTATATCAGTAAGTCATGGATACACAAATGCCACCGTTTGAGAATGATCCGACTGCTCTCAAAAACTTGTAGACATAAAATGTTTGCCTGTGCTTTTCTTAATGTCAAGCCACCGCTGCTCTTTAATATTAGCTCTAATGTAATATTAACCACAGTAGATACTGATGCCCATTATTTATTAAAGCCTCACAGATCCTGCATTTTATGTATCCACTGTGCAAATGCTTCCAAAAATACAGGATGACTGAGCTCGTTTTCAATTTCATTTTTTCAGCCTGAGCAGTTTAGTACCTCCCGCCTCATTCCCCGTGGTTCCTTGTCAGGGCAAATGATCAGAGAAAAGAGAGATTTTAAGCCATGTGAGAATTTCAGACATGAATTCAATGTTAAAGATTGACTCATGCTGTCTGACGTAGGTTTAACTGGATATACAGTATACGGCAAATAGAGCACAAGTCTAGGAGTCTCTAAGAGAGCTTGTTCACACACTAACAAACCCTGAAACAGACTCGGCTATAAGTGATAAAAACATGCAGGGGTGCGTTTCCCAAAAGCATCGTTAGCCAATAGCCAACTATGGTCGCAAGTTCTGTCGTTGCCAACGTAGGCTGCGTTTAACTCCACTTTTAGACATACACTCACAAACTTCTCCTCAGGGAATTCCCACCGCCATTTTGAAGTGTGTTCAACTTCGTCAAATGGCCGAGGGAAGTGTATTTGGACCGACCGAGCGAGTCTACTCAACATGTACACTTCAGGCAGATCCATAGACCACAATTCAACATGATTGTAACTTCACTGCAGATCACGCTTAATTTCCACCACAACATTCTAGAGTATGATACTGGAGTCATTTTGACATTTAACCGTATAATACTTGTAGCTACCTTAAGCTGGCTGTTATAGTTTATTGTATTGTTATAATTTTTGTTTGTGTAATTTTTTATATTTTCTCCAACAGCAAAAGCATACAGTACATACAGGCCTATAGAATGGTTCATCAAACAAATTCATAAGGAAAAAAAGGTAAATAATAAATCATAAATACTTGCCACTTTTTGGTAATTATTTGTCACATTTGTGCAATTTCTAAGTTAATATTTTTTCAAAGCCTATATATATATATATATATATATATATATATATATATATACAGTATATATCAGTTTTAAATGTAATAACTGTTTTTTTTAGGGATGCATAATAAAATTTTACACGATTATGTCACAATTTAATATGAATAGATAGATAGATAGATAGATAGATAGATAGATAGATAGATATCATTTTTTTATTTATTTTTTTATTGCTGTTTTTAATTACCATTAAGAATTATTATTATTATTATTATTAGAAAAAAAATTCTTTTTTTTCTTTTCTTTTTTTACATTTCTCATTTTCATTTAGTTTAATCTGATGGACAAAAATAACTGAAACTATAACTGAAATAAAAACTATATAGACATTTATTTAAACACAACAAAATTACTAAAACTTTAATGGTGACAGAAAATATAAAAATTAAAACGAATTAAAAATATCCCTGTTATATGACACCAAAGGCAATCTAAATGTGAAAATAGAGGAAGCCATTAAATAAAAATATATATATATATATTTTTTTAATTTAAATATCGGAATGATATAGTACTGATATATCGCAAAGAAGATTTAACAATTTAAGAAATAAGAAATAAACAGAGCAATTACTATAGGGTCCTCACATCATCAGTGCTCGGACCCTAAAAATGAGTGTTCACCCATGCAAAACTCAGTGTCTTGTTGCTATGCGGTTGCTAGGGTGTTCTCACCGGTGGTTGCTTACTGACTCTCATAAAGACTCCTAACCCTTTATAAAAATCCATAACTATTGTGCATGCACAATTATTATATGGTAGACTGTTTACCATGGTGATTTTTCACTGGCTGCTATATATATGTCATTGTGTTCATGCAGTATTATCACACTGACTTTAATGCAGTGGATGTTCTTGAGACACAGCCAGGCTTAAAAGGAAGAATGTCTGTCCGAAGGGCAAATCCGTCATCCTAATACCCACGTTTGTCAGCAAAATCCCCCTGATAATATACAATACAGTATGTCTCCACCTCACAGCATCTACATGAAATCTTTCTGCCCCGGGCATCCAGTGGATTCTGTGATGAAAATAGCATGTAATTACTTTACTGGGAAAACAATTAACTTGTTGTTTTTAATTATCACAGATTAAACTGTGACTTCATCATGAATGCAAAATGTCTCTCTGCTCCACCGTGAGATGCTATACATGCAAAAATAGAGTCGCATCGATCACCGTAACATTAAACGAACAACTTTCCTATTGAACGCAGTGTGTTAGATTTCACTGCTACAAATGTGGTTGCAGAGCGAGAGCGCAGACTGAGTCATGCTTATAAGGTCATTGAATCCCCTGAGCTTTTTTAAACACTCTATTATATGCAATTTAATTCCAGTTAATTAGCAAGCATTTCAGAATCGTGCAAATCATGTTTCTTACAAATCGACATGCAGATTCATAATCATTTTTGTGTGCTTTTGAGTTAACAGACTCCCACAGATTCATAAAACTATGCTTATTTGTTTGCATTGGCTTTCCAGTAATACCATTTACTGGATTCTTTGTTTTTTTCCTGACCGACTCTATTTTGTGGTTTAACTCGGACTGACCTTGAACCGAAAGGTCTCACAAGAGCCCTATTGCAGGGGTGGGAAATATAATAACAGCTAAAATTCATATCTGGGGAACTCGAGAAGCTCTGCTGCGCATTAAGAGAATTACTGATCGTTCTGACTCTCTGTGAAACTCATTTCTGGAGCCAAACATATTGCATGAACACTCGTGACCCTGTTGTCTGAGAGAACGATCGAAAATGAAGGTTTAAACAAACATCTTTTAAACCACTGGCATAACAAACACTTCAGCTGCACTATAAGATTCGTGGAGCCACAAGCGAGTTGATTCTTTCGACCTGTATACAGGCTAAAATTGCGAGATTAACCAAGAGCGTGCATGCTAAATATTTTCCTGATCTTCTCCATTCTCCACATGGCAGCATTTTACCCACTTGAGGCAATTATTTTCCCATCTTCTAGCACTTGGAAAAGTGCATCTCTGTGCATCAGAATCTCAGACAGGAAACCTAAAAAAATGTCCCTGTGCATATCTGTTAACTTACTTCTGTCAAGAAAATCACACATACAGACCAGATATTTCACACAATGCAAAGAGAATCTCAGCTCAGGGGTATCTAAAACTCTGCCTCTTTTAATGATCTTTAATCTTATAGTAATTCAAACCACACTGCCCATACACAAAAGAATTATATTTGAAATATATTTTCAGGATATGTTTTGGAATATATGCAAATATTTGAAATTGGCCCAATAAATATATTTCATACTTATATTTCATATATTTTTGTTATATTTCAGAATATATTTCAATGTATTTGGAATATATGCCACATATATTTTTGACACTTTTGGGGACCCATACAGAAAAAAATACATTGAAATATATTCTGAAATATAACAAAAATATATGAAATATAAGTATGAAATATATTTATTGGGCCAATTTCAAATATTTGCATATATTCCAAAACATATCCTGAAAATATATTTCTTTTGTGTATGGGTGTCCACTGACAAAGTCCTTTTTGAGGTAAGTTGGTTCACTTGGTGGCCATCTTGGAAACGCAGTGCGTAACTCCTATCAATCTGAACGGGGAAATGTCGACATCTCTTAAACCTTGCCATGCTTTACATTTCAATAACACAATTCAAAATCGGCAATACAATCAGGCAAAAATGATTTCATTATTCTTCCGGATAATACACATGCACGTTCTAGATCAAAAAGAACAGGCCGTCGTGCTTTTGCCAAACAGTCTAATGGTTCTTTTAAGGGTCATTCTAAAAATATGGTGACAAACAAATAGTGAAGAACAATTGCATATAAAATGCCTCATTAAATAATTTCACTCTATATTGTTTCGCACATTGTGATAAAAGCAAAACTGTGAAAAGAGAAAAACAAAATAATTATAATATCAATTATTTTAAAAGAAAATTGTCACTTTTTTTTCAGTGATTTTATCAATGTTAAAAACTTGTTTTGAAAAAATACAAAAGCTGTGGAAAAATACTTACAATGTCAAAGTTCAGAAGAAGGAAATAATGGGCTGTTTAAACAGTGCACATGGTGGTTTTTGCACAAATGTTACTAATTTATGTATAATTTAATTTGCATGTGGTTTATTTAAACATGTCATTGGTGTGACATTGTTTAATGTTAGTAAGAAAAATTCGAATTGGGAAAAAGAAGATTTAAAATAAAGAAGAAAAGTCAGAAAATCATGTTTATTTTGTAGAATGATCCTTAACTGGAAGATAAGACTCCCTTTTATTTTTGAATAAAGATTTTCATCAGTCAGAGATACTGTATCTACACTTCCAAAAAGCTGGTATTTGCCTATAATCAAATGTAAAAAAAAAAAAAAAAAGAGACACTTACTGATCGGAAGAACCAGGAAAAACGGAAGCCAACAAAGGATAAAGCATCCAACAACGATGCCCAGAGTCTTAGCGGCCTTTTTTTCCCGTGAGAACTTGAGCAGACGCAGTGTGAAGTTTGTCCGGTTGCGCAAAGCCTCATCCTCAGACACCGTCGCGTTCCCTCTGTGTATCCGCAAGGTTACGGCCTCGGCGGCGTGATCAGACTTTTCCGTTTTCTGTCCACTAATCAGTCCTCGAGTCTCCCTCCTTGCGACCACGTACACGCGGCAATACATTGACAGAATCACCACCATTGGAAGGTAGAAGGACCCCAATGCGGAGAAGATGGCGTAGCCGGGTTCCTCGGTTATCTTGCATATGGATTCGTCCTCTGGCGCCGGTTCCTTCCAGCCGAAAAGAGGTCCAATGGAGATGGTGATTGATAGAGCCCACAGAACAATGAGTGCAAGCAATGCCCGTCGCTCCGTCATGATGGACGGGTACTGCAAAGGATAGCTAACGCCAATATAGCGGTCCACCGAGATCACGCACAAGCTCATGATGGACGCCGTACAGCACAGGACGTCCATGGCCGCCCAGACATCACAAAACGTCCGTCCGAAGACCCAACGACCCAGCATCTCAAAGACGGTGGAGAAGGGAAGAACCGTGGTGCTTAGCAGAAGGTCCGCGACCGCCAAGTTCACGATGAAGTAATGCGTAACCGTGCGTAGATTACGGTGGCACGCCACAGAGAGGATAACCAGGATGTTGCCCAGAACGCCAAAAACGATGAAGATCGCCAACACCGTTCCCAGAACGACGGCTTTCGTGACGTTTAGCTCCGGGGCGAGAACTTGGCTGCAGTTGCTACAGTTCTCAGAGAATGACTCCGGGGTCATGTTGTCTTTGAGGGGAACCATCTGTTCAAGACTTCCAGGCATTTAATAATGGTCTGATTGTGAGCCACGTGGCATCCAGTTCAGTTTGCACCTTAATATCGGATTCTCTCCAAAAACAACAGTGCTACTGCATTGGCCGTGGTACAAGAAAATCAAGGCATTTCCAGTAGAGCTGTGAGGGAACGTAATGAAATTTAAACTGTCTCATTTCTCATTTCTCAATGCCCTAGATGGGCTTTTAATGATTCGTGGAAAATCGCTGTGGGTGAAAAAACAAACATGGGGGATCTAAACATATTATGCTGAGGAGAACATCAGATTCTTTTGTCATGAAGTCATAAATTCGAAGGATGTTTTGACATGTTCATAACCATGTGCAGCTGCAACATCTTACAGAACAATGAAAATGACACAAATGGCATTGTGCTTTCCAGACATCAGGTTTGATGCATGAGCGATCTGTTTTAGATGTGCATCAATGCATCGATGTGTGAAGGTGTCAAAACGCTCTGCAAACATCCACGTCGCTTTGCACATTCATAAAGCACTGTAAATGTGAAGAAAGGCTTCTCATCTTTTTTGCGCACATCTGCGATGGTTGGAAACAGTCCGCATGGTTCTGGCGGTCACTCGTAGATTCACACTGAAAGTCTGGCTGGCGTTGTCACTGAGGTTGCAAAGCGGAAACCAAGGACAAAGCTAAAAGCTCTTTGGCATGTGCCGATGAGATATTTTTAGCTGAAGAGCAGTTCTTGGTGAGTCACACAAATTTTAGGTGAACAGCTTCAATCAGAATAGATTTGGTCGTAAAGCATCCATGCTGGTTCGGTTTGAACACTGTTGAACCCTGAAAAACAGAGAGAGAAAGTTTTATCAGTAAAGTGAATCCATTTATCAGACGGAACTTTTAAGCCATTACTCATGCATTATAATGAAGTGTGCAATCGTTTGGCATAAAATTATGAACCAGTTCCAGTGGATGATATATAGATTCATTAATTCATATTTCTCTGATAAAGGACCTGCAAATGGATTTCTCTCCATGAGAGATCCTCATCAAAACAAATGCTTTTATTTATATATTTCTCCTGAAATTATTCATGATGTCAAATGCAAAATCAAATTGGATAAAATAAAATGAATGGTCACTGTTTAATAGAATAGATGATCAGCCCACGTTTTCCTAGGCAGTACAAGACAAATAACGTATATTTACAAAGCAGTCTAAATAGGGCATATTTAATTCATAACATTCAAAATGCAAACTTCTCGTTTCAGCCCATCCAGATATTTTATTGAAACTAAACTGCAAAGACAGTTCAAAATGATGTGTTAAACAATGAGCTCATTAAGATATGAACACCCACATTTACATACTGTATTAACACCTGTTTAATATTCAGTGACTTGGCCCATCGTGAACAACAAGCGTGCATTAGTGCAATCATAATAAAGGTAATTAGTACCAAACAGCCTGAGAAAGATAAAATGAAAATATGTCAAGTTGCATATAATGTTGCAGTCATGATGCATTTCTGTAGGCAAACCCAAAAGTTAGTTACTGGTTCCCCTGACAAATAGGATTTTGCCATTGACCTTTTGATAATAAGCTTTGAGACCAGGAAATTGTTTGATTCATCAAGATAATCTTCACAAATGAACAACTTTTGAAGCCTAAATACAATCACCAGAGGTAAAAAATAAATAAAAATGTGACTATAAAAAATTGCACCATGGTTCAACATCACCATAAGCTTCCAACAACTTTTTCCATCAATATTTAAAATCTACAAGTTGGAGAGTTTTGAGTTAAAATAGTTTGCAAGATCGCACGTATAAACACAACAAGGCTGTGAAAATGTAAAAAAGCGAGTTTCAGATCGTCTCTGAGCGAAGGAAACCACAGATGCAGAAAACAACCTTTCACAGGGGTTTTAACAAGATTGTGTCCTGTGAGACTCTGGCCAGTTCAGAGCGAACTGAAACAGCAACACATTTTTTTTTATTTTTTTTTTTGTACATTACAGTTGAGGAGAAAAAAGCCTGCGCCCACTGGGCAAAAACACAGACCGACTCCAAATCAGAGAACGTTTTTATGTTTGGCGTTTTCATGCTCTCTAATTCCCACTTTAATCAAGCCAATTCTTGCTGCTTGCCATAAGACACAGAAAAAGCCTAGTAAGTTAAGAAAACATATTTAATAACATTCAAATATTTCATGATTTCAGGCAAATCCCTCAGCTGCACAAAATCTGTTTTCTTTTATTTTTCTGTCTGTCAACAAAGATGTATTGCTTTGTTTCATTTGAGATATTTCTAACTTCCTGACCTTTAAAATATTATGTTCTGTTCTGTCATTCTTCCTCCTTTAACCAGTGTTCTGCCAAAACACATGAGCAGAAAAGTTCATATTTTTTGCCATCTCCATTTATAATGTTGTCAGAGTAAATTCAGCTGTGCAAAGCTGTGACAGTATAGTGCACACATGCGGCAAACTGATCATAAACCGTGCACATGCTTCATTAAAGAAAAACTGATCTTTTTCATTACTATGCTATTATTTTTCCAGATTGACACTAATTACTCTAATGATATCGCCTACCATCCGTTTGTGACTCTATCAATTAACTTTGAGAGGAGAAATGCACACAAGCTTAACACTCCTACTCAGGCGCTCGCGTTTCCGACATTAGTCAGAATATTGATCTGATTTCCAGCCTAATGAGGCACAGAGGTGACTCTCGCTGCTGGCTGGACGCTGCTGAGGTGTTAGGACACAAAAATACTCCTGCTGTTCTCGACTGTGAACTGCCTTTTAGAAAACACACGCTGTGCTGAAACACAAGCACTGCATTGTTTTCTTTTGTATTCTATTTTGAAATGGTCAAACTATTGCACTTTAAAGCAAACCTATTAAAACATTCTATTTCTTCTATAAGACATAATGAGGCATTTTTCATTTATAAGCCACAGCGAAGTAAATTTATTCATTTGATTGGAAATTAATTAACCAATTTGAAAATGACCAGCATTGAAGTAACTGCATTTATTGATACTACCGTTCAAAAAGTTTGGGGTCAGTAAGATCTTTTTTTTTAAAGAAAATAATACTTTTATTCAGCAAAAATGCATTCAATTGATTAAAAGTGAGAGTAAAGACATTTATGTTTCTATTTCAAATGAATGCTGTCATTCATCAAAGAATCCTGAAAAACAATCACAGTTTCCACAAAGATATGAAGCAGCACAACTGTTTTCAACATTGATAATAATTAGAAATGTTTCTTGAGCAGCAAATCATCATATCAGAATGATTTCTGAAGGATCATGTGACACTGAAGACTGGAGTAATGATACTGAAAATTCAGCTTTGATCACAGGAATAAATTACAGTTTACAATATATTCATTAAGAAAACAGCTATTTTAAATTGTAATAATATTTCACAATATTACTGATTTTCCTGTATTCTTGATCAAACAAATGCAGCCTTGGCGAGCAGAACATTAAAAAATATAAGCGACCCGAAACTTTTGAACGATGGTGTATACTACAAATGTCTTAAACCTTGACAGTCAGATCAAATAGTGAGTTAAAATCATGGATTCTACTTCTGATCTGTTCGTCGTCACACTGGAAATGGAAGCTCTAGTCGAGCGCACTGCATTGTGGGATACACATTTTGGCACATCGAGGTATTCTATGCATACAGTAAAGTCATATGCTAATGTACGCATTTAGATCAGGATTTCACTTCTCAGTGCATGTTGTGCTCTGAAAAGATTATTATTTTTCCCTCTCTCCTGGACTCATTTCAGCAGAACTTCACTGTCAGAGAGCGTTATTGCATTTTGATGAAAGACTAAAGAAAACAAACAAACAAATCAAATGCATGGATGAATCACGCACAACAATGAATTCATGTTGCCTAAAAAATATGTTTTTAACACAAATCCCCTTGCATTATCTCCCTTCCTCTTCTTTGTGCATGCCAGCATTCATTTCCTCTGTTCCTCTGGCTAAATGCAACTGCCTTATAATCCACACAGGCGAGAGAAACAGAATCCCTTCCTTTTTAACAGACTCAGCGTGATAATAATAGTCCGAGGAATGAGATTGTGGAATGCAGCGTTCATTCAACGGCCTCTCCGTCTCTGATCTCCCCATCACGACATCATACGGCGTCTGACATTTGGGCCTCACCGGAGTGTCGAGTGGAGCTCCACGCTGACAGACCAGCTGTTCAGAGCCTCATCTGGATGGCTTCGAGCTGCCATGCTGCACTGCACACCAGCCCTCCTGCCTGCGCTACACCGTCCTCTCCTGAGCCGCTATCAGTTCACTTATACATATTAATGAGCATCGCTCAATCCCATCGACAAGACGCCTAGATTTAACCTATAGTGAGGGACGCGATTAAAGCACTTGTTGTTTTAGTCCGCCATGCAAACCGTAAATAAAACTGACAGCCAGATGATTCCCACTAACGTCAGTAAGAAACCTTTTGCTTCGCCAGACTGGCACCCATATGGTGGAGCACAACAATCGATTCAGCAACACAGCTCATCACCTCAGCTAGCAAAAGAACATCAGCGAGTACTAAAACACATCATTCTTTAATGTAATCTCTCTCCATCTCAATTTATTTATAAAGCACAGTAAACACAACAATAGTTCTGAACAACATCAACTAAAAAAGCTGAAATAAGAGAATAAAATCATCAAACACCATACAGATGCATAGACCAGCCCCATTACACTTATTGACAGATTATTGATTTAACCCATAAAAAATTTGGTTTGTTGGTATAAATGAATGTGTTTAGGTTGATTCAGCGATGTTAAATAATATTTTTTGATTTTAGTTCATTTAAAATGTAAGCATTTCTTTTAATCTGCAGAACACAAATATTATTTTGTTTAATACACTATATTTTTTTATTATTTTATATTATATTTTAAAGGTTTAAGTAGTTTTGTCCATGCACTGGAAGTCAATGAGGTCCAGAAAATCAAAAAAGGACATAAAGGAAGTGAAATCACTCAAATCAAAACAGTGATCAATGCTTGCATTCATATAAATAATACATAATACATACACATAAATGTAATGTCTAATTCAATGTGTTGCTGTATTAAAGTGTTTTTCACTACTCAAACCTCAGTTTTTTTACGTGATTTCAACGTGATCAACATCTTTGTTGATCCTGGAACAACAATCCAATCAGATTTGAGGGACAAGTCTACAGGTTATATTAAGTTTAGGCTTCTCTAGTGAATCTACATCACTGATATTTCACCTATCATTTCCCTCTGATTTTAGGGATAACTTATGTTAAGTTTAGGGGTAGGGATAGGGTTAAGACTACATATTTGGGACAGGAATGTTGTTCCAGGATCAACAAAATTTCAGTGATCACAGAATCATCAAAATTTGCAAAGTCACGGTGACCGTTCTGACACATGACCGAATATTCCTCACACAAATCAAGCGCACGAATTCTTCAGAAGACATGGACTATAGCATGGAGTACCCCCCCCCCCCTTCAAAAAAAGTGCACGTTTCAGATGTCTCCGCTGTCTCATTAGTAGAGACTCAAAGACCTGAAATGGGTGTGTCAGACAAAGTAGATACTCCAAATGTGTTGGTGGGGGGGGAACCAGGACAAGAGAACCACAGAAGAGTCTCTACCATTCATTAACAGATTGTGAAGAAATCAGGGCGGCCTGCGGGTGGTCCGAGAGTCTCGCTCATCATGGAAATAGTCGATCCGTTGAGTTTGAGCTCAGTGGTCCCTCCACGGCTGTATGCCACACTCACTCCGACTGAGATTAAATCACAATTATTGGTCTTTTTTGCCTAGTACTTATCACAGGCCTGCAGGGGCGAGCAATAACCGGAGCCGCAGCGCTCTCTCTGTAATCGCCAATGCCACTGGTGAAATGAATGGATACGGTTGCTTGCTTTTGCATAAAGAAAGGCAAATATTTAGGCTTCGCCGCTGAAAGGTAATGCCAGTCGAAGCGTACTAATGTACAGGCTTCAAAAAGACAGAAATGAGTCCCGTCACTGGCTCTGTGTTTATGTAGCATCAAAGCGTGAGGGTGAAGAGGGCACGCGGGCAGTGCCATATCTCTGCCGACTGACAGAGCTCAGGTCCACGGCTTTCTACAACATTCACGTTATTCTTTCCTATCTGTCATGAGCGAGAAATAGCGGAATTATTCAAATTGAAGGCGGCCTATGGAAATTTGGCAACTACAGCTGAAAAAATATGCAAATATGTATATTTAAGAATGTTATCTAATTATAAAATGTTTTAAATGTCTTATAATGAAATATAAGTTTCTTGTCATTTATAATCATCTTGTTTTTGCTTCACTGGCTTATTTAAATTGTGTGTGTGTGTGTGTGTGTGTGTGTGTGTGTGTGTGTGTGTGTGTGTGTGTGTGTGTCTGTGTGTGTGTGTGTGCATTATTAGGACAAAATGTCTGAAATCCTTGTTCTTGTGGGGACGTTTTTTGGTCTCCATGAGGAAAACAGCTTATAAATCATACTAAGTGATGTTTTTTGAAAATGTAGAATTGCAGAGTTTTCTGTTCCCATAAAACATGAAAGCAAAATGTGTGTGTGTGTGTTTATTGTTTAAATATGGGCAGTCAATGTGAAATATTAAGAGGCGTCTATGTCTGCATATTAATTAAGAGACATCGAATATTTGTACTGTAAAAAATTTATTGTTACACTGAAGTACCAAAATAAACCAGCAGAGTAAAAATGTGATTAAAATTAGAGAAACTTTAAAAATATATATATGAGCAGATATAAAAATATTAATGTAAATCTTAACCTAAAATTTTAATATTGAAACAAAAAGCGTATCTTATTATAAAACAAGAATTGTTTACTACTAATAAAATCAGAAACTCATTAGAACACAATGTAATTAGAATTGGTCTATTTAAGCGTTAACCATCTGCTCCATGATTAGAGCAACAACTGTTCAGCATATAGTTGCAATTCTGACTAGTCTATAAATGAAAAGCTACAGCATCTTTGCATTTATGTTTGTTTATCCTTCTTTTCAGAATATGCACACCACCATAGTTCACATTTTCAGATTTTTGAGAAGACAGAGTCTAACGAGAAATTCTGCTTTACAATCAAACCATTTTTGCCCCAGTTAATGCAACACAACACGAGTATCCTTTTCATGTCGCCCGTCATGCATAAATCATTCTGACAGCTGGAGAGGATGCAGAAATCTCTGGAACACAGCTGATCGATGCATTACATCAGTATGCACCAATACATCCGTTAAACAAGCAAACACACTCAATCCCTAATTTTAAAGAGCGTAAACTGAAAGCGACAGCATATTTTGTGAAGTTATCAGAAGCAACCTGTAGACTCACTCCAGCGCACATCTGCCTCCGTTACATCACACGAAGTTTATGAACGAAAAAAAAAAAACGTTTTATTCTGTGATGCATGACGATTGCCTGTTAAATACAGTCTAGCAGTTGTACGATTGAATGGACACTCACCTCAGCAGCGTGTCAGCGAACGCGGGGACTCGATCCGGAGGTGTTTGAGTAGATGGACGCGCAGCGCGTCTCCAGTTCGTTGTTCCACACTCTCCTGTCATCGCTGTGCAAACAGCTGCACAGCTCAAGTTCAGCGAGTCAAGTGCAGTTCTGTGTTTCCACACGCATGTTTGAGCGCAAGGGTCTTCGGGACATCAGTATTTCTCAGAGGAGGTGACAGTGAGTGAGTCATGGCGCCGCGCCGCCTCCTTTACGCACAAACTTTGCTGCGCTCGGAGCTCGTGGATGTGGACGTGGCTATTGGCCAGCACTGGAACATCACATGAAAGACGAGTGAATCAGCTTCTGACGCGATATATGGTTAAAATAGCCTCCGACGTAGAAATGAAAATAGACATGAGAAGGGTGGTTTCCCAAAACTTGTTGGTTCAAACTCCATAAGGTTCATGAACTGTTCTTACTGTGATCCTAATTAAGCGAGACATGTTTCACTCCAACATAAAAAAGAAAATTATATTTCAATAAAGTTAATGAGGACATGGTGAGAAATGTGCTTAAATGTCATAGAAGTGCAACAAAATCATCATGTTTATTTTTATTTTTATTAATGTAGATATGGAATGAAATATAACCCAGACGTGTTTTTGTGAGAGTCGCCCGTGAAAACTCACCCTTCTGTTTTCCCAAACGGTTACTTCTCTGGGACATAAAAGGACAATTTTTGTAGAGTGCCCTGCTCCTGTCCATAAAATAGATGCTGATTTATACTGCCATACTGAAAAAACACCATAAACGTATCAGAACTGGTCCAAATGACGGACTTGTTGTTCACTGATAATCAATACCTCAGTAACTGTGTGTGTCTGTGTCTGTGTGTAAATTTCAATGTTTATTATATATATATATATAGGCATATATATATATATGTTCACTGTTCACTATTAAGAGTTTGTTGTAAGAGTTCTGCATTTCAAACCATCAGTTTTAGAGGTGATGCAGTAGTGTATACTCATCTGTAAAAGTTTTCAATTCACAGTGTTGCTTTTCAATGCCAAAATCGCTCCAAATCAACTTTACAAAGACTATAGCTTTACAAAACCCCAGCAAGCAAACTTTTATGCAAACATTCATGTTCAAACTAATTTTCATCTAGAAAATATAAAAAAAATTAGGAAGAAACCAACACAAACTGACTGTGTGACTGGCATTTAAACAAATGTACATACAAAGATTTCTACATTTAGATCTCACTGCCAGCTGTGGAGGTGTCACTGTATTTAATGTGACCATTTATAAATCCGCCTACAAAGATTTATTGTATTGAATCTTGCCTTTTGGATCAATATTTCAAGGAAGGCATTCTAAAACCATAAATAATTGATCTCTGTTAAAACATTTAAATCTAAACCTTTGACTCTTAAAAGCATTCCTGGAACAAAGTGCTTGTGTTGGGACATGAATATGAGTATTTTGCATACCCATTTATAGCTCAAACTAGTGTCAAAAGAAACTGTTAAAAACTCTCTGTCACAATGCTATGTTTTGCTGCTATGGTTGCTGTGTTTTGGTACATGTTTACTGACCCAATTATAAAAAGTATGATATTTTGGCCTCTAGATTTAGATTTATAAAGTCCCTCCTATGGGACTTTTTGGCCTATTTAATGTAAAAAATAAAAATAAAAAGTAGCAATAGTTATAGTAATACTTTAGTAAACACTTCTGAACAGAAGTCAGCAGATGTATCAGTTCACAGGTCTAAGAATCACTCAGTGTAATTATAAGTGTATACTGTATACGCATGACCAGGCAGTCATTCTGAAATGTTCATCACTGTGAGAGAAAAGCAGTGGTTGTGTACCTGAGCCACAGATGCTGATAACTGTCCACCCACTCCATTAGTCACTATAAAGCTCTGTTCTAAAAACAAGTGAGCTGTCTACATCACAGGTGCGCTCCGGGCACGAAGGCTCTTTCGAAGTCTCATTCTGGACAAATTGTAAGGAAAAACTGCACATCCTTCACCAAAAAGGCAAAAATGCATTGCGATAAATGAAATCCATCCAAGATGCCAGCTAGAATCAAGAGAAAGTATTATAAATATATTTCAGTAAACACTGAAAAATGATTAATGAATAATAGACTAAAGTATTTTTATAAATTGATAGAACTTGTGTTGCCGTCATGGGCCGTTGCTATGACAAAAAAAAATAAATACAGACACTTTTTGTAAAAATTGGAATGTTAGTAACAGGAGAATTGTTCCGTTGGAATGTATTTACTTTGTGTTGTTGGGGAAGATGTATATATTGGTGGTCTAGTTTTCCCTGGTGTGTTTCTCTCTCTCTCTCTCTCTAACTGTAATGACTCACAGGTGGAGCTGCTAACGAGTGACCTGATTGGTGACGGGAGTGATTGCCACTGTACTTAGTCTCCTGAACCATGGATCTACAGCTCTCCGCTCTCATGGCTTCCTTGATGGACAGATGTGTTCATTGTTTATGCAGTATGGTGTACATGGTGTACATGGTGTACATGGTGATTGTTAAAGGACTGGTACACAAGACATTTGATGTAAACCACTACCTTTTGCTAATTTGTGATTTGTTATGTTAAGCCTTATACTTCATCCTAATCCTCGAATCGGATAAGTACAGTTTTTTCATTAGAAATGTACTCGAGTTCAAGTATCCACATTTAAATCTACTCTTAAAAGTACAATTGTACCAAAAAAATACTTTGTGTAAAATGTACTTCGTTACTACCCACCTCTGAAAGTGTGGCAATGATAATCTCAGGTACTGTTTATGTGCTTTATTTAATGTTAAAAGTGTGTAATGTGACTTTGAATATCATTTAGTGTTGTAAAAGCAACAATGGATAATTCACCTCAGATCTTGAAATTAAACAAATGGAAACAAGAACGTTCAAACTGTGAACAAACAAGTGTATTATTAAATGAGCTTCCGTTTACCACAACTGATGTGTGTTGAATGCTTATATGTGAATAAAAGCCTAAATTCAATCTCATTTAAAGTGATTGTGTCTCTTCAGAAAAGTTGGACTAAACTGCTCAAAAAGTATCTCTTTATGAACATTCTGAAACATCAAAGTGTTAGGCTGCGTATAAATGGAGGGACAGAAAGCTCTCAGATTTTATTAAAAAGGTCTTCATTTGCATTACGAAGATGAACGAAAGTCTTATGGCTTTTGAACGACATGAGGGTGAGTCATTAATGAGTGAATTAATGATTAATGAGTGAATTAAAATTTTTGGGTGATCTATCCCTTTAAGCTATACTTTCCATAAAGTCTGCATAATGAGTTCAGTTCTGATAATGAGTAAAGCAATAAGTGACGTGCTCTTTGACTTCAAGGCATCTCAGTTGTTTTTGGAAGCGACCTTCTATGTGTGTTTTCTTTTTCTTCATATTTCACCTTCTTCCTTTATCACAGTCAATCCCGGGGGACCCGAGTCAGTCTTCCTAAAGCTCAGGTCAGGCTATGATTGGATTGACAGGCTCGTGTTCAGGAGTATTGAGTTTGGCTTTTGCAGGGTTTGGTTCAAGGCTATATTTGTCTGTCCTTCTCTTTGTGATTCATCGACTGCCCTTGAGACGATTTACATTAGATGATTGTGAATCTCTGAAGATGTATAAACTAACTGAATGAGTGCAAGCGCTCTTGATCTCAAGTGTCCTTTGCTCTATTGTTCAATATTTTAAAGGGTCAGATTGTCAGGAATCTTATCAAGGATCCACACATTTATTTGTTGTAGTTGAGCGCTTCACTCTCGGGTAAAGGAAGGGCATTTTTAAATGAGTCTTTCTAATAAATACGCCACTAAAGGTGACGGGACGTATTCAAAAGCACTTTATTAGACTGCCTCTATTTATCCAATGGAGCATCTATCTTTTCTTTATGTCAAGTCGTTCCCACAGTCCGTCTCCCTTCCCATCAAAACGCACACACAAACCCATTCTCACTCCAGCCGTAATGTGCTATCACCATTTGTCTCGCAGTTTCATCTTAGAGGGAAACACAAACTAATCTAGTGGGTTTCTACACATTACCATGCCCTCCAGCAACGGTATTCCTCGTTCTCTTTCTCTCTTCCTTGCGCTCGGTGTCTCTCATCCTCCTCTTTGTCTTTGTCTGCGCCCTCCTCTGCCTCAGGAAGCATCTTATCGCCACCTCCCAAATCTAAATCACCATGACAACTCTTAGGTTGTATTTATCTCCTAAATCACTGCTCAGGAATAGCTTTAGATATGAGAGGAGAGGGAGGGTGATATGAATCTTAAGAAAATGATTGCAGTCTGGGGCCCGCGTACAATCGATGCCCCCACCCACACATCCCAATCCGCATGGATATCCATCAAGGGTGGCGCGACTCGTCCTGCAGTCGAGGAAAAGATGGCAAGAATGAAACGTATTCAGCGTGGAGTGATTTGAATAAACAAATGTCATGGGTCTGGATTTGACATGAGGACCGGTATCATCAGCAAGCGTGGAAATATGGTTTAAAATTGAGTCTGAAGAGATTCTTAAAGGAATAGTTCAGGCAAAAAATTTTAACCGTACAATTTGATCGCTCTCAGGTCGTTCCAGACAAATAAACAAATGAAAAAAGTCCATGAACTACATAGCTTTGTGTGAAGAACAAATATTTTTTTTAATTAGCAATCCTTATTTATTCTGCTAAATTAGAAATAAACTGTTTTATTTAGAAAATTGTCCAACAAAACACAGAATGCCCACCAAAAAAAAAAAAAAAAAATCCAAATTAGTAAAGGAGGATCTGCAAATTACTACAGATCAAAATATGTTTTTTTTGTTTGTTTGTTTTTTTACCTTAATATGCTGTTAACTAAATAACTGTGAAGAAATTTGTCACACCATGGTAAGTTGTCACAAACTCACAATAGGCACCTAAAGTAAAAATGCCATAGCATATTTGTATCAGTTTGGAAAGACATCAGTAAATGAGAATTGCTCCTTTAAAATGTATTATAGGCTTATCAGCCATTAAACAAATATGTAAAACAATGAATGTGAAAAATGTCATATAGAAAAAATGTCAAAACATTGTTCTAATAAATATTTGTTAAAAACTACAGACAAAAGGTCAACCTTGCAAATTATTATCATATGATTTCATATGGGTCATATTGGCTACGTTTATTTTACATGTTACGAGTGATCATGTATTGTTTCTGTTTTTGGTGGGTTTTGCACGTGTTTAGTTGAGTTTCCTGTGTTTCGGTTAGTTTCCATGGCTTTTCATTGATTTGATTATCAGTTGCACCTGTTTGTCATTGGTTTGGTCTTGTGCTTGCGTTCAGTCATTCTTTGTTTGGTATTTGCAGTGTAAAGTTGGTTGTTCCGTTCATGTTTGTGGAGAATAGGGGTGGGACAAAATATCGATATGGCGATATATCATTGTCCTTCTCCAATATATAAGATATTAATCGATATGCTGATGCCAAATATCTATATTTTAATTCACAAAGGCGCTCTAAATAGATTTCCCTGCTCCCAGCGTCTGTACTTCTTGGCTCCTCGAGGTGGCGCTCAACACATTATTGAGGGAAACGTGAACATAAGTAAACTAGCCAAAGAAGTTTTTTTTTTTTTTTTTTTTTTTTACGGGATGGCGGACAGCAGTGTGAGTAAGATAATAGATGCCCCAGCCACGTTTAAGTTCAAAGTCTGGACGCACTTCCGCTTTAATACCATTGATGGGGCAAACATGTTGTAAATAGACATCTTTGACGCTGTTCACCGAGGGCTTACAGATACATACAGGAGCGTTTGAAAGCATGCATATATCAGTGGATTGGTCTATTAACTCAAAATAATTAATTTAATTCACAGACTGAAAAAACTTTTTGTACTGTTTTTTAATAAAGAGAGAAAACCTGCACTTAACCTTTTCACAAGCATTTTGTTTTCATAGTTAGACCGATATCGTGATGCATCATTATAAGATTGTCTAGCAATATATACATTTTCGCAGAATTGCTGAATCGTGATATTATCATGAGCAGTATCGTGTTGTATCATGAGGTACCCTGTGATTCCCACCCCTAGTGGAGACAGTGTTAATAAAGTCTTAAAATAACAGGCTGCATGCGAATAGAGTTTTCATCAGCTCTTCATCCAGCTGTGACAGTGCTTTAATGAGTCATTTTTTAAACCTTAGCTTTTGCCGCATGGAAAAGAGCAGTATGGATATTCAAAATGTATCCTTTTGTGTTTCACGGCAGAAATTTGGAATAACATTTTCATTTTTGGGTTGAAGTATTCCAACACTGCATTGAGATACTAAAGAATAGTGGCATTTTCTCCAAAACATAGTGAAATAGTATGGATCACTGGGATGAACTACAGAGGACCTTTACTTTGCCTACAGTGTGGTAATGAATCTGTCCCAACTGTGACCTCCGCAGATTGAGGGCTGGTCTTTCGGGTGCATCTCCGCTTCAGAACTGCTTACTTTACGAAGCCCTACAGAATACATGCATCTTGCCAAGTGAAAAAATCGACGAAATCCTCACTGACATTTTCATGTTCTTTTACTTGGTGGAGAATGCAAGCAGAAAGGCAACATGTTGAGTGAGCATGTGCAAGAATATCCACTCCTGAGATGCTTGTCAGATGAGCAATTATCTGAGGTTGAAGTGTCTTCACGCAAGAACCGGCAGAAGCAGAAACTTCAAATGGTTCAGAGAGAAATGAAAATCAATTTCAGGGTCATTTGACTGTTAAAAGTTAATGAATGGAAAAGCATGCAAAGTCAAATGCTGCTGAGCAAATTAATGAATTCTCCTCTGTGGTGGAGATGTTTCCGGTGGTGGACCTTCACACGCAGACAAAGCATTCTGACTCAGAGTTACGCTCACAAATGAGCCCTTTTCAACAGTCAATTGTCTGGGTAAACAAACATTTAACATTGTTTTGCAGCAAAACTGCTATCTCACATCAAATGCAAACCAGAATACATGATAATATAGTGGAGGCTGGATTTAGCTGTCATACTAGTAAATTGGTATTGCCACACCAAGGCCTGGTTTCACGGACAGGGCTTAGATTAAGACAGGATTAGGAATTAGTTCAATTGGGACATTTAAGTAGTATTGAAATTGTATTAAAGGCTATTTAATGGATAATCACCCATTAAGTTGTTTATGCAAAACCATTATGAAGTCCATAACATTTTATGAAACAGCAAAAATATTAGCGATAACCTACAAAAAGTGTTATTTTGCATTATTATTTAAATGCATTAAAATAAAAGCAAAACATAACTTTCAACCAATAAAAAGTATATATACAGGTATATACTGTGTATAGTATAGTAGATGTTGAAACCAACATACAAAACCACTGCTATGGAGAAAACAAAACATCTAATATTTTCCAGAAATATTGCCCTTGTGATGACTTCTCTATGTGACAACTAGCCCCGGGCTCCCCTAATTGTTTCTAACAAAGTGATTTTGTTTAATCACTAGTTAATGGCTCAGAAGGCAACAGATCAGATTAAGTGTTACGATGTCTGAGAGAGAGTAGTTGAGTAAATTACAGTGTGTAATGTCCAGAAACGTTCTTTGTACCTCAGAGAGCCAATTATAGCTTTCACCAGCAGAACAACACACAAACACACACCTTTGACCGATATCACTGTGTACATCCTCAAAATACAGCTGTGTTCCTCAAATGATCAATAAACCACTCTGGCAGATAAAGACAGAAACTTTGGACTCTGAATTGTTCGGAAGGGTTGTGGACTTTTCGAACTGCATTTAAACTGGTATTAAATTAGTTTTAGCTGTGGTTCTGTGTAAATGTGCATGGGTGAACACTGCATGAGATGTTGCATAAGATGTTGCATAATAGATGGTATATGCCTATAGCACACATTGTAATGATCATCGCCAAATGTTTTCACTTCTATCCTGTCCCAATCCACCAATGGGCAAGCAAACAGACAGTCCCGCCCCAAACTTTACCTTTAGTTGTGGCAGAAGTCGCCATGTCAGCCCACTCAAACAAACAGATCAATGTTTTGAAAGCATCACAGTCACGAGCTTTCACTCTTCACAAGGTCAACAGTTTGTTAAACTGGGATGGAAGAAAATATTTTCACATGAAAAATACACATAGAAACTTTGAAAATAATTAAAAATGATGCAGTGAACTCAGTAATTGAGAGCAGCAGGAACATGAGCCAGTGTAACTGTGCTCTGAGAAATACTGGATGTGACCTGCAGGGCAGCGGTTTGGGTTCAAAGTCACAGCTGTGTCAACTTATACACACACACACACACACACACACACACACACACACACACACACACACACACACACAGACAGATTGCAGCTATCAAAATAATGACAAAAGGTTTCTACTTTTTAACTCTAAAATACGTTTTGCATTGAAACATACACTGCCCAGCTAAAAAAAAAAAAAAGAAAGAAAAAAAGAAAGTTACTTTTTGGATGTAAATAGGCAAATGTTTAAGAGTATGACTGGATCATTATTGAAGTGATTATGTTTCTAGCATGTTATATGTTTGGCAACAGTTCTTCTAACCCTAACTGATGTGTGTGTAGCTTTCTATTTCTTAAACATCATGTATGAAGACACACATGGCCATATACCAGGATGACAATGTCAAGATTCATCAGGCTTAGATTGTGAAGGAATGGTTGGGAGGAGAATGAAGAATCATTTACACACATGAAACCAGATCTTAGTTCCTCTGAGTCCAGATCTTAAATTCATTGAGAGTCTTTGGGATGTGCTGAGGAGACTTTACAGAGCGCTGGACTCTTGCATTGACATTACAACATCTTGACCAAAAAATAATGCACCTTGTGATGGAAATAACATCATTTATTTCCATCAAGACGTGTTTTGGCTGAGCAAGGTATGTAAAACATTTATTTAAAGTATATATATTATATTAATATGATGATATACAGGTGCTGGTCATAAAATTAGAATATCATCAAAAAGTTGATTTATTTCAAGAATTCAACTTAACAGGTGAAACTAATATATTATATAGACTCATTACATGCAAGTGAGATATTTCAAGCCTTTATTTGTTATAATTTTGATGAGTATGGCTTACAGCTTGTGAAAACCACGAAATCAAAATCCCAGAAAATTAGAATATTACATGAAATCACACAGTAATTACACAGTGATACCATGGTCATTGAACCAGGTTTTGGTTCTTTTTGCAGTGTGGGCAGGTGCAAATCCTGCTGGAAAATGAAGGAAGCATGAAGTGCTCTGGAAATGTCCTGGTAGACGGCTGCGTTGACTCTGGATTTAATAAATCACAGTGGACCAAAGTCCTCTTTTCTGATGAGAGCAAATTTTGCATCTCATTTGGAAACCAAGGTCCCAGAGTCTGGAGGAAGAATGGAGAGGCACACAATCCAAGATGCTTGAAGTCCTGTGTGAAGTTTCCACAGTCTGTGTTGGTTTGGGGAGCCATTTCATCGGCTGGTGTTGGTCCACTGTGCTGTCCACTCAACGCAGCCGTCTACCAGGACATTTCCAGAGCACTTCATGCTTCCTTCAGCAGACAAGCTTTATGGAGATGCTGACTTCATTTTCCAGCAGGATTTGTACCTGCCCACACTGCCAAAAGAACCAAAACCTGGTTTAATGACCATGGTATCACTGTGTAATTACTGTGTGATTTCATGTAATATTCTAATTTTCTGGGATTTTGATTTCGTGGGTTTCACAAGCTGTAAGCCATAATCATCAAAATTATAAAAAATAAAGGCTTGAAATATCTCACTTTGCATGTAATGAGTCTATATAATATATTAGTTTCACCTGTTAAGTTGAATTCTTGAAATAAATCAACTTTTTGATGATATTCTAATTTTATGACCAGCACCTGTATAATAATCTTTAAAATAGAAAAATAAATATGATTTATTTAATAATAAATAAATTAATATTATTACAAATATTATTATTCATATTTATTTATTACTTATTTTCTTACTTTATTTTTATATATGCATGTAATACACTTGTTTGAAGGAAATATATTATGTAGCATATTAATATATGAATAAAATGTTTAATAAATAAATATTATTATTTAATAATAATTATTTATTTACTTATTTTCTTTCAAAAAAAGAAATTTGTTCCCCAACACAAAGTCAGATTTAACTCAGTTCTGGGGACACATTTGTCCAACTAAGCAAACACACATTCACACATTAAATCCAATAAATAGCAACACTCTGACAACATAAAGATGCATCTACATAGAAATAACAACAGGCATTATAACTGTTTCTCTATCTGTGGTGTTTTCATCAAAAAACACAGATGCGTAATGTTGTTTCACTGAAGCATCAACTTTCTCTAAGATGTTTCTCTTAAAACTCCTCAAAAGAAAAGTGAACACTGAGTCAAATGTTTGCATACAGTTAAAGTACATAGCTATAATCAGACTTGGCAAATCGAAGCACAATTTGAGACATTTACAACCTGCATCCCGGTGTTGTCCACATGCACATTGAAAAGACACATGTAAACGCATCTGTGATCGAAACGTTATCCATGCTATCGGGTATAGAGGTAGTCGACGACATATTGTGATCGGATCTCAGTGTAATGCCTGCTAAAAACTGCGATTTCAGCAATCCTATAAGATCATTACAAATCACACTAAGATCTAATAAACTTGGATATGACATGTATGTAGACTGTATGATGATGATGAATCTTTGGCTACGACGCAAGTTAGTAGAGAAGAATAAAATATCCTCAGCATGCGTTAAACGAATATGCAAGATGAATTGCCCTTTGGCAATTGTGGTTTTTATGTGAGCTGAAAAAAGAGGAGGAAGCGAAAAGAGGAGAATATGGATGCAGTCATGGGCCTTTTCAGGGAAAAGAGGCTAACTTGGCATGTTCATTTTGCAAATGGAGCTTGAGGTAAGTAGGTTGAAGTTCAATACGCCATTTCATGTTGCATTTTTATTGGCTAGTCAGTGGACGCACTTTGTCACTTTGGTCGCAAGTCGGTGCACTGGGGTATTTTTTTCTATTATGTATTTTAAATATTGTGCGGGACACCGAGATCCGATCAGTTATCCTGATACAGGAGCCACTTATTGACAGGTGCCGTGCCGTGTCCTGATTGGCTTGATTGGCACAGCCATTGTTGAAATGTCTTCTTAAAATAGACGTGAAATTAACAAGGTCTTTTTCTTGGGATAAACATCTTAGAAGCAGGAGACTTTAGCAGAAGTAGGAGATGTTAAAGAGTGACTTTTTTTTTTTTTTTATTCCTGTGGGAATCTTTAATGAAGTATTTTTGAGCATGTGTGTGTCATCAGAAGGTTTACATCTAACACCTCGCCTTCCAAACCACCCCTTCATTTTCATTTCAGCCTTCCTTTCTCTGTCTCATAATAAACTCAGGCTTAATTACTGAACCCTGGATATCTCCCAGAGTTACAGTTAAGCCCCCTGTGGGAATGTGTGTGCGTCTGTTTATGTTCATTTATTTCTTTTACGTAAAATATCAAAGTACTCAGCCCGTCGACGTCTGCTGCTTTTAAACCGTGCTCTCCCTAATTACTTCAGATAAATCCATCAGGCTAAATCAAATCAAAGCAGCCCATCAATTATGAAATACTTTACCAAAACAACAATGTGCCCTCCTGTACCTCTGAATCACTTTTATCAGCGAGACAAGATAGCACGCATCGACGCTGCCTCATTACGATGCCGTATAGCATCTCATGTGAAGACAATCTGTCATCCACCACAAGGCTGAAGAGGAAAATCAGGTTTTAAAACCATCCGTAACTGCATCTTTTACAACCTCTGGAGGAACTGTACTCAGGTTACTTGCATTTGCTCTAACAACCAATTAAATTCCTGAAATTGGTGTGGGATCCCTGCTGATGTGGGCCGTATATGCACTTAGATTACAGACTAAAAATATCACCACCACTCAAAACTATGACATCAATTACAGCAGAACACTTCGTTTTTACATTTAAAAAAAATAAAAATAGTGAGTGGCATTTGTCTGCGCAACTTGCTGGCGTGATATTATGATGTTGTGGGTGGTTTCGAGGGTGTTGCTATGCACTGTAAACCCTAACGCTCAAAATTATTAATTGGTTTGAGTAGGACAAACTTAAATTAAACTAATTTGTTCAGTCAAATTAACTTTTATTAGTATTTAGCACTTTCTTTTTCTTTCAAGTTCACAGAACTGATATATTTTAAGTAAACTGAACTGTTTCATTGTTTTGAGTTTTATGAAATGATTTATTTTAATTTAAACAAACTTAAGTTTAACTGAAACGGCTGGGATGTCTATTTCCCAGCATGCTTTGCCGATGTCACTTGAATGGGAGAGTAAATGCTAAAATTAAGTGTAATATAATGTTGTTGTTTTTTATATTAATGTTAAGTGGGAGATTTAGTAGTGATTAATGTTTTGTTATGCTAATTTAGTAGAATTTCTGTTATTGTTGGTTTTAGGATAGTTACCATCATGGTGACAAGTGGTGCATGCGGCTTGATTTGAGAGCAAATAAAATCTTTATATTGTTGTACAGCAAGTGCTGTATAACATACTATTGTTAGCATGATAACATGTTAGCAAACTAGCTTGTTAAAACTATAAGTTAATACTAATGAAAGTGTTCTCATTGAGATTACATGAAGGTTTTAAGTTAAATGTTGTGAACTAGTGTACTCTGATTTTAATTGTTCTTAACTTGAAATGTTTAAGTTCTCTTGAATTATTGCAATGAGAAAGATGAATAAATATTCTGAGTAGCAGAAACTGAAAATGTTTGAGTTTGCTTAATCAGTAAATTTAAGTTAATTATAATTTAAAATTATATTTAAAATAAACTCCCAAAATATAAGTGATGATGTACTCAAATGTTTGAGTTTATGAACTTAAAAAAATTGTGGCAACTGATTGCCTCACTTTTTTTAAGTTCTGCTTACTTATTCGGGTTTACAGTGTGTGCTAAACTAGCCCAAGTCTAATGAGCATACACATCCTCAAGTCCTGGTGATCTCGGGGTTTTCCTTTAATCAAAGTCTGGGGGATTTTACAGCTGTTTCGGCCTCCAGATGAAAAACATAAGGGCTGATTCACAGGAAGCAAATTAGCATATTAGAATGATTTCTGAAGGATCATGTGACACTGAAGATGCTGATGCTGAAAGATGCTGAATATTCAGCTTTGATCACAGGAATAAATTACATTTTACAAAATATTACAATGGAAAACCGTTGTTTTAAATTTTAATAATATTTCACAATATTACTGTTTTTACTGTATTTTTTATCCAATAAATGCATTCTTGGTGACTTCTTTCAAACCAATTGGATTTTACAAATGTTTAGCCAGAATGATTAAAGTTGTTGATAGAGTTTAAGTTGTATTTAAGCCAGAACATTTCTATAACGTTCCTGTCAATGATTTCTAATGGAGTTTAGCACTGTTGTCCTACAGGCGAGTGTCTGCAGGGGGCGATACATCGGTCCACGTGACAGGCTAATATTCTCAGGCAGTCTCAGTGGTCCAGTCGGTGGGACTCCGACAGTTTCCCTTCATCGGTTCAGAGTGCATCAATTATTCATCAACGGGAAGTTGTGGACCATGGAGATTAACTTTTTGCTGTTGTTTTTATTGCTTTTTACCCCACCTACAGTACCAAGAGCGCAGGGCACATTCAGGTTATTATAGGGCAAACATATACACATACACACACATTCATTCACTCCTACAAATGCACTCATGTACACACAGAAAGGCTGATGAGACTGACACAGTGTTTATGTCCTAATAAAGAATGATGGATGGATGGATGGATGGATGGATGGATGGGTGGGTGGGTGGGTGGATGGATGGATGGATGGATGGATGGATGAATGGGTGGGTGGATGGATGGATGGATGGGTGGGTGGATGGGTGGGTGGATGGATGGATGGATGGGTGGGTGGATGGATGGATGGATGGATGGATGGATGGATGGATGGATGGATGGATGAATGGGTGGGTGGATAGATGGATGGATGGATGGATGGATGGATGGATGAATGGGTGGGTGGATAGATGGATGGATGGATGGATAGGTGGGTGGATGGATGGATGCTTTGCTTTCACTAACTTTTTACACTATTTTTGAAGTCGCAATGTCAATTTTGGTGATTTTAAGTGGATGTAGTCCATTCACAAAGTTCACGCATTAGCTATCAATATGTTACTCAAACCAAAAGCAAACATGAAGTCACAAAATATCTTTTTCTTTACTCACTTTCTTTGCAATAAACAACACTTGCTTTATCATTATCTAAAGCAATAACATTCTGACATTTCTATGTGTGGTCCACGTGCCCAAATATGCCTCTGCATAATGCTTTTTAAACACTATTTACAGAGAGCTAGTCATCTGTCAATGCACGTATCTATGCAGATATTCTCTAAATTATGACACAAATTCTTTAAAATTAAATCACTGTTATATATTGAGTCGTGCCCTCACTTCTGCAGCCAAGAGCCTGAGAAAATATGACCTACACATTACAGAGCACTGCCAAATATTCATTACTTACTCTGAATGCTGTTTTCAATCCCATTCGGTGTGCAAATTAAATGGACCAAACTGTGTGCAATTAGTTATGATAAGACTTTATAAAGCAATAAAAGAAAAAAACAATGAATATCATTATTTTGGCAGCCTGAAACATACACACACAAGAAAAAGCTCTCTAGGTGAATGTCACAAAACTGGTCAAGAACATGTAACAGTGTTATTTTAATTCACTCTACAGTATTTTGTCTAGCACTGAGACATTATTTTAATGACATGTTAAATATAAATACATTAAAAAAATATAAAGAACATTTCCACCCCTACATATTTCTGCACAAAAACATTACTATAATGAAAGAAAAATAATGACAGACATATATATATTGTTGTTGTATTTGCTATACCCCTTTAAAAGCGACTATATGTAGAATTCAGAAACCCTTGTTAATAGTGACACCGGTGGCCGTTAAGTGAACTGCAGCCTGCAACTTGAAGGTCCCGATATACTCACGGCAAAGTACTTTTTGTTTTTTGCTTAGGGGTAAAAAGAAATAGCCTACCTTTGCAGCGATTTACTTTTAACGAACATCCAGACGGCGCCCGCGCTGCTGAAAGCGACGTTTAGATGAATATGTAAATGTGCTGCGCACTTTCCTCTTAATAACAAAATAAACACACAACAAAATGTCAGCGGTGAGAAAACAGCAGTAAAGAAAGCATCTGATCGTAGTGATGTGGATGTGTTTGCACCAGCTCTGCACCGGCATCATGTCGACTGATGAGGTCATTAAAATTACACTGTGATGATAGTTTGATTATAAAGTAGCCTTTAGGAATATTTGAGTCTAGTCTCAGCCTCAGACATCACACCCACAGACCTCTGGCTGAACGTCTGATGTTATGGCACACAAAATTGGACACACTTCAGGAGTATCGAAGTCACCATCTGATTGGTTGAATTCTACAGGATTTTCAGGAGACGTGTGTGTCACGTTCGTTAACGGTCCGCCTGCAAACAAAGATGCCCTGATGCCAAACCCCCTTATGGAAGAAGCAAGCCGTTGTGTTTACAGCTGTGACAATGAGCGCTCACTCATCAGGATCAACTAAACACTGGATTTTCAAAAGCATGTGATGCAAAGTTTGTGGCATAGACTCTTTCAAATACGTCCAAGAGTTTTACACACCGGTCTGTTATTGTGGGGACATCGACTTTACATTCTCACGCTCCTAAACATGAAATGGAACAAAACGAACGTGATTGGTTGCTTCACATGTCAGTCAGACGGCCTGTGGGCGGTCCTTGGCCAATGAAAGCTGCGATGGAGTCCAGACCGACAGTGAGACTAATTTTAGACCTATATAGATCTGACTATGTGAGACTATTTAAAATTAAATAAAATAATAAAAAGTGATTAATACATGAAATATTTTTACATATAGCCCCTTAAATTTTGATTTAAATAAAAACATTTTTTATGCAACTCAACTGAGAATAAGAATCACCACTAACAATTAGAAAAATAAAATGTCATTACAGTAATGAGATTTTGGGTATTGAATGTGCTTAATTGCCATGAAAATAATAATGAAGCATGATGAAAATTAGGCATAATATCATGATGCAAAAATCTAAGTAATATAATAACTAGTTTTCTTCTTTTGAACAATGCTTTGTGAGATTCACACCTCGCTCTTGAACCATTCATTAGCTTGAATACCGATACATCCATCTAGAAGCAAAAACTAGTGATATATCACTTTAACTTTCACAGTGACCATCCAACAGCAGCATTCCCATGAGAAAAGCGTGTTTTGGACCATGTGAATGTCACAGGATCACTGCTCATCATGAAGGTGACGCGAGCAGCAGAGAGGAATCATTTCCTCAACCCTGTGCTTTCAATCGACCCCTTAGATAATTAACCGATGCTTATCACAGGAGCTGAAATCATGAGGGCTTAAAGCAGTAAAACCACAGCTTTTCTCTGACCTCCATGAACTGGTATGATTTTATGTACAAAAATTGCATATTTAAGCAATAAGTACAATATAATCATCACTACAATACAATCAGCATATTAGAATGATTTCTGAAGGATCATGTGACACTGAAGACTGGAGTAATGATGCTGAAAATTCAGCTTTGATCACAGGAATAAATTACATGTTACAATATATTCACATAGAAAACAGCTATTTAAAATTGTAAAAATATATAAAAAAAATTAACTTTTTTTTTTTTTTTTTTTACCAAATGAATGCGTCCTTGTTGAGCATAAGAGATTTCTTTAAAAAAAAATATATATATATATATATATTATTTCACACTTTTGACAGGTAGTGTAGTGTATATTTAAGGCAATATCTTGTATTTTAGCATGACTGGAAGTCTGACCAATCAGCATCCAGAACCTAAAATAGCTGTTTTATAATTAGGTTTAATTACTCTAGTGCATTGGATTCCCTTCCTAAAGCTTTGCCTGATCAATGTTAATTCAACACAACTCTGACTCCAAACGTTAAGCAGACATTTGCTGATCCGTTAAACGCGGTCAAGACAATAGACTTGGAAGAAAAGCCCAGACCACAGACAGCGCCCACAGTGAAAGATGTGATGGATCAGTGGTCCAGCGTCTGAATCGATATACCTCCACCACCCCTCCACTTTGAATAAGACCACCATCCACAGCACAATCCATATATTGACTCCTGTTGTGAAACCTTTTTTTACCCTGGTGCAGTGGAGCGTTTCAGGGTGATGGTGGGGTGAAGCCAGCGCCTACATGCCGTAATTAATGCTGAGTGGGGCTATTACCAAACTCATTGCTGATGTTATGTGTTATGAAATGGTCTGTCTAAGAGGAGCTGTACATCTCTGTCCTAGTACCAATCCTCTTAATCCATCTAAAAGAGGACAAAACAAGAGGATGGGAAGCCGTAAAATGTGTTGGATCAACCTTTATCCCTCACTGTCTAGACTGGTGCTTCTCAAAAGTTTTGTATAGTAGCAATAGTAAAATGTTGTGCAAAATTCAATTTTAATGGTTTCATGTTCTTGGCAGACAATAATTTATAGCGCAAAACATACTGTGGTCACCAGTCATATTATGAAAAGCAACATTGAATTAAATTCTGATTCACTTGCAACAAGCATGAAATGGCTTCTAGATGCAATTTCTGCAAAAATGCACACAAGTTTTATTGGATGCACAGCCTTTCACATCATTAACAAAACATATATGAGATGCATTTTCTCTTTACCTTTTACATGCATTTTGCTTTCATAACTATGCATGATTATAAAGTTTGTTGCATTCTATTATTGTAAATGTATCATTATTTTTGATAAAATACTTAATAAAGCCCCAATTTATACTGTGAAAAAAGTAAATGTGTCTAAAATATTATTTGGAAGATATTAAGTTTAGTTTTTACTACTCATTATGGCACGATACTATAAGAGATGTATTTATTTATGCACTTTTTTTTTAATATAATTTAGTTCGTTTAATCAGTTTATTTACTGTTTAGTTTTATTTTTAATAATATTTATTTATAAAAAATATAATTTATTTATTTTAATTATTTTATTTTTAATATTACTTATTTATTTTTACACTGTTTTTCTCTAAACTTTCTCCCTGAAGACAGAAGACAGACAGGGGAAGATAAATAGACATGGTCTCCCAGCAATAAACATGCAATGCCGCTGATTCTTTACATTCATGAGGGATTTAATTATTTCAGAATTGCTAATTAGTTGAGCTTGTTAGATGGAGGGCGGTCACTATTTTTATTTGGTTATTTACTGCGGGCTATATACATACGTACAGTATTTCTTGAGATTACTGTATGTGTGGTTTTCAAACATGAGTCATTTCTCTGCTTTCTGCTCATTGTCAATCTTGTCAACCTTCAACACAGTTGAGCAAACATCCGGAAACAGGGGAAAAGAAAGAGACGCATCTGCTGTTGCATCGTTTCTTTTAAGCAAGCCAGATTGTTCATTATCAAGTGATGATGAACTGTTTCTATAGTGATTTGACAGCATTCAGAGACATATTCAAAGGCCTGCTCGCTTCTGTCAATATGACAATGTGTGACCTTACAAGCTAGTTTCAAATAAATTAATTACTTTCTTAGGATATGACACCTATAAGCCCACAACCTGTACCATTTTGTAAAAAAAAAAAAAAAAAACTGTCAATATTCCATTTTAAGAAGAAAAATATTTACTGCATTTTGCACTATTATGTATAATATAATTGAAATAAATATATAAAAATATTTTTATTTGCAATATTTATGAAAATATGTGTCCTGGCATACTAGTTTCAAGAGTAAACTTTAAAATACTTTGGAAGTTTCTTTCTAAGGAAGAGATCACACCTAGGCCAAAATCATGTGCCTTTTGGTATAAATATATAACCATACGGGTTTTTTTCCCTGACATTTTGAACAAATTCAAATGAGTAATTGTAAGCGTTTTTTATTGGATGATGTGTAGGCTACATTATATCACGTGCATCTAGATGCTATATTACTTTTACGTCTCATAGACCTTTTTACAAGATCTTCTGATTTTAACAATAATCACCAAATCCTTCATGTAAATATATGATTTATGTCTTCAAAGACAGGTGGTAATCAATATCAGAGAGCTCCCTCTTGTGGTTTTGTCTTGTGAACGGATTTAACGCGCATGCGTAGTTTGAACCCGGAAAACAGCAGTAGAGGGCGCATGCGTGCTGGTGTTTTACATCCGGAAGCGTCAGGTTTATAAACAGAATTTCATGTGCGACTGTCAGAAAACTAGCATCAATGACGTTTTTAATAAACATCAGCTTAAAATGACTTTGAAAACGGAAATATAAAGATTTTTTGTCACTCGTACGAGGGAAATCGTTATCAGACGATTCTATTCTATTCTGAGGCTGCAATATCAAGTCGAAGGTAATTAACGTTAACAGTTAGTTAAACATGATTATGTTGATAAGTTGACATGTAACATCTCTGTATTTCTCCTACATATTATCATTACAAATGTTCGAACTGATTTAATAGTTTAGTAATAGATGATTGTTGTTTTATTCGTGTGTGTTTATTATGTATTAAATATGCTTTTGAAGATGCCAGCTCGAAACACTATCAACAATGGAGTCAGATACTCCAAACTAGCGAGTGATGACGACGGATACATTGATCTCCAGGTGAGAGAGAGAGAGAGAGAGAGAGAGAGAGAGAGAGAGAGAGAGAGAGAGAGAGAGAGAGAGAGAGAGAGAGAGAGAGAGAGAGAGAGAGAGAGAGAGAGAGGCTTTTAAAGCACTTACATGCATGTATCAGTGTTGCTCACTTTAATATTACATATCTATATACTACATACATGTCTATTTATTAATATGCATGCGTTTCTGTCTGTCTGTCTATATGTACAATACCTGTCAAAAGTTTGGAAACTTTACTATTTTTCATGTTTTTGAAAAAAGTCTCTTATGCTCATCAAAAAAATACAGAAAAAACTGTAATATTGTGCAATATCATTACAATTTAAAATAATGGTTTTCTATTTTAATATACTTTTATTATAAATAAATAAATAATAATAATATAAAAAACTGAATTTTCAGCATCATTACTCCAGTCTTCAGTGTCACATGATCTTTCAGAAATCATTCTAATATGATGATTATTATTATCAATGTTGGAAACAGTTGTGCTGCTTAATATTTTTTGGAACCTGTGATACTTTTTTCAGGATGTTTTGATGAGTAAAAAGTTAAAAAGAACAGCATTTATTCAAAATAGAAATCTTTTCTATTAATATAAATCTTTAATTATATTTTTATTATCACTTTTTATCAATTTAAACACATCCTTGCTGAATAAAAGTATTAATTTCTTTCAAAAATAAATAAATAAAAAGAATTACCTAATTAAGAATCTAATTAAGAATTTTTTTTTTTTTTTTTTTTTTTACTTCTTATTCATCAAAGAATTCTGAAAAAAGTATCACAGGTTATAAAAAAAAAATTAAACAGCACAACTGTTTTCAACATTGATAATAAATCAGCATATTGTAATGATTTCTGAAGGTTCATGTGACACTGAAGACTGGAGTAATGATGCTGAAAATTCAGGTTTGATCATAAGAGACTTGATCACAGGAATAAATTACATTTTAATGTATATTAAAATAGAAAACAGTTATTTTAAATTGGAATAATATTTCACAATATTACAATATCATTTATCAAATAAATGCAGCCCTGATGACCATAAGAGACTTCTTTCAATAACAATAAAAATAGTAATGTTTCCACGCTTTTGACCGGTACCATATGTCTTTTTATATATCTGTGCATTTATGTACAGGTATTTATCACATAATATTATATGTGAAGAGTTCAGATGCAAAAGCCTCTAAGTGCCATCTGAAATTTTCTTCTAGAATGATCATTTTTATCAAGCTTGTATATTTAAGTTCAGTAATTTCACTTAAATGACAATTAATAGGTTATTTTCATTGCTATTTAAGTGAAATTATTGAACTTAAATATACGAGCTTGATGAAAATGATCATTCTAGAAGAAAATTTCAGATGGCACTTAGAGGCTTTTGCATCTGAACTCTTCATGTATACATTAAACTATTTATCACACATAAATAATAATACTATCATCATAATAATATCATATAAATAATAATAGAATGCATATAATATTATTTTAATAAATTATGCATACTGTATATCACACAAATCGGCTTTTATTGCAATGTCCAGTAGTTAAAATTTTCTGCAACTTCTGCACGAGTGCATCGTAATATTGAGCAATGTTCTTTGTTTTCTCAGTTTAAGAAGAGTCCACCTAAAGTCCCGTATAAAGCGATCGCCCTGGCAACCGTTCTCTTCCTCATCGGCTCCATACTGATCACCATCGGATCCCTCCTGTTAGCAGGATACTTCCAAGTTGATGATGTGAGTGTCGTCGCACATTATCATAGACATTATTCTTATTCAGAGCAGCGCCATGACGGGTGTGAAAGTGAGGCTGTGAGGGACAGACTCGCCGTGTTTCCAATGACATCCGCTGTAAAAAACTTAAAATTTTCCACAGCTTTTATTGTCGGGAGTTTTTTGTCAACTGAAATTTCTTGGAAAGATATTTTCCCAGTGTTTCATGAGCAGAACAATCCAAAAACACATGAAATAACAGTACAGCCCATTGAAGAGATGCATGTCTGTCCCTCACAGCCTCGCTTTCATCAAAGATGGCGCTGCTGTGAATAAGGTCTATAGCTCTGCCTTTACTGATTGCTCCATCATTAGCTTCTCATTCAGATAGAAAAGTGCTGCATGCATTTGTTAGTGTGCATTAATTCATTTGATTTCATAGGGCTGTTGTTTTATGTTTTTTATTTTCACAATCCTACTAGCCTCAGGAGCATTTGCAGCGTGAACACATTCACTTTTTCATTTTCAGTTTTCATTTTAGTGTGTGCTTGTCATTTTTATTGTTATGTATTAATATTTCAATAACACTTTACTTGAAGCCTTCATATATAATGCATTAGCCTATGAAAGTATTTTAATGTATTAATTATGCCTTGTAATGCACCTCATAATGCATTGTATGATTTCATGAATAATTGTAGCAGTTATAGTTACATTATAATAGACAGTTATAATACATTATAATACTTATCTATCCATTGTTACACCTTTTGAAAGTATAATTGATTAAGATAAATGACAAACAGACATTTTTAGACGTAACAAGAAATATGCAAATATTACAGTGCATTTTAACTTTGCTTGCAATTATTTATGAAAAGATATATTAGATTATAACGTATATTATGAATAGCTTTATAATGCATTATGCATAAAGACTTTAAGTGTTAGCTTATTTTTATTTCAGTTTTAGAACTTCATCTCAATGTTTATTTCTGTTAGTTGGAAGGCATTTCTAATTTTCGTGAAAGTTTTTCATCATATATATATATATATATACATACATAGTCAATAAGTGGTTTTCTGAGGACTTTAAAGTCTGTCATATACTGATCAATAGTGCAAAGGGTACAAATTCTCTTTTTTGTCAAATATATATATATATATATTATTTTTTTGTTTTGTTCAAGTGACCCTTTAAATGTGGCCCATTTCAAAGTATTTTGTATTTTAATGCATTGATTTATTCATTTTAATAGATTCTTTATAGTGCACATTTATGATGAATGGTATATATATATATAGAGAGAGAGAGAGAGAGAGAGAGAGAGAGAGAGAGAGAGAGAGAGAGAGAGAGCTTAATTTCAATCAAATTAATTCAATTACTGAAAATGATTTTTAATAGTTTTAGTTAACAATAACAAAACTGTAGGCTTGGAAATATCATGGACATTTCCAAAGTGAATATACAATTAGCTAATTATGCTCTTGCTACTTTATTTAAAAATGTGTTCAAAAGCCGTAGAGATTTTTCTTGAATTGTTCTTTTCAATAGTTCAAAACCATTTAGAAATTGGCTTGAATCAAAAAAATCTTTATCCAGTATTCACAAATTATTTGAAAAGACTTCATGAAATGTATCGGTCAAAATGTGAGGAATGTGAGAAGGACATTCTCAGTGAGTGAGTTTAATGGCTAAATGCATGAGCGTATATGAAACGAGTCAGGTTAGCTACAGTAACTGCTCTTCTGTGAGTGTGTTATCGAGTGGCAGACTGCTGAGATTACACAGCACCTGATGTGGAGGTTAATCCTCCAGATTTAGCAGCGCTGCTCTTAAGAAACCCGTCCGTCTGTGGCCTGTCCTGTTTCTTCAGGTAGTTTAGCTAATGCAGTGAATCCACACTACAGCTTCATGTGGAAACAGAAACATTTTCATTCAGTCTCACAGGATTTATTATTCTCCTACTACATTCACACGGCTGTAGAAGGACTGAATTTGAGCTGGATCTGCGTTTATATTGAATATGACCTTTTTAAATTCTGATCTAAGTCACATATTTGGAAATAATTCTGATTTTTATAGTGACATTTTAGAACGGTTTGAACAGTCCGGTTAGAATCCATCCATCCATCCATCCATCCATCCATCCATCCATCCATCCATCCATCCATCCATCCATCCATATATACATCCATCCATCCATCCATCCATCCATCCATCCATCCATCCATCCATCCATCCATCCATCCTTTAATCTGTCCATCCATCCATCCATCTGTCCATCCATCCATCCATCCATCCATCCATCCATCCATCCTTTAATCTGTCCATCTCTCTATTCATCTATCCATCCATCCATCTGTCCATCCATCCTTTAATATGTCCATCTATCTATTTATCCATCCATCCATCCATCCATCCTTTCATTCATTCATTCATTCATTCATCCATCCATCCATCCATCCATCCATCCATCCATCCATCCATCCATCCATCCATCCATCCATCCATCCATCCATCCATCCATCCATCCATCCATCCATCCATCCATCCATCCATCCATCCATCCATCCATCCATCCCTCCCTCCCAGACTTTAAAGTCCTCAGACCATCAGTTTTTGACAATTAAATATGACCTTTTTAAATTCTGACCTGTGCCACATTGATATTTTGAAATAACCCTGATATGGATCTGATTTTTGTAGTGATGTTTTAGAACGGTTTGAACAGTCGGATTGAAATTTCTGTGATTCCTTTTTTTTTTACTTGCCATTCGTCATAATAGTGCACTATAAAGTATCTATTAAAACTAATAAATCGATGCATTAAAATACAAAACACTCTGAAATAGGGTTGGGCAACGATTAATCGTGATTAATCGCATCCATAATAAAAGTTTGTGTTTACATAATATATGTGTGTGTACTGTGTATAGTTATTTAGTCTATATAAATACACACATACTGTATGTATGTGTATATTTAAGAAAAATTTGGTATTTATATATAAAATATTCATATATAATATAAATTATGTATAAATATATCTACAGTATATACATGCAAATTTTTCTTAAATATACACATACATATGTGTGTATTTATATATACAAAATAATTATACGCAGTACACACATATATATTATGTAAACACAAACTTTTATTTCGGATGCGATTAATTGCAATTAATCGTTGCCCAACCCTACTCTGAAATGGGGCACATTTAAAAGGTCACTTGAGAAAATAAATAAATATATATTTGAGCATAAAATGAGAATTTGTACCCAGTAGATGACAGACCACCTATTGAATATGACCTTTTAAAAATTCTGATCTGGGCCACTTTCATATTTGGGAATAACTGATACATATCTAATTTTTTTACCGTTTTAGACCGGTGGGAATTAGTGTGATTTTTAACTTCACATTCTATGAAGAATCTATTAAAATGAATAAACTGATGCATTAAAATTCTCTGAAATGCACCACATTCACTTGAACAAAAAATAGTATTTGAGCAGAATGAGAATAGATGACAGGCTTCAAGGTCCTCAGAAAACCACCTATTTTTGACAGTTATTAATGAGCTGCGCACTTGTTTGACCTGACGAGCACTTCAACTCAACTTCCCTGTCTCTCTGTCACTCACAGCACCGGGATCGCACCATCCCGGTCCTGATTATTGGAATCCTGGTCTTTCTTCCTGGGTTTTACCACCTGCGCATCGCCTATTACGCCTCCAAGGGTTACCGCGGTTATTCCTACGATGACATCCCTGACTTTGATGACTGAGCGTCTGGGACGTCCTGTCAGTCTGCTGATGTGACTGAGATCTGAACCTTGTCTTCCTGCCGCTGATGTCCACCACGTCACAATGACTGACAGGCTCTTTAAAAAAAAAAAAAAAAAAAAAAAATATATATATATATGTAATTCCCATAGACCGAGAAGGTGGTTTGAATTCATGAACTAGTATGTTTCGTGTGAGGAAACTCATTTCATCATGGACTGTATACCATTTTTTTGTAATGAAAACAGGTCATAGTTCAGTTGTTAAATCAGTGTGCTGTAGTGAGTTGCTGGTCTTTGGAACAAGTAAAGCCTGAGGCAAGAAAACCTACTCAAAACACACTGTTTCATATGAAGACTTCAGATGCAAAAAATGCATCTGACATTTTTCTTTTAAATGAGCATTTTTATCAGCTACTATGTTTTATGTTCAGTAATTAAACTTAAATGGCAATGCAAATGTTGTTAGTCAGATATTGAAATGCCTTGTTTTCAAAAATGTCACTGATAAGAGTCAAATTAAAAACATAAAAATGTCAGACGCATATTTTAGTCTTCAGCGACGTCTTCATATTTTACAAATATTTTGATGAATTGCCCTAGGGCTGAAACATAACATTACCGTTTTCAAACCGTTTAAAAGCAAAAGGGTTTATTTTTAAATTAAATCATTAAGTGTATGACGTGAAGAACTTTACATGTTTATGTTTGATGTCATGCCACTGGATTTAACTTATTTTCTTTTATGTGATCATTGACTGCTTTTACAGAGAATACTTTATGATTAAATGATTTGTTTTAAACTGATTGTTTTCATGAATGCGCAGTTTTTGTAAACCTCTGAATTGGACATTGTCAGTTTTTCAGTAAAGAAGGTGATAATAAAATTACATTTACTGTACTTTTTTTTTTTTGGTGGGTTAATTTGCGCCCCCGTGTGGGTCAGAAATGAACTTGTGGTCACAATAACTGCCTTGAAATTCTTTTGTTTGGGAAGAAAAATAATAATAATAAGACCAGCGAACAGTATGCTATCAAAAGCGTAAGATAATACATATTTTTTCTAATATCAATAGCATGTTGGATAAATAATGTTGAAATACTCAGATTTACTTTAGTTTGAAGTGAATGAAAATATCCACCAAAAAAAGACATTTTAAATTCTAAAATATTTATAAACTGAAGATAAAAAATAATACCCTATAGCTTGACTAAAATGTAATCTTATGTTGTCTTTTGTTATTAAATCACCAAATGTTACCGCAAAAGCCCACACATTTGTTTTCTCAATGATCCATCAAAAAGAAATGTAAAATGATAAAAAGCAGATTAAAGAGACCAAATAGAATGAGAGAGAGACTTTTGACTTTTAAGACTCTTTATTTCAATTCTACAGAGTGCATGTCCAACACAAATCTCAAAAATATTACCAGTTATCACCAGTTAAACACTATATTCTCATCTTCACATATGGTCAATAAAGCACCATTTAATCTCAAATTTAAATCAATTATTTATGTTTTGATAAAGTTTATATACCACTCTGATTCAAACAAAACAGTAGCCTAGCCTTCAAATTTGCAGTGCACTTGTTTTACTTCAAACTTTGCCAACAAGGTAGCCTACACTGCTCTCGTCTTAATCTCTCACACTGCATAATAAAATGAAATATGGACATTTATCTTGCACATTTGGATCACATTTGAATACAACACTGAGATAGAGTGTGTGTGTGTGTGTGTCTGTGTGAGAGAGAGAGAGAGAGAGAGAGAGAGAGAGAGAGAGAGAGAGAGAGAGAGAGAGAGAGAGCAGCAGCAGCGCTACGATGTTTCAGCGTGTTTTAAACCGTCTGTGTTCGTTACGATAGAATCATGTGAGTAACTGCACAAACTTCACCGCGGGAAACTTCACACACACACAAACACACACGAGGATATTCACTTCAGTTTGGAGGAGATTCTGCATGGACGCCAAACAACGACAGGTTTAACGTGCAAACAAACCCGCGGAACTTACATTTGCGTCGCTGAAGGTTTCAGAGCTCTGGAAGAACCAAAGCTATCAGAGGAAGTTTTAAAGAGCCGCTGGATTCACTGTAACACTGACCATACTCAACACTCTTAACATTTTCAACTGAATTCTGAAATATGCTTGAGAATATTTTAAGCGTTTTGGGGGATATTTGTTGCAACTTTAAAGTGGAGGAAAACCCGTAAAGCCATCGACGGAGTGACACCTTCATTTTATCATCACAGTCAAGTGCCTCAAAAAGGTAACAGACACACACACACACACACACATGCATATAGAAGTAGACATATTGCATTCGTTTGCGCCAGCAGATGTTATCCTGTCAACATGCATAATTCAAAAATCAGGGCTGCCATTCATATGTTGCAGCTTTGTTTGAATTATGATGCTCTTATCTTGCATCTGAAGATGTTGCAAGTTTTTATTCTCCATGTCAGTATTTGTGTTTAAAACAGGCTGCACGTGAGGTTCAGTGTTCCTCATGAGAACAATGACCAGCACACACACAGTCTCTCTGACCACAGCAGAACACGCTGGACATCAGTCCAGTCCAACACTGACACCTTATTCAGAGTAGACTTCATTAAACTGCATGAGAGATTGCTTAAAGCTTAAGAAATCTACTGCAATATACAATATACACAAGACGAAAACTGCTTTTTATTAGTGTTATTAGTTGGACTATTGTATTTAAAAGGGCATTTTGGATGTTCAAGCGGCTTTCCATAAAATTGGCACCTTGTTCAACTCAAATTTATTTACAGACAACATTAAAAAATGAAAAATTGTATATATAGAACTAATGTAATATATATATATAATTTAGACATGTTTTTTTCAGCTGGTGAAACCTATGTGAAACCAAGTTTAATAATAAATAAATATATATATTTTTAAAATATTACCATATATAGGCTATATATATATATATATATATATATATATATATATATATATATATATATATATATATATAGTAAAAATAAAATTAAGAGACATAAGGTATAAGAATATTATTTTAATATTTACTTATTATAGTATTATTCTATTAGCTAAAAATATTATTTATTTATTTAACATTGGTTAGGTCAACATCTGAAAAAGACACAAATCTCTGAATTAAAATTAAAATGTGTTATTTTCATGCCTTGTTTTTATTTTAACCATACTTTAGTCATTATCCTGAGCAGATTGTGATGTTCAGTGAGATTTGGTTATGTCATTTTAGTTATAAAATGACATAACTCCTGCAGGTATTTCAGTGTGTGCTTCTAGCCTATATATGAACTTTAATGGCTTGATACGCAATCTTATCGTTTCCAGCACCTGATCGGCCATTTACATGTCAAAAGATAAGAGAGCTGTATTTCAGAGAAGAGAAAGCGTGCTGAGCTGTGTGAATATAAATGTCTTTACAGTAAATGTTTGCCAAACATGTGCTTGCGGAAGCTTACTAAAGCTGTTTAACCAGTCTTGCTTGGATTAGTTTGTGGGATACTTCGGTCATTGGGTCATGACTTCCATTGTCAAAATGAATGGCTTAATGTGGAGCGACTGGAGAGCATCAATGTCAGTCCGGCTTCAGCGCTGAGATTTACTGACTTACCTTCTGCTCATGGTCTCAGACTCTCATGTTCTCAGACTGTGTTTATGCAGATATTACTGACCCACATTAGACAGTGTTTTGATACACAGCTGCTGTAAGATCAAAGGTCGCAGGAGAAACAAATGGTTATCTTGATACCTTTAAGCATTTTATTGTCCTCTTTCTGTTTGCCGTACACCTGACAATCTATGTATTATATACTTGAGATAATAATTGGAGGTGTTTGTTAAAGCAAGTATCACTATAGAGTTATAGATTTTTCAGTGACCCCGATTCTGGAAATATTTTTTTCCATATAGGGCTTTTTAAAAATTCTCTGTTAAAGAGGTATAAGCCATGAACCAAACCAGCCAGCTATGAGGTGAATCACAACATTAGGACCAATGATTTGAAGCAAATAAATATTTGAAAATCATACATAAAGACAAAGATGCAAGTCGGAGTACTTAATGGCTTTAATGAGGGAAAGAACTACAATCCCATCAAACACTGCGAATGACAGTCTAATTAAAAATGTATTTAAACTAGGGCTGTCAAACGATTAATCGCGATTAATCGCATCCAAAATAAAACTTTGTCTTTACATAATTTATGTCTGTGTACGGAGTATAATTATTTTCTATATATAAATACACACACATGCATATATATATTTAAGAAAATGTGTTATTTATATATAAAATATTTATATATAAAATAAATTATATATAATATAAATATATATACACAGTATATACATGCAAATATTTCTTAAATATATACATGCATGTGTGTGTATTTATATATAGAAAATAATTATACACAGTACACACACATGTATTATGTAAAAACAAACTTTTATTTTGGATGCGATTAATCGCGATTAATCATTTGACAGCCCTAATTTAAACGCATTTAAAAATGTATTTAAAGAAGTTGATTACATGTCTAGTTCAGTCATGAAACTCTAGAGCGCACAGGTTGATTTACTTTACATGTAATCTGCAAGCAATCACATCATTGCCACATGGCACAAGCTGATTGGCCTCTGCTGATTCTGCAGCCAATGAGATTGCTTGCTCAACATTTACATAGTCTGATGGTTCGATGGTTGATTGGTGGAGATTTCTCTGCAGAATCATGATGATTTAGTTTCTCACCAGAATTCATGCTGTTAAACACGATTCATTTAAAAACAAAAGTTACAGTTTTGTTGGTTGATGGCTTCAACAAAAGCATATACCATTGTTATATGCATGACAACCTTGTAGCTCACAGTAGGTCTGTCTTGAAAGGTTTCATATTAATAATTCAAAATCAATTCCCAAATGGAGAAAATTAAAGGGATAGTTTACCCAAAAATGTAAATTCTGTCATTAATTACTCACCCTCATGTCATTCAAAACCCATAAGACTTTTGTTCATCTTTCTGACTGCAGCGCAATGTAACAACCACTTTCAAGGACCAAAAAGGTAGTAAAGACATTGTTAAAATAGTCCATGTGACTACAGTGGTTCAACCCTTATGTTATAAAGTGACGAGAATACTTTTTGTGAACAGCATCAGAGACTGTCGTTATTTTTGTTTTGTTTTCGCACACAAAAAGTATTCTCATCGCTTCATAATACGGGTCTTACGGGTTTGGAATGACATTAGGGTGAGTAATAATGACAACATTTTTATTTTTGGGTGAACTATCCCTTTAATGGGATTTTTACTTCTGGAACCCGATTGTTTCATTCTATCACTGTTCCTCATACTTAAGAACATGGACCAGCATGCAACTCAGAATACCCTAGCAACGCCCTGGCAACAGTTTAGCAACTAGGAATCATGCCACTTTTGCATGGCCAAACTCCACTTATAAATGGTTTCATCATTACATGTTCATTTGTAGATTTTCTTACTTTGTCTTTGACAATTTAATTTAATTTAGTCAGATCTGTGTGTCATAATCATTAATTTTAGTAAATTTCAATAAACTTCTTTTTTCCCTATTTTCATCAATAGCATGTTTTATAAACGTATAATGCATGCTGTAGATGTTTCGCTATAATTGACCCCTGATCAACTAGTTTTATTTAGTACCAAACCAGATTACTGGCAAAAGAATAGCTTGGAAGAAGATTATGTTCATTACTGCTACTACAGTCTATAAATGGAAGTATTGTGAGGCGGCTCAGGGTAATACCGAGATCATGCCTTGTTCATGCATGAGAAAGTCACAAGACCAGGTTTGGGTTTTTTTCCTCACAGATCTACCTGGGTGGTGGTGGAGATTTTATTGCACTTTTGCTCTGGAGAGAAATCAATCAAAGCTGAAGCTGTTGCAGAACCAAGTCAAAAGCCACTTGAGCTGTGTTTGGCAGCAGGGCTCCACGGGTGTTTAATAGACATACAATGTCATCAAGTTATATTTCCTGACTGATTTTGCACCTGGTTCATGCCAAGATACATGCAATCCCAGATGTTGTGCTTCACTGCCACTGGCTGGTCTGCACATGTCAGCATCATCATCACTGTTCGGTCTGGTTTTTGTTAGCATGCATGTGATTCTGCTGTGGTATTTGAGTATCTCAACAGCAGGTACAGATCCGGATAAACCTTCCCTGAGGGCTGCTAATGTGAGAAAGGTGGTACAAATGAGAATAAGATCTAATGAGCCCCTATTAACTGTTTAAGTGATTACTGAGACAGGAAGTTGTTTGATGATGTTTCACTGTGCAAAGCTTCGATTAAATCAGCAATCTCAATGTAACTTGATATTGTCGCCTGAAGGAAGTAACAGTATTCAAGGGAAACTCAACCACAAAAAGATTTTTAATTAATTTTACAGTGATTAGTTTTTTGGTTTTTTAAATAAATGTTGTGTTCTGAAGGCAATGTGTGTGGTGTTTACCATCAGTGTTGTTATTGTTAATTAAAACTTAAACCATTACAAAATAATTTTCATTAAAATAAAGCCAAAATAAAATATAAATATTAGATGAAAAACTTAAAATTAGATATGTTGCAGAATTGTTGGCAACTACATGTAATTTTAAAAAGCTGAAGTACCTAAATTAATAAAAAAAGTTTAAAAAACAGAATGTGCCAAAGGCACAAAACTAAATTACTAAAACTAAAAAGAAAACTGAAAATATAAAAATAAAAGAATTAAAACAATTACTAAATGCTAGAATAGTGCTATAATGCTAATAAAATAGTAGTAGTATGTTTTATTGTCCTATACAGTAAGTTTTGATGTATTATTCTTTTTCATGTGTCTATTTACTTATATTACATTATATTAGCACCATTATATTGTCCATATTGCTCTCTAGATATAGCTGAAGCCAGTATCAGTCGAGCTCTACTTTTTTTCATCTATTGTTGATTTTATGAAATGAAATGTGATTGTTAAATGCAATGGCACACATTCTATTTGTTAGCATGATATTTCCACCATTAGCATCCAGCCACCCCTAGAAATACCACCGTAATGCCACAGGAAGTTTGTTGGCTTACTGTCCTTCCTCTGACCAGGGTCATCCTGCTTGACCTGTGCTGTGGCCCTATGGCAGCCCGGATCATCCAGGATTAGCTGCCGAATAATACAGCTGCTAATCAGGCTGTCTCTGCTGTCCACGCTGTGCACTCTGTTAAAGAGCAGATGTACAGTGCTTTACCTTTCATCTGCCTGTAGTCCAGACACACACACGAGCTGCTCTCACATGCTCCTCAGTGTTTGCGTGATGCTTTCCAATAAAAATGCAGTTACAAGTTCGACAAGTGAACTGCTTTTGCTAGTCAAATGCATTGCTCATATTTTTTTGTACAAAATTGTGAAACGTAATCAGTGTTATTTTAGTATTTTTATATATATATATATATATATATATATATATATATATATATATATATATATATATATATATATATATATATATATATATATAATAAATGTATACAAAAATAAAATCTAATTTAAAATAAATGATAGATATATAATTTTTATTATTATTATTATTATTATTTTATTTTATTTTTTTTTAATTTTCCCCATTTATTTTAAATTAGATTTTATTTTTGTATGTTTGCATGCTATATGCCATTGAAACTGACCATGCAGAAGCTTTCGGGAAAAGTTTTTAATATGCAGTTATGAGTTTGAAAAGTTGACTACTTTGTCCAGTCGAAAATGCATGTTTTCATATTTTTATATGTGCTTTTTTTGTTTATATTATCTTTATGTATTTATTTTAACAACACTTGTAATGAGTTTGTTTGATAACTTTTAAAGTGGAAAAACGTTTATCAAACTTTGTGCAATCGAGAGGGGCTTTAGGACATCAGTGACTAATATAATCATATTTCTTTATTATTTTTCATGTGCTCTATTAATAGCTTCAGTAGTTGTGCCATGTGTTTTTAATGCATTTGTATGATGTACGGTAAACACTGAACAGGTGTTATCCTCACATTTGACTTTGAATCCCTGATCAAGTTGGATCAAACTTCCGTTTCTGATCACAGTTCACCTTTTAATACTCTGAATCGTGTTCAGGTCATCACTTCTGAAATATACACCCAACACTAACACCTCTGCCAGCGTAGCTAAGAGTGACGCACCGCCTATGGTGAGGATAACTCAAACACCTAATGCGATCAGCAGACAGCTTTAGCCGTTACTGTTAAGTGAATTGAAAGACATGACAGACTTGATCAGGTGAAAGCTGAACAGAACATTTAGCAGCATGTAAAATGAAACATCAGTGATATATTTGCTTTAGCAGAATGATTGTTTTCATAGTCAGACTCATTTGATGGAGATGGTCACTGGCATGTTACTTAATTCAGTTTGTCAACTAAGGCTGTGAACTACCAAAGCAGATCAGCCTGAAACTCCAGAGGTGTGCCAGCTAGATTGAGATTGTTATCTGCTAAAGCTGGTCCAGGTGGACACACTTGGGTCAAAAACAGATGGTAACAGGTCTTGAAGGGGTGGTATAATGCGCTTTACGAAAGATGTAAAATAAGTCTCTGATGTCCCCAGAGTGTGTGTGTGAAGTTTTAGCTCAAAATACCCCACAGATATTTTTATATTAAAGTTGTCACTTTTTGAGGGTGAGCAAAAACGCACCGTTTTTGTATCTGTACCTTTAAATGCAAATGAGCTGCTGCTCCCGGTACAGGGGGCGGAGCTACAACAGCTTGTGTCCTTTTACCTCACACAGACACGCACTGAAAATTTCAAAAACTTTTAGCCTTTTATGTTCAAACCGGAGTCAGAAAGATGGAGAGACTCAAAAGAAGAATTGACAACATGTAGACAACATTTCTGAATGGTTATATTTGATGAATTTATGTAGCTTATGTGTAGTTATCTTTTAGTCACAAATTAGCATATTCTGTCCTGATAATCTATAAATCGTGTTCCCGGGGGCGGGGTTTATGTAAATTTTAGGGTTGGTGATGTCACTAACCCGGGAGGAAGCTCGTGTAGTCTCTACCAGCCGTTTGTTGTAGTCCTTAAAAAGCGATTTCTTTCAAATAAAATATCTCCCTTTGCTTTGAACTTTGAGCATTGTAAATTTGCAGATGTTGTTTATGCTCAAACAGCAACATTACACACTAACTAAAGTTAAAAAAGTGAAATCATAATCAACCACCCCGTTAACTAGTTCAGCACGGAATAGCAAGTGGCAGTGTGATTGTTTTCGCTTCGGATAGTGTGCCGGAGACTTTTTATTAAGCAGCCTTGCCAGTCAAGGCCAAGATCAAAGATCGGAGGGTTTGCAGAGCACGTCCCATCATGCCCTAGGTCTTAAGCATCTGTTTCAGGCACTCCTCCTCTTGAAGATGTCACAAAGCCTTGTTTGGAGAGAAAATGAAAATGTCAGTGAGAGTAAAATGAATCAGGAGGAGCATGTGAACATCTTTCTGTTTGTAATGGATTTCTTTATATCTCAGTAACATGAGGCTTATAGATAACAGTTGATATTTGTGGCTTTAAAGAAATATTGTATAAAGTGGTATAAATAAACCTGATGTGACTTGACTAGATGCAAACATGTACACATCGCTATGATCAGATGTTGTCATTTTTGCGAAAGTGCGCAGACCATAATTACATACTTTGGGATGTTCGTTAACAGTATATCGCTGCAATGGTATTTCAAACTACTTTTTACCCCTAAGCAATGAACATAAAAGCACTTCGCTGCGAGTATATCGCAAAGTAAATCTTTGCTAACTCGGTTTCTCCACACTCGGTTTCAGCTTCTTCTCATTCTCAACTTTGATACTGTACATTCATGTAACTCCGTAACCTTAGACCTGTTGCTTACTTCACATATTCTTGAACAAGCATAAGTAACACAAAGAGCATTCTGGGTTGAGCGAGCGGACTGAGAGGAATCTTCATAACTGTGTCTCCGTTTTGGAGGAAATATTACTGCTCCGCTCACATGCTCTGGTATCAAGTTGATTTATCATTTGCATTTTGGTGATTCCTTCCAAAAATACACTAAATAGTAAGCAACATTGATTTACATTAATAATAATAAGAAATGTTTCTTGAGCATCGAATCAGCATATCAGAATGATTTCTGAAGGATCATGTGACACTGAAGACTGTTTTGGGTCGGTAAGATTTAAAAAAATGTTTAATATTATTACAATTTAAAATAACTGTTTTCTATTTTATCATATTGTAAAATGTAATTTATTCCTGTGATCAAAGCTGAATTTTCAGCATCATTGCTCCAGTCTTCAATGTCACATGATCGTTCAGAAATCATTCTAATATGATGATTTGATACTCAAGAAACTTTTATTATTATTATTTTCGATGTTGTGCTACTTCATATTATTGTGAAAACAGTGATACATTTTTTTCAGGTTTTTTGATGAATAGAGAAGTTCAGAAGATTTCTTTACTGTCACTTTTGATAAATATAATGCTGCCTTTCTAGATAAAAGTATACTAACCTACTGTCCCAACACTTTTGAACAGTATTGTATATCTTTGTATGTGCCACATAACAGGCAGGGCTGTAGACTTTGAGTGGGACATTGAGTGTTTCTACAAATTCATATAAGTGGTCAACCAATATGGGATTTTAATGATTTATTCTTAAATTATGACATTTATTCCCCCCAATCCTTAACATGTGGTTTCATCCTCACCACAGAGCACAAGTTCTTGACTTTAGTTGCAAAGTTTAAATCTTTTGGCCGCAGTAAGACACACCTGGAGTCTTGTGGTGCAGAGCGTCTCTTCGCTCTCTGCCTGTCTTTCACTGCTTGCACTCCTCTCTCTGAAAGACACTTTCACAAGGAGGCCTTGTTCAACAGCTTGACGGTGAGAGACTCCATGCGGAGGGACACAATGCCCTGCCCTCATCCGGCACCTCTTAAGGCCGGTTTCAAGATCAGTTCATGTGGCCTGAACCCTGTTTGAGCCTTTTATACAGGCAAGTGAACCGCTGACTCCAGAACTGAGGCTTGTTTTACATGATCGTATGGGATTGTGACTTTTGGATCTCTGTGCATGTGTTCACATGACTTCAACAAAGCCGTAACCTGCATAAATGAAACATTTTTCACCTTCAACAACTGTTTATTTACAGCATGACTTTACTTGTACAATATTTTCCTACACCAAATTAGTTGATCAGTGCTGTTTGCCAAGTAAAGCATCACATTTGCTTTTGCTCATACTTGTGGTTAATGATTTGAACACGGCTGTAACTCATCCTGCACCATTTGTGCTACTTGTTAACTTGGGATAGGAGAGAATACTTTAAAAGTAACAAAATATACACTTCCCTTATAAAAAGCATATTTTTCTAGACCCCAAAAGCATTTTCACAGTCTAAAATTTCCAAACGGAGGATATATTGATGTGGAAACAGCATAAGTGTGGGGTTTATTTCATACCTGTGGTGGTTCTGAGACTGTTCAGCCAATAACTTTCCACTGCGTTGTAGAAATATGTCTTGTGATTTGGGCTGGAAAAAATGGAGATGAGAGATTTGAATTCCCCTCATGAAATTTGACGAGCTTGACGTTTGCTTGAACCAGACAGAATGTAGCCGCCAAACCTGTTAACTTTATGAAACAGATCCTTATGTGTTCCTCAAATTTATTTGTTGCATTCTCTTAAATAAATGTGTGCAGCAACACAAAACCAACCAAAACACGCTTGCATGCTTTTTGCCATTGCGCATGCCTTCTTAAAATAGCCTCCCCCTCCATCTTTAGCTTTAATTAACTTAAAGTAATAAGCTGGTATTAGTGGCTTTGAATGGTCGACGTGGGAGACGGGTTGGGGAGATTTTGCTGCTCTCAGGTGCTCAATCATACGAGTGGATGTTTGCCAGCGCTGTATTAAACCAACCTCTGCTTTCATTTCCAGGCACTTTGCAAGGAAACTCCTCCACAATACTGAAGAGAAATATTGAATGGAGTGGAGAGTTGATTATTGTAAGCCACGGGTGTTTGCTTTCTGGATCACTGGCGGGTGATGTTCGAGACAACAAAGAGATTTCATGATGGTTGTCTGTACTTTCAGATGAAACGTTTTGAATCTCTGCAATTAAAAGGGTTTTTACTAAAAATTGAAAACAAACATTAGTGTTGCTCATGCAGCTCTTAGTATTGCATTATGCCATGTAACTCTTCATGCACTCACATATACATAAAAGAAAAAACAGGTCGACTAAATATGAAAACCAAGCTCTAAATTGACAAAAAAGCACCATAATTATAGTCCACAACTCTTCTTGTGTGAGGAATACACCCAAATTTATGACGCATGAAATCAATGCTTATACAATGTTCAGGATAATGCAGAAAGAGCTATTCTGTACTGTCATGTCAACGTGTCATGCAAAGAAAAGGGATTCATTCAAACTATAGTCTCACATAGCCAGATCTATATATTCTATAAATAGACTTTAGAATCAAACTATCATAACAGTGTAATTTTAATGACCTCATCTCTCGACATGAATTGCAGAGCTGGTGCAAACATATCCACATCGCAACGATTTGCTTTCTTTACTGCTGTTTTCTCACCGCTGACATTTTTGTTGTGTTTTGTTATTGAGATGAAAGCGTGCAGCACATATTTGCATATTCATCTAAACGTCGCTCTCAGCAGCGTGGACGGCGTCTGGGTGTTCGTTAAAAGTGCATCAATGAACGTAAAAAACGTTGCCGTGAGTATATCAGTTTCTTGTACGAGTGTGAGCACGAGCAGTACGTTGTTGACTGCAGTTCACTTAACGGCCACCGGTGTCGCTAATAACAAGGGTTTCTGAATTCTACATATAGTCCCTTTAAATTATAACGTGAAATGTGTTGTGATGAATTAACTGTGCAAAGAACAAAACATGCTTAACCGGAAAATATTCCTCATGTTGTCTTATCACAATGGAGAGCTGACAGAGTTTTCTCAGGACTGACTTCCGTGTGTGTCTTTGTGTTTCAGGTGGGGTATGTGTGATGGTATGTGAGAGTTTACCATGGTACAGAAGAAACTCTGGCTTCTGAATGTCACCGTCGCGGCCACCCTCTTTTTACTGTGTAAGTACATCTGCCGCCTCCAGTCCTGCTACACTCAGTCCAGAATCACAGTATTTGGACACTTTATTCACTTAAATGTGTTAATGTCATTGCATTAGAACAAGCGCCTGTTTGTGCATGTCTCAAATGCTGCATCTCTTCACAAACTTAACATTCTTGGCTTAATTTTTTTTTAATCAACATGTTTTGACATTTGAAGGGTTAAAGAATGTCTTTATAATAAATTACACTTGTTTTAATATTTTATGGAATCCAATGACTTTTTTAAATGTATATCACAACTGTTCAAATACTTTTTAGGTCCAAAAAGTTACATTGTATTTACTTTAGCCAATTATTCTAGCAAGTGTTAAATTTACAGTCGCTGCTCCACTGTAAATGAACGCTGTTCTTTTGCCTCTTTCGTCATTGAGTTTTTTTTCAAGCTTTCTCCATCCTCACTATCATTCACACCATCTGTTATCCGTCCATTTGTGTCTGTTTTCTCTCTCTTCATGATTCTTCTGCTGGTGTAGACATGACCAGAATATCACAGCACACCAGAGGTTAAGTTCAGCCTGTTTACTCTCAGAACACGTTTGGTGGAGGGGTTAATTCCTGTTCGTTAACGAACAGGCGACCCTCTATGTTCCTTATGGCACAAAACCTGTACCGGGGCCAGCGAGAGCGCTTAGGAGCAAACACCCCAAACATTTGGGGGGGAAGAGGGATCAAATCCTCTCTGTAAAAAAATGAAATCTGCAAATCCGGATTTAGATCAATCTGGGATTTAGATTTCCCTTCTCTCAAGGCATGGGGTGTGTGAGTCTTAGGGATGGCTGGCCATGTGTGCGCCCCAGGGGCTCTCGGGACAGAGGCAGGGTGTGGAGGTTGTGTTTCTTTCAGAGAGCGTCATCTTTGAGAGATTACTGCTAATCGCAGGCGAGACGAGATGCATGGACAAGGGAGGGTGACCGGGGTGCAAAACTGCCCAAGTGCATTTGCATCGTGTGAATTTGAGGGTCTACATACTGACACCTCTCACAGTCTAGCATGTAAATGGGGGAATCTCACAAAAATGTCCAGGCCACATTTCACCCATAAGAAGGTTAAATGTTTTCTTAGGACCTTTTATTTATTTATTTATTTATTTATTTATTTTTGCATTGAGACAATTTCCCCTCCAAATTATCATTACCATAATGCAAAAAGATTGTTTATAAAAAAAAAAATCATAAAAAAAAAAAAAAGCTAAACTATTTATATACTGTGCGTTGTATTTGTAAAGTACAGTCGTAATAATACATTATGGTAGCATCTGTTGTACTTATGTTTAATGTACAGGATGGTTTTATTGTAAGGTAATGAGAATGAGATTTTGGCTGTACATGTTCTTATCAAGAAAACATTTAAAAATTATTATTTATGTAGTAATATAAATCATATATTATTATTATCATAGATTTTATTTAGATGTTTTATCTACAATTATTATTTGAAAAAATTATGTAATCAACCAGGATTTATAAATTTTTTCTCCTGTGAGTTTCACCCTAATGAGGCTGTCTTTGTCTGTCCCATTGGGAGAAAGTGTCACAGACGTTCTTCATATTAACATGCTGTATGTTAATTTACATGCATGTCATCTCCCCAGTACCCCCCCCCCCCCCCCCCTTAATCTGGATTTGCATTCGCCCCGCTTTAGTGTGTGTTTTTGTGACATCACCCTCCTGCTTCTCTTTTGTGTCTTGTTTTTCTCAGTCACGCTTTCATTTTCCATCTCACATTCTCCTTTTGGCTCTTGTTCCTGTCTGTGTCCTGTCGATTGCTTTCTCCAGGACATCAGAACTGCAGGTTTTATCATTGAGTACATACTGTAAATGCAGTACTTGCCTCCAATGACAAATATTGGAGGTTTCCACCCTTGGGGTTTGATCTGTGTGCTTTGAGCACAAACAGAAAACACATGGCAGGCGGCAAATGCAATGTGTTTGTTGTTTGTTCCTTGTGGTGTGTTGTTTCTACTGACTATTTTAAGGAGAACTAAATTAATTTATCCTAAAAAGCATCGGAAGGGTCACATGTTTAATTGTGTTTCTGAATTGCATTACTCTTCAAAATAAGTTCCTTGTTTGAGCTGTATCCACTTCTCTCCCTGCTGAAAAGACATAATGGTCAACACCACCAGCTAAGATTTGCTGACTAACAATCTCAGCACGCCTATGCTCTTCACCATCTTGACCAGCCCAAAACCACTGCAGTTTGGACCAGCTCAAATCTACCGCTAACCAGCATTAACCAGTGGAAATCCATCTGGACCAACTCTCAACCAAAATAAATCCATGTGGACTAGCTGAAGCCCATCGTTTACCAGCATAAATCAGTCTAGACCAGCACTAGTCAGCTCAAATCTATCTGGACCAGCTCTAAACCACAGCTAACCAACATAATTCAGTCTAGACCAGTGCTAAGCAGCAGAAACCCATCTAGACCAGTGCCTAACCAGAATAAATCAGTCTGGACCAGCTCAAAACCAATGCTAACCAGCATAAATCAGCATAGACCAGCACTAGCCAGCTAAAATATATCTGGACCAGCTCTAAACCACAGCTAACCAGCATAACTCAGTCTAGACCAGTGTTAAGCAGCAGAAACCCATCTGGACCAGCTCTAAACCAGCATATATCAGTCTGGACCAGCTCAAAACCACAGCTAACCAGCATTAACCAGTCTAGACCAGCAAAAATCCATCTGGACCAGCTCTAAACCACAGCTAACCAGCATTAATCAGTCTAGACCAGCATATATCAGTCTGGACCAGCTCAAAACCACAGCTAACCAGCATTAATCAGTCTAGACCAGCAAAAATCCATCTGGACCAGCTCTAAACCACAGCTGACCAGCACAACTCAGTTTAGGCCAGCTTCTAAATAGAATAAATTTGCCTGGACCAGCTCAAAACCACTGCTAGCCAGCATAAATCAGCATAGACCAGTGCTAACCTGCATGCATCCATCTGGACCAGCTCTAAACCAACATCACCTGTGTTCCACAGGTCCTTCTCTGAGCGCTGGATCGGTGGTCCGGGGAAGGGTCGGGGGTTTTGCTGAGCTGGACTGCAGTCTGACTCCTCCATCAGAAGGGGCCACCACTCCAAATCTCTTTCCCTTACATGTGGTGGAGTGGGTCCGGCTGGGATACAACGTCCCCATCCTCATCAAATTCGGCGGATACACTCCACGAGTGCATCCGAACTACAAAGGTGAGTGTCACCTTAAACATTAATCAGTCTTCCATTAATCCTGCAGGAGAGCGACTGGAAGTGATGCTGCCGCTAGACTATTATGAGTTTGGATTTTATGTGCTTTGTCTCTGAAGCTCACTGTGATGTGTTTATGATTTCATTATATTAATGTCAAATCGGGCTGCACGATTTGGAGGGGAAAAAAATCCAATTGCGATTTTTCTAATAAAAATGTAAATTAAAGTAGTAGTAGTAAATTAAAATGAAATAAAAAAGCTTCAGGTTTGCTGTGCTTGTTTGTAGGGCTGCACAACACAAAAAGTTTTTTATACCAAAAATGTAATAAAGTAGTAATAATAATAATAATAATAATTATTATTAATATTATTAATTATTATATTGGCCAAAAATATATATCAATGTTATAATACTTCTAATAACTAATAATAATATTGTAATTAACAATGTTAGTGTTGGTATTAGTAGTATTTTTTTTGTATTATTAATATTAATAAGGAAAAAATTTTGATTATAGATCAATATGACTATATAGTACTACTACTACTACTAATAATAGTAGTAATAATAATAATACTGATTATTATTAATGGTTATAGTGTTAGTATTATGATTGTTATTTTTTGTATGATTATTATTAGTAGTAGTAAATAAAAGTATTAAACAAAATATGAAATAGCAATATTTCTTTTAGAATAAAAAAATCGAGCATTTAAGGAAATTACAAAAAAGAAACATGATCTGGTTTGGAATGACATGAGGCTGAAAAATTAATAACAGAATTTGTGGTAACACTTTATTTTACAGTGTCATTGTTACATATGTTACATGTAGTTACTATAGTAATAACTATAAATTATGCATAATTACATGCAACTAACCGTAATCCTACCCTAACCCTATAGTAAGTACATGTAGTTACTTAATATTACCCAGTACTTAAATATATAATTACACTGTAACAATGACACCTTAAAATAAAGTGTAACCAAATTTTAATATTTGGGTGCATTTTATATGTTATAATATATATATATATATATATATATATATATATATATATATATATATATATATATAAATCTTTCTGGAAACTTCTCAGATGCCAGCTGGATTTTAGAGGCTTGTCGCTGGGTTACTGAAAGCTGTTATTGCTATTGTTCAGAGAGACTATTGGGTTCTTTAGACGTAGTTCTCTGTTTTACAAGCACTTGTTTAGACTCTGGGGGCCACATCCACAGGCTTTATCCACTCAATAGCCCACGATAGTTCCTGTTGTTGTTTCTCCAAAAGGTTCTGACACAAGGCCTGCAAAAGGCTGATTTCCTGGGCAATTCACCAAGAGCTCCCTTGAAACGACTTTCAAGGCTGTTTGGGTGCTTTACTCGTTCCCGGAGAGGTGCTTGGCGGTGTAAACGCAGCCGTTTGCCCCAGTGCACGTGAAGGAGGGGTCGTGCTCTGGAATTTATTGAAGGGGGAGGGGCATTGTGTTGTTAAATGAATATCCACATATAAATGACCCACCCAAACAAGCGCCCTGTAATTATGTAGAGTGTGTGTCTGTGTTTGGTGCAGATGCTGGAGGGAGAAAAGGGAAGGAGGGGGTGCTCAGACGTTACGGCCCGTGGGGGTTGTGGGTATTGAGCGGGACCCGGGATTAAGAACATTGGGGTTAAACTGCAGCGCGCTGGTTAGGGGCCGCGTGTCTCCTCTCGGATCCGATGGGTTTGACCCAGTAAGAGAGAAAATTGTTTTTCAGCCGGACTGATTTAAGAAGAGATAGAAGGTGTGGGGATATTGGATTTATACAGGCATGACCCTGATAGCACCACCATAGTGCTTTTTCTAAGAACATTGGTTTTGATAGAAGATCAAATGTAAATGTCCATGTTTTCCCAGTGGGATCTGCTGTGATTGTCAGGAGGAGCATGTGGTTCTCAGATGAGCCCCTCTGTGGCTCTCGCGTCTGTCGGTACACTAGAGGAAACTAATGCAAAATCAATTAAGATTTGTTCTGTGGTGTTTAGATAGTGAGTCATGGGTTAAAGAGAGAATGGGGAAAAAGCAGTTTATCTCTTGATAAAACAAATATTGACGAATCAGTCAATAATGAGGAAGGAACGTCAAAGAATCGCCTCTTCTTTCCCTGTTCTCTAAGCTGCATCTGTGTTTAATTTCACCCCAATGTCAGAGTACGCTGGCAACAGATGAAGCATATCACGGCTTTGAATCTGATGCATCTCCACTCTCAAATTAAAAGGATCATGTAAGTTTCCCAAAGCGCGTCACAACACGGACGGCAAGTTGAAACCTGATCTGCTCACATCTTTAAATTAGGGCTGGGAAAAGATTAATCGCGATTAATCGCATCCAAAATAAAAGTTTGTGTCTACATGATATATGTGTGTGTACTGTGTATAATTATTTTGTATATATAAATACACACACATATGCATGTATATATTTAAGAAATATTTGCATGTATATACTGTATATATTTATATATAATTTATATTATATATAAATTTAAATATTTTATATATAAATAACAAATATTTCTTAAATATATACATGCAAGTGTGTATTTATATATATACAAAATAATTATACACAGTACACACACATATATCACGTAGACACAAACTTTTATTTTGGATGCGATTAATCGCGATTAATCTTTTCCCAGCCCTAATTTAAATATAATTCTGCCCCAAACTGGATGAAAATGATCATGGTTTTATCAGAAGGTAGGTGTGCACACGTCAAATGAAAGTGTAGATTTGCACCAGGTTTTACAATTCAAATTGGATCTTTCTGACTCCAAAATATATTTGGATGAGCAATGCACATCAGTTCAGTTTAGAGTCAACTTACCATCTTGATCAACTTAAATCACATTACCATGTTTAAGGTATGCCATGTCACATTTTTTCTTAAGTGCATAAATCACTAATGCACAGCCTCTTGCAATTTTTGGCTTGAACCCTTTAGTGCATGAGTCTGGTACATCTTAGATGTTAATTATCTGTTAATTTAGACCACTTTTTAACTTTTTATTTGTACTTTAGTCATTGTTTATATTCATTGCATCTATTGTGCACTTCCTCCAAATCCAAGTGTTTTGAGTTGATCATGCATCAGAGAAAGGGCCACACTGAAGTGTCCAATCAGTGGATAAGACATTTGCTGAATTTCAAATTAGCATGAGAGCTAATTGCATTCTTGGGCGTTTCGACCACTTTGATCAGGTCTCGGTTTGGGTCAGAGAGGCTGGGACGGCAACAGGCAACAGCTGTGGCACATCACCCACAAAACCCTCATGAAGCAAGGAGAACCATCCTTGTTTTATTTTAGGTCTTTCCACATCTCCGTTCACTTTAGTCAAGGCTCGTGAGAAGCATCTGTCAATGTTTCCATGACAAGTTGCGTAACAAACTTGCTCGTAAAAATACCAGAATAACTCATGCAGATCAGCTTAATGGGTGTTTAAGTTGAATGGTTTTCCCATCTATAATTATTACACAGACATGAATGGTGTTCTGTATAGTTTTTAGGTACACTGCTATGTGGTTGCAAGGTTGGTTTCTGATTGGTCAAAGTCAAAACCACCATCAAATTTTCGGCTTGGGTCAATAAATGTAATACTGTGTCCTAACCAGATGCGTCATGTTGCAACGACATGCAATAAACGGTAACTTTTCCATGTTAATCAGAGTTTTTGTCCTAACCAGCCGCAACAACGATACGTGAAGTTTCTGTTTTAGAAACGGTTTCTAATTCTGCAGAATGAGTTGACGTGTGTATGGTTGTACACAATCAGAGTTTTTGTCCTAACCAGCCGCAACAACGATACGTGAAGTTAAATCACTTTATTGTGAGTTTGAATATCATTTTGTGTGACCTTTATAGCCATACTGAAAGCAACAATGGATAATTCACCTCGGATCTTGAAAATAAATTGGAAAAAAGGACATCCAAACTGTGAACTGACAAAGATTGTTTCAGCCACTCAGTATGTATTTTTAATAATGTTAAAATTGTGTGCTTATCCATTTTGTTGTTTATCCACTGCGCTTGCAGAGAGACTCCGCCCACACGAACTTCAGATTGGCTGTGATTTTTGATTGATTTTGTTGCGTCTTGTAGTTATAATCTGGTGTGGACAAATTGTTTGTGGTTTGTTTGCTAACCTTAATGTTTGCCTAGCATGTTTATTCAATATTCTGTTACTCTTGTAAATATGGTTCATTACGCACGCTTAATGTGTTGTGAATGGCGTTTCATGCCGTCTCTTTGTGAACAGCTGGATGGAGATGTGCAGAGCAGAGTTCAGCATGTGTGGTGTGGATCTTGAACGCTCGGCCTGTTCTGTCAAGAGCCGTTAGTCTAAGAAGAGCTGATCAAACGTGCCCGCATTTCCTACCTCATAATTAAGAAAAGAGCCCCCCGAGGGAGAGCAGTGTGATAAAGCTACTCCCTCTGTCTGTGGGATGCAGTGCTCCTTTTTTTAATGCAATCTGGGAAAGTGCACAACATATAAATGCATGCGTGTCCTCACTGATCATTTTGGATTGTTCAGCTAAAATTAACTAAACTAAAAGCAACAAATCTGAATAATTGTAATGCTTACGCACATTAAAACTGGCATGTTCACAATTCATGCCTAAGCTTTGCATACAGCCAGAAGCATAGCCTACTCAATTGGAAGCAGACATGCGGGTTAATTTCCCAAATCTGTCATGTATACGACATGCAGTGGTCAGTCCCCTCATTCACCACGTCCCCTCCCCCAACTCATCAGCCATTCTCCGATACACTCTTTCATCGCCAGATCTATTCAAAGGCAATGCCACGTTACCTTTGCTTGACCTATGGGTTTGCCACTGGTTTTGGTTTCACATTTCTTACATTCCTCAACTGAAGTCTAGGTAACTTGTGTTTAATCAGTCAAGAAGGAAACAATGGCAAAAAAAGGTAGAAGGAAGACTTTGAGTTTACCCTGAAACCTGTCTTTCTGCTCAGACTCAACAGGTGTTGTCATCTTGTAAAAAGAGCAAAGAAACTAGAGATATCATGTTCCCAGAGTCTTAGAAGAAGAAGGACTGCCTCACACAAAGACGTGGGTTTAATCTAGGGCATCAAGGAACCAGATCAGACCAATTTTACACTGCATGTCTGTGGTATTGGGATCGTCAAACTGGGTTCCTTCTCCACAATACCTGTTTTATACCTGTTTTTAACTGCGGAAACTGCTTATGGGTGACTGGAAGTGGACGTCATGCATTAAAAGTACCAGTACAATAAAATCACCTGACTGGAGAAGATTTTATTGGCAAAGTCATGAATTGCTTTTAATTTAATTAACTTCTAACCATTATGCTAAAGCCTGCTTGTAGTGTTTTTTTGTTTGTTTACTATTAAACCATTTAAACCATCTTTTTCTACCCATAAGTATATGCAGTGTTATGTAATTTAAGCTACCTTTCAAAAGTTTCGAGTCAGTAAGATTTTGTTTTGTTTGTTTAAACAAATTAATACTTTTATTAAGAGATTTTTATTTTTATTTTATTACGGGATATTCTTACAAAAGATGTCTATTTCAAATAAGTGCTGTTCTTTTTCATCAATGAATTCTTGATCAACATTGATAATAATCAGAAATGTTTCTTGAGCAGCAAATCAGCAGATTAGAAAGATTTCTGAAGGATCATGTGACGACTGGAGTAATAAAAATTCAGCTTTGATCACAGGAATAAATTACATTTTAAAAATATTTTCAAAAAGACTTCTTTCAAAGCCATTAAAAAACTGCAGTGTTGAAGTTAGTTTTTGTAGTTTTGAGCCAATAGGATATTATAGGGTGGAGTTAAGCTGAGTTAGACCATGGTAACATAAATGATTTGTATTGGTATCATTCATTTTGGTATCAGCTGAGATATTGGCTCAGCTGAAATGTTTGCACTTTTGTTTGAACTTTTACATGGATTATAGTCTAGCCAATCATTTACTTCCACATGAACATTAAGACATTCCAAAGCTCAGGATCACTCAGTCCAGGGTTATATGTCACTGACTGACATCTAGATCCATTTAAAGGGTTTCCCAATAATCCCTACAGGTCATTTAGAAATAGCTGGTTGAACTTGGTGGCAGTAAAACGTTTGCTCTATTGATCCGTGCCTTCGGGGCACAAGCATTAGCCCGTGTGTCTGTACCTCGGTCTGATCTGTGGGACGAAGCCGTAAGCCTGCCAGACGGAGAGCAACAAGGACAACGTTAACTGTAATCTATCCCATGACAAAGAGCTATTCATAGAGGGTTCAAGCGATTATAGTGGTGGAAGGGGGGGGTGTTTCAACGAAAGGGGGTTAAAAGCTGATAGGGCCGGGGATTCATTCACACACCCCCCCAGATCTGTGATTGTATTCAAATCAAAACACGTCCCATAATGCATTACGGCCCTGTCATCCTTCAACTCACACAGGGTGGAACAAAGAAAAACAAGTTCAAGGCCTTTCTCAATACAATCCGTCTTTCTCCATAGGTGCCGTGTGTTATTTTGTGACACATTCAGGCAGTCTGTGCATGGCCGCGTTCACGGATGTGACGAGATGTGCAGCTGCAACAATCACATGGCTTTCCGTTGGCCACAGACAATAGAGGGGTTTAGCACCGAGGGATGGAAAAGATCAGCTCGAACAAAACAATATGGGAAAAGATAGAGTAGGCTAAACTAAACTAAACGCTCCATGTTTGCTTTCCACAGCCGGACAGCGGAAGAGGCCACCCGCAGTGAGCGAATCACTGGCGGTGTCGCCTCAGGGAGATTTATAATGGGGTGGCCAGATGGGACTGTGGAAATCTTAGGGTGGCACCAAGGGAATCGGGGCTTGGCTGGTGGTAGATGTTATAACTATGCATTTTATTTTATTTTATTTTATTTTATTTTATTTTATTTTATTTTATTTTATTTTATTTTATTTTATTTTATTTTATTTTATTTTATTTTATTTTATTTATAATTTTTTAGATGTTTTAAATTTTACTTGATTTATTTTAATATTTAATCATTTATATTTTATATTATAGTATATTTTATTTTACATTTTATATTATTTTATATTTTATAGATTTTTTATTTTATTTTTATCTTATTTTATATTTTATTTTATATTATTATATTTTATCTTAATTTATTATACTTTATATTTTATTTATTTTTATATTTAAAATGTTAATATATATATATATTATTTATATTTTATTTTAATTGATTTGTTCATTTAAATGTATTTTATCTCATTTTATTATAATTATTATAATTATTATTGTTATTATTTTGAAGCTCTTAAATGTGTGTAATGGACTTTCACATCAAAGCTCAGGATAGTCACTAGCGAATGATTTGGGACTGTGTGTGTTCTTGTGTTGCTATCAGCCAATCAGCGTTGTCATGATGTATAGTCACATGACATTTACAGCTCAGGCGATTGGCTCAAAACCTCATGTACCCAGAACTGAGCACCTGTAAGGAAAGATGGGATTAAGCAGGTACAAACAGAACTGTTTACCATTTCATTTTTAATTTTTTAAAGAAAAAATATACATTTTGTAAAAAGTAAATGAATTACACTTTTAATTGATAGGGTTTGAGAGAATTCTAAACCAAGACGTGCTTGTTGCTCTTTAAAATTTTAAAGCAAAGTGTTTGGCGTATAGACGTTGAATTATTATTCTAATTTAAACAAAAAAATCTTGGTTGGTTTAAGTCAGTGGGGTGGCGTCACTGTTCGCTTTAGGTTCATACCAGAACATTCTCTCTTGTCGTTGAAAAATGACTCATCCAACGGTTTTCAAAGGAGTCGAAACATGGCCCAAAATACCCCGGAGTGAGTTTTAGTCCTGTATGTCGAGGGAGTTCAGGGCCAGGGGTTTTTGAAAAGGCAATGTCAGAATCCCAGCACCACGTGGAGAAGATCTTTTGGCACGCGCACGAACCCCCCACAGGGAAAGATCCTGACTGCTGCTCATATGAGTCTTGCATATTACCCTCCAATCAACATCACCTAGACCTTTCAAAACTCAGTATCTCTGGCCTGAAGTGATGGAGGTAGATGGCACATGGTTAGAAAGAGGTGGGAAAACATTTAAATAAAGCAATAAGCCACTCAGGGTCATGCATTATTGTGATTTTACAGCAGAATTATAAATGATATAGAGCTTTTGTACTTGGATTTATGGTGAATAATGGCATATGCATTGGTAATGGGACATATTTCAATTGTTTTTGGTTTTTTTTCATCCTTTCTTTCTAATTTAGGTGTAATTGTGTTATTTTACTACAAGTTTTATGTGATGCAGTGTTTGTATTTTTGAGCCCAAGACAAATTTCCCTTTGGGACAATAAAGTATACCTGAACCTTAACATATAAAGGAAAGCAAAAAGCAAAAACAAAAGAATAGAGGAATGGCTGAAAAGTCAAATGCATGGCAGGGCAGCCTGAAAAATATATTTTTTGCTAAATGGGAGAGTTTACAAGATAATATATATGTTTGCATTTGAATTTTTTGTGTGTGTGTGTGTATCATTGATACATCAGTCTTTTATGGCTCATATAGTATGATATAGTGAGAATATGGAGCTCATGCACCTCAGTTTTATTCAGAGGCCCAAACTGATCAAAAATGTGCAATTTGCTGCAGATGCTAATATTTATATGGACAAAAAGACATGTGTACCACAACCTGAAGGTGTGTTTTTAGAATTATACTGTACTAAAAGGCCTTTTACTTGCTAAAAACGTATAAACTATCAATCAGACAAAACAAGAAATGTTGTAGATTGTGTGTGGCAGAAAATGCATTTTGCGACAGGAAGATGAAAGTGCGAGAAAATGCATTTTGCTTTGTTCCTGCATGTCTGGAATCCACAGGCTCTGATTGGTCGCAGGGTTCCTGGTGACTGGCCATCATGTCAGTATTGACCCGTGCTGAATGATGGACGCGTCTGGAGGAAAATTATGGGGTTGGAGGGGGTCAAAGGTCACCGAGTGCTGATTGGCTGTTGAGGGTTCATCATTGATCCAGAAGGACCTTCTTTGGAATTCATGTTATACACTTGCAACAGTAATTTGATTTTTGTTCATAAATAACTTGCCCTGTGGGGTCATTAAGAGCCCATTCCTGTAGAGATGTGTAATGTTTGTCTCCATGACATCATGACAGTGGGTCTAACAATTGCATTTGATTTTATGCACTTATTATTTTTGTCACGTGTTTTGCTTTTTTAAAGGACTGTGAGTACGAAGCGATGCTGAATTACACATTTAACCTAAACAGACCTGCATCTGTCACTCAGTCCGAGCTATTGTCTCAGTTCAAATAAAAACACTTTTTTTCCTCCCTCTCTCTCTCTCTCTCTCTCTCTCTCTCTCTCTCTCTCTTTCCGTAATTCAGTCTCACTCGATTCTCTACCCTTTTATCCACTCAAATCAAACCGTTTTTTCTTCTTTTTTTTTTCCTCCAACCCTACATGTAATTTTTCAAAATCAAAGCACAAACGTTTCCCCATGACCTGCCCCTCCCTCCCTGTGTTTTTGCCCCATTGGGTTTCGACGGCAACTGAATTCAAATCCAAACTCCCACCCCATGTTTTCATCGCTATGGCAACATGAGAGAATTAAGGGGAGGGGGGGGGGGCATTCCATTCTGTTTTCATTGATGGACAAACACTCTGTGGCGGGAAAGAGTTCAGTGTCCAATAGCAGCATTCCACTTTGCTTACACGTCATGTGTGGTGAGTGTTGATAATCACACAATCAGTGTTTGTGTGTGTGTGTGTGTGTGTGTGTGTGTGTGTGTGTGTGTGTGTGTGTGTGTGTGTGTGTGTGTGTGTGTACCTGTTTTTCTATCCCGGTGGGGACTTTAACCTGAATGCACACAGACTCATGGGGACTCGTGTCACAGTGGGGACCTAAATTGAGGTCCCCATGGGTACACAAGCTTATAAATCATACAGAATGAGTTTTTTTGGAAATGTAAAAATGCAGAACGTTTTCTGTGATGGGTAGGTTTAGGGGTAGGGTGGTGTAGTGTAACCACTAGTGTAAGGAGATAGAATATACCGTTTGTACAGTATAAAAACCATTAAGTCTATGGAGAGTCCCCACAAAGATAGTGAACCAGACGTGTGTGTGTGTGTGTGTGTGTGTGCATATAAATTTGTTCAATGCTTAATTGAATGTATGCAAGTCCATTTGGTGTTTGTTTTTCCCATAGTTCCATATTCAGCTAAATGAACTGGACATTGCAGGAAGATTTTTTGTTTAGTTTTTGAGAGAGAGAGAGATAGATGGTCACATATATTTGTGGAACATCCACCACACCTGCTGTCATAGATACACCCTGTTTTACCCCTGTCTCCTGCTTTAATAACCACCCTCCCCCTCTGACCCTGGATCAGAGGAACCTTTAATGACAGTAAACACACACACCGGCTGCTGCTCTGTGAAAAGAGCGCTTCTGAAGGATGAGATCAGTCAATTATTATCTGTGCAAAATCTCAAACACTCCCCACAGCAGCAGCTCTGAGATTAGTCCGGGCTTAATTGTTAGTCATAGTTAGCTGTTGATACTGTGTGGTGGGTTTGAAAAAATAACCCCTCAGGCGGTGAATTTTGCTTGATTGATTGTTATACTGTTCGTGTTCAGTGGAGCCGTCACCTGCTGAGGAAATGACCCTGTGTTTAGAAGTCAGGATTGCTTTTGTTATTGCTCAGAGGTTGCTCTTTTTCGGACTTAATGGAGTCTCAGTTACACTACTGTTCAACAGGGTTTTTGCAAGGATGCATTAAATTGAAGTGACAGTAAAAAAAAAAAATGCTGTTCTTTGTACTATTCATCAAAGAATACTGAAATGCATCAGTTTCCACAAAAAATATGAAGCAGCACAACTGTTTTCAACATTAATAATGATCATAAATGTTTCTTGAGCAGCAAATTATCATATTAGAATTATTTCTGAAAATTCAGCTTTGATCACAGGAATAAATAACATTTTAAAATTTAAATAGACAGTAAACAGTATAATATTACCTATAATAGTTCTGTATTTTTGATATGCCCGTATAATAAACCCCAAACTTTTGAACGGTAGGCTTTTTCTCCTTGAAATATCAAGATTTTTTTTTCAAAAATTCATTTTTTGTGTGCTTTTTTTCATTTAATATTTTATTTTAGGTCAGTAGTTGTCATACAGCAACATTAAAGAAAGAGCTTTAAAATAAATGTGGATAGCAGCTCAGATCATTTGTTGCGTTCATTCTGAAATCTCTGACTTTTGATAGAAAACTTTGGCCATTCAATCCCAATATTATATGGAAACATTTGAGGTATTAATAGATATCATTTGTGGTCTGTTTGATGAATAGACATGTCAAGCAGAGAATAGTGCAGCACGTTTGATAAAAGATAAAGAGATGTTATAATAACACTGACTTGTTAGAACAGGTCTTCAGTTCTGCACTTTATATATAACTTAAGTCCGTAGTTAACTTTCAATTACTGCTGCATGCCACACATGGTCAGAATTAGATGTTTCCTATTGGCTAAAGAGTAGTTTGCAGTTGACTGAGCAACAGATATCACCTAGATTTGTACTTTGTCTAAGGGATATTCATATCATCAGCACAGCTGGTGTGAGAAGACTTACACACTGAAGTTAAGTACTTGAGTTTAGGGGTTGTGATGCTTGACTGAAGTCTGGAGGTGTAAATCTAGTGCTGGCGCACCTGTACGCATCATTGGAGGGTTCAGCGGTATGTCAGACTCCAGGTGTGTTTGGATTAGAGTTCCTCAGCTGTAACGTTTCTGCATTAAATTGTCATGTATTATTTTTGTACTCTACGCAGGGAGCGCGTCCCATCAATGAGGAACTTGGCTTACTTTCAAACTCCGACGGCTGCTTTCCAGCCAAGCGGAAACACACACACACACAGCCGGCATGCACTGCGTTATCAGTGTGTCATCATTTACAACACTGGAATTTGGGAAAAGCAAAGCACGATCAAAATAGAAGGGGAGGTTGAGCTTGAAAAACCAGATCCGAATATCCGGACGACACGCATATCACCTTTCAAAGAGTTTCTAGTAGTAGAGTAAAACTGTTTCTATTGCTTTGAAAGCGATTTGATTGTCTGGCTGCTCCTTTCATATCACATTTCAATAACTCATGCTAGTGTGGTTTTGTTTTGAGTCTGTGGATATGAGGAAAACAGCTGACCATGTTACATCATGCAGAGAGATGTTCAGATTTCCATGGAGTTGAGCTGCTCTTTCCACATGTTTCCACGTGCCTGTGCAATAAACAAAAACAGGTGGTGCTTTTTACTCCGTGAGCTGAAGCATTTTTTATTTGTCTATCCCCTGGTTTGGTTTCACAGATGGGTTTAAGCCTAGTCCCAGACTTTAATGCATGTTTGAGCTGTTTAAACTGAAAGCAACTTGCACTAATATATCTTAATATGTCAGTGCCATTGTTTTGTCTCAAGATGCACACCGGTAATGTTTTTTTTCTAAGGCACGTTTATAAAAGCTACTTAAATGTCCTAATTGAACTAAGGCTTAATCCTGTCTGTGAACCCAGGCCTATATGATTTTGTTGAGTTGTGCATTTCATTAAAGGGATACTTCACCGATTAGCATTAAGCTTTGTATCAGTAGAAACCCGGTGGTATTTTCAATTGACCGTGCTTCCCTCCCTCATGTCCCCCTGAGACGAGAGATTTCTGTATTGTGTGTCTGGAAAAAACCCTCAGATGACGCAAAAATCGTCATTTAGCTCATCTGAGGCTTTTTGTCCAGAGGCGAGAGACTACAGCCAGTAGGAGGAGCTCGTCCCGCATGTCCTCAACCCGCCCATAGGGGGATCTCACAATACAACGCCGTCTTTTCAGTTTCAAGTCGACTAGTAGCCTAGTTGTGTCATTTCTTCCGATACTGCCCTCTGTAACCGGTAGGCGTGGCTTGGGAGTGTCCTCGTAGGGCAGCGAAGCAAGTGCATTCTGGGAGTTGTTGTCTAACATCCACATGAGCCAAAAATACAGAACATTTTCTCAGTCTGGAAGGCACCAACTTCTAAAATAATTTCATATTTCTACTACATAAATTACCCAATTTAAATACACATTCATCTTTCCAGCGGTGAAATATCACTTTAATCAGTTATATAGCATGTATATTACTGTTGCTTTTATGTAAAATTTAATTAGGCATATATTTTCACCTGGCGGAGACAAAGCGGGTGGGAAATATTCAGTAAAAGGAGGCCATAACAATGTTCTTTTTTTATGTTGTAAAACTGCACTGTACATTTTTTTTTTTATATAAGTTGTAAATAAACATCAGAATAACTTACAATTCTAAACGCTCATCTGTATTAAATTCAGTATTAAACATTAAATTCCTCATTGGCTTGTGAAGTAACAGGGCTAAAATAATCCCATTTGGATGTAATGGTTTGCACTGGTTGTTTCAGGTATGCATGTGGTTTTTGTAATAAATACTGTGTGTTGGGGAGAATTTACATTTATGCATTAGCCAGATGAAAAAAGACCTTGCATTGCATTCACTGGGAATCAAACCCATGATCTCAGAGTTGCTTGAGCGTCAGTTTTGTGTGCTTTCTCATTCTTAATCATGCTGAAGTACTGCTGAATAATTGCTTGTCTCTTTGATTTCCGGGGCAGGTCGTGTGTCATTGAGTCGTGGCGCGTCTCTCCTGGTGGATAAGTTGACTCTGGAGGATGAGGGCTGGTTTGAATGTCGAATTCTCCTGCTGGACCGAACCTCGGATGAGTTTCAGAACGGCACATGGAACTTTCTTTCCATCTCAGGTGAGATAAGAAACGCTTTGAGGTTGTTTCGTCTATTCAAGCGTGCATAATGGCTTTGTCATTGTCATGTCAGAACTATTCCTTCATAAAGATTCAAATGAATTGATGAAAAATTCATTCTTTCCAAATCAGAATTTTTGGTTTGTGTCCATCAAGTAATTTTAATTCACTGTATTATGCAAAATTGGAAATTCCAGATGATTATTTATTATATAAACGTCCTGCGAAAAATAATGTGATCAGAGCATACAGCCCACCCCTAATGAGAAACAGACACAAAACTATGTGATGCATGTCAGCTGTGTTGCTTAATCCTTAAAATTAATCTTGTGACAATTAGGTTCCATAGAAAGTGAACATGCATTTGTTTAAGAGCATGTATATTTTATAATGGTGCTCTTATGTTTCATGTTCATGCCAATAAAGCAGCTGACATTTTTGTATTCTTACGAAAAGGATTAAACGTCTGATTAAAGCAGCATCTGCAGCTCATATAAAAGGCTTTGTAGCAGTGAATAAGAGAGAATTGTGTAATCCGATCTCATATTTCGTGACACTTGCGTCAGTCACTGTGTATGATGCAGATGATGTTTTGCTCTTATATCAACAGAACTCGAGCATTTTCATCAAAAACTACACAAGCTCTTTGACTTTTGCACTTTCTGTTGCTTACAATCTTTTCACATTGAACTTTGTCTCACACCTTCAGGATGACTATCATGCCTTCTGAAAACTCACACTCTCTCTTCTTCTGACACCCAAACACACACACACTCCTTCAGCACTGATGTGTGAATCCTGTGAAGGGCTCAGACTGGCTTTTAGCATCTGACCGTGTTACTGTAGCATGTACGAGCGATCAGAATGAAGACAGAGGACAGAAGCTCACGCTCACAGTCCGAGTCTCTCCAGTGCGGCCTGTTTCACGCCCATTATATGCACAGTGTCAGCTTACAGCGGTTTTAAAAGCTGTCATTGTGTGAGTGTGCTGGAAAACATGTCTTTGTGTTGACAGGGTTATGGGGAAATAAGATGCGTTTAGGGGTTTTTGCCTCACTTGCAAATGTCCATTATTACATAATTGCATGTGTTAGGCTTTGAGAAAGTTAAAGACTACTCTACTGTGAGCAAGTGTAAAGCAATGATTTTAGGTCCTTAAAGGGATAGGTCACCCAAAAATGAAAGCCTAAATTCAATCTGTTCATCATATAAAGCAATTGTGTCTCTTAAGAAAAATTTAGACTAAACCACTCAATTCATTTGGATTAGTTTTACGATCTTTTTATGAACTTTTTAAAGCGTCAAAGTGGTAGTTGCGTTGCTGTCAATGGTGGAACAGAAAGCTCTCATATTTCATTAAAAATATCTTAATTTGTGTTTCGAAGATGAACAGAAGTCTTACGGGTTTTGGAATGACATGATGATAATTAAGAATGGCAGAATGTTCATTTTTGGGTGAACTTTCCCCTTAAGTGCTGCAGTATATATCGGTGACCTTATAAGAATCAGAAAATAATATTTGTTATTATCGTATCAGTCTAATTAGTCTGATATTACAATCGTCTGCCTGATTAAGCCAATATTAAAAGTACATATTTAATTAAATAATTAATTTAATATTTATTTATTTTGTATTTAAATAAATATGTAAATAATTAATTTAATTATTAATTTAATTTATTATTTAATTTATTTTTATATTTTTTATTCATTCTTATTTTATGTATTTATGTCTGCTGTAGCTCCTCCAGTGTTCATAAAGACTCCTCCTGCCTTTCTGGAGGTCATGTTGGGTGAATCTCTCACCCTCCAGTGTGATGCTCATGGAAACCCGAAACCCATCATCATCTGGAGAAAAGATGGCAGTGCCGCTGAGGAACAAGAAGCAGTTCAGGTACACAGCTTTTCAGTTGATTGTGAGTAGGGCTGCACAATATAGCGAAATTAACGAAACATCGCAAATGTATATATCGCGATATGCATATCGCAACCGCTTGCAATAACTGGAGTCATGACCAAAAGACAAAGAGAAAATCACTCAGTGCTCTTGGCTGAATAACTTTTGTAGCTTTAATAAGAATCAGTATATTTTGTATTCATACAGTGAAAACTAATCAGTGTTTTATTTTTACATTTGATTATTCAGTTTCTGTTGTTAAATAACCCTAATGTAGGGTAACCTGAACCCCTAAACCCAGTGGTTTACACTGATGTTAAAATAACACTTCTTATGCCACAGTAAAACACTGAAGTTCACTTTCAGAAGTTTAGGGATGTTTTCTTGTCACAAAAAGAATCTGAAACACATGTAGGTCATATAATTTTAAATATATTTTAAAAATAATTTAAGTTTATTTTACACACTTTAAGCATTATCGTAGCAATTTTCTTCAATATCGTGCAGCCCTAATTGTTAGTTGACCGACGGGTCATAAAGATAATTTATATTCAACAGAATTCCAAATCAACCCTGTTTGCTTTTCTTAATACATGAGTAAAATACACCTAAAACATTAATTTCCCTCAACAGGTACTCAATGAAACCTTGTCTTTAGCCAAGGTTACCAGGGAAACGGCAGGAATATACAAGTGTCACGTATCCAATTCAGAAGGGAACCTTACCTACACCACCCAACTTCAGGTCAAAGGTCAGCTACACACCACGTCTTGCCCACGTGGGCGAAGAAAGCCAGCAGCTTGTAAATAGGCTTGCAGGGTATTAAGTGTTTACCTTAAGCAGCATTTGGTATGAGAACATTGGAGTCGTTGATGCAGTTGGATTTGTGTGCATAGTCAATAACCTTAATCCCAGCTTCATATGGTTTGCAACTGGCTTGGTTCACATTAAGAACTGTTGTGGCTTCCATTTAGCTCAGAAAATATGAACTTTCTACTATGCAATGGCCTCTTTAAATCAGATTTGAAAGATTTTCAGCTCTAAATGTGTGTGATATGCACCATGAAAGATGATAAATATTAAGCAAATAAAATGCATCAATGAAAGTTCCTCAGTTGCATGATGATAAAGAATATTGTTTTTTTTTGTTGATCGCACAACTGCAAAGCGAATGCTAGCATTGCAATTCTGTTTTTTTCATACAGCATGTCATCTTCTGAGCATTGGACAACAGAATGCTATAGTATGTGGTTGAAAATCTAGACAGTATCTCGCATTAATTTTTTTTCACAGCATAAGAATTTAGAGTGACTTTTCTGGCAAACTGTAGTGTAATGAAACGGACAAACACTGCCCTCTTTTGGTGGTAGTGCTTAAACACAATGCATTTGGCACTTAAGCCTAAATCTCACCCCTGAACAAACAACCTCCTCAAATCCAGACGCCCATAAAAGCTGATTACATTTTATGCATTCAGTCTCACATGCATGCTTTTATGCATTCTTTTGCTTTCAACCAGGTCCTCCAATTATCATCATTCCCCCTGAGGACACCACTATGAATATGTCCCAGGATGCAATTCTGCAATGCCAAGCAGAAGCGTATCCTTCTAACCTCACATACGAGTGGTGGAAACAAGACCAAAACGTGTTTCACATTGAGTAAGTGACCTACGATTACAAGAGCTTAGATAACATTATTACACTGGAATTCTGATTGGACAATCACAGCATTCTGCCATCAAATATTATTGTATAATTAATGATGTGTTATTTTCACATAATTACAATCAAAGCTGAAAATGAAATATTAATTTATTTATTTGTTTAGTAGCCTCTAATTATTTGGGTTAATTACATTTATTAGAAATAATATTAATAGCATTTATTGTCATTGAACTGTGTAGTTCAGTTATGGACTACACTAAAAATCTTTACTTATGAAGTGTTGTCTGTGTGTCTTTGTTTTCTGTTTGCTGATGCATGTTTGTGTTTACAGAGTTCTGAAATCACGGGTAAAAATCCTAGTGGACGGGACACTCCTCATTTCAGGTCTTATACCTGAGGATTCTGGGAATTACACTTGCACACCCACCAATGGTCTAATGACTCCGCCCTCTGCGTCTGCCTACCTCAAAGTTAAACGTGAGTGCTTTGCAATTTATTGGTTCTAAATTATTTCCTTTTGAAATGTTAAAATCTCATCTTTATGTATGCCAGATAAAGACAGCAACAGAAGATTAAAGATTAAAATTAAAGGGGTCCTATTATGCTTTTACATGTTCAACTTTCTTTAGCGTGTAATGCTGCTGTTTGACCATGAAAAACGGCTTCAAAGTTACAAAGCACAAAGTCCCTCCAAAGGGAGTTTTTCTCTATATATATTCTTATTCTGAAACGGCTGAGTTGTAGCCTTGCGTTTTCTTCCAGGAGCGAACATGTCACAGTATTCCTCATTTAAATAATTCCCGCCAAAGCATACGCAAAATAAAGGGGAGGGGCCTGGTTGAGTTATTTAGTAGTGTTTTCCAAACACACTTGAAGCGCTACACCAATCACAACACACTGATTCAGCCGACCAATCAGAGCACATTGCACTTTTCAGAAGGAGGGGCTTTTCACTGAGACAGGAACTAAACAGAGCGTTACTGACAGACTGAGAACAGAGGAGCTGCAACAATGTAAAATATGTGAAAAATAATGTGTTTTTTAAACATTCAAGCATGAAAACCTATTCTTGTAGATGCCAAAAACAAGGCATTATAGGTCCCTTTCAATATAAATACCTGATTTTCTTAAAGACCCTGCACGAGTGGTTCGGATGCCCCGTGAGACTTATCTTCCCGTGGGAATGAGGGGAAAGATCGATTGCCCAGTTCAAGCCGAGCCCCCTATGCTGTATGTTAATTGGACCAAAGATGGAGCGTCCTTGGACCTGGAGCAGGTACTGTGTATATCATCAAGCATCTTATTTAATTATATAATAATTACATAATTTTATACTCTTCATCTTGATTGGTCAGTATCCAGGATGGATGTTCAATTCAGAGGGCTCAGTGTTCATAACTGCGGCAAATGATGATGCAGTGGGCATGTACACCTGTACAGCCTATAACAGTTACGGGACCATGGGCCAATCAGAACCTACCAAAGTTATCCTGAAGGTGAACACCATATCTCTAGAATGGAAAATAATTTGACAAGTCACCACATAGTGAAATTCATTATTAATGACTGACCTGACACCCGAGTTGCTGAGAATTTATTTGCAATCTGGTGGTCCATAGGACCCCCCCTCATTCCGTGTCTCGCCCCGTGCCGAGTACCTACAAGAAGTAGGTAGGGAGCTGGTGATACCCTGTCAACCTGAGGGAGACCCCGCCCCTAATATCACATGGATTAAAGTAAGTTGTTTTTTAGTTGTTTAATCCCAATAACCTTCAGATGACCATGATTTACAACTTGCCATTGCAAATATTTATATGTGTGTTATTTAAATGTGTGTATTTAAAGGCTAATATACTAGCAGACATGGATTTAAAGCCTTAAATGGTATAAACATGCTTCACTCAAGTTTCTTTCTCATCTGCTTTAGGTTGGTCCCGCCCCTCGCTCTCCGTTTACAGTCCTATCCAATGGCTCTCTGGTTCTGCGTCCACTCAGTAAGGACCACCAGGGGGCGTGGGAGTGTCTTGCCTCCAACCGTGTGGCCACTGTCAGTGTGGCAACCACGATTTTAGTGCTAGGTGAGAGGAACAGGGAATAGATGCCTGTTAATAAAAAGAACCCGTATTTACCTATAGAAAAACAAATGGGACAGAACTTAAATCTATTATCTGTTCTGTTTTCTTCAGGCACAAGTCCCCATGCTGTTACCTCCGTGTCTGTGGATCCAGGGATTAGTCAGGCCAATGTGTCCTGGGAGCCAGGCTTTGATGGAGGATACACTCAGAGATTTACTGTTTGGTAAGTGACCTCAAACTGAATGCATCAGCAGCACTAGATTTGTGTGTGTATCTTATTCAGTTATCTTTATTTTTTAGCTTTACTATCTGTGTACTGTTGTTGTCGTCTTCTGTCACCAAGACAAATTCTTGTTTTTTTTTTGCATTTTGTTCATTTAAATACACATAGTTGAAAGTTTAAAATACATATTAATTTGTTATATGTTATTTTTCTACTTTCAAAATGAAGAATCGTGTTCAGTACCATTGTCTTGCTGTATCATTGAAATGATTTTGAGAATCAATTAATTTTAGTACCATTTCAATCGACCACTGATTTTTTGAATTGTGACTATCATCATTTCTCTGTATTTATCAGGATAAAGCCCACTGTGAGAGGAAAACATGAATGGGCATCAATCCCTGTGCCAACATCGAAAACTTCCCTGCTGGTGACGGGTCTGCAAGCTGTCACTAGTTACCAGTTCAGTGTTCTTGCCCAAAACAAGTTAGGCTCTGGCCCCTTCAGTGAGATTGTCACCATTACGACACTGGGTGAGCACAATTTTTTTATATACATACAAATCATGCACTTTATGAAGTCTCCAATTAGCTCTATGCATACATACACATATATTATACATGGTAAGGTTTAGACTGTCTATAGTTTCTTTAACAGATCTATATTCCCTTATTTGATTCAAAGCATTCCAAGATTTGGTCCAAGATTTATGATGTAGCATACTAAGATAAACCCTATGTTTTTTTCATTGCAGCACCTCCAACAGACGCTCCCAGTGTGGTAACCACCATTGAAGTGTTGCTCCCTCCCACCTTGCTGTCAGCCAATCGTACATCACTGGGTGTTTTGCTCCAATGGGTGCCACCTCTAGAAGAGTCTCCACCATTAACTTCATTTGTACTTCTAGCAAAGCGGGGAAAGGGGGAGTGGGTCACTATAGACAGAGAGATTGCTGTCAACGTGACCGAGTTGATCGTACAGGGACTTGTTAAGGTAAAACGTTTGAAATATTGGGAAAATGGCAGCTTGGTGTTGAATGTCCCTATTCTATGCCATTCGTCTTCACTTCATGGTTCATTTTCTCTTCATTTATTTCCACAGGACTCCAACTATGAGCTGTGTCTTGTGTCTCGCAGAGACAGCCTGGTTAGTGTGCCCAGTGACTCAGTTGTCATCTCTACTGAAGGTGAGGCTAAATCAGAATGAGGCTACAGACTTAATAAATATAATTGAATATTAATATGATTTAATCTAATAAATAGTAGTGGTTCAGCAGGTCACAAAACTCACGGTTCAGATCATAGGTTTTTGGATAATTTTTTGGATCAGCAAGAAAAAAAAATGAAACCATATATACAGTATATATATATATATATAGGGGGGGGTGGGGTAACTTTGCTTTGCATTTATTACTTAAAGCAGACTTTAAGTACCCTAATACCACTGCAACTTACCTAACTAATGAAGTTCAAACATTATTAAATACAACAGTAAAATACAGTAATTACAAGCATGTAGATAAATACAATATAAAAAAGCTACAAATAAAGTAAGGTCTAACTGTAGTATTCATGTCAGGTATCAGAAATGTAATAATTAAATGTAAAATAACACTATAGTGTTCACTATATAAATTTAATATAGCTTAATCTTTGTTTAAGCTTGTTGTTTGAATAACATTAATGACATTGACTGTCACTTTAAGACCTACTGCACAGATCCAATATAATGATACACATCCAATTTCTTTCTCAACTCTTTACGTTCACTTAAGACAACGACTTGTGTTGACGACAGAACTTGCCTAGACAGGTATTTTGACATAATTTTGTGTGTGTCCATCCAAGTGCAAGGAGAGGCGAAAGAGGAATCAATCCAAAGATTTAAAAAACGAATTAAATTCTTTTTTGCTTCTTTTAGTGCTGGAATGGTTTAAAATCTATTGAATGTGTAAACTGGTAAGACAAAACACATACAAGTGATAAACTTTCACTCTATGGTGGTTAAACTTGCAATTAATCCGCGAATCACATGCGTGCTGAACCGTGGGGCCTGGTCTTTACGGATCACAGATCAACTATGTCCATCTAAACCCTAATAAATAGAAGGTTCAAGAAGTCAGAAATGTAATATTGGTATAAATTAATTATGTTTAATTGTTAATTGATTTATTATATTATTAGAAGGTAACATGTAATGTGTGGCCCTAAGGTATGGAGATGTATCCGGCAGCACCCAGTCTCCTGGCCTTTGTTCCTGAGCCCCTGCTGGCTGGTGTGATTGGGGGTGTGTGTTTCCTATTTGCTGCCATCATCCTTTCTCTGGTGACAGCCTGTGTTATGAACAATAGAAGGGGACAACGGCGAAGGAAAAAGAGAGATGGTAAAAGCAGTGATGAAGATTGCTGATTTTGAATATGAAATTTTTGTTGAACAAAGTACACCACTATAAAAACATCTTAAATCTTTTTGCATGCTCTTGAAGTCATTTGGGGCTGCAACATTCAGATACATGGATTGTGTACTTAATGAAGAGTTAATACATTACTCAAAAGACTTCAATTCCTTAAGGCCTTTGATGCATTATCAATCGCTGTGACCATTTAGACATTTAATGCCTCAAAGTCTGATACTTGACACATTTGAAGTGATGTATTTGTTCTCAGCCATCAGTGGTATTGTCATGCATGGCATCTCTGTTTTTGTTGAGGCTGCTTTTGTTTTTGGCACTTTGTCATCTTATGACTCATTATCTGTGGCATGATATGAACTTTGCACCCTCCCCACCATTTCAGATATCCCCTCTGCCTTCCAGAAGAGTTCGTCTCCACAGTAAGTGTCCTTCCTTGCTATGCATGTATCATTCCTATGCTTCTCCATCTTTGTCACTGTACTACAATGGGTTTTTGAAATGACAACCTGAAGGGATGATACATTTGTTTCAAACATCTCTCTATTTGTTCCCTAAATGTTCACTTGTCTTCTTTCTCCTCAGAGCTCACTCGCCTTCTGACAGTCCCGACAGTGTGCTGAAGTTAAAACTGTGCCCTCCTTTAAACTTCTTCCCCAACTCATCCTCTTCTGATCGCTCAGACCGTTCCTCCTTTGATAAAGGCAGCCGCAGTGAGTACCAGGATCAGAGAAAGCAGCTCCTGTCCTCATCCTCTCCACCTCCACGCTACACCCTGTGTGAGAGCCACTTTGGTGGATCTCCCTCGCCCACATCTGCTATTGAGTCCATAGCCAGAAGTCCTGATGGCCGCTTCGTTATCCAACCTGACCTAGAAAACTCCATACCAACCCACATCAAAAAGAACCTCAAAAAAGAATTCCCACAATCACCTGGTAGAGGGAGTAACGATGGAACTTTAAAAGAGTCCAACAAATCAAATCCTGTAAGTTCAGAGAGGGATGGACAGAGAGAGAATCTGTCAGCATTGACGGTGGACCCTCCAGACCCAGAGAGACCCCATCACTCCCCTGGCAGGGTGAAGGCAATGGCCAGAAACTTTTCCCGTCATGGCTGCTTCTACTCTGATGATGAGCAGGGCTGCTCTGAGGCCTTGTTGGAGAAGGCCAGTTTTTATTCAGACTGCAGCGAAAAGAGGGTGAGTGACTCACTAAAAAAATGCCGGAGTGCCAGTCATAGGGAGGACATATTTCCCAGCTTAACCAGGAGAGCCCGAGCTTTGGAGAGAGAGAGGCTGCTCCACCAGACACAATACCTGCCAATCAATGGAGACAGCCAGCTGACAGGGGACAGCACTATGGTAACTCAACTGGATGGTGAAAGAGAGAGGGACAACTTAAGCAAATGTTTAAAGCTGGTGAAGGAACGTGAGCAAATGGAGAGGGAGCTAGAACACTATACGGCCAGCCGAAGGGTACAGGCATATGAGCAACAACAGAGGCGGGCCAAGTCTGCAAGTCCCTTAAGAAAATGGACAGGTGATGAGTTTGAAGACCCTATTTGGAAGCCCCAAGATATACATTTACGACAAAAAAACAGACCCAGAAGCCTGGCCCAGCGTGTATCGGACTATAGGAGGGGCTGTTATTTTGGCAACACCAGTAGTCCCATGGAAAGACTTCCCTCTTCGTCTTCCTCACACATCCAGTGGGACATAAGCCCTGTGACATCCCCCACCAGCCTGGTGCCAGTGCAGAGCCTTTCTGAAGGGAACACACCTCATTCACTCTACCCTCACACACGTCAACAAGGCATTGCCGATCTAGAAGATTCATTGGCAACAGACGTCTCTCGTTCACCAGCCACACAATATACCTCTCTCTCACTTTTCTCTCCTACCAGGGACATACCCTCTCCCAGTAAAACCAACCTGAGTGGGGCACAAGCTAGACACCCGGAAAGTCACCTGGAAGAGGAGCAGGAGCTACCCAACAGGACTTTAGTTCAGGAAAGTTGGTTGCAAGAAAGAAAAATGGAAAAAGAGGCTCCAGCATTTAGATCAACATCCCCTGCTCGCTTGAATCCTCAACCATCTGAGCTGCACCAAATGGTGGCAGGAGGAGATACTAGTCCTAACCGACATTTCCTTGATCCCATGATTCAAAGCGTCACAGACACAGAGGAAGTAAGGTTCGTTCAAAAAGACAAACTGAGTCATAATCCATCAGGTTGCTCTACATTGCCCTATGATCATCAGAAAGCAGGAGCAAAAGGAAAAGTGATAGTAAGTGGTAATTCCAGCTCCATATTGCCTTACAATGAGCAAGAGAAAGAGGGTATCAGGGCTCGATCCCGAAAGAGTGACAAATGTGTTCTCAGTGAAAGCCCTAGTCGAATATCACACCTGACCCTGTTGGAAAATGAGACAGGAAGTGATCAGTCAAATTTATCGAGAATGTCAGAATCAATGAAAGCTAAGCTCGCTCCCCAACCAGACCGGATGTCCCCACTGCAAACCAGCACTATCCTGGAATACCTGAGTCTTCCGGGTTTCATTGAAATGAGTGTAGATGATCCTGCAGAAGTGACTGAGCCTTCAGAATCTGTTGAACCCAGTGTTGAGCCAGAAACTAGGGCACTGTTAAGAGATGAGCCTGACGTTGTACCCAAAATTTGGGAAAAAGATGGTCAGGAGCACTCTGGGACCAATATTAGTCATCCCAATGGGGCTGTTCATGACCACAGAACCCTGAACGTACCAGTGGGACACCCTAAACCTGGAAGTATTCCGATTTCTGACCCTCGTTCACAATTAGAGGCACAAGATACATGTGTTAAATCAGGCATCTCAAACACAAACAAGAAAGGTTTCTCACCATCTAAAGAAAAGGAAAAGAGTTCTGAGCCTTTGGTTTCTCAGAGTTTAGGGCCTCAAAAACAAGACGTTACACAGCATGGTCAAGCACAGACATTAATTAACACGGCTAAAAGCATGGCAGCAATTGTTTCCAAATGTCAAGACTCTATATCTGAACAATATCAAAGATATCAGGCTCAGGGTGACCGGACAAACATGATGTCCTCACGGATCTATCCAGGTCCTATGCCTTTCATGAAGAAATCAGTCAGCATTGGTCCCTGTAGGACCCTCTCTGGAGTCGGGCAACCACGTCAATTCCTTAAGAAGTCCATTAGTTTAGGTTCTAGATGGGAACATTTTGAAAATCCAAGAGCTTATATATCTGAGACTTGTTACAGGGATAAATTTCCCCACCCAGATATAAGGCTCAAATCTTACAGTCTGGGTCGTACCCCTGCACACTACTATCCCATGTCTGGCCCATCATGGCGAGGGTCAGTGCCCTGTCAACCTCCTACCAGCTACAGTTTAGAGAGACGTAAGCATATTGAGAGATCTGACATGACACCTCCCTACCACACACCTGTTCCCTCAGTCCCAGATCCACCACAACACATGGAATCGTCCCTTCCTTCCAGGCGAGAGTCAGATCCACGTCGACAGGCAGCGGTCTTTCAGGATTTCTCTAGGTGGCCACTGACTTATCAGGAAACACTTAGGTCAGTTCAGCATAAGTATGTCCCACAAGAACCTCCTCGACCTTTTGTTCCACCCAGATCAGTGGCCAGGGTGGACTACCTGCAACCTGCAGAACACAGAAGGTATCCACCAAGGCCTTTCCTCCCCAGAGGTTACAGCTGGCCCTCACCATATCATACATCCTTCCCTCTACGAGAGCAAGACATTCCGAGAGAGGTGGACAAAGGGATGGGTGCAGTTAGGGGCTGTACAGAGACAGAAGGCCGGGATATAAGAGGTGATGGGGGCAGAGCCAGTTACGCCAGCCAGAGCAGTGGAAGGGGTAGTGTGGGACCGTATGGTCACCTACGCCAGTCTCTCTCTATCACTCCAACCTTACTCAGCTCACCAGAGACCACCGAAGAGAGCGAGAGGCTCAGGACAGATAAAGACCTGAGAGAACGGAGGTCCAAAAGGTGAAGCTGATACACATATACATGAGGCAAGACCTCAGCACAGACAAACTAGAATAGTCCCCAATGTCTTATTTTGCTTATGTACAAAATGACAGTGATATAAATGTGTATAATCTCACTATGTATTGTTGCATGTGTGTGTGTAGAAGAAATACCTCAGTAGATGAAAGTTATGAATGGGATGCTGCGGAACACTCTGTGGATCTCGACATCCTGGAGGCCATGAAGATGGAGCGGCCCCATGCAGGCTTTGGGCGAGGCAGGGAATTTAGGCAAGAACGCCCCCGCTCCACCGCTGGCCTCCAGGACTTCCCGAGTAAACGTAAGAACACTTGAGCTTGTCTGTTTATTTCCCACATCAAATATAATGGCAAATTAAGTTTCCCCTGAACTTTATCCGTCCTCCCCCTCCTCCCCTCTCCTCTCAGGCCTATACACCATCAGCCCTCCCTTAGTGTCCCAGCCTCCTCAGCACCGGTATGGTCGTTCCCTCAGTGAGGCTCGCTTCAATGCCCTGCGACAGGAGTTCCAGGAGTACCGAAGAGCCCAGGAATCCTACTCCCGAGACCCCTGCACCCCCCCTGACCCAGACTCTGACTCCAGCTCCGCATTGCTCTGAAAACCTTACCTTGGTCCGTTACCTCCCTTTGACCAATCCGTATTGAAGTTTAACTTGTTTTAGCTATGGATTTTTTTTATATTTACCTTTGTAGGGACAAATGTCCACAGAGCTGATGTTTGACTTACAGTACATTGTTTGACAGTACAAAATTCTGAAAAGTGCTATATTACAATTTGGCCTCAAGTACAGGATTATGCTAGCAAAATGTTATAAAATGCCTCACTTATTCCCATGTTAAATTCAATTTAAAGCCAGAGTTTTATTTGGTCCTTATGTAGGCAACTAACTATAATCCCTGTATTTATATTTCCAGAGCATCCCAAGGAAGACGACAAATTGGTTTTGAGTAAAAACCTAACAAATCCTGAGAAAGCAAAGGATCCAGACTTAAATATCATTGACCAGCTTTGATGTATAGTCATTATTGTCATTACGCTGTAAAGGTGCGTTCAGCTCCTTCTGAAGGTTTTCCAAACTTGAAATATGTATATTATGTGGAATTTAGTTTTTTGTATCACTGTCTTTCGTTCACATTCTCTGTCTAGACTTAAAAGACGAGCTTTCATAAATTACAGTTTTACTGAAATGTATGATTGTTTTTATACAGGTTTAATAAATGAAATTGAACATCCATTGTGGATAATGGACACTCTAGAAATATAACTACTTTCAAAGGGTTTTGTTACATTCTCCATTCAGCCGAACCAAAATAACAGTATAGCATAAAGTCTGCTTTGACAATCAGATACTGCATCCAAGGAAACGTACATTTCAAGCAAATGAAATGTATAATGTTGTATTTTACATATACAGGCGTACATGTATATATGAATATAATGTTGCTGTGTTTGTTTACCATGTGTATATTTGAGCACCATTCATCTTGGAACTGAATTAATTTTAAACCCTTTGTCATTATAATTTAAAGCAAAAATGAAGTGCCAACATTGAGTTAAGAGCTTAGCTGCCTTAACTCTCAATCAAACTCTCCTCGCAATTTATTTGTACTCTTTACTGTAATTGACTTTCCCAAACAGACATTTTTTTGCAGCTAGCTCACTTAATCTTCTGTATTTGTTTTGCTTTAATGCAAAGAACTGTGGATGTATAAAATGGCTTAAACAAAAACATAGACAGCATCTTGGCACATGGAAACGTGGATCTTGGCATCACTCTTGGTCAGTGTGTGCTTAGCGATGTAAATATATTTTTTAATTCGTTTTTTTTTTTTTTTTTTTACAAATGTTCATGAATGTTTTGAGAAAACATTGATCTATCTTATATTTAAGATGCTGCTGTACATTTTTGTAATACATTTAAAGGTTTTTTGACAGAATAATTTTGGTTTTGTAAAAAAAAAAGTTTTATGTATGTTCTTATATTTGTTTTTTATAAATGTTGTCACTCATTTTTGTATGATTTGTAAAATAAAATGTTCCACTGAGAAATGTTATGTTTGCGAGAGGTTTCTGTGAACAATCATCTACTTCAAAAATAATAATAAAAAAAGTATATGGTATGGCTAGTCTACATGTACAGGGGTCTGACACCAACATTGCTATAGACCTTATGCACAAGATAAACAAGCTGTCTGAACTTCCGTTTTTTTGCGGTAGCTCTGTATATTTCTATGGCATCGCTGTCCAAGAGTAATTGGCAAATTGTGGAAATCGGAAGACAACACAACATACGTAATGCTGAAAAGGGGCGGGCCTATATAAGGTCTATAGGCTATACAAAACATATTACAACACAGGAGTTGCATTGCATGCTTTTTTATTTTTTTTTTTATTAATGGATTTACTCTCTGTATGTCCACATAAAAGCGGATCGGGTAAACCCAAAGTTAAGTGTGAAAGCCTTCTGGTGTCTTGCATCCCACGAGAATCACTTGGCAGTCATACGCATGACGTGCTTGACCATGTTCCCGATGCCATCAAAGATGTAATGGTAGTGGTAGTCGGTCTCCCACATGAAGGTTGGAGTGCTGATCACCTTGTTTTTCTCGTCCACATAGGCCTCGTGAGATGGGCAGTTAAGGGAAAAATAATGTTTTTTTATTTATAGTTGACATGCCTTTAGAGTTGCAATGAGTTCTTGCATCATTTAAAGGCACATTTAAAGTTTTAAACTAATAATGTTTCTGGTAAAATCTGTTAAAAATGACAAAAGCTCATCTCTAGAAAACTTTGTCTCAGTGAAAGGATATGTAAGGTTCGCGGGTGTTGTGGCGGGCCCCCATGCTCTTGACCGCCTGCACCATGCTGGTGTTGGGCCAGCGGCCCCAGCGGCTGGTCTCGTCACGTTCGTAACCCATTGTGACTTCCAGACTCGGCAGCACTCGGCACGCCAGGAGAGGAGCCATGCTGGACAGACTGAGCCAAAGAGAGCCAGATTCAGCTCAGGTGAAAAATGTTTAAACATTTGAACTGAATCATATTCAAATATACAGCAGAGACCACTATTTTACATTTTTGTAAATGAACATTTGTCATGACATAACAATTTGAGTGAAAAATGTAGATGAAGCAAGGACATCTGATCCGTCTAACCAAAAGAGTTTATGTGATCAGGGTCACTAATTTGATTAGTGACCTAGAAACGGTGTGGAATCCTAGATAGTTCTCCTTCACCCCTCGGTATATGCACTATATACAAGGATTCAATTCAGATATTCACAGTTTTAATATTTTATAGTCGGGTACCCAATGGGCTTGCGCGCGCGGTGGAACTCCTTCATAACTCTTTCCACATCATTATTCAGCTTGCAGTCTTTACCATCTTTGCTGAAGGTGGACCTGTGAAAGTCAGCAGAAATGTTTAATCATCATATTAGAAAGGTATTAGAAACTTTTTAGCAATAACAATTCAGAAAAAAAAAAAAACCTGCTTGTTTGTCTTTCCCAGCTCATATCAAGCAAACACGTCTTGGAACCTTGAATTCAGCATATTATATCAAATGGTGAGTATAAAAAGGTTCTGAAGTGCATTGGGCTCAGACGTGGATTAGTCTCATCAATCGCCTGTATTTCCACTTGGACTTAACCATTTGTTTGCTAACAGTGAAACATAATAAGAGGATTTTCGCTCCAGGAATAGTGATAGATCTGGGGTGACAAACAATGAAATAGCCAATCCACATGTAATCTGAGGGTCATCAAAGTTTAAGTATGTGCAATGCACTTCTTTTGGGATGCATTCAATTTCTTTTTAAAAAAGATTTATATTTGCTTTAGTATAGACCCTCAACTATAAGACTGTGTCTCTCACAGGTTCTTGACTATTCCGTGGCCTCCAGGGAAGATGACAGCATCAAAGCTGTTGACGTCCAGTTTGGACAGATCGTTCATCTGCATCGTGCCCTGACCGTGGCTGAATCGAGCAGACTCCATCATCACGTTCCTGCAGAGAGGGAACAGTTTGCTATCAGCCATGGTACTTGTGAATGATGACTATGTTCATGTTTAAATGCTACTTCAAAGGATACCATGGTACACATCCAAAAATCATTGGTTAACATGATGCTTCCATGGTATGTTTTGACACTTTTTTTTGTTATAGAATGGTCATTTGAAAAGCTGTGTAATTATAATATTTCATGATACTACCTGTTGTCACTTGTAGAGGGCTGCATCTTCATGTGGTCCATGACGTGCATTTGCTGCTGGCTTGGAGCAAAGATCTGAAAACGGGCTCCATTACGGCTCAAGTGGTACATGGTGCTTTAAAGAGACATACAGCAGTGTGTATTCATCACAACTCTCTAGAATACTGGATGCTGATTGGTCCAAAGCAGGATTCTGTGTTCAAATACTTTTTATGCTCAGACGCTGAACTTTACATTTGACCAGGTAAGTTAGACACATCACTATAAATCCCTTCAGCTCAAATCAATATTTATTTGGTAAGTAGTCTTGTAATAAGAAGGATAATGTGCAGTCATTATCTCTTAAATAAAGTCCTGATGACCCTGTCAAAGTTTATTTTGTGATAATGACAAGGTGACTGTACATTATCCCTTACATAATAACCCTAACACAGATCAATAAAGATATTATGATAACAATAGGGTTCCATTTGTTAACATTAGTTAGTAACAATGAACAATAATTGTAAAACCTTTAATAATCTTAATGTTCATTTCACATTTTTGCTAGTAATACATTATTAAAATCAAAAGTTGTATCTGTTAATATGACTACAGTAACATATGTATTGCTCATTGTTAGTTAATGTATTAACTAATGGGACCTAATTGTTACTTAAGTGAATATGACCATTTTTAAGACATCACTATAAATATTTGTAAAAAAAAATATTGCTCATTGTTAGTTTATGTTAACAAATGAGATAATGACCGTAAATGAAACTTGTTTTAAGGAGGCCTCTATGTTTTTACTGTTAAAAAAGACCAGAATAATGATTAAAGGAAGTGATGTTTTGAAGTGTACACTTGCTGTATACTTACTACGCGGCCTCATGGACGTCAGTTCCATCCCACCAACCACAGCCTGAGAAAACCTTCAACAGCAGATCCAGTCACATGTTCAGAACCAAACAGAAACTCAATACCAAATGCTGTGTTTGTGGCATTTTGTGTTCTTACCACGGCGATGTTGGTGTTGCCCCAGTTCCCCCAGTCTCCCCCATGATGCACCAGGCAGGCGGGTTGGCGCGCCAGCATGGTTGCTGCCTGCTTGGCGAGGATTGCCCGTGATGCCAACATGATCACACTGCTGAGTTTCGAGATCAACCGAGCGACAGAGAGTTGTGCAGACTGAACTCAGTGCGTCCGATCCTGCTGCATGCCAGGCCCGGCTCTTTTATACTGTTTTATATGTTGCATGTGGGACGTCACTCTGTAAGCTACGTTTCTGAGAAGATAAGAGACTTTGTCTGAGCAACCCTTTTCCTTTCTTCATTGCTTATCTAATAATACCTTCCTCAATTATCTTATTACCTTAAGTCATTTGGTCAACACCTGTTGATGCTTTGCTGGGGCTGCGGGAGTTTACCTGCATTTACCTCCTTAAACAGTCTGTCTGACCCGTCTGACCTGTCGCCTCACTCGCACCACAGGTGTTTATTTGCTTGATTTAATTATAATCAATTTTGAAGAGGCCTAGTCTTGTCCAAAATGTCCCCACAAAGATTAATTTTTGACCTTGTGGGGACATTTCTTGGTCTCCATGAGGAAAACAGCTTATGAATCACACTAAGTGATGTCTTTAATATGTAAAAATGCAGAACGTTTCCTGTCATGGGTAGATTTGGGGTTGGAGGATAGAATAGACCATTTGTACAGTATAAAAATCATTATGTCAAAGGAAAGTGCCCATAAAACATGGAAACCCAATACTGAATTCAGTTGTAATTGAATGAGATAGTGCCCTCTAAAACCCATTAGTTAACAGTAATACTGTGTGGTGTCTGCAGGGATCCCGGGCAGCGATCCAATGGGTAGTTGTAGCCATCAGTTAAAGATCCTATAGGACACACTATTAACCTTCTCAACGTCCAGATTACACTAGTTCACGTATAGTTCGTCTCTGTGAAAAGTCCAGGAATAGGCACAAACTCTCTGACCTTTGGTGCAAACGCCTTCAGATTCCTCAAGCACACAGTTTTAGGAAAGAGAACTGTACAAAAACACGTCATAAAATGTTGCTGTTGCATTTATTTAAAGAGACTTATTATCAAGGAAATGTCACATCAAATCAAGGTAAAAAGTTGTTTTAAGAGATTTGATTTAAAGCTGTGATGTATACATTGTGTCTGTGTCTGTCTCTGACTTTGTGGACCTTCCTGTGGATGGAAGGTCAGGCAGCTTAGCTCTCGTCTCAACTTTGACATTTGGCTGCTTCTCTGGAAAGATTCTTATGTAGTTCGTTAGGGAATCAAACATGATCAGCAGCCGCTCACTCGTTCCTCATGTGTAGATGTCTGTGTGAGGGAAAATACATATTTCCTTCAACTTCTTTTAGAGAGACTGACATAAAGAAGAGACCACTATACTGTATAGCATTTTCATGAGGGGAAAAAAGCCTGACATGATGGCTCGATGAAAGAAGTGGGGCGGTGTAACCCTCACTGTAAAGATCACGCTCCACTTCATCATCATCAGCATCAGCAGTGTAAAGAGTTCACCGTTCTTCTGAGACGTGTTTTGTGCACGTCTTGCGCTCTCCTCTGCCGCTCTGACATGGCGCCGCCGCCTGAATTGCGTTTGATGGCTGGTAGAATCACAGTTTCTCCTTTACTGGCTTGACTCGGGTGCCTGGGGTGAAAAAAAATAAAATAAATCAGTTTCAGATTGTTTCACTGATATGAAATAGATGGTGATGTGAATAGAAAAGTAAATCCTACTGTTTCTTTGGCAGTGGTTTGAGAGGTAGTTTTGGTAAATGCTTGAAAACTTCACCCCTAAAAGAGAATCAAAATATGCAAATAAAGTGCAAATGATTTTACAGATTGACTCTGAATAGGTTAATAGTAGGGCTGCACAATGTATATATCGCGATATGCATATTAGCATCAGCTTGCAATAACTGGGGTCATGAATAAAAGACAAAGAGAAAATCACTCACAATTCATACAGTGAAAACTAAGCCGTGTTTTATTTTTACATTTGATTATTCAGTTTCTGTTGTTAAATAACCCTAATGTAGGATAACCTGAACCCCTAAACCCTGTGGTTTACACTGATGTTAAAATAACACTTCTTATGCCACAGTAAAACACTGCTGCAAAAAATAATGTGAAACATGTATGTAGGTTATATAATTTTAAATTTATTTAAGTTTATTTTACAAACTTTAAGCATTATCGTATCGCATATCGAATATCGCAATATTTAATATCGTGCAGCCCTAGTAAATATAAGTATATTATGATATAATTAAATAATAGAGTAACAAGGTGAATCTTACAAGAACATGTCCAGGTCAAATTTCACCCAAAATCAAAAGAAAATAAATTGGATAAACTAAAATCCTGTTTTAGGAGCATTTTTTTGACAATCCTGTTCAGAAACAATGATTTGGGATTATTATTAGTAGTAGTAGTAACATTATTATTAGTCAAAATATGCATTATGTGTAGTTCCAATTGTGCTTTACAAGTTAAATGATAATTATAAAATTATTATTTTTTAACTGAGATTTCAGGCAAAATATATTTTTTTATTTATTTTGTAAATGAAAATGTATTTTAAGAAATCATAATAAAAAAAAACATATTTTTAAAGAAACTAATTTTTATATATATTTAAACTATATTAAACTTTATTTCATGCCATTGGATTATTTATTTTCATGACAATCCTGTTCAGTGTTTTTGAATCCTGGCTTAATCATTATTATTAAAATCAGAGTCTGCATTATGTATACTTCCAATTGTGCTTAATATATATGTATATATATATATATATATATATATATATATATATATATATATATATATATATATATATATATACACACACATATATATATATATATATATATATATATATATATATATATATTTATTTATTTTTGTGTGTGTGTGTGTGTGTGTGTAAAATCTCATTTTTTATTATTTCTTTCTCTAGATTTTGGAGTGAAATATGACCAGGGTATTTTGGTGAGCAGAATAATGGTGCACCTGCTGTTGTCAGAGAGACAGGCTCTTGCGAGAGAGAAAACTTCAGCGGATGATTTGTTTTTGGAGGCGATGTCTCCGAGGAGCGTCTTGATCCTCAGCAGCTGAGTGAGGGAACATGAGCGTCAGGTATGAACACATGAATGAGAACAGACATGATGAAGACATGATGCTCCTGACCTCCTGACACTGCGAGGTGTTGGCGTGATAGAGCTGCCGGATGATGCCCTCACACTCCTTCAGCGTGGGGGTTCGGGGATGCTGGGACAGACCGCGGGTGATCCTGAGAGGCAGAAGTGATGTGACTGCACCTCCTCTTCCCGCCTCTGAGCTGGAGCGGGTCACAGCAGGAGAACGTGTCATTTATTTGCTTAAGTGAGGTCAGATGATCACAGATGCTACAGTAAGTACCTGATGAATCCACACTGGGAATTCTCCTCGGCTGAACCGTCAGTGCTGGATTTTGAGGAATGACCGCTGGACCGTATGGACTCTGTGTGGATCACACGGCTGTCAGTTCGCAGTGAACAACAGTACAGGTTAAGAAATAATCCCCCGGTTTCACAGACAAGGCTTAAATCTAGTCCCAGATTAAAAATGCATGTTTGAGCTGTTTTAAATTAAAGCAACTTGCACTGATATATCTTAAAATATGCCATTGTTTTGTCTCAAGATGCACACCAGTAATGTTTTTTTCTAAGGCACATTTATAAAAGCTACTTAAATGCTCTAATCTATCTATAAATTACAGAAACATCTGTCTGTCTGTCTGTCTGTCTGTGTGTGTGTCTGTGTGTGTGTCTGTCTGTCTGTGTGTCTGTCTGTCTGTCTGTGTGTGTGTCTGTGTGTGTGTCTGTCTGTCTGTGTGTGTGTCTGTGTGTCTGTCTGTCTGTCTGTCTGTGTGTGTGTCTGTGTGTGTGTCTGTCTGTCTGTGTGTCTGTCTGTCTGTCTGTGTGTGTCTGTTAACCGCGTCTGTCTGTCTGTCTGTCTGTCTGTCTGTCTGTCTGTTAACCGCATATCTCTCGAACCGTTAGTCTGATGGATTTCAAATTCGACAGGTGTCTTGCCACGGGCACGAGTAAGTGCAGTGCCAAGTTTGACGTTGTTTGGATGAGAAATGCTAAAGATATCGTTAAATATATCATTTTTAAAAGGATGTGGTTTAAAAATAAACATTCTGACATAAACACTCTGTCAGCTACACTGTTTACTTCTGAATATTATAGTTTGGTTCCTTCTGAATATTATAGTTTTCTTTACCAAGAAACCAACAATTACTAAAAACACACACAAAAACTGATTTTGCACAGGCACTTTGCACTGCTCCCTGAATCGACGGATGTGGATGTAATTCATTGTGGATGTAATTCATATTCATTTGTGGATGTAAACTGAATCTATAAGTCAGCTATGCTGTTTACTTCTGAATATTATATTTCATTCTGGTGCGCTTAACGTTATCGCTACTGTGTAATAGTAGCCTATGCTATTCACCAACTAAACATATCCTATTCAATGCGTTCACAGTCTCTTTCACGGCCATCATTTGTAGTAACCTAGCCTGCTCCCTGAATTCAATGCGTTCACAGTCTCTTTCACGGGCACCAAACCAACAATTACTAAAAACACACAAAAACTGATTTTGCACGGGCATTTTGCACTAGTTGAACTATTGCCTAATCCTGGCTTAATCTAAGCCCTGTATGTGAAACCATAAATTTGATCTTTCCTATGCACAAAGTGAGTATATATTATGAATATGGTTATGAAAAATTAGGCTTGATGAAACATATTCTACCTTTTGGAGAATGTTCATGTTCCATAACCATCTGATACTGTAATTCTGTAAAAGAGAAACTTAATATGCAAGTCTGAATATGGTACGAGAGCTCAAACAAAACACGTTTGCTTTTAATCAGAAAGACAGCCAATTTGCATCTTCATTACATTTTAATTGGTTATGTAAAATGTAAGAAAACACATTATACTTAGACTTTGCATTTACTTATATTAAAATTTCATGTCAATATATTTATTCAAGTTATTTTTGTCCCTCATTTTTGTTTCAACTCACATTTCCCCCTTTAAATATAATGGTTTGTTCTGTCTAACATCATGACAGAAGTAAGTTTGTCTTACAGCCTTTATCTGTATTTATGCACATATATTGGCCTCATCAAACTCAATATTTCAATTGTTATGGGGAAAAAAGTCACATTGATGATTTTAAAGGTAGGGAAGGCAATTTTTTATAAACACTTTTTGTTATATAGGTTGTAACTTTCTTCACATCCTGATAGCAATCAATAATAGAAGTGGTCTAAATATTAAAACTTCTGTGGAAGTCTCAGGACCAAAAAATATTCGTCCAATCATTGCATTCGGTCCGATCAACCATCAACAACGAAATGAATCTGCAGCAGTCAGGTGGTATGGGTCAGTGCTCTGTAAGTTGTTTTTGTTCATATTATTGTAATGTTATGTGCTTTGAGACATGAAGTAGTTTAATGCAGTTTCTGGTGACGCTTTGCAGACTGTGCTGTGCGCGTTCATGGAGGTTTTAAAGGAGGCGTGGCTTTGCTGAAGGGAGGGTGAGATCTCATGCTTTCAAAGCTAGCTCACCATTACTAGCCTCCCCAAAAAGATGGTCTTAAGTGCAAATGGCACTATTTTCATTTTCTGTCCCATTTATGCGTAAGCTGAAGCAGAATGCAATGACATACCTTTATTAACACGCTTCAGATCTTCCATTTCTGCATGCAGTCTCTCCAGTGTGTCTGTATGCTGTTGTTGGAGGAACAGAATATCTTTCTCCAGAGAGGCGATGCGCGTGTCGTGAGCATCTGTCCTGGGCTGAGCCGCTGGTGCTTTAGGGCTCCTGATGGCCACAGATGGAGATCTGACCATACAGTCACTAGAAAGAACTCTGGGGTATCTCACCCGGTCCAGATCTCGAACCCTGGACCAGCTGGGCAGGTTTCGCAGGGGTGGCAGATTACTGGTGGACTTGGTGCTGCTAGAATATTATAATAATAATTCATAGATTTTTTGGCTCATGCTCTTTGTTCATACAAACTATATGGAACTAACGTTAAGTCCACCTACGTAAACAGGGCACCAGCATTTTAAAGCTGGAACTTATTTATGTAGTCAATTTATCTCGCTATTAAGCACGCTATACAAGTCAGTTCACTTATAAAGCTAATTTACAGCTTCCTTTTCCTAAAATGTATAATATGTGTCTGCCCTCATTTACATACAACATACCTCGTAAGCGATATTGCATCAGCCATCATTCGTCATCCTTTTCTATAAAAACATTAACTAAATTAAGAGCATTTAAACGAGTATTTCTTAAAATTAAGGTCATTTATGTCGTTTCAGGTGAAATGCCGGCGGTGTTGCTTCCCGGATGAATCAAACGTTGCTATGGCAACCGCGCGCTTCGACGTGCACACGCATTGAGGAAACAAACATGCACGCACACAGTTTCGAATTAATTTTTTCTCTTTATTCTCCATGTAAGTAAACGTATTTCTTTAAATGAAACACAAGAAGGGAAATGTAAAATAATCAAAAACACAAAAACCACCAGATTACTAAAAATAAAAAAAGTGAAATCTGAACAAGTACAGTCCATTTATGCAACACAAGTGCAGTATCAAATTCCATGCAGTGATTTTATCAAAAATAATCAGACCAGAGCAAAAGCTAGACAAGTAATTTGGGGATACAATCTTGATCAAATGTGTTAAGACTCTTTCATCAGAACATCCTCGCGCTCACACTAACACTATCAAAACACACCAAACACAATTGCACTAAAAAACAAAAATAAAATCCAATTAATACAGAACAAACTTACGATGTGATGTTGGCAAACCTGAACGCCTCCAAATTACAGGTACATAAAATATTTGCTTTCTAGTTTCTTTGAGAGTCTATGTCAACCAGATAATAAATAATAAATAATTTGTCCATCTATCTTGGGTATTTGTGGCTATATGTGCGTTAAAATAACATTACAATAACTGATTAAAAGCCTATTGAAATTATTTTTAATAATGTGATGGGGTGAATCCAGAAGTGTGCAGATATGGCAGCATCTGTGGGCTACTGATAAATTCAAATAAATAAAAGGATACATTGATACCTAGCATGATTTAAAAAATGATTATTAATTGTTTTTTTGTTTTTTACAAAGGAACGTGTCTATAAATGACCACTTGAAAAACAGGAACAAAAGTCAAAAGTGCAGCTTAACATTTGGAAAACATGATAAACCTGTGAAGAATATGGAAAATGTGATAAACCTGCGATGAGGCAGAAAAAAAGATACCTTTGGATGATTATACAGACTAATTCTGCACAGTTTAGGCTCCAGTAAACGCATCTTCAACAAACATGATGCCGAGATGCTTTGCATCCTTCAAGTCTTCAATCAATAATAAAAGCGTGGCAAAAAAACTTGTTTCAAAGTAGATCTGTGTGGGTTTTTACTGCCAGATACATGCAAACTACTGCAAGATGAATTCAAATGGAATTCTACAAGCAATGCCATAATTACTCTCTTTGATTTCTTCCATGCACGCAAGCTCTGTCTGCTGAAGTAAAACGCTCATTTAAATGTGTGCATGGATATGGGCATTCTGCATGATCTGGAATACTGAATATATATACAGTATATATTCATTTTTGATGGGGCACCTAAAATCTGAGCATCATTTCTTTGTCTGAAGGCCAAAGGTGGCACGTGAAGAAGACAGGAGTGGCGTTGGGCAGCGAACACGCGGGAATATGGCGATCAGGGTGTGTAGGCCGGTGGAGGCTGGAATTGGTTGGTAATGTCGTAGTCAACTGGGTATGTTTCACTGCTCTCCTCCATCTCGGAGAGGAGCTCCAGGGCTTGCTCCTCCTCCTCAGTGGGGTAATGACGGAGCAGGTTTGCCGCTGTGGCTAAAATAGAGGCTCCGCCTGCACCGGCCACCAGGTAGAAGCTGATGGCGAAAGTGACGTAGATGAGCGAGCCGTGGTACTTCTTGTGCTGCTGCTGCAGGGACAGAATCAGTTCCGAGGCCCAGTAGCAGAAGCCGATCACTGTCGCGCACTGGAGCACTGGAACACACAGATTCATTAAAAGGGATATTTCACTGCTAGAAAGATGAATGTGTATTTAAATTGGGTCGTTTATGTAGCAGAAATGTGAAATTATTTTAGAAGTTGGTGCCTTCTAGACTGAGAAAAGCCAGAAAATGTATTTTTGGCTCATGTGGATGAAAGACAACAACTCCCAGAATGCACTTGCTTCGCTGCCCTATGAGGACACTCCCAAGCCACGCCTACCGGTTACAGAGGGCAGTGTCGGGAGAAATGACACAACTAGGCTACTAGTCGACTCGAAACTGAAAATACGGCGTTGTATCGTGAGATCCCCCTATGGGCGGGTTGAGGACATGCGGGACAAGCTCCTCCTACTGGCTGGAGTCTCTCGCCTCTGCACAAAAAAGCCTCTGATGAAGATAAATTATGATTTTTACGTCATCTGAGGTTTTTTTCCAGACACACAATACAGAAATCTCTCATCTCAGGGGGACATGAGGGAGCGAAGCACGGTCATTCGAAAATACTACCGGGTTTCTACTGATACAAAGCTTAATGCTAATCGGTGAAGTATCCCTTTATGACTAAAACAAATAACTGTATTAATATTAAAGGAGCTGTATGTAAGATTGTGGCCAAAACTGGTACTGCAATCACTTTCAAATTACTGTATAGAGCGGTGTATCCCCTCCCCCTTCCCCTGACTCGAGGTTGCCAGATAGGCTGCAGGATCCAGCAGGAACGTTTGTAGCTGCAGCTGTGGTAACTAGAGCAGAGCTGGCAACCCGGATGCTGAAACACTACTGACTTCGTGATTGGTAGATAGGTGGAGGGTGGAGCATCAGGCTCAAACACAAGATGACAACATCATCAGTTGAGGGCTGCAACTTCACTTTTTAAATGACAATATCCTGGCCGTACTACTGTTGTCAGTGATATAAGTATTTGAAATGAACATGATTTCTTAATGTCTAGTGACATATCAGGGCCATTTTATGATTAATTGAAATACATTTCTTACATACAGCTCCTTTAAGAACTAAATCCTTCGTGAAGTCATACCTGTGAGGATGTGAGCGAAAGCGTATCTGCGTGTGATCTTGAGGGCTGGGTGTTTGGGTCCAAAGACATCCAGCAGAAATGCCGTCAGGCTGCACAGAATGCCCAAAAAACAGAAAGCAGCAATGACCCGCAAGAGCAGGATGGACTGAGAGTTTATACAGTTATCTGTGGGAGAGAAGTGACCAAAGTTTATCATTAACAGAGCAAGTAGAAGATCTCAGTATCAGAACTTAACAACTTCGATATGTAATCTACGCAAACTAAACTACCATTCAAAAGTTTGGAGTCAAGAAGATTTTTTGGTAACACTTTACAATAAGATTTCATTTGTTAACATTAGTTAATGCATTTTACTAACTAATATTAACAGAGGTTAATAAGTGGTGTAAATATACACTGCCTAGTGCCCAGCCCAAAAAGTTGCTGTTTGGATTTAAATATGCAAATGCTTAAGAGTCAATGACTGGATCATTATTGCAGTGATTATGATGTTTCTACATGATATATGTTTGGCAACAGTTCTTTTAACCCTAATTGATGGAGTGTGTTGCTTTTCATTTCTTAAACAACTATATAGGAACTAGGAAGACACATCATGGCCATATTCCAGAATAATCAATACAAGGTCTTGGCCAAAAATGTATACACCTCTTGATGGAAATAACATCACAACATTTATTATCAAGAGGTGCATCATTTTTGGTGCAAGATCTTGTATTTAATTTTTTTTAAAGAAATTAGGATGCATTGAATTGATCAAAAGTGACAGTAAAGACATTTATAATGTTACAAAAGATTTCTATTTCAAATATATGCTGTTCTTTTGAACTTTATATTGATCAAAGAATATTGGACACAAAGTGTATCACAGTTTCCACAAAAATATGAAGCAGCACAATTGTTTTCAACATTGATAATAATAATAAGAAATGTATCTTGAGAAGCAAATCCACATATTAGAATGATTTCTGAAGGATCATGTGACACTGAAGAATGAAATTCAGCTTTGCATAACAGAAATAAATTACATTTTAAAATATATTAAAATATAAAAACAGTTTGGGATACCAACCCTTAATGAGACTGTCATCTATATATCCCAGGACATCTGCGACACCGATCTCCTGTCTGGGACAGGTTCCTCCATGGACGCGGAGCCAGGCCGGTTCTGCCAGGGCCGTACAGAGAGCCGTGATGGAGAGCGCCCCGGGCAGCGCCGACGCCAGACTCCTCTCGGGCTGTTTGGGTAGAGCCGTACCACCTCTCCTCCTTCGGTTGCCAGGCAGAGCAGTTCCCGGGGGTGCGTACATGGTCTTAAACCTACTGAAAAGCCTCGATCAAAACAGTAAAACTCAAATACACCGGAGTGAGAGTGGACAGCTCTGGGGTTTGACCTCCACCGGCACTACAGCTGAAAAATCAAAACAAAAATCATGTTATATTAACTCTGGAGAAAAAGATAAGACTATGTACTTAGAACTAATCAGTGAAATAATTAAGGAAATAATCATAAAAAATAACTAATGATGTAATAAGTAAGAATAATAGCAGTTATCTAATTATAGTTATAGATAGGCATTACTGATAATACAGCAGATTTACATAGACTTGTTAATAAATGTTAACCTATATCTATCTATCTATCTATCTATCCATCTATCTATATACACTAATGATTACTGGTCAGTATAAAAAGACACTTAATAACAGAATAATACATAAAAAGTATGTGTTTTTTTTTAAAGCTCTTCCTGTTATATAACAAAAGATTAATAGCCTATCTATATTTATCACAAACTTTTATTTAACGATTATATTTACCAGTTTGCTGTGACTGAAGCTCCTCTGTCGGTTTTTAATCAAATTTGATCATTTGTGACGTGAACTGGCCTTACACCTTTACAACACACACAAAACCCTTTAAAACCTTCTCAAATCCCACCAAAATATAAAACAACTTATTAAAACCAAATTGTAATATGTTCAGCTTTGAATGATCCCGCTGATCGCCGCTACATCGAATACATTTTCGTGTGTTTTATTCTTGATTTCCAGTGAAAAACGTAAACAATAGTCCGTCCGCTTCCTCCATCAGACGGAGATTGTCCTGCCTCAGACTTCCGTTTCCTGTGTGTTGCCGTTTAAGCCAATCAGACGCGTCCCTCAACAGACGTCAGTGCTCGAGCACATGCATGACGTTTAGTTTGAGGAATTGAAACTATTATGTAAATATGATGCCATATAAGATTTTCCGCTTTTCCACATACATGTTCTTACAGAGATCCTTCCACCCTTGTTTAACAGTGCACTATTAAACACAATAAAACTATTTTAGTTAATAGCTAATACAATAACATACAGGGTTAGGTTAAATATATATATATTTTTAAAATATATAAAAATATATATTTTAAAATTTATTCTATAAGCATTTTGTTACATCATTCGTTCACATAAATATATATTTATTTCCGCTTAAATAATTATTAAATAATTAACTTCCGCTTAAATAATTAAACTCTTTTAGTTAATAGCTAATACATACAATATCACACAGCAAACAAAAGGTTTAACATATATATATAAAATAATAAATAATAAAATAATAGAAATTACTCTATAAGCATATTCTGCCAGATATTTTCCTCTAACTTCCGCTACACTCCTGATGGTGGCGCTACTGTCGTGTATTTGTATCAACAGCGAAAAACACTGAAGCACAAAGCAGGAAGTGGGGAGCCGCTGATAAACAGAAGTCTTGAAGTTGTGACATTTAAGAGAGAGAGAGAGACAGGGGAAGATTTACATGTCATATAATCACAAATATCATACAGTTGTATGGAAATGAAGGGCGAGATGGAGCTGTTGCAGAGGGTGAGCGCGCACCCGGACGCGCGCTGCTGGTACGTCGAGTGGAACCCCGCGGGCACACTCCTCGCGTCATGCGGCGGGGACCGCGCGATAAGAATATGGGGTAAAGAAGGTAAAACTGCAAAAACATATTATACACCGTGAATAAAAACATGTAGTTAAATATGAGAGCTGAAGTATATAGCTGGTGTGTGGTGAGCTTGTGCTGTTCCTGCTGTCGCATCGTCCAAGTGGTGGTTGAGGAGAGATCCCCTGATATGATTGTAAAACGCTTGGGCTGTAACGTTACAGTTTATTAATTCATTCATTCATTCATTCATTCAAGTATGTCAAACTGAACTCATTCAATCATTATTAGTGACAGACACTCACACACACACCGAATCAGACACAAGACTTTTAATTTGTTAACAAGTCTTCTTTACTTCAATGAGCTCATTGTTTCTGCCTTAAATTATTACAATGTTTAAATTAATACATTTTTAGCTAACTGTGATTTTGTGCATGTACATTTCTGAAATACATGACAGTTACCTCTGATAACAGATCACTCTAAATTGTAATGTGGACTCATGCATTTTCTGTAAAGCTGCTTTGAAACAATATGTATATTGTAAAAAGCGCTATACAAATAAATGTGAATTGAATTGAACTTTATAAAATAGTATTAAAATAAATGGAAGGTACATCAGGAATCAGGGATTGAATAGTGAAAAAACTTTCTATAGCACAAATACAAACATTGTTTTTCCTTTAGAATGATATATATATATAGTGTCTGTGTCTGATCTTTATGACACAGCAGATAGTGTAAATAAAATATATTGTATTTTATTTGTTTTATTTGTCTTGTGTTCTCAGGGGACAGTTGGGAATGTAAGTGTGTCCTGTCTGATGGACACCAGCGTACGGTCAGAAAGGTGGCCTGGTCGCCCTGTGGGAAATATCTGGCATCGGCCAGCTTTGATGCTACGACATGCATCTGGAAGAAGACGGATGATGGTTTTGAGGTTTGTTTTTGAATACGTATAATTTCACACCCTTAAAAATTGAAGTAAGTGGCATCACTAACAGGATATCCTGTCAGTCAGCCTGACGTGTGTCCGTCATGTGTGTTTGCAGTCCCTGACAGTGTTAGAAGGTCATGAGAACGAGGTGAAGTGTGTGGCCTGGGCTCCATCCGGAAACTTACTGGCCACTTGCAGCAGAGACAAAAGTGTTTGGATCTGGGAAGGTACATCAGGAATCAGGGATTGAATAGTGAAAAAACTTTCTATAGCACAAATACAAACATTGTTTTTCCTTTAGAATGATGTGCACTGATGAATCATTCACAATTAGACCAGGAATGTGCATTAAGATAGCAAGGTCACACTTTAGATTAGGGTCCAATTCTCACTATTAACCAACTATTTACTATGACTTTTGCCTCAATAAACTCCTAATCATTGCTTATTAATAGTTAGTAAGGTAGTTATTAAGTTAAGGTATAGAATTAAGGGATGTAGAATATGGTCATGCAGAATAAGGCATTAATATGTGCTTTTATAAGTACTAATAAACAGCCAATATCCTAGTAATATGCATGCTAATAAGCAACTAGTTGATAGTGAGAATTGGACCCTAAACTAACATTTTGACCTAACAATTATCTAACATAATTGACTAACGTTTTTTCCCCGAGGGCTTAAGGCAAGAAACCACAGGTGAATAGTGTACAAAATTTAAATAATAGTTATCACCATACTTTACCTAGTTGATTAATTACAGAAAATTATGACAACTCTTTTTTTTATGACAAGTTATTATGTTTAATTATGCAAATGACACATTATCTAATTAAAAATTCACTAATTTGCATACATTTCAAATCTGAGCATTGGATAAAGCCAGGTTGGAAATGGGTTCATTTTGTTGACATATTAAAGTTAAAGTTTTTTTTACAGACAGGATTTTGGAAAACATCTCTTATTATCACTCCATAAATACTGTCAACAGACAGAAAAAAAAAATCACAGTGTTTTATTAATAAAATGTAGTGCTGTCAAATCGATTAATCGCTTCGAACATAACATAAAAGTTTGATTATATAATTTTATTTATATATATAAAAAAGAAAAAAAAAAATATATATATATATATATATATACATATATATATACATACATGCATACATGCATACATACATACATACATACCATACACACACACACACACACACATATATTATATAAACACAAACTTTTATGTTAGATGTGATTAATCGCGATAAATGGATTTGACAGCACTAATAAAATGTTATTTACATCAGGCGTATATGAACAAGCCCTTCTGTAAAAACCTTCAGTATATATAAATATGGATAAAAAGTTTGATGTATGTACAGTAAGTGCGGCTGAAGTGAAGAATTCTGGCTCAGTGCAGGACAAAATAAAAAAAAATTGTGTAATCAAATAAACCCTTAAATGTGTATTGTGTATTTCCACTATTCTGAAAGAAGATGTGTTCTGGATGCAAAATAGCTCAAAATTTGCTGGTTCATGGAAAAAATAATGGTTTTGTTTGTAGTGTCTTGCCTTAAAGAGATAGTTCACCCAAAAATTAAAATTCTGTCATCATTTACTCATTCTCAAGCTCTTCCAAACCTGGGTAACCAGACAGTTGATGGGCCCTATTGACTTCCATAGTATGGGAAAAAAATACTATGGAAGTCAATGGGGTCCAACAACTGTTTGCTTACTGACATTCTTCAAAATATCTTCTTTTGTGTTCAACAGAAGAAAGAAATTCATACAGGTTTGGAACAACTAATGATTTGTGTTAAACCCCTTCTCTTTTTTCCTTCTAGTGGACGAGGAGGATGAGTACGAGTGTGTAAGTGTTGTGAATTCACACACGCAGGACGTGAAGCATGTCGCTTGGCACCCGACACAGGAGGTATGACATTCACGTGCATGTTTTCTGTCGCTCTCGTAATGTTTTCAGACACATAAGGGTGAAACTCGTTTCCTTTTGCAGCTTCTTGCATCCGCCAGTTATGACAACAAAGTGTGCATTTATAAAGAGGAAGATGATGACTGGGAATGTAGAGCCACTCTAGAGGGACACGAATCCACTGTCTGGAGTTTGACCTTTGACCCCGAGGGACGAAGATTGGCGTCTTGTAGCGATGATCGTACCGTGAAGATCTGGAAGGAGTCGACGGCTGGAGATGGTGAGAGCGTTAGGATTCCTCCTGTACAGTTTTACTCTATTGATATTTTAAATTTATATATCGCAGGTTTAATATGATGTAGTCTAGATTTTGCTGGGTTGAATTTGATAGTGATTTTGTTGCAGGTTCATCAGATGAGTCCTGGAAGTGTGTATGCACATTGTCTGGATTCCACGGGAGAACAGTATATGATGTAGCATGGTAAGATGCATGGTGTTATTTTGGTCAAAAGGGTTTCTGCTGGTCTTAAAAACATCTTAAAGTCTTAAATATGCCTTTCCGCAAATAAAGGCATCAAAAATGTCTAAAATGGAAGCAAAACATTTATGCCATTAAAAGTTGCATGAGGGATTATTTTCTCATGTTTTGTTTTTTTAAAGCGATGGTGTTATTTCTGGATTTTAGTGGTTGGGAGCAGAGATAATGTTTGTAAAATTAATTAAAAAGTACTGGACATCTGATGAAATTTGTATTTTAACCCTATAAAGCCTACTTTATTATATTTGAAAACCTGTTGCACACAATCTACTACATGCCTTCTGTCGTCTGATTGATATTTTATATATTTTTAGCAAGTAAAAGGCCTTTTAGTGTTTTATATAGTGGCCTTTTATATACCGTTTATATTGTTAGTAATATTTCAAGGTGAACACGTACTGGACTGAAGCAACTGAGGTTTACTTGATTATCCATGCATAGTTTAAAAAAAAAATCATGTTCAAATGTGTCTCAAATATGATCATCAGGCTTTTGAGGAAGGTTTATTTGTTCATATCTCAATCATTATTGTATTGCATTATATGTTTTAAAAATCCAGAGCTTTGATCCTATATCTAAGCATTTAAATATCATCTTACTAAGACATATTATTGGCAGATATAGAGTGAGAGTTGATATTTATATGCATTTTATGTAAGTATCTGCTGTACTGTTATAAAGATCTCACTGAATTACATTACAAGCATCAGAATTTCATCTTTTTGGTCATATAAATATCAGCAACTGCACCAAATTGCATATTTTTGCTCAGTTTGAGCCTCTGAGTAAAATTGAAGTGTTTTTTACTCCTCGAGTATGAGCTCCATATTTTCACTGTATAATATATGAGCCATAAAAGCCTGATTTATCGAATATGATGCATAACAAAAATGAAGAGCATATGTTCCCCCTCAATTTATTTCTTAAATTATCTTTAGTTGGTTCAATTTTACCTTCATATCACCATTAAATACTGTACAAGCCCTGAGACGGTGCAATGGTTATGACATTTGTGAGTTCAGAAGTGACGCTTGCATTATTGTAATCCTTCTAATGTCAAGGTGTCGTCTGACCGGTGCCTTGGCCACCGCGTGCGGCGATGATGGAGTCCGTGTGTTCAGAGAAGACCCCACTGCCGACCCAGAGCAGCCCATCTTCTTCCTGTCGGCCCACGTGCCCAAAGCCCACAATCAGGACGTCAACTGCGTGGCCTGGAATCCGAAGCAGACGGGACTGCTGGCCACCTGCAGTGACAACGGAGAGTTCGCCCTCTGGAAGTACAACTCTGATAACTGAGCTGCTGAATGCACTGAGTTTCAAATGCTCAAGTGGCATCATGGGTCATAACAATAGCTGTTTTTATTCTGAGTACTGTGTGTATTGACAGCACTGGTCAAATGGAATGAAAGACAATACACTTTTTAACTGGTCTTTTTGATGGGTCAGTTGTAACTTTTCAGAATTTCTCTTAACGACGTGGATATATTTTAGCTTTGCCTGTGGCTTACAATACATCAAGCACTGCTGAAGCTGAAACATACTCATTTTTCTTTTTTAACACCATCAATTTGTATTGATATTAAATGCTTTCAAAGTTGTTTTAGTGAATTCATCTTTAATGGTTGTTAAAAGTAATGATCTGCATTCAATACAAGTTAAAACGTATCGTGATGCACTCATAATTAATTACGTCCATGAAGTTAAGAAACTTAAAAAATAGAAGGTTAAAAAAATAGAAGTGCCATTTAAAAAAAGCACATTAATGCTTTCGTACAAGAAGAAAAAAACATGTTATTTGAGCTGTAAAACTGTTTTTTTTTTCAAGTGGAACTTGCCATTTTAACATGCTGGATTGATGTTAACATAATACTTAACTGTCTTTTTGGCTATACTTGCAATTCAACAGTGCGTTGAAATTAATTTCTGTGGTAATTGACTGCATGTCAAGTTGTACTAACACAGTACATTCCTATGGACAATCTGTAGTCATATGAACAGATAATGTCATGTTTTGTAAATTAACAGCACCAGAAAACAAAAGCTTGATGACAACAACTCATCCTAGAGTGAATAAAGAGCAAGTCTGATGAATAGCAGGGTAATCTTTATTTAAATTATTTGAAGTACTGTGCATATAAATGTGTTTGGTCACTGTTTTGTGTTTACTAATATATGAAAAAGAGGGGATTCAGTATGCCAAATCTTTTGTAAAACAACAGTTGTAATGTACAGAGGAAGATCCTAATGGAAATCCAGGTGCATGTCATTAAATAACTGCACGTGTTGAGTGTAACGTAGTTCAAAAACAGCACAAATAACCAAACAGCAGTGGACTTTCTGATGTGTCCTGGTCAATTGTGTATGTGTAATCAGGGCTTTCTGCCCTTTTTGCGCAGGGACTGTCCTTCCCCAGAGAACGCAATGAAGTTAGTGGCCATGTCATCCTGGAAACAAGTAAATATAAGATTAAAATAAGACAAGAGATTTGCAAAAACACTTCATGCTGGCAATTTAAACTAAATTTGTGACAACCTGAGACTACAGAAATGTTGATTTTGTTAAACCCTAAATATTATTTGCCCTGTAATTTCACTCACAATGTCAAATCTGCGTGGCTGTTGTCTGGCGTTTCGGATGAAGGTGATCTTTCCGACTTTGAACTCGTAGTTAGGAATTCCTCTGTATGAATTAAAAAACAGCAAATATTAAAACATACAGTTTAGCTGTGAGAGTGAAGTGGTCTGGGTCTGACTGAGGCTGGTACCGTTTGATGTCACTGGGATCGAGGGGTGCTGGACTGGGCTCAATGCCTTTCTTCTTCCCATCTAGACGATTCCCAGAACCTGTAAAGGCCTGTGGAGAGAAACGGGAAGTAAAGACACCAATTCTTAACATATGAAATTCTTAAAGGAGAACTCCGGTCAATTTTAACATTGAGCTCATTTTTTTGTAAATTTGGAGTGCTGTCAATACAGAGAACAACGACAAAAATCGGTGTTGCCTACACTGTGTTATCCTCTTTTTAAAATTTGCACCCTGTTGACTTCAATGGGGCAAGTTTTAAACCTGCTTTTAGCCTCTTAACATCCTTGATGTGTCATTACAAGTGCACAGCCAATGTGAGTGATTCCTTCAGAGTGAACACGGTGAATCTGACTGCAGTAGATGTGAAAGATACGAATAAAAATGATGTTATTTCAGCCAGCGCACATACCTGTATTTACATCCTGTTTTCGGTCGAAGTCCATAGTAATCGAATGTCGAGTTCACGCGCATAGGTTTAGTTACCTATGATCACGCGCGTGAACTCGACAATCGATGATCAGGATGTAAATACAGGTATGTGCGCTGGCTTAATTAACATAAAATAAATAAAATTGACCGGAGTTCTCCTTTAACATATGATTTCATAACATATGAAGGAGCGTGAAACCGCAGTAATGATAATCATTGATTGACTTACTCTGAAGCCAAAGTCCACGTCATAGTTACTGGGATCTGTTTCCTCTTCCTATAGCCGAATGACAAACACAGGATTAGTAAGAATGATATTTATGTGCATTTTAATCAAAATACTGAGTTATAATGTGAAGGACAGAACATACTGCTGGTTCCTCAGGATGCTGCATGTGTCTCTCTGGTTCTTTGTAACCAAGAGGAGCATCAAAGTCCACCTGATGGACGAAAAATCGTGTAATTAGAGATACACTGAGGTATTGTGTAAATATAAAGATTCTTTATAATGTTTAAAGTCTCTTCTGCTCACCAAGGCTGCATTTATGTGATTGAAAATAGTTAAAACAGCAATTTTGTGAAATATTATTACAATTTAAAATAACTATACATATCAAAATGTAATTTATTCCTGTGACTCTTCATTACTCCAGTCTTCAGTCACATGATCCTTCAGAAATCATTCTAATTAGCAGCTCAAGAAACATTTCTGTTCATCATCAGTTGATATGTTTGTGGAAACCGTGAACCATTTTTTTCAGGATTATTTGATGAATAGAAAATTCAAAAGAACAGCATTTGACATGGAAATCTTTTGAAACATTATAAATGTCTTTACTGTCACTTTTGATCAATTTAATGCATCCTTCCTGTATTGATTCATTTTTTTCTTTCTTTCATTTATTATGTAAACTGTGAATAAAATAAGCATCCTTACATTCATATCACACTCAATGATGGACACAGCCTTGTCTGGTTTGGTCTCCATGACACGTAACTCATAGACCTGGAAGACAGAAATGTCTGGCTTAGTGTATCAGGGTTTTTCCCACATTAATCATTATATTGAGTAACAGACAATCACCTTTTCATTATAATTGATAGCGATCACATCGCCTGTGGTCAAACAGGCGAAATTCCTCAAAGCATTCTCTAATCTGAAAAAAAAAGAAAGAAATATTGCACATTGAGATCTAGATATAAGCCGTTTATGATGTTAAAAATATATTTTAGTGTAAAAGGTGTGTGTTATGTTAGCATACACAGCTTTAGGATTCGTGATATCCAGGAAGTCTGGACTCTGCGGCTGGAATTTTGAGTATGTGGCCACCATGAGATTGACACTTTCCACCTGGACCAAACCGCCCTCCTCCAACAATAAGTTCTGCATCATCTGAAAACACAGTAAAACATGATCAAAAAGGACATTTTGACAACTTGTCTAAAGCAAATCAGATGCAGTAACAGTCAATCTGTGTATATGTTATACCCAGTGAGGGAGATAACAGATGCCTTCATCTGCCACAAACTCTAGAACGCCACAGTGTGTCATCCTGTCTGAATTCTTGTTGGTGAGTTTGAACAGCATGGGATATGTGATGTTAAGTCTGCCTGAAACACAAACCGCATGTGAAATCAACACACAGGAGAGAGTAAAGTTGGAAGGTTTTTCATATTTAATAAACTGCATGTAACTTACTCAGCTGGTCCAAAGCAGACGGGGGCATAATTACTGAAAATACAACATGACATCTGCATTAGTTCAGTGAAATACAACCCAAGATCTACTAAATGAATCCTGTTCCACAAAGCTTTTCTTGCCATGTGGAAACATCTTTCCAGTATTATAGACCAAGACATACTCTTTCCTCCTTTGTCCACATCTGAGCGGTCGTTGGGCCCTGGCAGCATGGACACAGAATAACACCGGTACTGAGCGGAGAAACGGTTCTGGAAACCCCGGCCCACATGGGGCTCAAACATGTTGAAGGAGAACTGATGGAGGAAGAGGACAGAAATATATTATATTGAATACAAAAACCTTGAAGAATGCATGGTTTTATATACTTAGACATGTGTGTGTGTGTGTATATATATATATATATATATATATATATATGTAGAGAGAGAGAGAGAGAGAGTTTAATAACATTTAATAATGGAACTTTTATTGCTGCACTTGTTGTCTCCTTAGTCAGAATTGTTTGCTATAGTATTCCTGTATTCCGATCATGTAAATCTCTTTGGAAAAATCTTCTGCTGAACGAATAATCTTAAATGTCAGTTTAATAATAAACAAACATCTTATGATTTGTGCCACAGTGACAGTGCAGCTTTCTACTGCTTTTAGCTTAGCATTAGCTTGCCGGTTTAGAACAATAAAAGACATAATGCTAAAAAGGCCAATTTAAAGGTAGCTTAAAATCGAGTACAGACCATGTTAGCTGTTTATCTGCCTGACAGCAGAACCTCAGCGATGATGAGAAGAATACTGATGACAACTCAATAACAGAAACACAGCAGCTCTCCTTTCAGTGGGAAGTGCGTTTCGAGTAGCAGGACGTGACGCAACAAAACAACAAACCATCAAACCCGAACTTTAGCCAATCACATCTCTCTTTCAAGCTTGGGTCACGCCCTATGCATAACATTTGTTAAATCCATATTATAAAAAAATATTATAACTTCTAAATAAATTGTACAAATGTGTTTAAAAAGAGATAGAGATTCATTTTGTTTTTCTATCACCGTATTTCTGTACTATGTTTTGACCTGCCAGGCGATGTTTCCGATTGGACAGAAGAGCCGCTCGCTGTCGCACACCATTGGCTAACGTGTCTGCCCGTCAATGTAAGTCGTTATTCAATTGGTTATTTCTACAAAGGGCGTACTAAATACACAACAAGCAAATTTGGCGCCACAGACGAAACACGGAAACTCTGAGTTTTAAACAAGGACAGAGTTTTAAAACGTCAACGGGCGCAAAAGGGATAGTTTTATATATTTAAACTTTATAATCTTATATTTTAACATGTTTGTGACCGATATTCGAAAGGAATTTTATGATGTTGTCGTTAATCAGGTGCGTAATAGCTGTTTTGTCTGGGTTTGGTTGCTGGAGTCATTTAAGACCCCCATACTGTTCATATTTACAGTTAATATAAATAGCTAGTATTGAAAGGCACTTTTAATAATACCATTATCTGTTGATTTTTTAATATTTGATGTTATATAGTATATATTAATTTATTATAATTATTCTATTCTATATGTTGTTGCTTGTGTATTGTAGTTACTGTATTGTTGAAGTTAATATATATATTGTTAAAGTACTTTGACTTAATCAGACTTGTCTCTTGTTTTTATATATTCAGAGAGTGGCCCTGCTCGTGTCTCCTGATATTGATGCCTTGTGTGCCTGTAAGGTTCTGCAGGTTTGTCATATCATTATAAATTCATATACTACAATAACAGCAACATTGAACTGATAGTAAACGTTACAACATACACAGATATTCAATACACAAGATACTTTGTACAGGATACCTACAACAACCTACGCATGTGCAGACATTATTATGTAATAGTGTAAAAAAAACCAAAAAAAATTAGTATTAATATGTGGTGTAGATATTCAGATGTTTATATACTGTAGTACATATTATCGTTCATTCATAAACTAATGGTTGACTGAAATATTTTCTTTTAGATGCCACATCACAGACACCTGTGTGCAAAATTTAAAAGGCAGACATGCATAAAGACCCAATTAATACTGTGAAAAATGTATATTATAGATATGTGTAAAATATTTAGTTTCTATTACATTATACTGTAGTGTTTTTCAACTCACTGTAGTGCTGTACTGTTAGAGGTATTATTTATTTAAATCAAATTTTATTCATATATTTTTATCATTATTTGTTTGAAAACTCCTGTTCTAGAGAGAGAGCTGTCCAAATAATACATAATACAGTTTAATTATTGCAAATTACATGTTTTTAAATGAAACCTCTCACTCAATATTTACTCAAAAGTGTTCAGCATTTTTTGTTCCAAATGTTTGTCCATGTTTTTCCATCCAGGCTCTATTTCACTGTGATCAGGTCCAGTACACGCTGGTTCCTGTGACAGGATGGCAGGATTTAGGGACTGCATTTATGGAGCATAAAGAACAGGTACCACTTTATGCTCTGCCATTAATGCTGTTTAGTTTGGAAACTATATATATATCAACCATAGACTTATTTGGGCAGCTTTTGAGTCTAATCTATAAGCAATTGTTGTGTATATGTATGTTTCTTCTTCTAGTACCAGTATTTTGTCTTGATAAACTGTGGAGCAAATGTGGACCTGCTGGAAACTCTTCAGCCTGAGGAAGACTCTGTGTTCTTCATCTGTGATACACACCGACCTGTTGACGTGGTCAACGTCTACAATGACTCTCAAGTACAAATGTTCAGCATTTTATTAGCTCTGATGCTTCCTGTTGCAAATATGCAGCTATTAATAAATTATTTCTGTACTTGAACTGCTATAGATTAAGCTCCTGATAAAACAAGATGACGATCTTGGTGTTCCGTCCTATGATGACATCTTCCGTGATGATGATGATGATGAGGACGAAGAAAGAGACGGCGATGATTCTGGAAATGAAAGCGATGGAAGCGCAGAGCCTTCTGGGAAACGGAGGCGTTATGATGAGGCATGTTTTCATATTTATGTCATGCATATTATGAGTAGATGGATTCTTTATACTCTTGGTTTGTAAAGTCTGCATTAACTTCTTCAGGGCGCTTTGGAAAGGAGAATAGAACGACAGCGTGCCAGACGAGAATGGGAAGCTCGAAGGTCATTAAATATAAACATAACAATTACTCCCAAATTAAAATGGAGAAACATTTTTGTGTGATAAGTACATTGTTTAGTGTGTGTTTGTGTTTGCAGGAGAGAGATCCTGTTTGACTACGAGCAGTATGAGTTCCATGGAACATCAGTGAGTAACTATGATCATGTTTTCATATGGTCTGATTTTGAAATGCTCATGTTCATGCTTTAATGCATTTGTGACTGCAACAGATTTACATAAAGAGGCTTTTAGATGGTTAATAAAGCTGATGAAATAGCTATAAAAAAATATTTTAAGGCTTTTGACAATATTCTGCTATTTTGATCTGAAATATACATTAATATAACAATACATGGTGAACAGCTATAGACATACATACATACATACATGCATACATACACACACATGGCTCATCAAGCCGGCAGTTAAAAAAACAAAAAACTAAAAAAAACAGTAATATTATGAAATATTATTACAATTTAAAATAATGGTTCTCTTTTTTAATATACTTTAAAATGTAGTTATTTTTGTGATGCAAAGCTGAATTTTCATCAGCAAGTACTCCAGTCTTTGGTGTCTTATGATCCTTCAGAAATCATTCTAATATGATGATTTGATACTCAGTTATTATCAATGATGGAAACAGTTGTGCTGTTTAATATATTTTTTTGGAATACTTTTTTCAGGATTCATTGATGAGTAAAACGTTAACAGCATTTATTCATAAAAACAGCATTTATTCAAAATAAAAACATTTCTAACAATATAAATTGTTACCATCACCTTTTATCAATTTAACGCATTCTTGTTGAATTAAAGTACTAATTTCTTAAAAAAAAAAAAATAGTTATTGTTCCCAAACTTGAACGGTAGTGTATATTGTTACAAAAGATTTCTATTCTAAATAAATACAGTTCTTTTTAACTTTTTATTCATCAAATAATCCTGAAAAAAGTATCTCAGGTTATAAAAAAAATATTAAGCAGCACAACTGTTTCCAACATTGATCATAAATCATCATATTAGAATGATTTCTGAAGGATCATAAGACACCAAAGACTGGAGTACTTGCTGATGAAAATTCAGCTTTGCATCACAAAAATAAATTGCATTTTAAAATATATTAAAAAAGAGAACCATTATTTTAAATTGTAATAATATTTCATAATATTACTGTTTTTTTGTTTTGTTTGTTTGTTTTAACTGCAGGCTTGATGAGCATGAGAGACTTCTTTCAAAAACATTAAAAATAGTACTGTTTCCAAACTTCTGACTGGTCCTGTGTATGTATATATGTAATTTGCTAAAACTTGTGGAACTTTCATAAACTTTTGTGAATGATTGTATCAATTTTGGGGTGAAAAACAGGCTAAAAATGGCTATAAAAAATCAGTCTTTTGACAATATTCAGCTCTTTGCTATGAAATATGCACTAATATAACAATAAAGCAAATAAAGTGCTATTTGGAACTTTCATACATTTTTATGAATCATTGCATCAATTTTAGGTTGAAAACAGGATACGGCCTAATGTGAATTTTATATTTCAAAAGGATCTTATTGAAGTCTATAATGTGAACTTGTAGCATTCAGTCTTTAAATATTTGTAAATGGTTAAATGCCATAATTAAATACTCAATGATTTGCTCAGTTCTACTACTTGGTGAATATGCAATTTTCTCAATATTTGTTTGCTGCAGTGTGTGAATGTTTATTGTGTTGTCTACAGGCAGCATTGGTGATGTTTGAGCTGGCCTGGGTCATGTCTAAAGACACCAAAGACATGCTGTGGTGAGCTTTCTATCTAATATTACCTCTAAGAAGTCGCAGTAGTGCTGTAGATGTGTTCTGCGAACTGAAAACTGACTCTTGATTGGCAGGTGGAGTGTCATTGGCCTGACAGATCAGTGGGTCCATGATAAAATCCCACAGTAAGAAGCTCACTCTTATCTCGTATCGCCATCTCATCAACCTCTTCAAAACATCTCATGACTTCTGAAGCAGTAAGTTTCAAAGTAACCCGTGTGTCTCCATCATACAGCATGAAATATGTGACAGACATCGCCACCCTACAGCGCCACGTGTCCCGACACAACCATCGAAATGAGGATGAGGAAAACTCGCTGTCCATCGACTGCATGAGGATCTCCTTTGAATATGAGTATCCTTCTCCATGTGATGGGAAATAATGTTTGAATGTGTGATGTTCAAGACGAAATACCAGTGCTAGTTACTGCGTACTATTGTGCTGTTTAATGACCTCATTACGGTGCATGTTTAATTTCAGTGACTCTAGTTATCTTGGGTTCTTTTGCATCTAATTTTGTGTAAAAAGCTCTTTTGCATTATGGTGTGCTCTCGCAAATTAGGTTGTTTCATATATAGAAATAATGTGCACAATATACATAATGCATGCTGCTATCTTTCACAAATCGTAGGTGGAATGTCATTTTGAACATGCGTGATGAAGAACTGTGTGGAATAAGTGTTTGACCCTTGACCTTGTGTGTCAGTCTGAGGTTGGTGTTGTATCAGCACTGGTCTCTGTACGAGAGCATCTGTAACTCCTGCTACACCTCCTGCAGCTTTAAACTCTGGTCCATCAACGGACAGAAGAAACTGCAGGAGTTCCTGGCTGACATGGGGTGAGTGGACGGGTCTTATTCTTCCAGATCTTAATGGGCAAGAAAACACTTTGGTTCATGTGTTAATGGGCAAAATTAAGTTTTTGTTAAAGCAATGACCCAAAGAAGCCATAATTTGATCACATTTATGGCATGCTGATTAAGATGCTTAAAGGGTTAGTTTTTACCCCCCCCACAAATAACGACTTTCTTCAACTATTCATTTTCTTCTGTGTGTTTCTCTGAGTGAGTTCACGTAGTGTAACAGCGCAGCGCTTCTGGGTTGTGTGTCAGAACGGAGGCTCACTATTGGCCGACGCTGGTCATGTGTGTGATGCTGGCCAATAGTGAGCCTACGTTCTGATAGAAGCCTATGAAGGAGTGAGACAGCTCTCAGATTTAATCCAAAATATCTTAATTTGTGTTCCGAAGATGAACTAAAGTCTTACGGGTTTGGAACAACATGAGGGAAAGTAATTACTGACAGAATTTTCATTTTTGGGTGAACTAACCCTTTAATTAGAATATTATTTATCGTTTATTGAGCAAGTTGATTAACTGTGATGTGTGTGAATGGTTTGCATTAATATAGAATACATTGTATACGTGTGATTCAGACTTTAGTTGAAAATATCCTTTTAATGATTGTTTTTCCCCCAGTCTCCCACTCAAGCAGGTGCGGCAGAAGTTTAACTCCATGGATATGACGATTAAAGAGAACCTGCGCGAAGTCATCGAGGAATCGGCCAATAAATTTGGGTGAGAGGGAGTCAAATGAAAGATTGTGCTTGTTGTAATCTGTATCTGTCACATGTTTAATGGTTTGCTTTGTTTTTTCCACCTCAGGATGAGAGACATCCGTGTTCAGACGTTCGGCGTACACTTTGGCTTTAAGAACCGGTTCCTGGCCAGTGATGTGGTTCACGCTGCGGCCGCCTTGCTGGAGAACGTGGAGAAGGATGAAGCACCAGCGGACAACTTCATCAAAGCTCTGGACTGTCTGTCCAGGTATGAAGCAGGGCTATTATATTTAACTAAAGCTAAAACCATTTTAAAAATAATATATATCTATATCTAGAGATGGAGATAGAGATAAATTATATATACAGACAGTCCAGGTATGAAGCAGGGCTATTATATTTAACTAAAGCTAAAACCATTTTAAAAATAATATATATCTATATCTAGAGATGGAGATAGAGATAAATTATATATACAGACAGTCCAGGTATGAAGCAGGGCTATTATATTTAACTAAAGCTAAAACAATTTTAAAAATAATATATATCTATATCTAGAGATAGAGATAAATTATATATACAGACAGTCCAGGTATGAAGCAGGGCTATTATATTTAACTAAAGCTAAAACCATTTTAAAAATTATTTATTTATTTAATAAAATTAAATATTAACTGAAATTAAACTTATTTCAGCTAGTTGCTAAAGCAACATTACTAGTTTTTAGTTTGACTTGATGTACTAAAATAACAAACTAGAACTGAAATAGAAATTAAAACCTACATAAACACATTTTTAAAAATTGCTAATATGACAAACAAAGCAAAACTTCAAAAATACAAATACAGAAAATACAAAAGTAAAATATAATTGAGAATATAAAAAAGAAGCTATATTAGTATCTCAATGATGCTAAAATAGCACTGGTATAAAGAGGCTGGGCCGTCTCTTTAACAGTTTCATAGATATTGTAATGTGTCTGTGTAGTTTCTTAAGGACCGTTTTACTCAATAACTCCTCTTGTCTTTGTGTCTCTGTAGGAGTAATCTGGAGCGGTTGCATTTAGGCATCGATCTGGCCAAGAGGAAACTGAAGGCCATCCAGCAGACGGTGGCGAGCTGCATCTGCACGAACCTCATACTCTCGCAGGGGCCTTTCCTCTACTGCCATTTACTGGAGGTGTGGAACAAATCTAACGGCTTCAGGTTTACCATTATGAAGTGTAGCACAGTTTCTCAGTGACTGTCAACCTCTAAAAATCAGTTTGAGTCTATTGTCAGTGCTTGAAGTGTGGCACTGCTCTTTTAAATAAGCCGATATCAGTGGTCTAAACCTTTTGTGATCCAATCGAGAGGTCGTGTAAACACTTGATCGGATTGAAAACTGAAACTGGAAAGTACTGAGTATATGCAAGCTATATATGAGCTGCTGTTGTTAATATAGTGTGAATATAGTCGTGCCATTCTAAACTTCTTCCACTCACCGTCAGTGAAGCGCAGGACAGTGTCGTCCCAGCAGTCCTTTACATCGGACTCTCATCCACACACACCTTGTTTTGGGTGCGGGAAGGGGTGTTTTTACTGCTTGATGAATATAAGCAGCACGGCACAAAGCTTCATGTACTCGTCCTCTCCCGGAATAGATCAATATTAAGTCTGCGCTTTAAAACAAAGAAAAGAAGAGATGACAGGATTATGATTTGTATGTACAAACAGCGGGAAACTCTGTATATTCGTGCAGTGTGCGGAAGCTCGTGACATAACTGTGCACATCAACCCGATCACTTTTTTTTAACATTCATGTAAACACTACATTCAGATTTATCTATCGGAATTAATTAATTCCAGTTAAAACAAAAGGTATCCATGTAAAAGTAGCTCTGGGTTTGTGCTGGGATTTTTGGGTAATTTGTAACCTTCTCCATGTCCTCTTCCTCTCAATTTTTATTGTGCAAAAGTATTATTACTATAAAAATAAAAAATAACTATTAAATACTCTATTTTATATTACAGTTGTATTATTATTATTTGAGTAATATTTATTGTTTTTTTTTATTTTTATAATTTAATAAAATAAACTGATTATTAAATACTCATTTTATAGTACAATTAATAGCATTATTACTTTATTTATTTATTTATTTATTTATTGATTTTTTTTTTATTATTATATACTTGATTTTATAGACTGGTATATAATACCACTATTTTATACATAATATAATATACACTATTTTATACAATAGTGTTATTCCTGTAGTAATATATATTTCTTAAATTCAGTAAAATAAAAAAAATATTTAATCCTCGACTCTGCCCAATTCTTATTTTTTTCCTCCCATATATATATATATATATATATATATATATATATATATATATATATATATATATATATATATATATATATATATATATATATATATATATATATATATATTATTATTTATAACAGTTTTTATACATACATAAAGCAGATCAAATGAAAGTCTCTCATTATATATACAGAGTATAGTAGTATACATAAAATTTTGGAATGATGAATGAAATGTTGGGAATGATATGAGGGTGAATAATGACAGTAATTCATTATATTGTGTTGAAAACAAGTTGTTGAAGCGTGTCTTGTGTTTGTAGGGAACACCAGATGTGAAGCTGTTTTCTAAACCTCTGGCTCTGACACTCCTCTGCAAATATCTGCTCAAAGCCTTCGTCTGCTCCGTAAGTGCATGTGTGCAAAAAATACTCAATGAAAGAAGTCAATGGATGTGTCTGTGGAGTTAAGTCACATTAAGCAGCTAAAGCCAGAAAAATGTTGGAGTTCAGCACATGTGATGATAGGACACGGCTGTTCTCATGAGTGTGTTTCTGTTAGACGAGGAACAAGCGCTGTAAGATTCTGCCGTTGATAATGGCCGCTCCTCTGGATGTGGAGAAGGGGACTGTGATCGTCCTGGGAATTCCACCAGAATCAGACACCTCTGACAAGAAAAAGTGAGTTTGTTCATGCTTTTAAACAGAGACTCTCATTCGGCCCCTTTTCTTCTCTGAAAAATGCTAAAACTCCAATCAAAAATTACATCAGCGTTTTTCTTTTCCTTCAAGTTTCTTTGGCCGGGCATTTGAAAAGGCAGCCGAGAGCACCAGCTCCAGAACTCTACACGATCATTTCGACACTTCAGGTCAGTCGCTGCACCACTGCATCATGGGACATGATCTCACACAGCTCATGTCAACCACTAGAGGGCAGAGCAGCCCAGAGTTTCTGTGACCAAGAGTTTGGATCTGAATTTGCAATGATGCAAAATCATAAAAGTAGTAAATTATTAAGAAATGTTATTTCATTATTGTTATTGTTAGAATTGATCATTTTCATTCATTTATCAATTATTTGTTATAAAAAAATGGAGCACATCATGTCACACTGCAGGACACCGGTGTTAACTTGAGTTCTGGAGCTTAACTTCAAAGCCAAATGTTGAATAAATTATGGTAATTTTAAATGGAAGATTTTTTTTTTTTTTTTTTTTTTTTGTCAAAACAGGATGCATTAATCATGTAATATTAACACTCAAGTTGGATTCTGGCAAAAATCATAATCACGATTATTTTTGGTCAATATTGAAATGATTATTTAGCACGATTATTGGTGGGCGATATAAGTCTTATTACACGATAAGTAATTTTAAATATCAGTGGAATTTCACAAATATCGATACTTCAGCAAAAACTAATACTGTGTTAACTAATGTAAGAAAAAGGTAAACAGTCAGAAAACAATAAGAACAAAGAAACGAATTACAAACCAAATAAATACAACAATGAAAATACAAATAAAAAAAAGTGTTAAGTTTTGTACTAACAGTGGTGTTCATATTGAATAATCAAATGTAAAATAACACTTCATAGTCTTTCTGTACATTAAATATATATTAATCCTTATTAAAGCTGCTTATGCTTTTCAGTCAAGATCAGTGAGTGATTTTCCTTTGTCATTTGTTGTGTGATTATCATTAATGACAGACTTCAGCAGGTTTATTAGGCTGCTGTCCCTTTAAGAGCTAATGCATGGATCCAATATACTGTTACACAACATTTATTTAAGATATAACCCACCGTGTTTATGTGAATACTCTCCAAAAGTAATTTTGCACACAGAAAGCCACCTGGGGAACAATGTCTCTTTTGTGGCTTAATGAGCTTTAAACACTGTTTAATCTCAAACATGTCCTGCAGTTTAGCAACAGTAGACTGCATTTTAAAACACTCACTTATTTGGCAGTCGCACAATAATCGTTTTACCTCGATTATGTTGTTTTCATAATAGTTGCAAGCCGAAATCGAAAATCAATTACGATTTATTCGCACAGCCCTACGCTCAAGTTATTTGACACACACATGAGCTGCACAACGGCCTAACTGATCCGTTATATTCATACAGTTTCCCATCATTTCTGTCAGTTTGGTGCCAAATGCCTTCAGTTCTGCCAGACCCCAAAACACACACACACACACACACACACACACACACACACACACACACACACACACACACACACACACACACACACACACACACACACACACACACACACACGTACATTTATCAACATCCCACAACAGGTTATATGAAGATCTCTCTCTCTTTCTTTCTTTCTTTCTTTCTTTCTTTCTTTCTTTCTTTCTTTCTTTCTTTCTTTCTTTCTTTCTTTCTTTCTTTCTTTCTTTCTTTCTTTCTTTCTTTCTTTCTTTCTTTCTTTCTTTCTTTCTTTCTTTCTTTCTTTCTTTCTTTCTTTCTTTCTTTCTTTCTTTCTTTCTTTCTTTCTTTCTTTCTTTCTTTCTTTCTTTCTTTCTTTCTTTCTTTCTTTCTTTCTTTCTTTCTTTCTTTCTTTCTTTCTTTCTTTCTTTCTTTCTTTCTTTCTTTCTTTCTTTCTTTCTTTCTTTCTTTCTTTCTTTCTTTCTTTCTTTCTTTCTTTCTTTCTTTCTTTCTCTCTCTCTTTCTCTCTATCTCTCTGCAGTTATAGAGCTAAAGATGGAGGACAGAGGGAAGTTTCTGGATGCCCTCATCACCCTGTTGTCATAAAGGCCCACTGCATGCTTGGAATGATTCCCAAACTGCCCACGGAAACTCTGGACACACATATGCGTGCTTTGCATCCACACACACAGTGGAATTTCACATCCCTTGAGTAAACGTGAGTTTTACCGTGTTCTCAGCCAGTTTGGTGCCAAATACCTTCCCAGACCTTCATCCTGTAGAGCATCTACAGCCCTTCACCCCAGAGATCAGCTGATGTTCTGGTCATGTGGTGCCAGACCTTCTGTTTGACTGTACAGGCTTGATTTATGTGTGTGTTTTTAGGTCTTTTTTGTGTCCTGTCTTTAGTATGTATCTGTGCATGTTATATATGAATTTAAATAAATCATTTTTATAATCTTCTGATGTTGTGTTCAATTCATTGACTGCCAATTCAACGATGGTTTCTAGAATTATTGATTAAAAGTTTGTTTGATTAGTATTTTTAAATAGTTTTACCACAGTAAAAGCTTTTTAAGGTCAACATAACTTTGCAAGATGTTTTACTTCCGTAACATGATGTTTGTGAGTGACAGATGTTCCGTGATGGAGAATTGGCTCCATGTGAAATGTATTGGATGGAGAAAAGTGTGCGATTAAGACAAACACATTTTCTGTGGATTAACATGCACTGAAAAGTTTACTTAAATATCTGTGTTAATGCTTTTATGTTGGCTTTAAACTGTTTTTATCTTTAAAAAATAAAAGTTACTTCTGTTTTATATTCTAAAATACATATGACCATTTTAAAAACTAAAATAACCTGTTTTGAATTATCACTTAAATTCTTTGGAAAACTGAAATGTACTTATTTATCCTACCAAAATTATTTGTTTGTAAATGTTGAAAGTCCATCTATCTTCTGAAACTATATCTTTGAGACAAACCGGCTGAAATGTAAGTATGAATTGGATCTGAAAATGATGCAGAAGGGAAATCTAATGTTTGATTCACTTTTAGTAAATATTGAGTATTTATTGTAACACTTTAAAATAAGGTCTCATTTGTTAACATTAATGTATTTTAATATATTTTTCAACATTTACTAATCTTTGTTAATGATATTTAATAAAAATTACATTTTCTGTTCATGTTAGGTCAAAGGGCATTAACTCATTTTTTTAAAATAAAGTAAATAAGATTAATAATACAAATAAAAAATAAGATTAATGCTGTAGAAGTATTGTTCAAGTTAACTAAGGTTTTTAATGCTGTTTTTTGTGTCTTTTTTTATTTATTTTTAGCTAAACCGTATAAATCACCAGATACTTTCACCGTCTACCGCACTGCTGTTTTCCACACATTCTGCTAAACGTCTCTTGTCTTCCTCTGCGGAAGTAAAGTCATGCATATTTGGGACGACATGAGGGTGAGTAAATGATGAGAATTTCGTTTTCGGATGAACTATGCCTTTGAAGTGCTGACGGGACAGGACTAAACCCTCCACTGTACAGAGCGAGAGTCCTCTCCCCTAATGACTGGGTGGATGTGTTTATGTATCATGGGTTATTATCAAACATGAGTCAACTGTTTATCTTCTGTGCCCCCTTTTCTTTTTTTCCTCTCATGTTCTGACATTGTGTCCTTTAGTACTACATTCACTACTGTACATCTGATTAATGTAATACTTAGACAGTTCCTAACTCTAAACTCTTAAAAGAAAAAAAGGTTCAGTGGAGGTCTATATAATATAATATAAATATATATGTGTGTGTGTGTGTGTATATATATATATATATATATATACACACACATACACATATATACATACACACATATATACACACACACATATATATGTGTGTATGTGTATATATATATATATATATATATATATATATATGTGTGTGTGTGTATATATGTGTGTATGTACAGTGAGGAAAATAAGTATTTGAACACCCTGCTATTTTGCAAGTTCTCCCACTTAGAAATCTGCTTGGCAATTTCCCCATAGCCCTTTCCAGCCTTGTGGAGGTGTACAATTTTGTCTCTAGTGTCTTTGGACAGCTCTTTGGTCTTGGCCATGTTAGTAGTTGGATTCTTACTGATTGTATGGGGTGGACAGGTGTCTTTATGCAGCTAACGACCTCAAACAGGTGCATCTAATTTAGGATAATAAATGGAGTGGAGGTGGACATTTTAAAGGCAGACTAACAGGTCTTTGAGGGTCAGAATTCTAGCTGATAGACAGGTGTTCAAATACTTATTTGCAGCTGTATCATACAAATAAATAGTTAAAAAATCATATATTGTGATTTCTGGATTTTTTTTTTCCGATTATGTCTCTCACAGTGGACATGCACCTACGATGACAATTTCAGACCCCTCCATGATTTCCAAGTGGGAGAACTTGCAAAATAGCAGGGTGTTCAAATACTTATTTTCCTCACTGTATATATATATGTATATAGAACCCCTAAAAGTTTCTATAAGCGCCTGATGGAACCCTTTAAGGTTCCATATAGAACCTTTTCTTCTAAGATTGTGGTTATGATGAGCGGTAATAATAATAGGGATGCGGATTGCTATTTTTTCCACGAAGCTGCTCGGATGGAGTGTAATAACTGGTTAGATGTACAGCTGCCATGCTCTAGTTAGCTAGTTTTGTGTAGAAATACACCATTTTATTTATTTTTTTAAGATGACAGAAACAAGAATTTTATGTTATTATGAACAGAAGTCTCTCTTTCTGTGGTTTTATGGCGTGTAGCTCTGCGGTTGTTTTCTTCTCTCGCTCTGCTCTTGAATGGTTTGATCCCGTGAGGATTAGCTGCTCTGGAACAATAGAAGTCATCTATGTGTGGCAGTATCTGTGTGTGTGTGTGTGTGTGTGTGTGTGTGTGTGTGTGTGTGTGTGTGTGTGTGTGTGTGTGTGTGTGTGTGTGTGTGTGTGTGTGTGTGTGTGTGTGTGTGTGTGTGTGTGTGTGTGTGTGTGTGTGTGTGTGTGTGTGTGTAAGACTCTCCGTCACTTTTGGGTGGGCTTCATCTATTCAGACCCCATGGTCCTCAAAAACATTAAGCAATGCATGTTACAAACCACAGTTGTTTTAGCAACATTGTTTGACACAAACCACAGATTTTACTAACAGAGAAGAGTTCATTTGTCTCATAACACAGATATTAATTTAAAGCATTCGGCTTGTTTTTAGGACAGCTTATGCATTTATTTGAAGATTATTAAATCGGCAAATTATGAAGCTCTCAGAACATAAATTATTGTTATAGTGTTTATACCAAGGGGAAACTTGTGTCTTGTTTCCATTCATTTCATTTGGGAAATTCATTATTTTATTCAGCAAGGATTCATTTATTTGATCAAAAGTGACAGTAAAGACATTTATAATGTTATAAAATTTACAAAAAATGTATAATGTTACTTTCTATTCATCAAAGAATCCTGAAATAAATTTTTAGCACGGTTTCCACAAATAATGTTAAGAAGCACAACTGTTTTAAACATAAAATAATGAGAAATGTTTCCTGAGCATCAAATCATCATATTAGAATGATTTCTGAAGGATCATGTGACACTGAAGACTGGAGTAATGATGCTGAAAATCCAGCTTTGATCACATATTCACATAGAAAACAGTTATTTTAAACTAATAATATTTCAAAATATTACTGTCTATTACCCCAAACTTTTGAACAGTAGTGTAGTTCATGGACTTCACAGTTATATTATATTTAAGAATCAGAATTGTCTCACATGTTTTAGACAGACACAAATACGTCAATAGTTGTCATACAGTAACTGTAAAGAGTTATAAAATCATCAGATCATTTGATGTGGAAATGTTTGAGTTCATTAAGATTTCTGACAGAAGCACGAGGCGTCAGCAAACCCTCCATTTGCTCTCATTTTAATCTCACACGCAGCCGAGAAACATTTGAGATGTTAAAGAGGTGTGTGTGTGTGTGTGTGTGTGTGTGTGTGTGTGTGTGTGTGTGTGTGTGTGTGTGTGTGTGTGTGTGTGTGTGTGTGTGTGTGTGTGTGTGTGTGTGTGTGTGTGTGTGTGTGTGTGTGTGAATGAACATGCTCTTAAGAATAAGAGCAAAGACAGTCAAACATCCATGAAGAATTCCACAACAGCCAATTAAAACGCTGCCCAACTGAGAAGACAATTTCCTGTGTGTGTGGACTTTTTTTTTTTTTTTGGTTGTTCCCCATGAGGAAAAAATCTTATAAATCACACTAAGTTATGTTTTTTTTTGTTTTTAATGTAAAAATGCTAAAGTTGTGTGTGATGGGCAGGTTTAGGGGTCGAGTTAGTGTAAGGGGAGAGAATATATAGTTTGTACAGTATAAAAACCATTACGTTGATGGAAAGTCCCCATAAAACATGAAAACCCAACATCTTTAATTAGGGGAATGTTGTTCCTTTTGTTGTAATGAAACGCTGGAAATCTCTGAAGAAGAAAAGCAGACATCTAAAGCGGAATAAACCCGTCTCGTATAACCGAGACTGCGTCCGTAAGCCGGTGTCGCAGCGGGAGGTTAAACCTCTCCAGTCCAATTTACTTTCAACCTGCACACATTCCATATTTCATTAAGAACATTCCAGAATCACTCCCAGACATTCCGGGACCCGCAGGGTGTTCCCACAGGACAGGAATATCACAGATGAGATTGAACATCTGAGGTGTTGCTCTTTAAAGAGAAGTACAGTAATCTCCCTTCTGTCTCCTCAATATCTGTCAAAATCCAGAGATCTTCTCATCGAATTCTTCCACGAGCATTTTGTAGCTTGATATTTTATACTGTATGACAACTTTTTTAGTATTATTTATAAACTTTTATAGTATTATTTTAATTAGCTTTTATTAGTTTTCACTTACATTTTATTTTAAGCTTAAGGCAAGGCAAGTTTATTTATAATGCACATTTCATACACAATAGTAATTCAAAGTGCTTTACATAGAAGAAATTAAAATAATCAAAAGAAATAAGAATAATTAAAACAGAACTTTAGACATTTTTTTTATTTTATTTTTTCATATACAGTGCTATGCATAAGTTTAGACACCCATACTAAAGTTGACTAAAAAGAGGACTAAAAAATCATCTTTTGGAAATTTAACTTAATGCCTTAATTTAAAAAAAATTAGGAAAAATCCAACCTTTAAGGACACCAATTTTCTTTGTGAATGAATAATGTATCGTGAATAAATAAATGTTCTTCCTTAAAATACATGGTGCATAAGTGAGTACACCCCTATGTTAAATTCCCATAGAGGCAGGCAGATTTTTATTTTTAAGTATTTTTTTTAAAAAAATTTTTAGGATACTATGCATCCTGATAAAGTTCCCTTGGCCTTTGGAATTAAAATAGCCCCACATCATCACATAGCCTTCACCATACCTAGAGATTGGCATGGGGTACTTTCCATAAGATCATCTCTCAATGCAAATCAAACTAGCTATTAGGCTAACTGAAATACAACCATGCCAATCTCTAGGTATGGTGAAGGCTATGTGATGATGTGGGGCTATTTTAATTCCAAAGGCCAAGGGAACTTTATCAGGATGCATAGTATCCTAAAAAAAATAAAAAATAAAATACTTAAAAATAAAAATCTGCCTGCCTCTATGGGAATTTAACATAGGGGTGTACTCACTTATGCACCCTGTATTTTAAGGAAGAACATTTATTTATTTACGATACATTATTTATTCACAAAGAAAATTGGTGTCCTTAAAGGTTGGATTTAATTTTAATTTATTTAATTTAGCTGCCAAGGCAGCATTTCTAATTTGTTTATTTTAAATTATAAGTTAATTTTTTCATCTAATATTTATGTTTTTATTTTACCATTCTTAAAAAATTCAGTTGTAGTTCATATTTAACGACACTGACAGCTATTGACTCGTTTCTATTTTTATTTTTCGTACATTTTTATAGCCGTCTTTACAGTTGCAAATGAAAACAGAACCTGAGACAACATTGATATTTACACAAACCAAAACTGAGAAACTTCTGATAAAACAAAATGTCCTGATTCTTGCACGGGACTTGATGACTTGTCGCACGTTTCCATGCATCATTTTTCCTTGATTATGATGACACTCCCATATTTAACGCATAATTAGGCACTCGGATACACACATCATCATGCCCCTCCTTATTAACTTCCTTCCTGCTTCCTGTCCACTGTGTCCAGCTGACCCTTAAACAGGAAGTCCGATGATTCTGTTGGTCTGTAACCGTTCAGCATCATGAACCTCACATAAACACACACACTCTCGAGCATGTTCTTGAATCACAAGCTTTAAAAGATGAACTTTCATTTGTTTACGACGTTATAAAGTTAGGCCATATACTACTATTCAAAACTTTAGGAACTGTAAGGTTTTTTAGTCAGCAAGGATTAATAAAATTGATCAAAATGTTGGTAATGCGACAAATAAATGCTGTATTTTTTCATCAAATATTCGTGAAAAAAGCAGCACAACTGTTTATAACGTCAATAATAATCAGAAATGTTTCTTGAGCAGTGAATCATCATATTAGAATGATTTCTGAAGGATCATGTGACACTGAAGACGAGTAATGATGCTGAAAATTCAGCTTTGCATCAAAGGAATAAATTACATTTTGACATATTCAAATAGAAAACAGGTAATAATATATATAAAGACATGAAGATGTCTGAAGATTTATCTTGATGCAACTATAGGATCATTTCTCATTTCGTCTCACGTAGGAAAGCTGGCCGTTCGCCAGCACATCATTTGATTGACAGCGAGAGTGTGGACGGTGACTAATCCGTGTGAGTGTGAGGCTGGGTGAGGGGTTGTTCACGACGGACCATCACCGTGGCGATGGTGTGTTTGATGACATCACAACTGGTCAGTAATGGGAAGCTGGAAATGACACCTGACCTTTGGGGGGCAGAGGTCAGCGCAGGCGTCATGAGAACCTGTCGTGCCTGTGTGTGTGTGTGTGTGTGTGTGAGAAACAGAAAAAGAGTTCTTGAATGTGAAACTGTCACTTCTCTGATTGAATGTTGCAGGAAATTTCCTTAAGGAAAAATGAGGATATAATGTTCATAATTTCGACCAATATGGTTCCTACTTACTGACAAGGCAATGTTGACTCAACCAATGGCATGAATTTAGGGCGGGACTATATATTTGTCCAACCACCCACCTTACAATAATCGGTTTCACTTTATTTTGATGGTCCCTTTAACACATTCTGTTGACTATAAGTAACGTCGCACCTGCATGTCTACTAACTCTCATTAGAGTGTTAGTAGAGTATTAGTAGACTGGTAGGGTTAGGGTTAGAATAAGTTGACATGTAGTTGCAAAGTTACTTATAGTCAGTACAATATCTATTGGAGGACCATCACAATAAAGAGTTATCAGATATTAAGCAGACAGTACACTAATACTCTAATGAGAGTTAGTTGACATGTAGTTGCAAAGCTACTTATAGTCAACAGAATGTTCAAAAGGGACCATCAAAATAAAGTGTTACCCAATAATCTATTCTGAGAACGTTTAGCAAACATTCCCTTAATAATGCTTTTCCCCTGAAGGTTCCAAACGTCCAGTTTTTTAAATGTTTGAAAAACGTTCTTAATGTGAACGTCAAGTAAACATTCCATTTTATCATTCTTCAAATATTATGGGAATGTTACTTTTGAATGTTCTCTGAACTTTCTGAAACGAGTAGTAACATTTAAAAACATTAGATGAACGTTTCAGAAAAAAACAAGGTAACACTTTATTTTAAGGTCACTTATAGTTACGTTACTACATGTACTTACTATAGTAATAACAGTAAACTAGATAAGAAAAAGTTTGTCAAGACAATTACAGTACATATTGCAGCTTCTCTTCTCTTCCCTGATGACGAGGGCGGGGCAACCTGTCACTCACATGAGATCCACCAATAGCAAACCACAACCATCTGAACCATCTTTCAAAAAGCCGTTTCCCTCGGATATACGTCACAATAGGGAACAAATGACTATCACAACTTCTGTTTCATGCTGACTTACTCAATGTAAATGAAATATTAGTGAAATTTCACGTGCACAAATGTAAATTTTCCAGCAAAAATACAATCTTTTCTGCAGCTTTCAAAGAAATAGAAAACTATGTGTCTGTTATTCAGCTTTGTACTAATAGGAAAGCTATAATGACTATTAGTTTGTTATCTTTTAAAAAAAATATTGTGTAATAAGGCCAAGTTTTTATTGTGGACCGACTCGATTTTATGTTTTATGTATTGGTCTTTTCATTTACTTATTTCTCTTTTCTTTGTTTTCTCTCATTTTTATTTTATTTAACCCTTTGGCTATGCTCAAAACTCATTTCAAAGAATGAATGAATATAATCTAAAGCAGTCAGGTTGTTTGAGTCATATTATCCTTCCTTGTGTTTTTACTGTGTAAAACAAGCATGTTTATTCATTTATTTGGTTTAAGATAATGATCGATAATCTTTCATATTTGTTAATGTAATGTCAAAAATGACATCTGGTTTCCGTATGTGACATTTGTTTATGTCAGTATATTTTGAATCATGTGAGAGATTATTCTTTCTTCACATTCATGTTCCTAATTTTTTTCTTTCTTTCTCTCTCTCTCCCCCATCCGTGTCTTGGAATGTCTGCCGACGGGTCTCCCATTGTCCTCATCCATATGGCCGCATTATGGGGTCCTGTCACCAGGCAACAGCAGGTTCTTTTGCGGTTGCCATGACGAAGATTCTTTAATGACGTCGTATCTGCCCCCATGTGCCTCTCTTCATTATGGATGCAAGGTCCTTTTAAAAAGTCTGGGCACCTCCCCCGAGTGCCCTCCTCAACTCCCCACCCAAAACACACACACTCACTCGTTACTCAGCCTCGTAACCTCCTCGGCTTCCAAAGGGTGACTGGAACTAACAATCCCACAATGCCGGCTGAAAGAACTGGTGTGGATATTCATACAGGCTCTCTATTGTGTTGACTGAGAGAGGAGGGTCGGGGGACGCAGTGCTGTTAACAAACCCATAAACTACAGAAAGAGTTTGCGCTCTAGAATTTTATGTCCAGTAACCAAAAAAATAAACTAAATGAACTAGTTTTGTTTAAGCCATATTTAAAAAAAAAAAAAAAAAAAAGGAAATAATGACATTTTTATAGTAAGATTAGAAACAATTTGACATCCATATTGTTCTAAAAGTAAGATTGATTTGAATAAATACAGTAACACTTTATCTTAGTGTCATTGTTACACGTTACATGTAGTGACTGTAGTAATAACAGTACATTACGCATAATTACATGCAACTAACCCTAAACCAAACCCTATTCCTAACCCTATATAGTTAATTATTATTGCACAGTACTTAAATGCATAATTACACTGTAACATGGACACCGTAAAATAAATGTAACCATAAATACATCTATAGTTGATATTCAAAGTGTTCAGGGCTGATGGATGTCAGTTCTGTGTCGTCGTCACTCATTGTTTGTTATGCCTTGTAAATTTGAACATTTGTTTTGATATATGTCCAATAGCGTAAAGTATATTTAGCTAAAATAGATGTGCAAGAATAATACAGTATATGACAGTCTTGGAAGCATCAGTCATGTTGTGCACTATTGTTTTTACAGTTGATTAATTTAGCAATTATTGCAAACTAAAAACCAGATGAATTATTATTTTTTATTTTGAGTAAGGAAAACTATATATTTTTTCCGATGGATCAAAAATGCTTCTAGAAATAAAATGCAATGTTTTGCATGGCAAATGAAAGTCAAATGGCCTGAAAGTGCGAACAGAACAAAAGTTGTTGTTGAATCCAGAAACAGTCGGTTGTTCCAAACTTCTTTTTCTGAGTGTGTGTTTTTTGTACCAGTGCACTTCTATACTGGTACTAGCCAGTGAAATCAGGTCATGCTGTCCTGCCGCACACTCTTAAGTGTGACTGATGTGTTTTTGCAGCATTGAGTGGCCATATGACCAGCTAAGCCTTCAGAAACAAGGTTTTAGAGAACAAGTTGCACTTATACTTCACAACCGACTGTACACAGTTTTTCATTTTTTAACCGCTCGGTTCTGAGGTACTGCATCAAATACTTCCCCTATTCACAGTGTCATTTTAATGAATTGGTGAGAACCTTCATTATAACTTTTAAAGGGATAGTTCACCAAAAAATGTAAATTCTGTCATTAATTACTCACACTCATGTCGTTCCAAACCCGTGAAACTTTTGATGAAATCTGAGCTACGCAACTACCACTTTGACACTTTAAAAAGTTCATAAAGAGATTGTAAAATGTATCCGTATGAATTCTCGCGTGTGATGCCGCACATTTGAGTTTCCGCAGGAACCAATGAGGTTCATTCTCGTGTTACGCAGCACGTTTGAGCTTCAGCAAGGACCAATGAGGTTCATTCTTGTGTTACACAGCACGTTTGAAGGTTTGTTCGCGCGCATCAAGCAGGTTCGGTTGAGCTTCTGTTTATGGTTCAATGATGAATGTTTATATGTGAATAAAAGACTAAATTCAATCTGTTCATCATATAAAGCGATTTAGTCTCTTCAGAAAATTTGGACTAAAACGCTCAATTCATATGGATTAGTTTTATGATCTCTTTATGCTGTCAGTGGAGGGACAGAAATCTCTCAAATTTTATTCAAAAGATCTTCATTTGTGTTCCGAAGATGAACAAAAATCTTACGGGTTTGGAAATGACATGAGGGTGAGTAATTATGACAGAATTCAAATTTTTGGGTGAACTTTCCCTTTAATGCTAAATATAAGGCTTTATGACATTTAGCATTAAAACTAATATCAGAAATCACAGATGGTTGAATGAAAGTTAAATAAGACATGTTAATGGCTTTTGCAATCTGATGTTAAGCTTGTATTCGCTTTGGAACTGTATGTACTGTATTAGTCAAACAGGCAATAAACAAAAACACAAACATTCATATTTGTGTCAAAACTGTAAATGTTTATTCCAAAGAACATTCATTCATACACAATTTAAAAAAAAAAAAAAAAGTTACAAAAAATAACCATTTCAGACGAGCTGAATAAACTAAATGTAGAGGTCTTCAGTTCAAAGAACATGATCCATGAAGGTTTGCATACAGCAAGGCACTATACACCGGCAAGAGAATCCCAAAATACAGACATTTTCCATAGTGAACGTAGATCCTGCTTGACGTTATTTCTCGTGTGGCCTCGTTCAGCTCATGACACTTTGAGCCACAGTGTGGACGGGTGAGCAAAGAGTTTCAGATCAGTCAGGAATTGCTTCATTTTCCCAGCTGTTTGTCCTGGCTGACGTTCCTCGTGTTGAAGAGTCTCTGCAAATGTGCCAAAGCAGATTCCTCGTGATTTACACACTAATAACATCACGTCCTCAGCACAATGAACACATCGGTAAACATCTTTGATCGGCTACTGCTAACTTAATGGTTTTAGCCTTTTACAAACTTTTCCAGGTACCTAAAACAGATATTTTGTCAGATTATTCTTTCACCCTCAATAAAGTTTTGAAACAAAGAGGCAACACTTTATAATAACTTTCAGAGTGAAAACAAACATTATGTATAACAGATAAGTAGTTTACGCACATTTACACATTAAAGTACATCAACTGATGATGATCGGCTTTTATCAGCAACATAATGTTACTGAAAACAATTATTAAAGGATTAAATCAATTTGAGCTAATCGGATGCTTTAAAATACAAACAAAATCAAATTATATGTTTAACAGATCAGTTCATGCACATTAAAAAATGAATACTGTGTGAAAATATATAGCCAAATGAATGTTTCAGGACACTGAATGAAGGCTAATTTAATGACCCGTTAAACTTTGCATAATGTTTGTTACTAAAGTTATTAAAAAATGTTCACCTTTCAGAAATGCATATCCACAAAAGACGTCATGTTAAATAAAACAAATTGATCCAATCAGTAGTCCAAGATGCTTAAAAAAGGAAAATCAGTCTGAAGTTTTACAAGAGAACAGAAACATCTGGAGGTGGTGCAACACACAATAACTTTTTGATGTAAATGATTTCAAACAGCGTCTAAACGTAATTCCTCTTGTCATATTCCCCGTTGGGTGTTGATCTTTTGGTGGGCGCGTATTGTACCGAGTAGCCGGAGTTTCTGGAGGCTGGGCACGAGCAGCAGAGCATGCTTCCCCCGAGCAGCAGAAGCGCGGTGGCCGCCCAGCCGATGTAGAGAGCCGCTCCGATCTCCCGCTTCTGGGACGCCGGCACCTGCGGGTTGTAGAAGTCGGAGATGATGCTGTTGGCCATCCAGCACAGGGGCACGAGCATGAATATGGCACTGATGATGTAGATGACCCCTCCGACGTTCACCACCCGTGCCTTCACGTTCTCCGTCTTGATGCAGTTGGTGCACTGCGCGCCGGCGATCACCACCATCAGCCCGACGACGCACAACACCGACGAGATGACCGTGAGCGCGCGCGCGGCTTGGAGGTCGTGGCTGAGCGCGAGCATGGAGTCGTGGATCTTGCACTGCATCTGGCCGGTGCTCTGCACGGCGCACGACATCCACAGGCCTTCCCAGATGGTCTGCGCCACCACGATGTTGGCCTCGATGAAGGCGGTGACCTTCCAGGTGGGGAGCCCGCAGACGACCATCTCCAAGAGCGTGCCGAAGACGCACAGGATCAGACCCAGGATCTCCAGAGCCGCGGAGGCCATCTCTTTTACTCCTTGTAGTGCTTAAATATATCTGTGCACCTGCTCTAGAACTTTGGGAACGTCTGGGAAGGCTGCTTTCCTCTCCAGAGTCTGGTTTTCTTTTCTTTTATCCAAAGTTTCTTCTTCTCTCCAAAGTTTTTTTTTCTTTCCAAAAACTTCTATCCAAAAGTTTCAATCACAAAAACTGAAGCGCTTTGATCAGGTGGACCGCATCTCCTCGCTGCGTCTCCTCTGTGCTTTGACTAACGGACTTCTCCTGGACTGCGAATAAGTGGAGTGGAATAATAGCGGTACGCCAAGAGGAGGGGTGTGTGTGCGTGCGTGCGTTTGTGTTTGTCGAAGACTGAAGTGAAACTTTCATCCAATCGCACAAGAGAGCATCTGTTGCTCGCCAATGAGGATGCAGAGATGCTGTGCGTTTGTGTGTGAAAGTCTAAGAGGGGGGTCTATAAACGATTTTTTTTTTAAACAGCTATTTTTAAAAATCACTTGTATATAGGCTACAAGCCAGCACCAAATCAAATACAAATAAATATAAAAAATATAGGCTATATAAAAAATAAAATATTATCAAAAGTTAAATATCTCACTTGAATTTCATTAATAAAATATTTTGTGTCAAATCCTATTCGTGTTAAGACATGTTCGCTGAAAGCACTGGAAACAGCCCGCTCCTAGAAACTGTGACCTGTCTCCGCCATCTTGGCTCTAATTCGCCGCTCTATTTGCCGTCCTCCACATTGGTACTTGAGCCGTAATGGCTTCCGTTGCGGCATGTCTCTTAATCCATCAGAAAATAGGCATTATGGGATAAGGGCGGAATTGTAGCAGCGGTTTCCGGATTCCCTGGATTGGCCTGCTGGAAGAAAGAAAACAAGGGAGGTGGAAAAAACTCCACGTTTTTGTGTTTTATCACGAGTTTATAACAGGTAAGGGCTTCTGACGCCTAAAAAAGTTAGTCGAAGTTTCTTCGCATTTGTATCCGGAAGTGATTAATCAGCCTAGACTTTGTGTCAGTTCCTTAGCGGCTTCAGTAACTGTTGCATGTCAAAAGTTACATTTCAAATGAAGTAATACAGTTGTATTTCTCGATACTTTGTTTCTCTCCTTGAAACTGTAAGATGACACACATATGTTTTGTTTTAGTGCGGGTGTGTCAGTTTTAGATGTGATACGTGCTCTGAATTAAGAACATTTTATCAAAAAGGGTGTGGACGAGAGGAGGTGTTTTCATTTCAAATGGGTGCTATAAAAATGTACCCAAGGTTATCTGTTGTTTCATTTTTAAATTACATAGGAATTTGGCATCATGTGAATTTAGAGAGGGGTTTGGGGGAGTCGAGGAGATGATGGCCAAAGTTTGACAGCACATTTCACAGTTTAATAGCACGTTCTCTGCCTGGAGCAAACCTCCTCACTTTTAACCTGTCCTCTCGGGAGTCAACAATTCAGTTTATGAATTCGTTTAGGATTTCTGAGAAAATGCTTATCACACATTTTCTGTGTGTTAATGTTGGTGTGTGATAGACATTAGAAGAATGTTCTAATAATACAGTAAATATAATAGTGATTTTAATTCAGTATTAAATATGTGATTATTGATGACAAATCAATATTACTATTATGTAATTATTATATATTTTTTATGTATTCGTACATTTATGGATGTGCTAAATGTGGTGATAAAAATAGCAAAATACAGAAGGAATATTTTGTATGCATTAAAGGGATAGTTCACCCAAAAATTTAAATTCTGTCATTAATAACTCACCCTCATGTTGTTCCAAACCTGTAAGACTTTCGTTCATCTTTGGAAAACGAATGAACATCTTTTTAATGAAATCTGAGAGATTTCTGTCCCTCCATTGACAGTTATGCAACGACCACTTTGACACTTCAAAAAGTTCATAAAGAGATCGTAAAACTAATCCAAATGAATTGAGAGGTTTAGACCAAATTTTCTGAAAAGACTCAATCATTTTGATGAAAAGATTATATTTAAGCTTTTTTTTCACATTTAAACATTGATCAACAAACATAAACATAACCGAACCTGCTTGATGCACGAGAATGAACCTCATTGGTTCTTGCTGAAGCTCAAACGTGATGCGTAACACGAGAATGAACCTCATTGGTTCTTGCAGAAGCTCAAACGTGATGCGTAACACGAGAATGAACCTCATTGGTTCCTGCAGAAGCTCAAATGTGCTGCGTAACATGAGAATGAACCTCATTGGTTCTTGCTGAAGCTCAAACGTGATGCGTAACACGAGAATGAACCTCATTGGTTCCTGCTGAAGCTCAAACATGCTGCGAAACACGAGAATGAACCTCATTGGTTCCTGCTGAAGCTCAAACATGCTGCGTAACACGAGAATGAACCTCATTGGTTCTTGCTGAAGCTCAAACGTGATGCGTAACACAAGAATGAACCTCATTGGTTCTTGCTGAAGCTCAATCGTGATGCGTAACACAAGAATGAACCTCATTGGTTCTTGCTGAAGCTCAATCGTCATGCGTAACACAAGAATGAACCTCATTGGTTCTTGCAGAAGCTCAAACGTGATGCGTAACACGAGAATGAACCTCATTGGTTCCTGCAGAAGCTCAAACGTGATGCGTAACACGAGAATGAACCTCATTGGTTCCTGCAGAAGCTCAAACGTGCTGCGTAACACGAGAATGAACCTCATTGGTTCTTGCAGAAGCTCAAACGTGATGCGTAACACAAGAATGAACCTCATTGGTTCTTGCAGAAGCTCAAACGTGATGCGTAACACGAGAATGAACCTCATTGGTTCTTGCAGAAGCTCAAACGTGATGCGTAACACGAGAATGAACCTCATTGGTTCTTGCGGAAGCTCAAACGTGATGCGTAACACGAGAATGAACCTCATTATATAAAGTGGTCATGTCTCTTCAGAAAATTTGGACTAAACCGATTAGTTTTACGATCACTTTATGAACTTTTTAAAGCGTCAAATTGGTAGTTGCGTAGCTGTCAATGGAGGGACAGTAATCGTTCAGGGCCCGGTTTCCCGATAATGCTCACTCTTAGCCTGCTAAGAAGACTCGAAAGATATATCTTACCAAATTTGTTTATTTTCCTAAGTGTGTTCCCCGAACTATACATTAGAAAGCTGCTTAAGATATACCTTTTTACGTGCGACGTGACCCGGCGCTGTCCGTGGCGATGGTGCTGAATTGTTTGAAATCGATGGCTCGAGGATCAATTATTCTCTCGTGCAGGGGCTGTTTATGTGAAAAGCGGTCATCTTTATAAAAGAAGCACTTCAGAAATAGTTGAAATTGCAATTTATTATGATTATTGGATATTATAAAAAATAATCCAAACTATAAATAGCCTATAATAGCCTATCCTACATATTTTAAAATTGTAACATATAGCCTATTGCTGCCACAATAACCTTTTCAAAAATTTACATGCCGCCTTTTCTTTCCCATTTTTGTTCGCTGAGGTGGAGCTGCGATGAAATATTGTTCTTGTGTAAATACTTTCCAGCATTTCAGTAATAAAAGTTTACATCTTGCGTACGGTGCTCGGCAGTGATCAAAAAGGATTTAAACCGTGAATTTTGAATCTCTTGTAAACTCAGAGATGTGGATTCAGACAGCAATTAAATTACCACACGACCTGTTTGTCACAAAAACAGAAGGTACTAATTTGGCCAGGGATTTTTACGCGGATTGGGTGAGAAAAACACTGATATTATGGATTCGGACGGCAATAAAATCACCGACTTACCCCTGTAAATGTTTAAAATACCGGACGAGCCCATGAGAAACAATATTAGCGTCCGAATAGGACTTAACTGACAATAGCCTATGCTTTCACTGGCCTTTAAAAGAGCGTTTTAATTCAATTCATAATATTGTATAATAATATAATTAAAAATCTAACAACAATCAGTGTAATGACAATTTTATTCTTTGCATGAAAACACTTGAATTAGCCTAATTTAATACTGTCTGGGTGTATTAAAACTTCAGAATTATATTCATATAGACCTGCAACAGTGATAAGGTAAAGCTAAGAGTGGTCCAGACCAACCTTACGAAAGTGTGACTTACAAAAGATATACTTAGCGTACGAACGTTTCGGGAACCGTCCCATAAGGTTAAGAGAGAGGTTAAGTAATAGGTTAAGAACTACTTAGAGATAAGAACGCTTTGGGAAACCGGGCCCAGATTTCATTAAAAATATCTTCATTTGTGTTCTGTAAATCTTGTAAACTCGCTGAGCAAATTCAACTTGTGCAGACAGCCTCCAATGCAAATATAAATAGAAAATTCAGTAGATATAAAAATTTAGTGATTTACTTCATAATTTACTTTAACTTTCTATTCAACAAAGAATCCTGAAAAACAATCACAGTTTCCACAAAAATATGAAGCATTGTTTTCAACATTAATGATAATCAGAAATATTTCTTGAGCATCAAATCAGATCCTTTCTGAAGGATCATGTGACAATGAAGACTGGAGTAATGATGCTGAAAATTCAGCTTTGATCACAGGAATAAATTACATTTCAAAACATATTCAAATATAAAGCAGACATTATAAACTGTAATACTATTTCATTGTTTTTTGCTGCGTTTTGATCGAATAAATACAGCCTTGGTGAGCAGAAGAGGCTTCTTTCAAAAACATTTAAAAAATCTTGCCAAACCCAAACTTTTGAACAGTTGTATACGTTTTTACTTAAATTCAGCATGTTTGTGCTATTCTAAAAAGGCATCATGCTGTGAAAATTTGTTGAAATTTTCACAATGTTTAATTACATTTATGTTTTGTTTCCATTTTGTCCTCTTTATTTACACAAAATAAGTACAAAACAAGCTCAGAATAAAATACTATAGGTGCCTAAAAATGTCACAAAATTAAAATACCCCCAAAATGTCAAACATTTCTCAGTACAGAACCAGAACCACAGTGTCTTTATACATGCTTATTGCATGTATAAAGACAACTTCCTTAAGTACTCCTTATACACCTACTATAAGGAGTACTTAAGGAATCATCAGATTGCGCAACATTTGCACAATAGAAAAGAAAATTAGCAGTTAACAGTCTATTATAATGAAGAAGAGGTGATTTAGAAACTCATCTTGTTTACTTGTCACATGTCTTGCCAAAAGTCAAAATCCTGCTTTATTATAAATTGGGGATTTCCTTTCAGACCACTTCTATTTAGGTTCAAGGTTATTTTAACAAAACACGAGCCAAAAGATATAATTTTGATGAATACAAGCTGCCTGAAGTTCAAACAACAAATGACTTCAGCTTAAAAAATTACATTCAAATGCTGTCTTATAAATGCCCCCCGAGACCCGACAAAAAGTGTTTTGGACTAGTGTTTGGATTCTGTTTTAGCATCATCACTATTGTTCTTAAAGGGATAGTTCACCCAAAAATTAAAATTCTGTCATTATTTACTCGCCCTCATGTCGTTCCAAACCTGTAAGAATTTTGTTCATCTTTACATGCAAAACAATTAAAAGCAACTGAATCAATCCACAGCCTAACAAAATAATCCACTCTTCTCCACAATGGGAACCCTCTGTAATAATTCCAGTGTAATTGAACATTAAACACAATTACACACTATCAAGTTTTCCCCTTTTCTCATTTTCTCAAAAAAACATAAAATAAGACTTAATTTTAATTTTAACTTAATTCAACCATATGCAAAGCATGCTGGGAACTAACAAGCACCGCCCAGTTTCAGTTAATGCAACACAAATCATTCATGTAATCCTCAAGTAAACTTAAATTTTACAGATTGAACACAATCAAATTAAGTTAGGACAAAATGTATAGCAATTGTGTTGCTTAAGCTCATTTTAACTAAGCAATTTGAACAAGCAGCAAAAATCTTTTTTTTTTCAGTGTATCTTTACTTTATGTGTCCCTGTCATCAAAGGACTTTTCTTCTCTTAATTTACATCTTTAACCTTTCAGCCCTCCTCTTTCTTCCTTTATCACGTCTCATCCCATGCTCTCAATTCCTGTCCTGTATGGATGTGTTATTTCCGTCAGTGTTTGAAAGCGATTCCGCCCTTTGTCTTGAAAACCATCCATCAATACGCCAGAGCAGAGCCGCTCTTCAGAGGTGAAGTGAATTACGCCGGGGGTCGTGAGGTGGCACGTTTCACTCATAAACTCAAGTGCTAGTTCGGTTATGACCGGCGAGCCATCAGCAAACCCAGCTTTCTGATTTGACTGTATATGTGGCGTTCGAGTCACATGTCTCATGAGCTTACGATCTAAGCTAAGCTCCATCAGGAATTCTGTTAAGAACCACAAAACCATTTTATCGTAAAAATGGCAAATCTCTTAAGTCTGGTCACCACCTGTGCTCATGTTTGAGGGTGAGGCAGAGTTGAAAGCTGGTGTGTTTGTTAAATATTTTCTTGGTTTTGGAGTTTAATGTATGTTAATGCAAAAATCACAGGTGGAGCTGCTCTCTGTAATCACTGTGGCGATAATGAGGCCACTTGATTAATCTGAGACTGGCTTATCCTTCCCATAATTCCCAGCCAGCAATAACAAGACCTCCCAGAGTGTGTGTGTGTATGTGTGTATGTATGTGTGAGATAAAATAGGAATCGCGATGTCCAGCATTATAAAGGCAGTACCATTACGCCCACAATCTGACATTTATCCTAAATTAGTTTCCATGCATTCCAGAGGAACACTTTGACTCTTGATTTTTTTCTTGCTTTGGGAGTAGAAACACTCATGATCATAAAAATGAAGAACTCGATCTGTCAGTATTACAGCTTTTAGGCTTTTTTTTTCTTGTTTTCTACTTATTTTGTGTAAATTAGGTTAGAACAAAATTGAAACAAAATCTAAATATGATTAAACATTGTGTAAAATTTCACAGCATGATGGGTCATATTAAGCTTTTTTCCCTGTTTAACATTAAAAAGCTCTGCTAAGTTACAAAGCACAAAGTCACTCCAAAGTGAGTTATTTTCTATATCAGTAGGCGCGTTTCCATTACAGATTTGCGCAAAACTCTTGCGATTTTTATTTTTAATTAATTTATTTATTTATTTTTAATTTTTAATTTTATTTATTATGTCGACAAAAAACTATTGCGAAATTGCCGGGCATTTCCATTAACCGATGTTATGCGAGTAAAACTTCATTTTTTTCTCTCGCGATAAGTCATTCCAAAAATCATAGCAATGGATGTTGGTAGGTGTATGTATATCTCAGCCACCGCACTGGCCATTGTTATTAATGGAAGGAGACGTATGTGTGTTATCCAATCATTAATGGCAAGGAAAGACTCTTATACTTGAGAGCGACACATATGAGGTGTTTCTGGGTGTTTCTCCCTCATATCTGCTTCGAGGTCTTGATTGTGGCATTTCTTTGAGGTTTAGAATCCAGTATTTCTGTAATTCGTCTGTCTTTTATGAATTTAATAAATAACTCTGTCTCGTATTCTGGCCAAACATACCGCGTCATCTATGTCAGGTGACCTGTAAATGCGCAAAAGCTGTTTCCATTGCAGTTTCGCGAAATCTTTCTTTTTCGAATTGCCTGAAAAAGCACTTCATGTGAGCGTAAAAACTTTTTTTGCGATAAATGGGAGTTTTTGAGAAATTGACGTGTTTCCATTGGGCGTATTTTCAATTTGCAATTTCAATTTGCGCAATTTGAAGGGTAATGGAAACGCCGCTACTGTCACTGTTTCTGAACTCCCTGAAACGCCTCCAGTGTAGTCTTGAGTTTTCTTCCAGGAACAAACACGTCACAATATTCCTCATTTAAATAATTCCCGCCCAAGGCTTATGCAGAATAAAGGGGCGGGGCCTGGTTGAGTTAGTCAGTAGTGTTGAAACTCATGGTTATGTTAAGGGCGGGACATTTCCCAAACACGCTTGAAGCGCTTGACCAATCACAACACACGGGTCCAGCCAACCAATCAGAGCTCGAGTTTTTCAGAAGGAGGGGCTTCAAAGATCCAGGAACAAAACATTATCTTATGCTCACCAAGGCTAATAAAAAATACAGTTAAAAAATGTAATATTGTGAAATATTATTATATTTTAAAATATAATTTATTCCTCTGATGCAAAGCTTATTTTCTCTGTCTTGGGAGTAGAAACACTCATAAAAATGAAGAACTCGATCTGTCAGTTTTACAGCTGTTTGGCCTTCCCTGAAGACTTTCAGAACGGCTGTCTCTGAATCAAACACACTTTCACCTTAACCTCATAAAGCACACGTGTGTGTGTGTGTGTGTGTGTGTGTGTGTGTGTGTGTGTGTGTGTGTGTGTGTAAGAGAGAGCCCTCATTTATGGGGAGTGGTGAAAATGTAGGAAAGCGTTTCCAGGAAGATGAAAGATAAACAGTTTTGTTCCCTCCCTGTCGTCACCCCTCACTCTCCTCTTCATATCTAACACAATCACACACTCACACACTCCCAGCTTCACCAGAACAGTTTGTTCCCCATCAATATCATCAGCCCAACCCTATGCAGATCTGTTACAGTGTGTGAAAGAAGATCAGATTTATGGAGAGCTTCAATTGACAGCGCTTCCATTTAAATATGAATGTTTCATTTGACTGGAATTTCATTGGCCATGTATTGCATTGAAGATGCAAAATATATCAGTGACCATTACCAGTATTTATTTATTTACTATCATTTAAAAATTTGAGGTCATTTAAAAAAAAAAAAAAAAAAACCTCTATTCTGTAGTGATGCATTAAATCGATCAAAAGTGGCAGTAAAGACATTTATAGTGTTACAAAAGATTTCTATTTGCAACAAATGCTGTTCTTTTGATCTTTCTATTCATCAAAGAATCCTGAAAAACAATGTACAATGGTTTCCACAAAAATATGAAGCCTTGTTTTCAACATGGTTTCTTGAGCAACAAATCGGCACATTAGAATGATTTCTAAAGGATCATGTGACACCGAAGCCTTTAGGATTTTAGAATCTTTTTTGTCTTTTTTTTGTGTGTAAATGTTGTGTGTGATTGTAAGTGTTCAGTAATTTTTTGTCAGTATTATTATTAAGTATTATACATTTTTTTTTAAATATTGTTAGCGTTATATTGGCAAGATACATCAGTCTTTAAAAACTCATATCGATTGGCCACTAATCTCTCATTACGATGTCTTTTCCTAAACAGCGAGTTCAAGAGAAATCTACCAAGACTTCCAAAAGACCTTTGATTAATTTCTTTTAATGTTTTTTCTTCTTTGTCTAGTTGTCAGGCAGGAACGTCATGTCGCAGTCTGGAGAAAAAGGAAAGGTAAGACGTTACTCTCTTGGTGAAGTGTGTAATTGTTTTGAATAGTTCCTAACTTCTCCATTTAATGATTAAAGTTACTTGTAGGATGATTTCCTGAACAGTTGCTTTTACTTATTTGTTCTATCAAAACATTGATCTCTTGTTTGAGCGGCCGACGTGTCAACATCTGACTCCACTACTGGAATGAGTTTAGGCGGTCCATTTGCTTAGTCATTGGAAGAGGAAGGGAGTGTTTGGGGAAATTATTATTATTTTTGCAATCACTATTGTTATACTTTAAAGGACAAGTTCGGTATTTTACACTTAAAGCCCTGTTTACAGATCGTTTCTGATGAAATAGAACGGTTAAGATAAAATTTTGGACAAATGCTGCTGTCCTGAGAATTTTAGGCTTCTTTCGCTTTCCCCCCCACCAGTAGACTGGGTGTATAGGTGCACTCGAACACTCCTTCCTAAAACGCATTAAACTTTCGTTTACAAATACGTGAAACTCACCGAGTGGTCAGGGGTGTCCACTGATATGCTCACACAAAAATCGCTGCAAAATATGCTTTCCAACAGGTGTTTTACCATTCGTTGTAAAACTGTGGACCTATTTTTCCAAACGTCTCACACCCGTAGATTCTTCCGTTGAGAGCTTGAATAATAGACACTCCAGCCCAGTTGGTGGCGATAATGCACCTTTGCAAGCAAACCACTGGCATTTCATTGTTTGCGATCCGCTGTAAAAAAAAAAAAAAAAACAAGAAGAAGAAGAAGAAAACAACCCCTGAACCCCATTTCAGTTTCCGGCGGCGGAGTAATACCGTACCTCACAGCACATCCAATGCAAGTCAATGGAGGAGACAAAAACTACGATAAAACCTGTTGGAAAGCATATTTTGCAGCGATTTTTGTGTGAGCATATCAGTGGACACCCCTGACCACTCGGTGAGTTTCACGTATTTGTAAACGAAAGTTTAATGTGTTTTAGGAAGGAGTGTTCGAGTGCACCTATACACCCAGTCTACTGGTGGGGGGGAAAGCGAAAGAAACCTAAAATTCTCGGGACAGCAGCATTTGTCCAAAATTTTATCTTAACCGTTCTATTTCATCAGAAACGATCTGTAAACAGGGCTTTAAGTGTAAAATACCGAACTTGTCCTTTAATTTGCAATTCCTTTTGGTGCTGAATAAATCAACATACTTTAAGTATTAAATGTTTCTGTATTAAACGTGTTCATCAGTGTAAGAGTTCTGATGTTGTGTGTTTCTAGTTTCCTGATGCTGCAGGATATGTGGGATTTGCCAATCTTCCCAATCAGGTGCACAGAAAGTCCGTGAAGAAAGGCTTTGAGTTTACACTGATGGTTGTAGGTGCGTGACATATAAACACAGGCATGGATTCAGATAGACACACACTGTGCTTTTAACTGGGTGTTATTTGTTATCTTAGGAGAGTCTGGTCTTGGTAAATCAACCCTCATCAACAGCCTCTTCCTGACTGACCTCTACCCAGAGCGCCATATACCTGGAGCGGCAGGTAAACACACACACACACACACACACACACACAGGTCCCCTGAGGTCTTTATTAACTCTACAGGATATTGTGTCCAAGACCGAAATAATCCCTAGCAGTCATGAGAAATCCTCTGTAAATTAACTTTATTTTGGCCAAAAAAGCATGTTACAGTGATTCTTCTCTCCCGTTTTCATGTAATTTTCATTATTATGGTTATTCGCTAAGTATTGTGATTATTTTTACCATTGTTACTCACATATCCACAGCACAAATGATGAACTCACATACAGTAGGTTTGTTACTGGCCCATTGTTTTGATCTACTTGTGTCAATTGCAAAACACATTTCTATGGATTTTTTCAGATTCTTTCAATGTTTTCGTCCATTAATATATTGCATTACATTCATGTCGCACAACGCTATCAACATGAACTCAGTTTCTTCAGCACCCCAAAAATGTGATGCCTTCTTTACCGCTATGTTTACGAATCTGCTCATGACAACATCATCCGTGTACGTCACTTTGGTCAGAGTGGAATAGATGTGATTAAAGTGTTTACATGCCTGTTTATTGTGTTTATTCAGTGCCTTTGAATATGCTTTAATCACGGCCGGAGGACACCTCGTATCAATCATAGAGAATCCCACCAGCAAAAAGAATACAGCAGTTTATATAGAATAGGTTCATGCTGTTGCATAGTAAAGATAACATGACATATTGCTCATCATCATCACATAATGTTTCTCTAATATGATTGTTTCTACATTTGTGCAAATTCAGCATCCTCCTCCTTTCTCTGTTACTGGCAAAGCAAATTTAGATCTACCAAGTCACGGGGTTATTAGTTCGGTGATTACTCAATAGGTCATGGGGCTATTATATTTAGATAACTGTCTAGCCATGTCATAAGTCTTCACTATTTTGACACCAACTTTTACTGATAGTGTTAGTACATTTTGTTCTCAAATGTTAAATGTTAGACCTGCAGAAAAAAAAAGAAAAAAAAAATGTTAGTCTTGCTTAATTTAAAAAAATACTCACAAGTTTTAGTTACATTTTTTTTTTTTGTCTATTTTATTAGTCTATTTTTTTTATTTTATTTTTACATATAGTTTATAATGTGATATTTTGTTATAATTTTAAAACAAATTTAAGTGTGAAATTTAGACCTTCAGAAAAAAAAGAAATGTTAATCATGGTTAATAAAAAAAATTACAAGTTTTAGTTAAATTTTTAGCAGTTTTGTTTTTGTCTTTTTTTATTAGTCTATTTTTATAATTAAAAAAAAAAGTTTATAATGTGATATTTTGTTATAATTTTAAAACAAATTTAAGTGTGAAATTTAGACCTTCAGAAAAAAAAAAATGTTAATCATGGTTAATAAAAAAAAATACAAGTTTTAGTTAAATTTTTAGCAGTTTTGTTTTGTTTTTGTCTTTTTTATTAGTCTATTTTTATAATTAAAAAAAAAAGTTTATAATGTGATATTTTGTTATAATTTTAAAACAAATTTAAGTGTGAAATTTAGACCTGCAGAAAAAAAAGAAATGGTCATGGTTAATTAAAAAATAATTCTCAAAAGTTTTAGTTAAACTTTTTGTAATTTTGTTTTGTTTTTGTCTTTTTTATTAATCTATTTTTATAATAAAAAAAAATTGTTTATAATGTGATATTTTGTTATAATTTTAAAACAAATTTAAGTGTGAAATTTAGACCTGCAGAAAAAAAAGAAATGTTAGTCATGGTTAATTAAAAAAAAATACTCAAAAGTTTGTTAAATTTTTTGCCGTTTCGTTTTGTTTTTGTCTTTTTTATTAGTCAATTTTATAATTTAAGAACTATATATATAGTTTATATTGTGATTTTGTTATAATTTTACTTAAACTTAAGTGTCCAAATGCTTCTTTATAGAAAGAAATATTCTTTTCATCATGATGCCACTCACAGTGGAATGCAGAACATTTCTGGATTCTGCTCAATGGATATAAAATCCCTTCAGATCCCTCTGTTGAGCACTTTGTCTATTAAAGCTCTGTAGAAAAAAGGTTGTTTTCAAGAAAATAATCCCGTCTGTAGCCCAGGGCTTCCACCCAGAGGTTCTCAGGAAGCGCTCATAACTTTTTATGTTGCATCAATAAATCATGATGTTTAATGTGATTTGTCTCGATGTGCCCCCTCAAATGTTTATGCACATCTTTTGTTCTGTTTTTGTTCTGACTGGGGTTTTGTTGTGCTTGTAGAGAAGATCGAGCGCACGGTTCAGATTGAAGCGTCCACTGTGGAAATCGAGGAGAGGGGAGTGAAGCTCCGCCTGACTGTAGTGGACACGCCTGGATATGGAGACGCCATCAACAGCCAGGACTGGTCAGTGTGTGTTTACTCGGCTAAATTTATCCTGAGAAGTCAGCATAATCTGACCAAACCTCCCTTTGGAGACATCTGGGGACATCTTCAGCTATAAAAATGATTCAAACATACATTTTTTTAGTCATTATAATTAACTGTATATAAAAGAAAAACCTTCTTGAAGACACTTCTGGTGTGTCCTCATTTAGTTTGCTGAATGTGTGCATGTAGTAAGAAACATTTTGGTAGAGACCAGCCACTATCAATGGGTGTGGAAGGTGAAATTTCTTTCTTCTAAGCCATATATTTACTTCTAAGTTTGACGTTCTCCATGCATTATCATTTTCCCTGCCTTTACCATAAATTATTGGTGTTGGATAATAACGGGATATTTGCGAAGGACAGCACACCTGCTGTAAATACATGCCGTCACAGATTTGAATGGCATTTGTATTTGTATCTTGTTGCTACACTGATTCTGCATTGCATTATATAATTGTTCCAAAAGGTTATTGCATTTGCATAACTTTTTTTTATATAGGACACATTTCTTATTATTTGAACGCTTAAATCACACTTCTGAATGTCATTATATTATATAACCAAATAAATAAGCACCTTTTTATTGTGAAAATAAAAATCACAAGCACTTTTAAAGAAAGACAATTTGACAAAATGAAATTGTCATGTCAAACACATACTTTGCACATGGAAATTGTGGTTTTGGAAGCGTTACCATGTGAAATCTATGTGATAACATGTTAAAAACATGCGAAATTCATGTAATATTTCTAGTGCTTTAAATGATGTGTTTTTTTGTGCAAACTGTCTAATAGCTAAAGCACAGCAGGCAAATTAGTGCTCTTGCTAAAAATAGTTGATCTCACCTAGACGCAGATCTTGACCCATCCCTACTTATTTATTTATTTCTAAAACATAAAGTTCATGTAATGTGTGTCACTCTTGACATGTTTGTGCACTTGGAATAGTGCTGCATAAAAATGTTCCTTAGGTAGTTGAAATAGCTGTGTGTTATTACAAATAAATATCTACCATAAAATTAGACCTTGCATATAACTATGACCTCCTGAATGGAAGACTGAACTGATTATTAACTTAATACTCAGTGTTATGTGTCTATGTATCTGCATAGCAAAGACTATTTACTTTATGGCACTTGATTGTGGATTATCGGCAGCTGTTGCCTTGTGTTTGTATATTGGTCATTGAGCCTTGCTGAGGAATGCTGGGAACGTCCTGTTTGAAAGAACAATATCCTCCCCATCTCTTACCCACAGACTTCTAATGCTGTTAATGAAAATATGCCATCCACGTTACCTACCTATATTATCATGTCATGTTTCCTCGTTCCACCTCTCGATAAGGCTGCGGTCGCAAGGCCGAGATCTGAAGTGCAGTGGTCGTATCTGCGTCAGACACAGAAGTGATTCAGTGTGTGCTGTTTAGATAAGTCTGGACACTTTAGAGCAAAAGAGAATCTGGTGGTGAGAACTGGGAGTTGCTACATGTCAACTAAACCATAAAACTATTTTTGTTAATTATAATAAATGTGAACTGAAGCAAAATTAATTTTTCTCATTTTTATTTAGTTTAACTTGATGTACTTAAAACTACAACTAAAACTGAAATAAAAACAAGTTAGGGATAGTTCACCCAAAAATTCTGTCATTAATTACTCACTCTCATGTCATTCCAAACCCATAAGTCTTTCATTGATCTTTTGAGATTTTCAATTAAATCTGAGAGCTTTTTGTCCCTCCATTGACATCTACGCAACTACCACTTTGATGCTTCAAAAAGTTAAAAACTAATCCATATGAATTATGCGGTTTAGTCCATGTTTTCTAAAGAGACACGATTGCTTTATATGATGAACATTTTGAATTTAGGCTTTTATTCACATATAAACATTCATAAATGCACACATCTGATATGGTTAATGGAAGCTCTAGAATTTCCGCTTGATGTGCGCGAACCAATGAGCTTCATTCTCTTCAAAATGAAAGCATAAAATATAAACATATGATAGGATCTCAGTGATACTACAATAATTGTGGTGCGTCATTGCTGAACAAGAACCTGTAAACATGATAATGTGGACCGTTTTGATAATTTTCATTATGACTAAGTGGTTGTTCACCATTTCTAATATGCGTATCCTATCTTGCAATTAGATTGTGGTTTTGTTCTGCTGAGATCCATATCCGATGTTTGTTTAATGTGCTTGTTTAATACAATCACAAGCTTTTACATCTGAGTATTTCCTTTCAGTTTGTTCTCTGCTTTATTCTCTTCAACAGCTTTAAGACGATCATCCAGTATATCGATAATCAGTTTGAGCGATACCTGCACGATGAGAGCGGACTGAACCGCAGACACATCGTTGACAACAGAGTACACTGCTGCTTTTACTTCATCTCTCCGTTTGGACACGGGTAAAACACCTGCACATGTTCTGCCTCTCTTCATCAGTCAATATAACATTTTATCCCTGCAGAAAGTGGCTTAGCTTTAGCCCTCAATTAAGGCCTGTTTACAGCAAGAGTGATGCATCAAAGCAACAAAAATCACAATTGAATTTTACATCGTTCAAATATGATGTGAATTGTCATAAAAAAAACTCAGCTGAATTTTTTCATACATGCTATTCAGACTAAGTGTAAAATACATTTGCAGCAGCTTCGGAGAAGAATTCTTAGGTCACATGAAACCCCAACAAAAAAGTAAACTTTCACATCAAAGCTGTTCAAACTCAAATCTTCAACAGTCCCGGATAAACATTTATTGAATTGCCGACAAATATTTGCCCATCACATCTTAATTTTAATGGTAGATGCATTGTTTTGTTTCCATTCTTGTTATGGTTATAATTCACGCTTGGTACAAACATATCTTTACTCTGATAATTTCTCATGTTTTCATATGAGAACATTTTTTTTAATGTTTTTGCATTTTATTAGATTAAAAATACAGTAAAAACAATAATATTGTGAAATATTATTACAATAGAAAGTTATTTTTTACACATGATCCTTCAAATATGCTGAAATATTTCTGATTATTATCAATTATTATAAACAGTTGTTGCGTCATATTTTTGTGGAATATAATCTTTGATGAATAGAAATTTCAAAAGAACAGCATTTATTTGAAATAGAAATCTTTTGTAACATTATTAACTACAAATTTTGATAAATTTAATGTATCCTTGTTTAGTACCCTAAACATTTGAATGGCATTGTATGTGATTTGTGCTTCTGTGTGCTTGATTTTTTATTTTATTTTTACCAGCCTGAAGCCTCTAGATGTTGAGTTTATGAAGGCGATCCACAGCAAAGTCAACATCGTTCCTGTAATCGCCAAAGCCGACACGCTCACGCTGAGAGAACGAGATCGCCTCAAGAGAAGGGTAAGGGTCAAGCCTTTTCTCTCTAGAACAAGTACAACTGATCATGTGATCCAGGACTAGTTGCAAAACTAACAACAAATGGTATATTTGAGCTTCTTTGTGGTGTAGATTTGTGCTTTTTTTAATATAATAAGAAACACACTTTTGACCGGTACACTGAATGTTTGGTGATCAGGCGTAGGATGTGCATGTGTTCACATTCATGCATTGTGACATTCCTGGCAGTCTGGCGTGGACACAAGTATGTAAAAAGACACACTGACCATGTATGTACTGTAGTGCACGGTTCTCCATGGACAATAGTGGCCTCCTTGTGCTGTCTGCAGGTGTTTCCCTTTAACACACACAGAATCACACACCCTCTGGATTGTGTCTGAAGCGAGGTCAGGTGTGTGCCGACCTGCACGCTCCATGTCTTACCGCTGATGTGCTCCGCAGGTTAAGTAAGACGGTGATTATGTGGCGTGTATCTGGCTCGACTTCATTGGGACGTAATCTGTAATCCCAGAGGAAGCTCGTGCAGATCAACATGAGCACTGGAGCTTGTTCAGCATTTCTGCTGCTACTTTGAGCACAATTATGTTAATGAGTGGTTGAGGTTTATTTTTAGCAGTGTTTGAATCATACGCTGCCTCTGAAAAGTTATAAAACTCGTAAAACCTCCATTTGTAAAAACAAAAACAAAATTTTAACAGCACAAATGTGAAGCCTACATTGTTGTTTAAGTGCTTATAATATAATATTATTTTTATATATATATATATATACATACATATATATATATATATATATATATATATATATATATATATACAGTGAGGAAAATAAGTATTTGAACACCCTGCTATTTTGCAAGTTCTCCCACTTAGAAATCATGGAGGGGTCTGAAATTGTCATCGTAGGTGCATGTCCACTGTGAGAGACATCATCTAAAAAAAAAAAATCCAGAAATCACAATGTATGATTTTTTAACTATTTATTTGTATGATACAGCTGCAAATAAGTATTTGAACACCTGAGAAAATCAATGTTAATATTTGGTACAGTAGCCTTTGTTTGCAATTACAGAGGTCAAACGTTTCCTGTAGTTTTTCACCAGGTTTGCACACACTGCAGGAGGGATTTTGGCCCACTCCTCCACACAGATCTTCTCTAGATCAGTCAGGTTTCTGGGCTGTCGCTGAGAAACACGGAGTTTGAGCTCCCTCCAAAGATTCTCTATTGGGTTTAGGTCTGGAGACTGGCTAGGCCACGCCAGAACCTTGATATGCTTCTTACAGAGCCACTCCTTGGTTATCCTGGCTTGGTATATCTTCAATGCTCTAACTGAGGAAAGGAGGTTGTTCCCCAAAATCTCGCAATACATGGCCCCGGTCATCCTCTCCTTAATACAGTGCAGTCGCCCTGTCCCATGTGCAGAAAAACACCCCAAAAGCATGATGCTACCACCCCCATGCTTCACAGTAGGGATGGTGTTCTTGGGATGGTACTCATCATTCTTCTTCCTCCAAACACGTTTAGTGGAATTATGACCAAAAAGTTCTATTTTGGTCTCATCTGACCACATGACTTTCTCCCATGACTCCTCTGGATCATCCAAATGGTCATTGGCATACTTAAGACGGGCCTTGACATGTGCTGGTTTAAGCAGGGGAACCTTCCGTGCCATGCATGATTTCAAACCATGACGTCTTAGTGTATTACCAACAGTAACCTTGGAAACGGTGGTCCCAGCTCTTTTCAGGTCATTGACCAGCTCCTCCCGTGTAGTTCTGGGCTGATTTCTCACCTTTCTTAGGATCATTGAGACCCCACGAGGTGAGATCTTGCATGGAGCCCCAGTCCGAGGGAGATTGACAGTCATGTTTAGCTTCTTCCATTTTCTAATGATTGCTCCAACAGTGGACCTTTTTTCACCAAGCTGCTTGGCAATTTCCCCTTGGCCCTTTCCAGCCTTGTGGAGGTGTACAATTTTGTCTCTAGTGTCTTTGGACAGCTCTTTGGTCTTGGCCATGTTAGTAGTTGGATTCTTACTGATTGTATGGGGTGGACAGGTGTCTTTATGCAGCTAACGACCTCAAACAGGTGCATCTAATTTAGGATAATAAATGGAGTGGAGGTGGACATTTTAAAGGCAGACTAACAGGTCTTTGAGGGTCAGAATTCTAGCTGATAGACAGGTGTTCAAATACTTATTTGCAGCTGTATCATACAAATAAATAGTTAAAAAATCATATATTGTGATTTCTGGATTTTTTTTTTTAGATTATGTCTCTCACAGTGGACATGCACCTACGATGACAATTTCAGACCCCTCCATGATTTCCAAGTGGGAGAACTTGCAAAATAGCAGGGTGTTCAAATACTTATTTTCCTCACTGTATATATATATATATATATATATATATATATATATATATATATATATATATATATACATATATATATATATATATATATATATATATATATATATATATACATATATATATATATATATATATATATATATATATATATATATATATATATATACATATACATATACATACACACACACACACACACACACACACACACACACACACACACACACACACACACACACACACACACACACACACACACACACTACCATTAAACAGACAGTAAAGTAAGATTTTTTTAAAAGTGAAGCTTTTTAATGTGAAGTCTCTTCTACTCACCAAGACTGCATTTATTTAATTAAAAATACAGTAAAAACAGTAATATTGTGAAATATTTAAGACAACTGTTGTCTATATTAATATATTTTTAAATGTAATTTATTCGTGTGATGCAAAGATGAATTTTCAGCATCATTACTCCAGTCTTCAGTGTCACATGACTCTTCAGAAATAATTATAATATGCTGAGAAACATTCGTATTATTATCACTCTTTAAAACAGTAGTGCTGCTTGATTTATACCACAGCATTTATTTGAAACAGGAATCTGTTGTAACATTATAAATGCATTTACTGTCACTTTTGAACAGTTTGATCTGTCCTTGCTGAATAAAAGTATATGCATTTCTTTATAACCCCAAACTTTTGAATGGTAGTGAATATAAATGATGGTTTCTAGTTTTATAAGATGTATTTAATGCACTGTGAAGAGTAAAAGTGTGACTTTTTTTTGTGTTCACGTAGCAAAAAGTCAGTTTCATAGATTGTCAATTTGTAGATTATTTTTATTTTTTTTATGTAAACTTAATTTTTTTCTGTCAAAAGTGGTTGAATAATTTGTGATTTGGTTAGCTAGTTTCCTCAGCCCTAATTCTGTTAATCTGAGGTTAGTGTGTCTGTGTAAATAAGAAAAATGTGCTAATCTATACAGTCATTAGGTGTTGTTTTATATCACTGAAGTCTTCAGTCTATTCCTGTATCTCAGCATGTTGCACATCGTTAGATTTTGCATGACAAAAGAGCGATTTGTCCTTGATCCCCCACAAATCAACAACCCATGCGCTCACACTAACCTAAACAACTGTTAAACCCTCAGACACCTGCTGATCAATGACTTTCACTAGCTTTAAAAGAAACAAAACGAAAAAAGACCCAGTAATCACTGAACTCATCTTGTTTATGTTCTGACTAATCTTGAGTTTAGGCCGTTTCTGATTAAATGTCCCAATTGACCTCTGTCAGCGTCTTTTGTGTGTGTAAACATTGACTCATTACAGAAAATGGTCCTGTTAGAGACAGATTTAGATTAGAGACTAATGGAATCTTGTCCACATCCTGCAATCACTGCATGATCGTCCATCTAAGTTGCAGGAAAGATTAGCCACTGTCAGCCATTTTAAGCTAAATGACCCAAACAGATGTCTATGTGTGTGTTCTCATGACGTGTGGAGCACAAATGCGCGCTTTTCGGGTTGAGATGTGTAGTGATGTCAAATAGAAATAGTTCATGCAGAAATACACAACTAATGTTTTCTATCAGTCTTAATTAAATGTACTTCCTGGATGGCTCACAACACACAGGAAGTCACAGGGCTTCATTGCTTATGCTGGTCCATATATAGACATCGCTTTGGACACTGAATGCTTGTATTTATAGTAGTTCCTGTTATTCGCCTGCTCCTTAGATGCCAGTTTTCTCTTCCTGCAGGTGATTTCAAAACACATTTTCATAAACATTCCCACATTGCTGTGTTTGTCAATCCATGTTTTGTTTTTTAAAGGGGTTGTTCACCAAGAATGAAAATTCTGTCATCATTTACTTATCCTCACACATTTAACTTTATTTTTTCACACACACACACACACACAAAAAAAAAAAAAATATATATATATATATATATACAGTGCTATGCATAAGTGAATACACCCATACTAAAGTTGACTAAAAAGAGGAATAAAAAATCATCTTTTGGAAACTGAACTTAATGCCTTAATTAAAAAAATTAGGAAAAATCCAACCTTTAAGGACACCAATTTTCTTTGTGAATGAATAATGTATTGTAAATAAATAAATGTTCTTCCTTAAAATACAGGGTGCATAAGTTTGGACACCCCTATGTTAAATTCCCATAGAGGCAGGCAGATTTTTATTTTTAAGTTTTTTTTTTTAGGATACTATGCATCCTGATAAAGTTCCCTTGGCCTTTGGAATTAAAATAGCCCCACATCATCACATAGCCTTCACCATACCTAGAGACTGGCATGGTTTTATTTCAGTTAGCCTAATAGCTAGTTTGATTTGCATTGAGAGATGATCTTATGGAAAGTACCCCATGCCAATCTCTAGGTATGGTGAAGGCTATGTGATGATGTGGGGCTATTTTAATTCCAAAGGCCAAGGGAACTTTATCAGGATGCATAGTATCCTAATAAAAAAAATACTTAAAAATAAAAATCTGCCTTCCTTTATGGGAATTTAACATAGGGGTGTCCAAACTTATGCACCCTGTATTTTAAGGAAGAACATTTATTTATTTACGATACATTATTCATTCACAAAGAAAATTGGTGTCCTTAAAGGTTGGATTTTTCCTAATTTTTTAAATTGTCATTAAGTTCAATTTCCAAAAGATGATTTTTTAGTCCTCTTTTTAGTCAACTTTAGCATGGGTGTCTAAACTTATGCATAGCACTGTATATATATATCATTTAAAAAAAAATTATTTGTCTACTTTTTTTTTGTTTTTTTGTGAAGAAAGTTAAGTGTGTGTGTGTATATATATATATGTATTACAAAAATCGCATTGCTTCCCTTCAGAAGACATTTATTAACTCCTTAGAGCCGTATGGATTACTTTAGGTTTAGGCTTAAAAAAAGGGTACATTTACTCCCATTATAATGCTTGGAAGAGCCAGGATATTTTTAAATATACCTTCTATTGTGTTTGGCTGAAAGAAGAACGTCATATACACCTTGGCTTGAGGGTGAGTACATTTTGGGATAATTTTCATTTTTTGGTGAAATAACCCTTTAAGCTCCAAAAAGCACTATAAAAGTAGTTAATGCATTATATGCATTGTATTCCCAGTATTATAAAGTGATACAAACCATTCAAAAGTTTGAGGTCATAAGATTGATAAGAGTTTTTGGAAGAAATTAACGTTTATTCATCAAATCAGACTTTTCTTTTAAGCTTTATGTGAACTAACTACTGTTGTTGCTGTTGCTGAGAAACCCATGCCTACTTGAAACTTTGATTGTTTAAAACTTAATTTTAGGAAATTGCCCCATCAAATCTGAATGTTAAAGTCGATGAATTGGAGGAAGTTTAATGCTTGTTCTTTTCATTGGTACCTCCACAAATGCTCGAGTCCTTTTTCATACATCAGTGATTATCAGGAAAGTATGAACACTCCCATCAGATTTCTGTCTACCTTTTCTTTTCCCAAGAAGACTCTTGGACGCAACTTCCAATAATCAGTTCTGAATTATGTGGAAGCGCAAGTCAGCATTTCCCGCATTTCTTGATGTCGTCGCAACCAGTAAAGGTCCTGCTGCCCCGGCTGTAAGAATGACGAATGACCCATTGTGTCTTTGCGGCCTGACTGATATTTATGTTTCATTTTCACCCTCACTTTCTCACCGTGATAGCTTCGCTCTCATTCTCTCACAGGACTGCCACCCCTCTCCCCGATCTTTCTCGCACCATCATGAAAGGGGGAAGCAGCTTGTGTAGAACAATATGGCCTTCCTGTAATGTGTCAGGCCGATTGGCAGGGAGAGCCGGGTCAGCGTTGTGCAGGAGTCTTATCAGAGGCCGGAGTGAGGTCATAAAACCCTGAAACTTATAAAGTACTCGAGGGACGTTTAGGTAGCTCTCGTTTCCTGCCATAGCAGTGATATATGCCGAAGAGCTGCTCGTATGGAAACGCCAGCGGCAGGTCTTGTCCGTATGAGAAGGAAAGCCTTTGTGACCGAACTGACGTACATCTGGGAGGAGATTTGTTCAGTCGAGTTGCATGCGATTCCCACAGGTCAGGTTGTTGGTGCGCTTGGTGGGTTGCATTGTTGTGTTTATGTGAATTTGAATGTTATTGTTGATGTTTGCCATGCTGCGATCCCCATCACGCTCATATCTCAGTCTCCAAACTGTCAAAGCTTTCCTCTCTTTGTCCTCTCGGTTGGCTCAATGGGAGAAATGTACGAAAGCACCAACGAGCGTTGTGCAAGATTGTGTGGTTGCCAAACGTTACCAGCCTTGTTGTTTTTAAAACACAGTGGGGTCAAAAAGTCTGAGAGCACTTGAGAAAACGCATTTATTTTTATTATTTAACACGCATGGTTTCATTACAAATTATACTATCAGCAGTGCAACTTGAGTGAAAATTTGAGAATGTCTTTGGTGTGTTTCTCTTTTGCTTTAATCATCAGCCCCGGCAACTACATGAACAAAACTTTATGATCATGTTCTCCATTTGAGATGTTCAAAAGAGCATCTTGAGCATCAGTGGAAGCATAAACTTGTGCTTATATATATATATATATATATATATATATATATATATATATATATATATATATATATATATATATATATATATATATATATACACACACACAGTACAGGTCAAAAGTTTGGAAACATTACGATTTTTTTATATTTTTGAAAGAAGTCTCTAATGCTTATCAAGGCATCAAAAATACAGAAAAAACAGTAATATTGTGAAATATTATTACAACTTAATAGTTTTCTATTTGAATATACTTTAAAAAATAATTTATTCCTTTGATGCAAAGCTGAATTTTCAGTATCATTACTCCAGTCTTCAGTGTCACGTGACATCCAGTCTATCACATGATCCTTTAGAAATATTCTAATATTCTGATTTATTATGAGTGTTGGAAACAGTTCTGCTGCCTAATATATTTGATGAATAAAGGTTAAAAAGAACTGCATTTATTCAAAATAAAAAATATATTTTCTAATAATATAAATCTTCTTTACTATCACTTTTTATCAATGTAACACATCCTTGCTGAATAAAAGTATTGATTTATTTCAAAAAAAGAAAGAAATATTGTTTTTGATTTTTTTTACTTTTTATTCATCAAAGCATTAAGCAGCAGAACTGTTTCCAACGTTGATAATGAATCATCATATTAGAATGATTTCTAAAGGATCATGTGATAGACTGGAGTAATGATGCTGAAAATTCAGCTTTGCATCACAGAAATAAATGGTAATTTAAAGTATAATAAATTGAAAACCAATTATTTTAAATTGTAATAATATATCACAATATTACATTTTTTTTCTGTATTTTTGATCAAATAAATGCAGGCTTGATGAGCAGAAGAAACTTCTTTCAAAAACATAAAAAATAGTAATGTTTCCAAACTTTTGACCTGTACTGTATATGTATATGTATATTATTTAAAGCAGGAAATAAATAAAGATTTAAATGTGTATATATACCATGTATATGGTTTTCAGTGTTGTGTCAGATTTTCTGACCACACTGTATGTTTTTGTGGCCGTGTGGTCATTAAGCTCAGGGCTTTGGTGTTAAACGTGTTGTTTACTGTATGTTGTAGGACACTGTTATTCGTGATGTGTTAGACCAGTGAGGTCACTTTGTTTTCAAGGCTTTCCAGTCTTTTCATTCATCTGATCTTGATATCATGTCTTCCTCAACTGCAGAAGTTAAAACTGTGAATATCTCATGGTTTGGGTTTGTCCGTGTCCACATTCCTCACTTAAATGAGGGTGTGGATATTTATGTATGTTCTCAAGCAGAATGATTGCATCCTGGAATTGCAGCTCACGCAGCCCATATAAAACAATAAATATCCAGCGGTCACATACACTTTCCGTGACCAAGACTTGCCCTTTATTTAACACTTCAGCTTTTCAGAATAGAGACTTGTAACACCTCCACTTAGTACGGCACAATCAAATCCAATTTGCTTTAAATAAACCTGCTTTTGAAGAAGCGTATTTAACGCTTTAACAGAAAAATTCACTAATAATCTATTACTCGCCCTCATACCGTTCAAAATCTGTTTCTGAGTTCATTTCTTTTATAGGACACACAATGAGTGTTGGAGTGGTCATACTTTTGCATGCATTGCAAGTCTTTCAAACTGCAAAAAGGACATAAAACCGCCAAGAAAGTACTATGTAAGTAGTCCATACAGCTTGAATAATTACTAAATAACAGTGATTTAAATGGTGAATAATGGCTTACATTTCTATCTGACTTGAAATATATCGCACAAATCATATGGACTACTGTTATACTACTTTCATGGTGTTTTTGTGTCCATTTAAATCTTGAAAGCCTCAATGACCAGTATGATTCTTCTAAATTGTCATACAGGTTTAGAAATGCATGATGGTAATTAAATATAAATTGTTTCTTTATAGAGCATCTCTCTTCTTTGGAATACCAAAATGTGAAGCTGATAATGAAATACTAAGATGTCTTCAGCAAGAAGTTACAATCAGCTCAAATTCTGCTTTTCTTATCCAATTGTTCATACTTTAATTGTAGCATCTGGTTGCCAAAGGCCTCCAAACACACACACACACACACACACATATATTCACACACACTCATCCCTGACTGGAATTTGCTGGAGTGAGCTTCTCCTCGCATCCCGCTGTTTCAGAGACGCCGGATTAACATTAGCCCTGGTACCAACACACACAAACAGGTCCAAGTAATTGGTCAGTCCTGTTGAGTTTCTTTCAGAATTATATAAAACCCCTGTGTGTTTTTGCACGAATGAAAGGCCTTCACGAGCTGCAGGTAGCCAGCGGTTTTATCCCGAGACAAGGGATCACAGTTAAGAACTTCACGGCTTTTCAGTTTGACACGCTTTACTGCTGAATAGCGATTTTTACAGTATTTCATAACTGTTCATAATGCTGAGTTCTGTCATTTTAAACCACTAAGTAGAATCTGCAATGATAAACAAAGTGTTTTTGTGTTAAAAGCGACGGTTTTAAACCGTGTAAAAACTGCAGGGAGTGGCTGGATTCAAGGTGCTTATTCATGCTGAAACTTGACTGCGAGAAACTACTGTTTTGCTCCCTGAAGTATAATCTCATAATAATTGGTCTGTAGACAGGAAAACTATATTTACCTTATTTTGATGTGTTATGTACTTATATAGTGCCCGTCCTGTTTGTGGCTCCTATTTTTGTGCAAGTGACCAAATGTTTACGAGCCTTTTTAGTTGTGTTGCATTATCCAACTAGTGCGCAGTTATTAAGATTGTGTCATTTAGAAATTCTTCTGTAATCAGGTCATTTTGTTTGTGACCTAGTGCACTATTTTCCTTTACATTCAAAGCATTTTCTGGCTCTCCCAACTGGTTCCCAGAGTGCCAGATCCATGTTTAGGTGCTAATATTTACAGATGCAATATTTTAACACATTCGGATTTTTCTGTCCCGTCTGTTTGCATTCACAGTTCAGTTTTGTGCTGCATGAAGTGATTTGTGTGCATATTGATCCATGCTGTGTTGTACAGTTGGGGAGCACATTCTCGTCTCTGTTGTTCCTCAAATGTGCATTTTAAGGCGTTTTGTGCTTTAAAATGTAAGTTGCTTACAGAGTGCTTCATAAGGACTGCTACTAGCATAAAGATGTGAGCTTAGACTGGTTTATATATCTACTTGTTTGCTACTTATGTTTACATTGAACTGCAAATTAAGGCACGTTCACACCAAGAACAATAACTATATTAGCGTCCACACCGGGTGACGATATCGTTCTGTTTACTCTGAGCGCACTGCAGTTTTGTTGTCGATTTAAATGCTCAAGCTCTTTAGAGTCGGATGGATTCTGATTGGCTGCCAATGTTTTAATTGTTCATCATATATACTTTCTCTTTGTCGTGGGGGTGTAATGGTTACATGGGTAGTTGACGTGACGTGGCTTTTTCACCGTCACAGAAGATAAAAAATAATTTATTTCACATTTTCATCATTTAGAATACTATAAATGGTTAAACATTTTCTTGTTTTACATGAATTTGTTGTTTAAATACCTGAGTTAATTTTTATTTTTTTACAACTTTGAGCCAAATCTCAAAATCGTCCTATGGTGTGACGGTAGACAACATTATTTCATAAATATTAACTTTTATAAATAAAGAAAATAATGTTTAAACATCTTAATGAACACTCCTGGCATAATTGTGCAAGTGTCTATTTCACTAAGTGGCCATCACTTTTCCTATACATACATTTCTAAAAGTGTAGGAATTTAATAAAGTTTGTCACAGAAAAAAATGTCCTTTGGTGTTATGCAATAACCTGATATTAAGTTGGGCAATATCATGGACAACTAAATTTATTTGAAAGACCCCATTCAAGGTCATGTGACTGAAGACCCCTATGAAGCCCATGAGAAGTGAACATGGCAAGTATTTCTCTCAGAATTGTTCAAATATTTAACTATGTTTTCAGACCACTGAAATTGTTAAGATTTTTTGTCCTTTAGTGTGACACTCCTAAATTTATTTTTTTAATTAAAATTTGTATTTTTAACAGCAGGACTATGTAATATTATGCAAATGTATCATGCCAATTGCTAATAACAGTTTAGCTAGTATTAGCATGGTTATTAACTGCCACAAAAGCTCAAATGTCCTTTGGTGTGACAGAAAATGTCACAGGAAATGTCCTTTGGTGTGACGCTTTGGCCTGTCACACCATAGGACACAGATGTCACACCATAGGACAAGACCTCCTTAAGAAGCTTTTAAAACGAAAATATAAAGTTTCAACAAAAAAAACAAATGTCCTCCTTTATTATTGTTACAATAAACACTATATATTCTGACTCTTTTTATGCAATGACTATCTTTGTCCTTTAGTGTGACGTTTTGTCCTATGGTGTGACAAACATAAAACAACAGAAAAATATACTTATTTTAAAATATCTTTAAAAAAAAGTCAAGTTTGGCATTAGGGGAGTTACAATAATATCTCCTGTTAAATAGGTACAATTTCAAACAGTTTTGTAAGGTTGGCGAAAAAGTTTTATTGACATTCGTAGGGAAAAGTTTATCAGGTTCATCTATCCATGTTGAAAATTATTCTAATTAGTACTTTCATGTAAAATAAATATCACTTTAAGAAAATAATATTTTATTAATGTGAACAATTCTGTCTCAAGTATTTTTTATGTTATTTAATATAATTTCTTAGTACTTTTTAAATGTCACACCATAGGACACATTTACAGTACTGTTGAGTGAAAACATGAAAAAAATATGTGAAGTCATTGACAAAATGAGTGACCACTACTATTTTCTGAAACTGCAGTTTTCATACTCCATAAATATATGTATTTTTTTTAAAAAAGTTATGTTTTCCAAAAAAAGTACTTTTTCTTGGCCATTTGTCAACTACCCACATGTATTCGTCCCAAACTGTCCCAGTACGTACGTCATGGTTCGGTGCATACAGTCAGACTACGAATACAGTCAGTCAGAGACGATCCACACTCCAATCCAGAAGGGGGCGTACAAGGTAATGCAACGCTGTTTGCTAACCAGGATAAAAGAGTAGAAGAAGAAGAGACGATCTACACCAACCCAATACAAAAGTTCAGATGACATGCAAGCAGGGGGGTAATCTATCAGCCAGAAACTGAAGCTTCCTCGGGGGCCGCCATTGATTAGCAGACCATCACCTGCTGTTTGCAATCCATTGACTCCCATTCATTTTGGCGTCACTTTGACAGTGAATAACTTTACATCTGAGGCGTTTAAAGACTACATTTGTCCATTATTTATTTCTAAAGAAACACGAAAATGTATAAAAGGCTCCATTACCTTGTATCTTACGTTATGGCCCTGTAGAAGCAGTTTTTGTAAAAATAGGCTAACGATTGCGTCATAACCACGCGACTCTGTGTCGCACAGTAGCGAGATTACCGTATGGACAGGAGGAGAAGCTCGCGGGCAATCGGGGGGACGTGGAGGCAAAATGACAAAATAATTAATCAGAATACTTAGCAAAATTGCTCCTGCTCCTAGCTCATGGACACCTCCTACTCACACTCTCCGTCTCTGCAAGATTCGGAAGGGAATGATTCAGATTTCTCTCGGCACAGCTACTAGAAGACAGACGGGTTGCTCACGTCACATCTACGTCGTCAAGCTCAGTTTGAGTCTGCGCAGTACGCTCAGCCATCAGGAAGTGAGTGCTTCTAATTGACTTCACTTTTCTCCGTTGAATCCAATGGGGTCGCTGTGTCCATTTCTTTTACTGTCTATGCATGCAAGAGCTTGCTAGTAGCCTATACGCTGAGTTTCAATACATTTTTGTGACGCTCTCCACAAACTTCACGGAAAGGAAACTGGGACGGCATCCTGTTTGTTTTCTTTAATTTACAAAAGAACAATGTTTTGTTTTTATTCTGAGTGTACACAAATAAAAATAGACCCTTTACAGTTTTGAATCTCTTATCTGTTTAGCCATAATGACAGAGTATTGTTGTTTCCGCTGTTATAATGAGACAAAATCATTTGGCATTGTGTCGTGTAAGTCTCACTACTACAGTCCAGTGATGAAATATGCATGGAAATGGGAAGCCTCAGGTGCCGCTTCACTCGCTGTCTCCTCGTGGAAAGGTGAAGTAGGCTCAGATGTGGGATAATTGACACTTTTCTCTCCTTGCTCATCTTTCCATGGTTTCTTGAAAAAAAGCGTAATGATATTGAGCTTTGCATTCGGTTTACACTAAAGGAGGCTGTACTGTACCAATAACCTCAGGGGAGACTAAACTCCCCTCTTGCTAGTTGGAACAATCTGTAACTTGCACAACTGTCTGTCCAAAATAAATGAAAAGAAACCTAGCATTGGGGATTTGTTGCTTTTTTTTTTCTGTTGTACCGAACTCATGTTGAACCGTGACCCCAAAACCGGGGTACGTACCGAACCATGACTTCTGTGTACCGTTACACCCCTACTTTGTCATTATCATTATAGTTACCATCCCTTGTGTAAACGAGCCTTTAGACCCCAAACTTTTAAACAGTACTTAATGCGTTTTTTCTTTATTCATGCATGCAACCAGATCTGATCTGTGCCCGATCTCGAGGGAAAATCAGAATTGGTTGACCATGTACATGCAGCTTGATTGAGCACTTGGCTGAAGAGACCAACTCCAACATCCAGCCCACACAAGCTTCGCCCAGTCGTACCCACAAATAGTCTTGCTCCGCAAACACATGGTCACGACTCATAATGCATCCTATGACAAACAAATTACAAGCATAATAGGTGAAACTCACTTCCCTTTTCAGTTCAGAGCCATGGAGAAACTCCCGTGCCATTGTTCCAGGCCAGACTCCAGGTGCCTCTGCCAATCGCGTGGAGGTGCTGCCAATCCAAACACATTTAGCCTCAGAGAAAGACAGGGGGAGCTAATGATTGTGTTGAAGCCTGCGTCGATATCTCGCTTCAGGATTCTCGTGCTGGCAATAGATTCTGGAAAATCCTTGTTTCCGTATAAAGTGAAAAAACTTTTATCATTGTGCCAGTGTGTGAAAGGTTCTTGATGTTTTGTTTAGGACATCATTTGTTTTATGTATTCTATCAGGGGACGAAGACGCTACTTCTCAAAAAGGATTTTAGCATGCTGACAGATTGTTGTGTTGTTACAGTGCTATGCATAAGTTTAGACACCCATACTAAAGTTGACTAAAAAGAGGAATAAAAAATCTTCTTTTGGAAACTGAACTTAATGCCTTAATTTAAAAAATTAGGACAAATCCAACCTTTAAGGACACCAATTTTCTTTGTGAATGAATAATGTATCGTAAATAAATAAATGTTCTTCCTTAAAATACATGGTGCATAAGTGAGTACACCCCTATGTTAAATTCCCATAGAGGCAGGCAGATTTTTATTTTTAAGTTTTTTTTTTTTTTTTTTTTTTTTAGGATACTATGCATCCTGATAAAGTTCCCTTGGCCTTTGGAATTAAAATAGCCCCACATCATCACATAGCCTTCACCATACCTAGAGATTGGCATGGTTTTATTTCAGTTAGCCTAATAGCTAGTTTGATTTGCACTGAGAGATGATCTTATGGAAAGTACCCCATGCCAATCTCTAGGTATGGTGAAGGCTATGTGATGATGTGGGGCTATTTTAATTCCAAAGGCCAAGGGAACTTTATCAGGATGCATAGTATCCTAAAAAAATAAAATAAAAAAATACTTAAAAATAAAAATCTGCCTTCCTCTATGGGAATTTAACATAGGGGTGTCCAAACTTATGCACCCTGTATTTTAAGGAAGAACATTTATTTATTTACGATACATTATTCATTCACAAAGAAAATTGGTGTCCTTAAAGGTTGGATTTTTCCTAATTTTTTAAATTAAGGCATTAAGTTCAATTTCCAAACGATGATTTTTTTATTCCTCTTTTTAGTCAACTTTAGCATGGGTGTCTAAACTTATGCATAGCACTGTAACTGTCAGCACACTTAGAAAAGGTTGCATCTATAAATTCAACCTTTTTGGTCATGTAAAACAGTAGTCATGAAAGAATTGCTTTTTGTACTTTTATTTTAATATTGGTCAATGTACTGTACACCAGTGTTATTTTAGTATTATATTATAGTTTTTATTTAATGTTGAATTAGCTTTCATTTTTAAATAAATTAATTTTTGTACAATTTTTGCTTTGTAACATTTCAAATTTTCATTTAGAAATTAAATGGTTTTGCAACTTTAAGTCAATAAAAATGTTTTATTTTAGTTAAGTAGTTAACAATAATAAAACACAGACTAATAATTGTGCACTATTATATGCTTCGTGTCGGCCAGTGCTTTGCCTCCACGTCGTGCATTAAATAATGTATTGTGCGTCATTTGTAAGTAATTTTTTTTATAGAGCACATTTAAATTCAGCTTACACTGACCAAAGTGCTGTACAAAACAATCATGAAATACAATAAAATATTAAATAAAATGGAGTAAAAATCCAAGATAACAGTTACTAATCCATAAATTAATAATCAAGAAAGGCTAAAGAGTAAAGATGTGTCTTAAGTCTAGATTTAAAAACATAAATAGGAGGAGTTGAATTGAATTGAATCCTAAAAAAGCTAAAATTGGAGTGATATGATCTTTTTTTTTTTTGCATTAGTTAACAGTCTAGCTGCTGCATTCTGAACCATCTGTAAACATGCCAATGAAGATTGAAGAAGACCATGCATGAATAACTTTTTCCAAGTCTTGAAAGCAAAGTGTTGATTTAAGTCTAGAAATGATTCTCAATTGATAGTAGCTGTTTTTAAGAAATTAGCTAATTTGTTTTCAAGACAAAGCTCAGAGTCGAAGTTAACTCCTAACTTTGTTGCATGTAACTTAGCATGAGATTGTCTAAGTTACTATCTATAGAGTTTCTGGTTTCGGAGGGACCAAAAGATAATCACCTCAGTTTTCTCATTGTTAAGATGGAGGAAATTATTTGCCATCCACTATTTAATATCCTCAAGACAGTCCATGAGAGGCTGCAGAGAGTCTCTAGATTTTAATGGAAGGTGCAACTGAGAATTTTTTTTAAATTTCCTAATTATATTACAGAGTGGAGGCATGTACAGATTAAAGAGCAATGGCCCCAGAATGGACCCTTGAGGAACCCCACAGGAGAGAAAAACTGGCCACTGAGAGTGTATCTTATTTAAGATATGACTCAAACCAGAGTATTTCAATGCATGTCTGAAGGATATTGTCATCTACTGTGTCAAAAGCGGCACTCAGATCCAGTAAAATCCAAATTTAATCAGAATCAGCCGCAAGTAACAAAGCATTCATCACTTTTAACAAAGCTGTTTCAGTACTGTGATGAGTTATAAAGCCTGATTGAAATGGTTCAAGTACCAGAGTCGAATTTAAAAACAGAAGTAACTGTGATAGGACAATTTTTTCCATAACTTTTGAAAGAGAGGGCAATTTTGAAATAGGACGATTTACATCAGCATGGGGCTTTTTAAGCAACGGCTGGACAACCGCATGCTTTAAAAACGCAGGTGCAGTGCCAGAGACTAAACAGGAATTAATTATTACTTGAATGCTAGAACCAGAAGTATCAAACGAACCTTTAAGGATGTCAGAGGGAACAACATCGTGGGGTGAAGTTGTAGACTTCATCTGCATCACTAATTTCATCAGGTCAGAGAAAGACCAGCTGAAAACTATTATTAGAGTGAGAAGGAATAAGGGAGGATCCGATGCCATCAATCTTTTCAATAAAAAACCTCAAAAATCTCTCACTTATATCAAGAGATGGTTCTACCTTATTAGAGATATCAGGATTATTGAATCTGGGGCAGTCTCTAGATTGAGTCTCCAACGAACTTCTGATGTGCAGCTATATTTAACGATCGAAATGATAGCATCAACACAATGTATTAACTGGAATTTAAAAAACACAGATAGGCAGAACGCCAACTGGTCTTTAAAAGCTGACAGGACAGACGGCAAACCGACAAACACATTAGCTGCCTGGGATGACATTCGGGACACAACTACTGATTAGCCGCTTATAAAATTGTCAAAATATGTCACTAATCTGCTTTTTTGTTTCAGTTTTTATATACGGCCATATCTTAACTTCCTTTCCTGTTCCTGTGCATAAAAGTCACTATTGTGCCATTTTTCTTTTGTTCATTGTGAAGCAACGTGTTTATTTTCCCATTTGGAGGTCAAGTTACCCCAAAAAATTCAATTTCTCCATCTGTCCACGCCCCAGATTTGGCACGAATGGGAAAGATGGACCCTTATAAATCTTGCAATGTTGCTCACCACGGATTCTGTTTGATCAGAGGAAGCTTGTCTACAGTCATGTTCCCCACGGGCGCAACTGTGCCGTGTTTATTTGGACTCCGAACACGCAACAATGACACCCATGCAAACAATAACACACACGGTCCTGTCTCGCTGCGGTTCCTCGCTATGAAAACAGGACTAATCATAACAGGAGGGGGTTTCTGTGAAGACCAGCGGAGCAGGAGCTGCTCTCCCATTGAATCGCCGTCCCCGCTGAGATTACATGAAAGCACTTAGAATGTCAGGAAGAGGCTTCTGGTGGCGTTCTGGGCGTCATTACGTAATGGCATTGTGAATGTGCTTCTTAGAAAAACAGCTTTGAAGTTAGAAAAATAAATCCTAATGTCTGATCCACCACAGGTGCTTCAGAAGTGCTATATTTTTGGCTTAAGCAATGCTGTGTTTTTCAATCTCATATTCTGTTTATTACTCACTTAAAAATGTTGGGTTAAAAAATAACCCAACTATGGGTTGGTATGGCACCTTCCCAACTGTTGGGTTATTTTAACCCAATGCATTGGGTTAAACTTTAGTTGGGTTATAATAACCCAACAGTCGAGTTAAATTATTTATTTATTTGGCACTGCTTCAGCTGTGACAGACCATCACTAAAGTCCCTTTAAGGCCTTTGCTATCACGAATACCGTAAAACAGGCCTAATGCTAGATAGTGATTTCAGACTAGGCCTACTTAGTTTATTGTAGTAGGTAACTTACTGGTAGTACATCTCTAAACGGTTTCGCTATACTGTAAAAAGTGAATAGTTGGATCAACTTAAAAAAATTACTTCAATTGGTAACACCTAAATAAATTAAGTTTTCTCAACTTAAATTATCGTGAAAAACGTGATAATGTAAGTTGAGAAAACTTAATTTATTTAGGTGTTACCAATTGAAGTAATTTTTTCAAGTTGATCCAACTATTCACTTTTTACAGTGTAGAGTGTAATGTTTTAATTAATTACTGCTAGCGAGGTAACGGGGATAGCTAGGATTAATTTCCTTAGGACTAAAGGGAACTTCGTTTTTTAAAAAATATAAAATTAAATTTTAGAATAATTATATTCAACGTCTCAGTACACAATACTTAATGTTATATATACATAAAAACGATATGACTTACCTTTCATATTGTAGCAGCAGCTTCTGTGTTGACTGTCTGTCACTGGACCGTTAAAATTTGAACCGTTGCTGCGGAAACCGTGGGCTATTTAACCCAACAGTCTGGTTATTTCTAGAAATTACCCAACGATTTTAAAAATGACCCAATATTTTTGGAAAATAACCCAACATATTGACCCAATATGTGTAACCCAACGGTTGGGTTAAACAAATAATCGTTTTTTTACTGTGAAACTGGGAATATCTCCCACATTGCTTTGCATCATAGTTTTCACTGGTTCAGTTTGGTGTAAGGTGCAAATCTTGATGGATGTGTTTAGGTCATAGGGTAGTTGGGGCAAGATCTGTTTTGGACAGATATCTGTTATCTGACGGGCTCTAAACTCCCTACGTGTGGATCCAGCAAGTCGTTTATATTGAGTGATTCATAAGATTCCTGTTCTCAGCATCAAAGAGTTTCCTCAGGTCTCTCTGAGAGCGTTCCAGATGACAACATGCTGAGAGAACGTTGAAAGTTGTAGTGTCCAATGAGTTTTTAATGCTATTTTTGTCCATGCCAGAAAGCCATGTGTTTGTATATATGTATGTTTTTTTAATTAATAATTAATAATTTATTTTAATTTAATTAATTCTAAATGTAATGAGTTGTTTTAAATTAACCATGTAAACTTAATTATTAATTTACAAGTATAATTAAGATGTCTAATGTTTTAACATATGATGTATATAAATGTACATAAATGAAGAATTTATTTTTATTGTGCATTTATTGAATTAAAAATTGAAATTTACACGAACTATTTAATTTAAAATTTACAAGTATAATTATGATTTTTCACGCTTCTAATTCAGCTAAATCGATTACACTGGGTCTGAACGTAAAGGTTTTTAGCTAAATAAATGTAGAATATATTTAATATAAATTATTTATATATATATATAGGTTTATAGCTTTTAAAAAGTTTTTATTTCGTGCAGATTTTGGATGAGATCAGTGAGCAAGGGATCCGGATCTACCAGCTTCCCGACGCTGATTCGGACGAAGACGAAGAATTCAAGGAACAGACACGTGTCCTAAAGGTCAGAGGTCAAAGTTTTTAAGTACATTATCAGCTCTGAAACACTGCCCGACCCCCCCCAAAGGCTTTGATTAAAGTTGAACGAGTGTGTTTGTGTGCAGGCCAGCATCCCGTTTGCCGTCATCGGCTCTAACCAGCTGATAGAGGTGAAGGGGAAGAAGATCCGTGGACGCTTGTACCCGTGGGGGGTGGTGGAGGTGGAAAACCCCGAGCACAATGATTTCCTCAAGCTGCGCACTATGCTGGTGTGAGTACACACACACAGACACACACACACACGTTACCTAAACACATTTAACCTCCTAAATATGAGAAACATAATAGTAAAAACTGAAAAGCTGAAACTGTTTACATGACCATTTCCACCCTCTGAACCCGAGAGTCCAACAGAATGTTTTTGTTGCCGTTCCTTTTGAGACTCCTTGGTATAAATGAAACTCTTCACATGCCAAATGAGTAACAAGGCTTACTTAACAATAGAGCGTTTGCAAAAACACTTTAAAATAAGATAACAAGGACAGGGTGACTCGTACATAAATTTTCATTCCAAAAGTAAATGTTTTTTTGCATAAAGAAAATTAATCCAGTTTTATGACCATTATAATGTATGCATTTTCGACGCACATTTCCACTCCAAATTCTCTTTAATGTAATGCGTCTGTATGATTTATTTATTCTCAGTGGTGATTCTCATAAGTCATGAGTCTCAATACTGTATTTTAATGAGAAATTAATACCTTACGATAAGGTTTTATTTGTTAACTATATTATTCAACATTAACTAACGACGAACAATACTTCTCCATTTATTAATCTTAGTAAATCTTGGTAATTTCTACATTTACTAATACATTTCTAAAGTTGTATTTGTCAACATTTTGTTAATGCACTGTAAACTAAAATGAACAAAAAAAGAACAATTAGAGCTTTACTAACATTTACAAAAATTAATGATTGCTTTAAAAAAATATATATTTCTCATGTTAACAAATGAGACCTTAATGTAAAGTGTTACTGAAAAACTAAATGCATGTAAATCAGCATACAAAATAAAAGGTAGAATAACAGATCCCACAATGATGTACAAATACTTCATATAATAATGTTTTAAGTAAGGGTACTTTAAATAATATTAGTGAAGGATTATTTTGCACTACATTATTGAGAAATTTAGGGAAATTTGATTCATTATTATGAATATGTCTCAATGAAAAAACTCTAATGGTGGTAAAATAGGCTGTAATTTCTTTCTAATTTTCTTATTTCTTTGATTTTGGAGGAAATCTGTCCCGGGAGATCTTATAAGACATAATTTGGGTGACTGTTGGCTTGATTTCTCCATTTGTTCTGCAGCGCCCTCTGCTGACATAAATCTGTAAGCTTTATGTGTGTGTGTGTGTGTGTGTGTGTGTGTGTAGAACTCACATGCAGGACCTGCAGGAGGTCACTCAAGATCTCCACTATGAGAACTTCCGTTCAGAGAGACTAAAGCGAACTGGCAGGTAAGGCAAATCAACAAACACGATCCCAGATTGCCAAGGGGTCATAAAGTGCTGTTTTCCTACTTAATCACTGTTCTATTGACACCCTGCATAAATACACACATTTTAAAAGTTCATAACTGCTCAATTTAAAGATTTTAAAGTTGAAACGTGATGATCCAACATTACTCAATCAATCACAAACTTGCTTATTTGATTGGTAAAATAGAAATAGTGCAGAACCTTAAATATTTCTGAAGCAATTTTCCATAAAACTTATTTTAAATTTGTCAAAATCCTACAAATTAGACTGTCTGACCCTACTGATCCCCACTACGCGTGAACCGAGTTTGCACATTTACGTGGTTAATAGGACTCTATATACTTAATTTAATGTCTCCTGAATTTATAGCATTAAATTTTTTTTTTTTTTTTCTCAAAGCTAACGCACAACAAATAGCAGAACAAAATGTAAGCTGTCAGTGAAACGGGACTTGTGATTCACAGTTTGGGTTTGTCAGAGCTGCACAGTGAAACTTTCCCAGTTTAATTCTCACATTAATAGTATTTAGAGCTCCTAACTTAAAGGTCCCGTTATATGCCCCTTTTCACAAGATGTAAAATAAGTCTCTGATGTCCCCAGAGTGTGTATGTGAAGTTTGAGCTCAAAATACCCAACAGATCATTTTTTACAGCATGTTTAAATTGACATTTTTTGGGGCTCAGAAAAACGAGCTGTTTCAGTGTGTGCCCTTTAAATGCAAATGAGCTGCTGCTGGACGACCCAGGGGGCGGAGCTTCATGAGCTCGCGCTCAGTCTGTCAGGACAAATTCATCTCACGGAATGATGATAATATCAGAAACTCTCAGTAACGGCGTTCATTTCGAGTCGGACAATAATGCCTACAGAGTCAGAGTGCTGTATAGAGATGAAACAGGTATGGTTTAGTAGTTTAATTACGGTTATTATAACGTATTTGTCATCTGCTTGTATGTATCCATTATTTATTAACAGCCTACAAGTCTGCTGTTTCGGACCAGGTCCGAATGATGATCAAACATGTACTGATGAGTTTAATAAAGTTTATTGTACATCACACAAAAGATGAAGCGTCAGTTTTACTTCAGAAAATCACCGTAAGAGCTGAGTAAACACAGTAGCCTAAGTTATAAGAAGTGCGCAAGTAGCCAGTCGAGTTGAGGCAGCATTCCTGTGGGCGGAGGTTAGTCTAAACACGGTTCTGGTGATGTCACTAATGAAGGAAGTAGAGGGGTGTAGTCCAATCGAGCCGTTTTATGTAGTCAACTTCTGTTAAATAAAATATCTCGCTTGGCATTGAACTTTGAGCTTTATAATTTTACAGATATTATTTATACTCTAACAACAACATTACACACTAACTAAAGTTTGAAACATGGGATCACGTAGAACGGGACCTTTAATAAATAAGCTGTGTTTCTATGAGGAATGATTACTTAAAAATGTAAATCTGTATGCAGGTGCGAGGAACATCATCTAAATGAGAGATTTATTCTGCTCACGCTTTTGCTCAATGTTGCCATGCAAGGGATTTGAGTGAATGTTTGGTGTATATTTTTGCTAAAGCCATGTGTTCCAGCAGGGCGGTTGAGGAAGAAGTGATGGACAAAGACCAGATCCTCCTGGAGAAGGATGCTGAGGTAAGTCACAAACACATATGCATATCATTTTGACAATCCGTTCAAACTCTATAATAATATCTAATATATCACTTTGTAATGTTTTTAAAAAAAACCTCTTCTGCTCACCAAGGCTGATGTAAAATATACAGTAAACAGAGTAATATTGTGAAACCATACATATCATCCATATCGTGCTTAATTTGTTTGCGAAACTCTGGCCTATGGGAATGTATATCCCAGTCAGGCGCGGATGCAATCAGTGCAGTTTATAAACATGCATGTCTGCACAGGAAATGACATCAACTTCCTGTAGCACTGAACATAGAGTATGTACACTTACAATGTAAGGAGTGTGTGTATACAGGTTTAAAGGGATAGTTCACCCAAAAATGAAAATTAGCCCATGATTTACTCACCCTGAAGCCATCCTAGGTGTATACGACAGTTTTCTTTCAGACGAATACAATCGTAGTTATATTAAAAAATGTCCTGGCTCTTCCAAGCTTGATAATGGGAGTGAATGACTTTGTCCATTAAAGCGCATCTATTCATGATTAAAGTCCTCGACATGGCTCTGCGGGGGTTAATAAAGGCCTTCTGAAGTGAAGCGATGCGTTCGTGTAAGAAAAATATCCATATTTAAAACTTTATCGACTAAAATAACTAGCTTCCGGCAGACGGTCTACGCACCGATTTACGGCAAAAGAGTAACACTTGAACTTGACGCACAACGTAATGACGAACGCGGGATGTTTGAACCGCGAGAGGCGCCAATTGCCTTCATTACGCTATGTGTCAAGTTCAAGGGTTAACCCCCGTTCACACCGTGCTGTATGTCGCTAGTCTCTGTACTGTCAAGTCGCTTGTAGGCGTTTGTAGTGCTGTCGCTCTAATGTTATTGGTAGACTGCACGTCTGGCCATATCTATACAAAATACCCTCACAAGTGATATATACCAGTGGTTCCCAATTCCAGTCCTCGTGACCCACTGCTCTGCACATTTTGTATGTCTCCCTTATTTAACACACCTGAACCAGATCATCAGCTCATTAGGAGAGACTCCATGAACTGAACTGTGTGTGTCAGATAAGAGAGACATACAAAATGTGCAGAGCAGTGGGTCACGAGGACTGGAATTGGGAACCACTGATATATACAACTATATCATTTTAATTTGACTAGGAGTTAGGCTCAAAAGAAACGGTATGCTGTTGGGAGAGTGTTTTTATATTACCACAGCAGTGTTCAGTGGATTAAATCATTTACTAGATTAACGATCGATCAATCAACAAATTAACTCATACTGTCATAAGTTAATAAAACGTCATTCGAGTTTGACAAATAATCAATTTTCTTGTCCCTAATAGTCAACATAATGCAGGGGAAACTGTAAAATGAACTGCAGCAGTGCTAAACTTGCATCATAAAATTGCAACACTTGAACTAAATGTGTGAATTAAACTCACTGAGACTGTCGACAGTTTATTTTCCATGCATCATTTTATTATATCCATGTATGTGGTTACAGTCAAATCATATAAAACAGTGAAATCGCCCTCGAACTCTTGTGTCTTGCCTGCACTCGAGGCGGTGACGTGAGCTGAGCTCGTGAAAATTGCTTCTCATTTGCATAAAGTTCAAATTTGAACATTTAAATATCGCGTCGTTTGACACGCCCACATTCTGTCGCCAACGGTCACTGTCACTCGTGTCGCCGGAAGTCGCCAGCGCTCCATTGAAATTAATTGGATCATGTTGCCAGAGCCCGTCTACGGAGAGCCTGGCCACTCCCTATTAAGTCCTTTTGTACCGAATTTTGGTTGTAGTTCCACCAGAGTTCCACTGGGGGCGATCGCCCATGAGTGCAGAATGAATGGGAGTCTATGGAGCTAGACGGCTAAATGTGTCTCTTTCACCCGATTGCCGTTGAGAAATCTCAGATTTGATTGTAGGTTTTGCAAGTTCAACATGGGTTATAGGTCGAAAGTTGAGTGAACGAGTACTTATGTCCTTTCGATTTCTTACAGGTTGAGTTGTTATTGCCCATAACACGCTAGCATTCTGCTAATGAACGCTGATTGGTCAGTGAAGGACTGATTACGACCAGAGACGCCGCTTGATGGTATCGTGGCATCCGAAGCGGGAACAGAAACAAACAAAACAAAAACTCTTCTAGCACGTGTATTACCTGTGTCAGCTGTGTTGTGTGTTTGCCTGTGTCAGCTGTGTTGTCGACGCCTCGAGAGAAAAGAAAGTGCAGAGCGCGAAAGCACCAGAGTGACTGAAGGATTGCCGGAAAGCAGTATCTCTGGTTGTACGATGTGTATGACGTCATTGATATTTTAAAACTTTAAAAAGCACTTTTTAAAGCAAATAAGTGACTCTAAAAAATCTAACACCCAGCAATGTGTAATTTCTTTGCATCTCCTTTCGAATACAACATTCAAATTACTAGACAAAAAATTATATCCTGAGAAAAGTGAATTTTGAGGGGTATAGCACCATACACTGCCATTCATTCTGCACTCGTCCTGTGAGCGCCCTCATATGGAATCAGAGAGGAACTGCAACCAGTTCAGAAGCCGGAAGTTTACTGAGAGTGGAAGTTCTCCCCTTATTAGACATTCTCTGATGTCGCTTTGTCGTTGCGTGTCGCTGGCGGTGTGAACGGGGCTTTACTCTTTTGGCGTAAATCATTTTTGGGTGAACTATCCCTTTAAGCTTGCACAAAGATAGTAAAACCTGAAATCAGCTACATTATGGGAAGCAGCCAAAAGCCCCAAAGAGGAAAACAGATTAATAAGCATGCTGAATAAAGTTTTAATTAATATGTAAAAGTGCAAAAGTGAGCGTTAGGTTTAAGGGATAGAAAATATTATTAGCTTAGTTTAAAAATGGAAAGACTGCACCAAGATACAAAACAAACACAAGTGTGTTTTAAGCATCATCTTCATCATCAGTGATGTATTTAGAGGAGCCGTTGTGTACAGTATGTTCTCTAATTATTATGATTGTAGTGATTAGACCTTACTTAGAGTGCTGTGTAATTGTGTTTATGTTTCACTGTGTTTATGTGTACGTGTCAGTCTACACGAGGTGTAACAATGTTAGATGCTGTGCAGTAAAGTGTGAAAATACACAAACACACACTTCTGATTGGAAATTTAGCTGGAAATAATATGTTCTCTATTGCACCAGATGAAGACACACACACACACACTACTGTTCAAAAGTTTGGGGGTCGGTAAGATTTTGTAATGTTTTTGAAAGAAGTCTCTTCTGCTCACCCATGCTGCATTTATTTGGGGAAAAATAGAAAAATACAGTAAAAACAGAAATATTGTGAAATATTATTACAATTAAAAAATAACAGTTTTCTATTTGAATATGTTTTAAAATGTAATTTATTCCTGTGATAAATTTTCAAAGCTGAATTTTCAGCATCATTACTCCAGTCTTCAGTGTCACATGATCCTTCAGAAATCACTCTAATATGATGATTTGCTCAGGAAACTATTCTACTTATTAATACAGGTATTAATTTGTTTATATATATGTTTTATTTACATATTATCCGCTTTTTTTTCTTTTGTAGCTGAGACGCATGCAGCAGATGATCGCTCAGATGCAAGCTCAGATGAAGATGAAACCGGGAGACGACTAAGTGTGTGTGTGCGTGTGTGTGTGTGTGTCTGTTTGTATGTTGTGGGAACAGGAAGTGCCATCTGACTGGAGGTTGCATTTATCCTACCCTTTTCTAAACACTATTTTCTCTTATCCCTCATGTTTATCAGATTGATGGAATATAATGTTAATGATGCCTAATTAATGTAACCAATCACTATCGCAGCTCCGCCCATATGAATAACCTCGCCACTGAAACCAACAGTCCATTATGATGTCGTTTAATCAAGTCTTTGTCCAATCAGGTTAGATGCCGTTAATAATTTATATCATGATTCTACCGACAATGTTCAGCATATGTTCATCTGTATATTAATCGGGGTTTGTGGTCAGCTCAGCTGTATTTAGACCCCGAAGGCATGATGTTTTTCTGTGCCAAAACACTCTTTTTAAGCTGCTTGGCTTGTACCAGTCGTGCTTTTCATGCATCAGACTGGCATACGTTTACCAGATAACCTCGTCGATACTTTATAGAGTGCTTGTGGATAAATAGGATCAAATGAGTGGATGTTGTGCTTGTAGATGCACCTGGTCAAGTTTACAGTTTTATCATATGGACAGGTTCATAATCGTGATGCATTCACAGACATGAATTAATATCAGTTTGTTTAAAAATGTTTGTTTGTGTTCAAAAAAAGCGGTCATGTGTGCTTAGCACTTGATGGAGAAACATAGACTGAGATGCATGTAACATTTCATCACAAAAAGTAGCATCACTATCAAAGAAAATTGTCTTTTCAATGCATTTAAATCTATTTGTCAAGTCAAGCTGTGCGCTGGGCAGCATTTCCCTCTAGTGGACGCTACGGGAAAACAAGCTGAAGTCCGATTGAAAGCACATAAAAGCTACTTTGCCAGATTGGATCATGAAAAAACTAAGACTACAATTGGACAATCTCTTGACATCATGTTGCATTTTGTCAATAATGCAATATCTGATCAGTATCTTTTTTGAAAGGAAACATTGCACAAGAGTTCACCTTTCATATTTAGAAAGCGTGAATATAGTAATGGTACTAAAATGAGGATAAAGACAAGTTATGTTTATTGTGGACGCACTGGGTGTCAGCTGTATTTTAATTCACAGAAATGCCTTAAAACTCCACTTAGATGCACACATTTGTAGGCTTTCTCTTCTTTTATGCTTATATTCTCATGGTGTGGGGTTTTCTATCAGTTTTATTGCTTTTTTACTTTATTTACTACTTTAAACAATAACATCTACTGCAGTGGACTTTATATTTTTTTGTTTACCAGCTGGTACGTTTTACTGTATGTTTTAAAAGTTCGTCTTAACGGTCTAAGAAACGCACCATCAGACATTTGACAGCATTGTAGTGAGTTATCTGCTAATCATTGATGTCTGCAGTAAACACACTGATTTTGTTTTGTTGTCTTTGTGGTTCAGCCCAGTTATTTTGACTTGGTTATCTCCTGTTTAGGCCTTTTTAAAGAATTAACAGTTGTGCGGTACAGTAACGCTTACTTCCCTGTTTTACATCTTCCTTTTTGTACTTGCTCGTGTTGAGAAATAAATAACTTTCTGAGTCATTTGTTTTGAATGCTTTAATTTTCTGCAAGCATGAATGTTTGAATTCTCAGAAATGGTTTGTATATTTGTATGAATATCATTCATCTCCCTTCCTACACGTTCAATTATATTTTGCTCAAAAGTGAAAGATGGGACTCTTTCATTCACCATTTTTGACTAAAGTTTCATTGATGCTGCAAATTTTATGCTTATCCTGATTAATTTTTAAAAAGAATGCTTGGCACATGCTTTTTTTTAATTAAAAAATATAAAATGCATTGACACCAAATAAAGGTTTTTTTTTTTAACTAAACAAACAATTACATTTAAAATGCTCAATTAATAAAGTTAATTAAGTAAAAGCCTTACATATTATTTTTATATTATTTTTATATTTTATATTATATTAAGTACTTTTAACTAGATTTAATATAATTAATGAAAAGATTTTTATATTGTAATATTTAAATTGAATCTTTTATTGCACCAATTTGATTTTATCTTTTTAAATTCAAAATTACACGTTTGCTAAAGTAACAAGCACAGCTGTAGTTTTTTATTGCAAGAAAAATGACAATAGTGCACACTTTCACAGGATGTTAAACATTTTCAAGCATATATACATATATGTACATATATACACATATTCTAGCACAATGTAAGAATCCAATATCAGACAAAAGTAGGAAAAAATGAAACATGGAAAAAACTAACAATTGCGATACATGAAAGATCTCATCATAAGGTGCAGCTGTAGTATTTTTTTATTATTATTTTTTATTGCAGAACTTATACATACAATCAGGGAGATGAAGCGTGGTTGGTATCTCTTTCAATGAACAATAACAACAGCAACAAAAATGAAAATAAATAAATATCCTGGATTTGCATACATCAAAAAATAGAATTGCTCTGAAAAGAAAAGAAAAAAAAAAGTAAAAAGAAAAGCACAATAATGAGGTTAAATCAATCGTCATAATGCATCAAAAACTTTTTTTGTTATGTGTAAGTCTAAGGGATGAAATCCGCAAGAAAGAGAGGAACGCCTAGGCGCAGCTGTAGTATTCTGTAATCTGTTTCTGTGAATGACGTGTGTATGGGCGGGGCTTCGCCTGCGCTGGCCACGCCCCTCCACCCCTGAGGTTCCGAGCGCGAGACGGACCGAAGCCGAGCCCAGCAGAACTGCAGAGAGCGAGACAGCCCGAAACATGAGCACCAACATCAGATATAAGAGCAGGCTCATGAAATCCGGTAATGACACAGACACGGGGACTGTTTTTTACTCTGTTTTTACTGTGAGTGAGTGGATGAAATGATGACTATTTCTCTCTTCCTGCCTGTGCATCTTCATCCTCGCGCACCTGCTTCCCTCATCCGACGCGCTGCTGCTTCAGAGGACAGTGAGGTGAGAAACAGCAACTTTACCACATTGCGCAGTTTTACAGCAGTTTTTAGAGTTCCTACCAATTCAATTTGCAAATCGCCATCGTTTCGACAAAATCATACGACGCTCACTCTCACCCTGACAGTGTGTTTTACACATATTGCTGGTTTCTTATGTGTTCACGCGACCGTTTACGAGGTTTAACCCGGTTTCATCAGAGTGTGCTGTCACCCACCCTCGACTGACGCACTTCATTCCTTCAGGATTATAATAACGCATATCTCGTGCATTCCTCTCCTGATCAGCATCCTGAAGGAAATTTGATGTCTGCTGGCTGTTTTCTATGAGGATGATAGTGCTACTCCTCTCTGGAGGTGTTGTCATGGTTACAGTAGCTGGAGGCTGATGGTGCTGAGCTCGAGATGTTTGAGTGAAAGAGTCCTCCTCCTCAACCAATATATCTGTTGGTGTGGTGATGTTCACACCTTGTTAAGTAGGATCACCCATAAAATGAGATGTCGTGTGTCGATCATTTAAACAGTCGGGATGGGAACCTTTAGTTCACGTTTCAATCCGATTTGCTATTTAATATTGCTTGTGTCAGGTAGTATTATCATTCTGGAGAGCAAGGTATTGGAAACATATATACAGTATGACACCAATATGTCTGATCCATTTTCCCCAAAGAGAAAGACTGTAGGCTATATTTGAAATGCATACACTTCTGTTTAAAAGTTTGGGGTCAGTAAGATTATTTTCTTTTAAAGAAATTACTTTTAATCAGCAAGGATGCATTAAAGTGACCAAAAGTGACAGTAAAGACACTCATAATGTTACAGATTATTTCAATATCTAATAAATGCTGTTCTTTTGAACTTTCTATTCATCAAAGAATCCTAAAAAAAAAAAAAAAATGCAACACAGTTTCTACAAGCAACATGATAAGAATTTTGTTTTCAACATTGAAAATAATCAGAAATGTTTCTTGAGCATCAAATCATCATATTAGAATGATTTCTGAAGGATCATGTGACACTGAAGACTGGAGTAATGATGCTGAAAATTCAGCTTTGATCACAGGAATAAATTACATTTCAAAATTGGAATAATATTTCCCTACATTACAGTTTTTACTGTATTTCTGATCAAATAAATGCAGCCTTAGTTGGTGAGCAGAAGAGACTTCTTTCAAAAACAGAAAAAAAATCGTGTCAAACTTTTTTTTAAATGGTAGAACTGGTAAAATTAGTTTTGTTTTGTTTTGTTTTGTGACTTTAGGGAGTATATTAGCACATGGTTTTGTGGTAAGCCCTGATGGAAAGTAAGAAGTCGCTGGTTGCAATTTGCTGATTTGATCTCCATGAGAATTGTGCGCTTGAATTTTGCATCTGTTTTATGATACAGCCAATACTTTCTATTTTACTGTATGTACCGAAGCTGTTAGCGATTTCACACGGCTTCCAGCACTTGAACCATGAACAACACACACATGCAGTTCCTAGAAAACTCATCATCCTACGCAAAAGAGGAACGCAACAGCAAACACCCACACACACACACACACACACACACACACACATTCTGTCAATGCTTCAAGATCTTTCTCTCTCTCTCTCTCTCTCTCTCTCTCTCTCTCTCTCTCTCTATCTCCCTCTCTCTCCCTCTCTCTCTCTCTCTCTCTCTCTCTCTCTCTCTCTCTCTCCCTCTCTCTCTCTCTCTCTCTCTCTCTCTCTCTCTCTCCCTCTCTCTCTCTCTCTCCCTCCCTCTCTCTCTCTCCCTCTCTCTCTCTCTCTCTCTCTCTCTCTCTCTCTCTCTCTCTCTCTCTCTCTCTCTCTGCATTGAAGCTTAATAGCTTAATGGTGTGGAAGGCTGGCTGCCATTTCAGACATGTCTTATTTATCTCTGAAAAGGTCACTGCATTGAAATAAAGCAGTGTGTGTGTGTGTGTGTGTGTGTGTGTGTGTGTGTGTGTGTGTGTGTGTTTCTATAGAGTGAGATGTCTGCAGTGTGTGCTGTCAGTGAAGTGCGCAGCTGCATACGGCGTGACAGATGGCAGAATTGAAGTTTCTTTTGATCATGAAGTGAAATGGCCTGTGTAGTTGTTCAAATGCCTCAGAAAGAAACGTCCATCTCAGTATCTACAGTATGAGAGAGGACAGAGCCTTCAGCACATGCTCAAATTGGATTAGGTGCCGTTTCACTGATATCCTTAAAATTAACCCAAAAATGAAACCCAGTTGTCATTTACTCACCCTAATGGCATTCGTTTCTTCTGTTTCCAAGAATTTACTTTGAATGCAGGTTCTAGAACTGGCAATAATTTTGCTTTTTATCCATTTTGGAGCTGGACAGATGCGTATCGCTGTTCATATTCACGGCATACAAAACAGAAGCTCAGACTTTCTGAGAAATTGATTGTGTTCCACAGAAGAAAGTAAGTCATGAGTGAAAAATTACAGATGTTATATTTGATAAAACTGCACATTTGAGTTAATTTACACTACCGGTCAAAAGGTCAGTAAGAATTTTTTTTTTTTTAAAGAATTTTTTTTTTTTTTTCAGCAAGGATGCGTTAAATTGATCAAAAGTAACGGTAAAGAAATTTATAATGTTACAAAAAATTCTAAAAATGCTGTTTTTTGTTTACTTTCTATTAATCAACGAATCTAAAAAAAAAAAGAATCTCCGTTTTCACAAACATATGAACTCTTTTCAACTGATAATAATCAGAAATGTTTCTTGAGCGACAAATCATCATTTTAGAATGATTTCTGAAGGATCATGTGACACTGAAGACTGGAGTAATGATGCTGAAAATGAAGCTTTGATCACTTTTTACAATATATTCAACAGTTATTCTAAATTGTAATAATATCTCACAATATTTCTGTTTTACTGTATTTTAGATCAGCATTGGTGAGCAGAAAAACATTTAAAAAATCTTGCCGATCTAAAACTTTTGAATAATGTATGTGCAATACAGTGTTCCCTGATTATTATCCATGTGAAGTGCTGTGGGAAGTTGTCAGTTTAAACCCCACAACTATCACCATTGTGCCTCTGAGCATCACTGTAATAAGTGTACTGTAAGTTACCCTGGAAAATGTGCATGTGCGTTGAACCATTTAAACACACGCCTGTAATATTACAAACAATCTGGTGAGCCAGTAAAGCTGACATGGTGTGAAAGCGAGACCGTTCCGGGTCTGTTTGTGCTTGACCCAGTGCAGCTGCCGTAGAGCCCCGAGGATGTTTAGTCTGCGCAGAGAGTCTGGTGTTCATTCACTTCTCTTCCCTCAGGCGTCTCTCCACCCTTCCCATCATTATTACATCATCAGCATGTTCCAACCCACATGCAGTGTAACATGAGACAGCTCACATGACATCATTGGTCCCACCTCACTATTAAATATCACTGAACAGCAAGCAGGGAATCACTGTCTGAGATGAGCAGTCTCTATTTCAATTAGAATTAGAAATGTGATTGTGCATAACTGCAGGGTTGGCTTGGTGTTGCTATACAGTTGCTAAAGTATTTGGAATGCCATTCTGTGCTTTATTATGTGGTTGCTAGGGTGTTCTGAATGGTTGCCAGGGTGTCGCTATGCAGTTGCTAAGGTATTTTGAAATGCTTTGTGTGCATTTCTATGAATATTGCAGTAAACTTTGCTATTGCTGCAGTTGTGGTTGTTTTTAGTGTGTTGCTATGCAATTGTTAGGGTATTCTGGGTGGTTGCCAGGGTGTTGCTATGCAGTTCCTAAAGTGTTCTGAATGCCTTTCTGTGTGTTACAACAGTATGTAATTGCTGAAGTGTTCTAGGTGGTTGCCAGGGTATTGCTATACAGTTGCTAAAGTATTTGAATGCCTTTCTGTGCATTGTTGAGTTTGTGTAAGAAAAATATTAATATTTAAAACTTTATAATAAAGTAAAATAACTAGCTTCCGGCCAAACGAACATACGGATTCCACTTAAGTGTAAAGCGCAACTTATGCGAGTAATGCAACCAAATAATTGTGATTCTCAATTTATCAATCGTGCAGCTCTAGTTCACACAGAATGCGTTTTTGCTGTAAAAAACACAAGACGCAGGTCAGTGGAACAAAAAAAGCACAAGGTCTAGAGATGCGTTTTTTTTAAAGTTTAACTTATATTTTAATTGTGTTTTTAGAATGTGTCATGAGCGAAACGCTGCAAAAGACGTGAGAGCAACGGTTAAAGACGTCCGTCTAGTGCATTTACATTGAAAAACAATGGAAAAGTAGCGCAGTGGAAAGAAACGCATTCTCTGTGAACTCCTAATTACTATTACTCTTAATAGTAAGTAAGCAACAATGTTAACCCTCTGGTGCTTTTCGGTCATTTTTTTATATTTTCTTTTTTAGAAATTTTTACTTCATCAGAATGGTACGAAACTTGGTAAAGGTTTTGGCACTTGATATTTGAACTAAAAAAATTAATAATGAAAAAGGTCCTGAAAAAAATAGTCACATTTGTATTGTTCGCAGTCAGAAATGAACGCATTGGAAACGAATGGGGGACGAATTTCATCACGTTTAGCACTGCGCCCAAACAAAGTCTTACTGAAAACTCATTTTTGGAGATATCAAACTCAAATTTGGAACACAACTTGTTTAGTTTTATAGATTTGATTTTCTCACAGTTTTAGAGTAAAACATGCTTTGGAAAATATATATTTCATATAAAATTTAAAATAGTATTTTTATAAAGTCTGCATTCAAGATTCACGACAGTTTAAATTGGAAATTTTATCTTCAGGTCTATCCTCAAAAAGTGATTAACAGGTAATAAATGGCTCATAACTATTCCATAAATATAAGTTAGTGCCATAAAATCTCCTAAATATACAAAATATTGAAATAAACAATATTATAGAAACAAAAATGAATTAGCTTGAAATAAAAAAATTATAATTTGATATTTTTGAGCACCAGAGGGTTAAATGAAAGCTGTTCCCTCTATTTTAATACACTTGATTGTATCAGAGTTCCTCAAACAAAACTGGTTTAAAACAATAGAGATATTGGATTGTGTCAGGTGGCACTCAGAGATGGCAGCTGGACAGTGAGAGGGTGTTGTTCTCTGTAGGGTGGGGGAACCGGAGCTATTGTATCACTCAAAGACATCTGTTCTGCTCCATTCAAAAGACCCCCTTTGGACCCCCCACCCCCCACCAGCACACTGATCATCTATATGCATGACCAGCACCCCCACCAACCCTATAATAGGGCAAATCATGATGTTTATTAGTGGTGTTTGCTCAGACATCACTTATTACTATTGCTCATATTGGAGTTAGTGATCTAAACGCTCCCCCAAACCTTCAGTATTAACCCCAGCAGATCTGCATTTCACTCAGAAAATATACAAAGCGAATTTGAAGATTCAATCACACATATTCACAGAATCTTCCTGAAAAGCAAACTGGTCCAACAGGCTTTGAGGCTTTGGATGTCATCATCGATACATATTAACTGGAATTAACTGCGTTCAGTAATTAAGCTTTGAATTAATTTAAGCTTTCATTCAATAATACATTTAATCCAAGCATTACATCCGAGCATTATTACAATTTACAGTTTTCTATTTTTTTATTATTATTATTTTTTTTTAATTATCAAAAAGTGATCAAAACTGGATTTTCAGCATCATTACTCCAGTCTTCAGTGTCACATGATCCTTCAGAAATCATTATAATATGATGATTTGCTGCTCAAGAAACATTTATGATTATTATCAATGTTGAAAACAGTTGCTTCATATTTGTGTGGAAACCATGATGCATTTTTTCCAGGATTCTTTGATGAATAGAAAGCTCAAAAGAACAGCATTTATTTGAAACTTTCGTAACAGTATAAATGTATTTACTGTAACTTTCGATCAATTTAATGCATCCTTGTTGTATAAAAGTATTAATTTCATTCATTCAAAAATTGTTTTGTTTTTTTACAGACATCAAACTTTTGAACAGTATTTATATTTTTATACAGGCAAAAATATGCATGCTCATAGCATTAAAAGTAATACTACAGTAAAGGTCACTCTGCTGTGCTGTAGTCTGTAGAAAAGATGTGTGTGTGCCAGTCTGGCAAGGTCTGGTGGGAAGGGTGTGGCTGCCATCTTACTAAATGTGTCTTGCTCCCACACACACACATACACACACACACATACACACACACACACACACACACACACACACACACACACACACACACACACACACACAGAAATCCCTACACCTCAAAGCCGTCTATGGAAAAAAAGTGGGGGAGGAATGAACGACTAAATGAATGAGTGTTTTTATTCCTGCCCCCCTTTCCTGTCTAAAATTGCTTCCATGCTTTTTTTCCCCTTTACGTCTTTTCGTTTCTCTTGCTCACTCACTCTCTCTCACTCACTACCTTCTTTTGTCAGTCTTTCATTCAGTCATGTGGGGATTCCTCTATCTGCCTGTCTGAACACGGCATGCTGGGATGTGCCATGGGCAGGAGACAGACAGAAATCAAGGAAAAGGAAAGCGGAGGTTGTTTATAGAGAAAGAGAGTGGTAAACTGAGAGTCAGAGAGAGAGAGAGAGAGACAGAGAGAGAGGTCACGCAGGACGGCACACATTTCTGAGGCGTCTGGTTCAGGATGGACAACATGATGCTGCAGGAGAAACTGGTGGAGAAACTTCTGTGTCCCCGAACCAGAACCACCCGACAGAAGGTTCGGTGTTTATATGTCTTGTAAATTTTATATATATATACTTACTAGTAAACTAAATGGAGGCATATTCATTTGCAGCTTTTTATATATATATATATACACATACATGCATATATATGAGACTATATGAGAAAAAGCATGAATGAATGAATATGCTTCTATTTAGTTTATTAATAAGTGTTATTGTAAATAGTATGACATCACACACTGAAAAAATTATTTCCTTGCTCAGTATTTTGTCTTGTTTTACAGTATAAGTATTTAAACATTCTTAAATCAAGACACATTTTCTTTAGAAGCAAAATTACAAGATATTAAGTCTTGTTTACTGAAAAATTATTCAAAATTAGGTGAGCTTATGGTTAAAACAGGAAAAATATATACTGAAAAAATAATCTTGTTTTCATTTTTTGAATTAAGTTTATTTTTCTGAGCCAGATTGGCAGCCCCCCGAATTTAGCGTAAATTCACTTATTTTTGATGCATTTTTCAGAAAACAAGACTTGCCATGTTTTTTTTTTTTTTTGTATCTTGATTTAAGAATGTTAAGATATCTGTGCTGGAAAACAAGACAAAAATAGATTTTAATTTCAAGAAAATATTTTTTTTGCAGTGCAAATTTTGGTGCTTTGAATGTTTATTCTTAAAGTTAAAGATTTGAACAAACCTAGTATTAAGCCTGATTATTATAAACCCTAACTATTAATCTTTCGTGTGTAACTACAGTAGCAACCACATTTAGAATACCTTAGCAACACCCTAGCAACCACCCTGAAAACCCAAACAGCCTCATAACAACATGCTACAAATCCTTCAGAACACTTTAGCAACAGCATAGTTTTGCTTCAGAAAATGTAAAAAATCTCATTGTTTTTATATGTAATTGAATTCCACACACATCTTCTCTCACACACACACTGTGCACGTGGGGTGAGATACGGCAGGGTTTCTCTTTTCTAGGACGATGGACTGCGGAAACACACATGACGGGCTGTGAGATGCTCTGGCAGTCTGATGAGTTGTGTTTGGCCCAAGTTCGAGTGTGTTAAAAAGGCCTTTTCAGCTTATGTAAATATGGCTTCTGTGTGTGTGTATATGGCCAGTCGGTTTGGCCTGGACACTGAGCTGGTTGTGCTGTCGGGTTTGATCTTGATTTTGCTTTCATTCAGCGCATAACTGTCAGTAATATTAGTGTTCTCAGTGTCTGTTTGAGCGGTTATGAATGCTGAGCAGTTTCCGGCACAGTTGGTAGATCTGCAGGAGTCTCGACACTACTGGCATTTTCATGCTCTGCTATTTTTGTGTCAGTCTTGACGATTCACAGAAGCTCTGTCTTAAAGGGACAGTTCACCCAAAATAATCATTCAAAACCTGTATAACTTTCTTTCTTCCATAAGTAATACAGAATGTTCATTTTTGACTTTTTCTCTCAGGACAAGCAGTATGTCGGCTTCGCAACGCTTCCTAATCAGGTCCACAGGAAGTCGGTGAAGAAAGGCTTCGACTTCACCCTCATGGTGGCAGGTATGTCTGAGATCATCACTATAGCATGTGACACTGACTTCATGCTCATCTTTGTCAATAACAAGAACATTGTGTGTGTGTTTTAGGTGAATCTGGATTGGGCAAGTCTACTCTAGTTAACAGCCTCTTCCTCACAGATCTCTATAAAGACAGGAAATTACTAAATGCAGAAGGTAAGAATTGTCTTAAAGGAACAGTACACCAAAATAAAATCTGTTTTGTTTATATTAAGCATACAATATACTCTACTGTTCAAAAGTTTCAGGATTTTTTCAAATAAATTAATACTTTTATTCATCAAGAATGCATTCAGTTGATCAAAAGTGACAGTAAAGACATTGATATTTCAAATAAATGCTGTTCTTTTGGACTTTTTATTCATCAAACAAAAATATTAAACTGTTTTCAGCATAGATATTGAGGAGAAATATTCTTGAGCAGCAAATCAGCATATTAGAATGATTTCTGAAGGATTATGTGACTGAAGACTGGAGTAATGATGCTAAAAAATTCAGCTTTGATCACAGGAATAAATTACATTTTAACATATATTCAATAAAAAAATGGTTCTTTTATATTGTAATAATATTTCACAATATTTACTGTTTTTCACTTTATTTTTTATCACTAAATGCAGCCTTGGTGAGCAGAAGAGTCTTCTCTCAAAAATATTTAAAAATCTTACCGACCCATAACTTTTGAACATTAGTGTAGTCCATAGATAAGTGTACATCTCTTATATGGTTTTGTCAGGTTGAATGCTATAACGTGTTTTTCCTGACAGAGCGTATTAATCAGACAGTTGAGATCACCAAACACACGGTGGACATTGAGGAGAAAGGAGTCAAACTCAAACTCACTATTGTGGACACGCCGGGATTTGGAGACGCGGTCAATAATAATGAATGGTGAGAATTCAGCTTTTCCCAGCATCACATGACAATTACAATTACAATTATGAAACAGATAGTTATGGTCTTGGATGCTGATTGCTCAATACAGCATTTTATGAAAGCAAAAAGTATTTTAGGGTGTGTTGTGTTCACACTTGTAGTTCAGTTCGCTTGGTTCCTTAGGCCCAAAAAACAACAACAACATTTAGTCCTAGTCCGCTTAGCGTTCACATTAGCATTTTAACACCAAACCTAAAGATGCCGAACCTAAAGGCATAGGGATACATTCACAACCTGATTGGTCGGCTTTTATTACGTATATTTTGCGACGGAACTTACTGAACATCCAAAACAATGCTGTGTGCTGGGATAAATGTGCTCGTTGTATGTGCGTAGTCTACATATTATGCTATATTATGCCCGTGAATCGCTTATAAAATATGTAAAGGAGTCAAAACGGCGGCAGGAATCCCTGTACCGAACTGTGATGGGCAACATTGTGACATATGCTTAAGCATTCTGTCCTTTTTAGGGTCGCATCTTGTGACATCACGTCCTGTTTTTTCATGTCTTTGGTCCTTGTTGCGCTCATATTTCAGTCGAACCGCACCAGAGTTCGTTTGGAAGCGGACCAAGACCCATCTTTTCAGCGGTCTCGATCTGCTTGTTTGGTGCACACCAGGGTTCGGATGGCAGCGTTCAAACTTATTCAAATGAACCGCACTAACAGAGCAATCACACCAGGGTTTGTTTTAATCCAACCAAACATGCCAAGTGTGTGTGAACACACCCTTAGTCATGGCTGTGTTCACAATATAGCACAGGCTCAAGAGTCTACGGTCAGGGTTTCACAAACTGGGGTTTGTCAGGGAACAGCAAGGGCTTTGTGAGTTAATGCAAAGATAAAACATAAAAAAAATTAAATAAATACTGAAAACAAATAGAGTAAAATACAATGAATAAAATAAAGTTATTAAAATAATAATTTAATTAATTAATAAAAATAAAAATAAATGTAAATAAATTATTTAAAAATGAAAACAATCAAAATAAAACACATCCTAAAGAAAATTAAATATCTTATTTGTTTACCTTATTAAAGTCACCATGAAATCAAAATTGACAATCCCTATTTTTTTTTTCCAGTGGAATATTTCAGTATGTATTATAAATGATTTACCTGTGCACATCATTATTTATTTTTTTATTCATGTACTTGTAATCCTTAATCAAAATAACTTGCTGACGAGGGTGGGGCAACCTGTCACTCACATGAGATCCACCAATAGCAAACCACAATCATCCAATCAATTCCCCTTGTACAAAATCAAGCCCCGCCCTACATTTGTTCTTGTTCCAGAAGCCATTTCACTCGGATATACGTCACAATAGCGAAGAAAATACTTCGCTAAAATTCATGCCGTCATTAACCAGCATCACAGTGAATGTACTGAAATATCAACTTAAAAACTCAAAGTAAAAAATTCAAGTAAATAATTTAAGGCCAAAAGGGTTCGGTTATTGTGTTCAGTTGTGATCATCTGAAGAGTGTGTTTATCTGTGTGTTTGCAGTTGGAAGCCCATCACAGACTACATCGATCAGCAGTTTGAGCAGTACTTCAGAGATGAGAGTGGACTGAACAGAAAGAACATACTAGACAACAGAGTGCACTGCTGCCTGTACTTCATACCACCGTTCGGACACGGGTACGAAAACACCCTTTATATGAGTGTGGGATCGGGTGGAGCGGGGCTGTCTTATGTGGGTCAAGTTCACATGCATCCTTCTCCACATTTGCATAATAATACATGTGTGTATATGGGGAGGATGGTCCATTATGCCCGTTTGTAACATATATTAATGGAATTCGTTAGAATTTGTTTGTCTTTGAGTGCAATATGTAGAATTAGCACATATTCCTTAATACTCCAAATCAATACAAAACAAGATATCAGTAAATTGATAAGAACCCTGTTTGAATTCAGCTGTCTGCAAGTATTCATTTACTTAATTATACTAAAAAGTATAAAGCTTATTTTAAGATTATATACAGATTAATTCAAATGAGGTCCTTATCAATATTAGTTAATATCGTTAATAGTTAACAAACCTGCCACTGACTCTCAGATGTGAATTCATGAGTTCATATTTTATTTAATTCTTGAGTGAGATAAAAGTAAACATTTTTGACTTGTATATGATGGAAGTCTCAATTTAAATACGACTTATTAATAAAAATTTTACAGTATTATTCAACATAGCTGGACAGTAACAAAGTATTCTAAGTCTGTTTTCAATTCCGGTCAAAATAAACATGAAAAGTTACTAATGCCGAATTTAAATATTGATTATTGCAAATGAAAATCATATTTAGTCATGTGACTGTTGTGTAATTTGTGAGCTACAAGTGTATAATAAGTATAATAATGACTAGGATGTATAAGTTTTGCAAAGAAGATAAAAAGTTGCAGATCAATACATATTTGCGGACTAATGATTAGTACTGGCTAGAATAAATAATAAACGTGATTCATTGATCAGTGCTTTCAATACTCAAGCACATTAAAAATCAATTACTTTTTTACTTTTACTCAAGTGATGTTGAAAATGAGTATGAATACTTGTAGTGGAGGTATCTGTACTTTTACTCAAATACTTCATTTGTGTACTTCGTTTACCGCTGGTGTTTAATACATAATAGAAGTCAGTAGAAATAGAGATGGATTTGGGGTGGTGGTGCATATGGTTATGGTGGTGCAATATGATGCATATGGATGTCATGAATATACTTAGACTCATTGTCGCTTTTACTGTTTAGTTTGCGGCCGGTGGACGTGGAGTTCATGAAGGCTCTACATGAGAAAGTGAACATCATTCCTCTGATCTCTAAAGCCGACTGTCTCACGCCGAATGAGGTGAAAAAACTCAAGGACAGGGTGAGTGGACACGATCTGATCTGATGTCCTCTGAAACTCAGTTAACTGTAAATCTGATTATTTGTGGTGCTGCTCCTGATGGAATCAATTACTTTATACTAAACCAAACGCATCCGATTCAAGCTAGTCGTTAACCGCATATTTGAGTCGAGGTGTGAATGACAAAACGAGATGCGTTTTTCATACTGTAGATGTGTGTTTTCCTGCAGGTGCGAGACGAGATCGAGCGCTTCGGGATTAAAGTGTATCAGTTTCCTGAGTGTGACTCTGATGAAGAGGAGGAGTTCAAACAGATGGACAAAGAGCTGAAGGTCCGGCAAACACATCTCATAAGTCTCATCTCCTAAATATAATTTTTTCCGAAATGATTTTGAATGAATTTGAATCTATTTTGATTGATTTTACCCATATGATGGACTTTTTTATTTTTTACTTTAATGCAAAAAGCATGTTAAAGCAAGGTGTATTGATTCAAATAGAAAAGGATACCAGGTCTTATGTAATGAACATTGAATAGTTTATGTGTCGTGTGTGTGTTGTGTGTGTTTGTGCTGTAGGAGTGCACTCCGTTTGCTGTCATTGGCAGTAATGCAGTGGTGGAGGCCAGAGGTCAGAGGGTCAGAGGTCGTCTTTACCCCTGGGGTATCGTGGAAGGTTGGTATAAACGCAGATATGAATACTTTGGAAATGGATTGCAAGCATGCCAGTCCTGTTTTACATACAGTACTTTAATGCTACTTAAAGGTGCATTGTGTAATATTTAAGAGGATCTTGTGACAGAAATGCAATATCATATACATAACTATGTTTTCAGTGGTGTATAAAGACCTTAATTAATTAACCGTTATGTTTTTATTACCTTAGAATGAGTCATTTATATCTACATACCCCACGGGTCCCCTTACATTGAAATGCGCCTTGTGGCGAAACAATGTAATCGATAAATGCATTATTTTAAGCACCAAGTTTTTATCAAAAGCTGATTTACTCTATCGCTATCGTAGACATCAGTGTTTATATTAGAACTTTAAACTTTTATCCCAGTACTTCTATGATAATTTGAACTATTGTATCACAGAAATAATGATACTATGAGGAAAAGACTGCTGTTTCATGACAACTCTCTCCGGGTCAGCGGCAGCACCAACACAGATTTGAATGTTGCGATATGAGTTTGTCAAAGGTTTAATAGACAGACGAATTGAAAGATCGCGTGGGTGTTTGAATCAAGATCAGTCTTTTAAAGATGAATCGAGCAGCTCTACTGTCTTATCTCTCTCTCTCAGCATATGAGTAGCGCTGCGTGTCGTGCGCGAGTTTCGTGAGGGTTACGCCCGTTTCACACATACTCCGTTTGCAGTGCGAATGCGGTGCAGGAGCAGCACCTGCTATAGTGCTTTCACATATGCTGCGTTTGCAGTGAATAACTGATCCGCGGCTCTACCACAATTTTTTTTTATTTCAAATCCAGAAGTTATGCAGCAACTTTTACTAAAAAAAGTTTTGTCAGCATTGCGATTCTCTTGGTACACATATACACTCTTTAATGGACGTATGCACGTTTAAACACAATTTAAACAACGTAGGCCTATTATTCCATGCATTACTTCTACTTATATTAAGTTGCTCAAGCAAGTGGTCAAATATTTAACCATGCAGGCTACTTATATTAAAATCGCAAACATTTTATATTAAAACTTAAAATTGACAAAAACAATTGTTTCCTCTCATGCCTTTTCTTTTGCATTTAAATTTTAATACAATAAATCTTGCATGTCACAAAGAACTTGTTTTTCCAGCTCCACGAATGAGACGAGTGTTGTTCATTATGTCGCATTGTTGAGGTAAATTTTAGTTTTCCTTGCTTTACCCCGGTCTTAAAGTAAAAAAGATGACTGTGGAAAAAAAGTAGTATTTAATTAAATACATTTATGGTGAGATTACTACATTTTATTTAATTAAACGCATTTATGGTGAAATTACTACATTTTCAGGTCAGTCTGTGTTCATCACTTTAATTCAGCGTTTGCAGCACAGCAGAAATATACTCAGTGCGGAAACGATCGCTGCACTGCTGTATACACACCGCAACTGTAACGGATCGACGGACTGCAACCGCGTGCAGTGTGAAAGCTCTAACCTGTTAACATGGGTACGGAAAAAAATACGCACCGCAAATGGAGTATGTGTGAAACGGGCATTATATTACGTCACCCAACACTCATAGATAACGACACACATCATCCTCTGCTGAAATGAAAGTGGCTAACTTCTGTCAACCTCATCTGTAAGCAAGGACAAAAATAAAGCAATTTAATTTGAATTAATATCGATTCTGTAATAAAAAAAGAAATCGCGATACCTAGGTGAATCGATTTTTTCTCCCAGCCCTATTGTAAAGTGTTACAGTTTGACTACTGTATATAGCACCCCTTGTGGCAATTGTGGGAATGCAATAGTGTTCTGACACATTTTGGAAAACAGTGATGTAATGTGTTTGTTTTTACAGTGTTTAAGCTCACGTACACATGCAGTTTTTCAGGCTTTTTAGTGCGTGTCTGTACATGATTCAATACTGCAGGTGTCTCAAAATGTGTTGTTGACTCTGTGACCAACTCAGTTCTTCTGTTGTAAATCGCTTCTGATGAAAGCATCTGCTAAATGCATAAATGTATGTGTAAACGCCATATAATACAGGCTTTCAGGCTAAAAGGTTTTTACACAAAACTCCTTGTGCTGTTCAAGAGGAATGGTGTGTTAGTCTTGATACTGGTATTTCAATACACACTGCCAAATCTGTGAATGTAGGCAATGTAAATGAGAATCAGCATGTGTAAAACTATGTTTCAGACAGTATGAAGTGTTTGTGTCTGTGTTCATGAACTCTATTGCATTTCTTTGTGTGTTTTGTTCAGTGGAGAATCAGTCTCACTGTGATTTTGTGAAACTGAGGAACATGCTGATTCGCTCTCACATGCACGACCTGAAAGACGTGACGTGCGACGTGCACTACGAAAACTACAGAGCCCAATGTATCCAGGAGATGACCAGGTGTGTGGAACATTCACAGACTGATTCATGTGAATATAATGGGGATATGATTCTTTTACTTTCCAGCCTAGATGGAGTTAATATGAGACATGTTTGTGTGTGTTTCAGTAAACTTGCACAGGATAACCGTACGGACAGTCCGCTACCCATCCTGCCTCTGCCAACACCAGACGGAGAGACGGAGAGACTCATCAAGATGAAGGATGAAGAGGTATAAAATGATCATCACTGATATTAGGGGTCCTATTATGCTTTTTTATATTTTCTTCTTTCTTTAGTGTGTAATGTTGCTGTTTGAGGTCTGTAAAGTTCCAAAGTCTCTCCAGCGGGAGTTATTCTCTTTATCAGTGTCACTGTTTCTGAACTCCCTGAAACGCCTCCATTGTAGTCTTGAGATTTCTTCCATCACAATATTCCTCATTTAAATAATTCATACGCAGAATAAAGGGGCGGGGCCTGGTTAAAGGGATAGTTCACTTTGAAATTAATTTTTGATATGTTTTAGCTTACCTCAAGGGCATCCAAGATGTAGGTGTCTTTGTTTCCGCAGTAGTTTCAATTTTGATATTTTTAGGTCAAACCGTTCTTGTCTGTCAGTCATATAATGCAGGTCGATGGTCACTGTCTCAAAACACAAGCACAGAGTCCAAATTAAAACAATTCCCCATCGTCCAAATGAAACAATTCCCCATCATAAGTACACATTGATGGCCTAAGACACGAAACGAGCGGTTTGTGTGAGAAAACGAACAGTATTTATATCGTTGTTACCTCTTGAAAACAGCACACGTCCAAATGATCTGACGGCGCGGGCGGGTATAGATATATACATAGATGTCGCCTTCGCTACTGCAGTTCATTGGAACGAAACCGTAGCCAAGGCGACATCTATGTATATATCTATACCCGCCCGCGCCCTCAGATCATTTGGACGTGTGCTGTTTTCTAGAGATAACAACGATATAAATACTGTTCGTTTTCTCACACAAACCGCTCGTTTCGTGTCTTAGGCCATCAATGTGTACTTATGATGGGGAATTGTTTCATTTGGACGATGGGGAATTGTTTTAATTTGGACTCTGTGCTTGTGTTTTGAGACAGTGACCATCGACCTGCATTATATGACTGACAGACAAGAACGGTTTGACCTAAAAATATCAAAATTGAAACTATTGCGGAAACAAAGACACCTACATCTTGGATGCCCTTGAGGTAAGCTAAAACATATCAAAAATTAATTTCAAAGTGAACTATCCCTTTAAGTTAGTTAGTAGTGTTGAAACTCGTGGTTATGGTAAGAGACGGGACATTTCCCAAACACGCTCGAAGCGCTTGACCAATCACAACACACTTGATCCAGCCGATCAATCAGAGCACAGTGTGCTTTTCAGAAGGAGGGGCTTCATTGAGACAGAGCGTTACTGACAGACTGGGAAGAGATGAGCTTCAACAATGGAAAATATGAGAAAAATGATGAACATTCAAGCAGGAAAACCTGTTCTAGTAGAGCCTAAAAACAACATCAAGACTTTGTAAAAGGACATAGGTCCTCTTTAAAGCATCAAAGAGATATGTGCTCTATAAATCCATACAGTTGTTAGGATGTGCTGGATTAATTTATATTCATGGTCTCTTTAGATACATTTGCATAAGAATGTATTGTTATAGATATTCTAGATCATTTAATTGCCAATAATGATTGTGTTTATTAGGGCCAATATTATAAATCTATACTTTTTGTGGATTTTTCATATTTATGTTCAAATGTAGACATTTTTCTTCATATTCTTCAAATGAGGAAGAGCCCAGGCAATTTTTTTGTAATGTAGCCATGCTGCAATATTACATTTAAATAGTAAACCAGATCAGTGCACAACTAGTGAATCATTACTCCCGTCTTCAGTGTAACATGATCCTTCAGAAATCATTCTAATATCATGATTTGCGGCTTAAGAAACATTTCTGATTATTATCAGTGTTGAAAACTATGATACATTTTTTCAAGATTCTTTGATGAATAGAAAGTTTATTTGAAATAGAATCTTTTGTAACATTATAAATGTCTTTACTGTCACTTTTGATCAATTTCTCTTTCTTGATCAATTTGATCAAAAAACTTTTGAACGGTAGTGCATATGCTTTATGCGAAATCAATATTTAAAACATTATAATGTACAGTAGAAAAGATGGACAACTGGCATAGAAAATGAGTATTGTGTTTGAAATGGAAAACCCCCTTATATTATATGCTTTCTAATCAGAGGAAAGTTGCAATGACATTTTTCTGACTGTGTGTTTTGTTTGTGCAGCTGAAGAGAATGCAGGAGATGCTGGAAAAGATGCAACAACAGATGCATGAGAAAGACCAGTGATGCTGTCTGACACACACACACACACACACACACACTGCAGCCCTCACTGCACCCCTCAGATGTGAATGCATTTAAATGATACTGTACAAATATCATATCTAGAGGTCTGACCATCAGATACGCTCTGTTCATCTGCTCGGTGCTTCTGTCTGCCTGGATCAAATATGGTGCAGCTGTCATGTGATTGGTCATGTGTTCATGAGGAGCGTACATAAACCTGTTTACCATTAACTTAAATTAACTTCTAAAGGGATCTAATTTATATTGACTTTTTTTATTATTTGCTTAGCAAGACGAATGCGTGTGTAAGTTGTTTTCTGACAGTGCAGGGGTTTATTGATGTGTATGTGTGTGTCTGGAGAGAGAGAGAGTGTGTGTGAGGTCCTTTTGCTATGAATTTGTTTGGGTTCAATGGCAGTTTTGGTTTTTATAGTGAATGTGAACATACAGCTCCAATAATTGTTATCACTAAACATACTCAGAATGCTGTTTTTCGCTTGTTTTATAACTATAATAATTGGAATAAAATCGATTCCATTATTATCAGTGTTAATGGCCTTTAATAATTTAATAATTTATATTATTATGTCAATTGTTTATGTAAAGCTTGCTAATAAATGTGAATAATTTATCACTTGTCGTTGTATTTGTTTGCTAGTTTCATATTCATGTGATTGATCGGTATCTGTTCAGTCATGATGTCAGAAGGTATATCATTAATAAGACAATTTAAATATAGTTATTTTATTGTTTAAATACAGAATGTGAAATGTGGTGTTTTTCAGTATGTTTCAGATAATGGATGATTCCTGTGTTTGACTGAGCGAAAAGGAAAAGCGTTTAGGAAGTCCCAGTATCAGAGAATGAAAGTGTGGCCCACTTCCTGTCACGTGTTCCTCTGAGGGGGCGGCGTGTGTGTGTGTGTGTGTGTGTGATTAAGGTCATTTTATCAGTGTGACCCAGCTGTGTTTGATGCTGTAGTCTTCAGACTGATACCGACACGCTGGTAAGAACTTTACTTTTACTTCACTCAAAATTAAGTTCATCTCACATTTGAACAAATTATATGCATGAGTTCTATGACTAAAATATAATTTACTCTTGATTTTTTTAGCTGGTAATGACATATTCATCCAATATCACGACCCATTGGGACCCTCAGTGAACTAAAGGGGTTTTAAACAAGTGTTGTTGCTATATTTAAATAAAATAAGAAGGAAATAAGACATGGTTCAAATGCTGTTTTATACCAATTGTTTATTGTGGATAAATGTATAACCGAGTTTTATTATTACTTTATTTTATAAAATTAAATGAATCAGAAAGAGCTTTCAAGTGCGTTTGCACACACAGGAATTTTTTCTTGGTAAATGAAGCATCCGGTGCACACATCCTAATATAACAAAACATAATCATAAAATTAAAGAATAAAATATAAAAATTCATGAAGACACTTAGGCTGAGACATAAACATATTTACAGATGTAGTTAGAGACAACTAATAATGCAGTGTGTTGAAAAGGTGGCAATGTGTACAGTTAATGTGAATAAAATATAACAATAATGAAAAAAATAATAAAATAAAATAAAATACTGTGGTGTTACAATATTATACTGAATGATCATCAAACACAAAAACATTATGCATGTCGATTGCCATGTTGGTTTTGCAATATCCAATAACATTTTAATATTTAGTTGTTAATTATATTCAATTATAAATTACATTTTGTTGTAATTTTGTAATTCAATATCAACTTAAAATGTGCATTAGATTTATAGTATTGTATTTTGTCCTCTACAGTGACCATGAAATGTTTGTATCATCCTGGTACTTTTTTTTTTTTTTTTTTTTTTTTTAATCTTTGTCTTCCTTGCTCCCTTTGCTTCCTTTTTTTCCCTCCTGAAATTCCAGATAAGCTCAATCATCCCTGTCTATTCAGTTTTTGCACTCCATACATGGCACCAGCAAATATTTGGACACTTAAAAATATCAGAATGTCATTGCATTGTCGCCTTGGGCTTTTGGCTTGCTTAGTTGGGGACATTTAATATTCAACAATATTATTGATCTGCCTGCATTGACACCATTATATGACAACTGAACTGATTATATATATAAATGATCTAAATTAATAACTTTTTTACAACAAAAATGTACCATCACTGAACTTACTTAAGCTGGATTGTGACGCTATTTTCTTCTAGAAACAAACTCTGTTGCATTATTTTCCTGTTATCTCTGTAAAGCAGAATATATATATATATATATGTGTTATGTTTTGCAATACAGTACATAACATATATATTATATATATATGTATTTCAATACAGATTGAAACAATCTGTATTGTAAAAAGCGCTATATGAATAAAGGTGACTTGACCTGACAATAAGACACGAAGCGTATATAAAGCTAGTGATTGATTGATTGATTGATTGATTGATTGATTGATTGATTGATGGATGTGTCTCTGCAGTGTGTGTGTGTGTGCTGGGATGAGGTGTGCAGTGCTCGTGTTGAAGGTCCTCCTCTCGTTGCTGGGCAGTGAGATGGCGGTGGCTCAGGCCGCTTGTCCTCAGGTGTGTTCCTGTAGCGCCGGTGTGATGGACTGCAGTAAACGCGGTCTCACCACGGCCACGCTGCCCTCCTCCTTCCCTCCACACACCACTGAACTCCTCCTGAACGACAACCACCTGACGGCTCTGCCCAGCGGCCTTCTGGACTCGCTGCCCGCCCTGCGCCTGGCCGTCCTGCACGGAAACCCCTGGTCATGTGACTGCGGCGTCCTTTATCTCCGAGGATGGCTGCTGAAACAGAGGAATGACGCGTCCATGCGGTGAGTGTATAGATGAGATATTAAAGAGCCCATATTATGCTTTTTTGTGTTTTTTTGTTTTTGGCCTCTACTAGAATAGGTTTTCATGCTTAGATGTTCAAAAAACACATTATTTTTCCATGTATCTTACATTGTTGCATGCAACCAGTGTTACTTTTAAAAGTAATGCGTTACAAGGTTACACTTTATTTTAAGGTGACGTACTTACAGTGTAATTATACATTTAAGTACTGAGTAATAATAATTAACTACATGTACTTACTATAGGGTTAGGGTTTGGTTTTAGGTTAGTTGCGTGTAATTATGCATAATTTATAGTTATTACTATAGTAACTACATGTAACATGTAACAGTCACTGTAAAATAAAGTATTACCCATATTCTTACTATAGAGTTATGGTTTGGTTAGGGTTAGTTATCTGTAATTATGCATAATTACTGTTATTACTCTAGTAATTACATGTAGTAACGTGTAACACGTCACCTTAGAATAAAGTGTTACTCATTACAATATTGCGTTACTCCCTAATAAAGTGGCTAATCATTTTTGTCTTCAGACTAAACTTGGGTCTCCAGCCGAAAAAGTTGAAATCGCGTCTGGCTTGTGTGCTTCCCATAATGCTTATGCATTTCAGACTGGTGTAAAGCAAAACAACATTTTATTTCACTATATCTATTCTAGGTTGTCTACGTCTTTAAATTTCAAATGCAATACATACAGACCCTTTCCAAAAAATTAGAATATCATGGAAAAGTTTATTTATTTCCATAATTCCATTCAAAACGTTAAACTTCCATAGATTATAGATTCAGGGCCCACAGCTTAAACGATTTCAAGTATTTAGTTGTTTATTTGTACATAATTTGGGCTTCCAGCTCATAAAACCCACGAAAACAGGATTTCAAAAAATCTGAATATTACATGAAATCACACAGTAATTACACAGTGATACCATGGTCATTGAACCAGGTTTTGGTTATTTTGGCAGTGTGGGCAGGTGCAAATCCTGCTGGAAAATGAAGGAAGCATGAAGTGCTCTGGAAATGTCCTGGTAGACGGCTGCGTTGACTCTGGATTTAATAAAGCACAGTGGACCAAAGTCCTCTTTTCTGATGAGAGCAAATTTTGCATCTCATTTGGAAACCAAGGTCCCAGAGTCTGGAGGAAGAATGGAGAGGCACACAATCCAAGATGCTTGAAGTCCAGTGTGAAGTTTCCACAGTCTGTGTTGGTTTGGGGAGCCATGTCATCGGCTGGTGTTGGTCCACTGTGCTGTCCACTCAACGCAGCCGTCTACCAGGACATTTCCAGAGCACTTCATGCTTCCTTCAGCAGACAAGCTTTATGGAGATGCTGACTTCATTTTCCAGCAGGATTTGCACCTGCCCACACTGCCAAAATAACCAAAACCTGGTTCAATGACCATGGTATCACTGTAATTACTGTGTGATTTCATGTAATATTCTAATTTTTTGAAATCCTGTTTTCGTGGGTTTTATGAGCTGGAAGCCCAAATTATGTACAAATAAACAACTAAATACTTGAAATCGTTTAAGTTGTGGGCCCTGAATCTATAATCTATGGAAGTTTAACGTTTTGAATGGAATTATGGAAATAAACTTTTCGATGATATTCTAATTTTTTGGAAAGGGTCTGTATATTTTTAAAGGCTGTTTTTCAGAATTCGTTTTTTCTCACACACTGAGCCAGAAATCTCCACTTCAGTACACTGGGAATAAAACAACAACCTAAAACAGTACCCAGATAGCAACAGAGTCTGGGCCAAATCTGGCTTACATTCGGCACTTCTGGCTTGATTCTGGCTTTGTTTGTTTTTTTCAGTCTGAGAAAAGGTGTCTCCTAGACTGCAATGAATTTAAAGTCTCCTGCTTCTCAGATGTTTCTCCTGAGAAAACACACGAAAAGCTTGCTTTAGCTGAAATGAAACTGAAATGAAACATAAGTTGATTGTGCATGTGTTCCAGGAACGTTACCTGCAGTTCTCCCGCTCACCTGCGGGGGCGCCTGGTCGTGTATCTGGTTGAACAGGAGCTTCTGGAATCTTGTCGTTACTGGCCGTGTAATTTGGCTCTGGCCTCCCAGATCAGCCTCTTCATCTTCATCACAGTTCAGGTGCTCCTGCTGGCCTCTGTCATCCTCTTCCTCAGGCGGTTTGAGCGGCTCACGCGCACGGCTGCGGAGACCTTCACGCCGGAAGACCATGCGACCCTGAGTAACGAATACGTCATGCTAAAAGACAGGAGCATGTAGGACGAGACGGTCACAAACCAGACCAAGAGCAAACAACTGTCTTCATTTCATCCTAATCATTATGCACACTTCATTTTTAATGATCATATAAAGTGTGACTGTTTTAAAGATAGACCAACCTACCTTTCATCTTATTGCCTTTTTGTTGCATACTTTCTCCAGTCATGTGATAACAAAGGCTTAAAACAAATGACAGAATCTATCTTTTTTTTTTTTTTGGTCAGATTTTCATTCTAACAAAGTTAATTTTGATTATAGCCTACGGTATTGTCTTCTGGGCAAGTTTCATCTTCATAAAGCCAGAGCCATTCAATGTAATCCTGATTTTAGAATATTCTCCTCTGATATAAAGTCCCTTTTTTATCCTTGAATCTGTTGTAAAGAACCTTTATTTTTTTATATTGACCAAATGTAATATTGTATTGATTTGTGTAGCGTAATTCAATCTCCTTTGATGTCCATATACCCCCCCCCCCCCCCCCTTGTTTTACTATTATTATTTTTCTCTTCTCACTGTTAATGTCTGTATCCTTTCATTTGCAATAAAAAAAAAAAAAAAATGCTTAAAGCAGTTTAGACAACTAAATGTAATATTTACTGTAAATTAAGCTACCCTAATTTAGGAAAATTAGGAATAAATCCCTCCCTTTTGTACTTGTCTTTGTAAAATTGCACTCTTTTGTAAACTGATCCACTGGTCAAATAAATTAAACATTTTTGGTGCATATTCACAGGTTTGTGTGTTTGTTTGTGTGGTTTTCTTAATCCTTTTATTTTATTGCTTCCAACTCCATAATTTATTTTTTTAAATTGTCGCAAAAACAAACAAGGCACAATATTCTTCTTTAGTTTTTATTTTTTTATTTTTAACCAGGAAGATACAATTGAGATACAATATCTATTCTACCAGGGAATTATTCTTCTTTACAAAAGTTTTACAAATATAATATAATATAATATATAATATAATATTTGAAATGTTTTTCTCAGTCAAAGTTCACTGACTGGAGGAAAACATGAATCCCGGAACCTTTTATCGTTGATGAAGCGCGTCGGTCTCATTTTAAAGTTGCACAACATCACTACAGGATCGACACGTGAGTTTTTCCGATTCTGTTACTGTATGATTTAGATCAAAAGGTTATAATTATTTGTATGCATAAAAAGGACGTAATGATCCTTGTCAATATCGTGTATGTTTAATAAGCAGAGCCTTTCCAGTGTCAGTGATTTTGAGTTTTTTAATGAGTGTTAATTTGTCAGCTGATCTCGAGCAGTGTAAACATCTCGCAGGAACACGAGCAGTTATGATAAGATCATCGCTATATTTTACATTATAACAGAACATACTCGAATCAATTCAAAAGATGAGATCGTCAGGGGTGAAACTCACAAAAACATGTCCAGTCATATATATCGATCTCACATTTCATCCCAAAATTAAAACACGTGTAAAATGTTTGCACGAGTTAAATGAAGCCTATTTATAGAGCATTTATTTTCATGGCACTTTCAGAGTTTCTTGTGAAATCTGTTCTTGACAGGTTCTGTGTTTGGCCTGTAGAGTTCTGCCATGGGCAGATTGAGAAAGAAGTATAACTGGAAAGGCAGACAGCAGAGCACATCTGTGCAGAAAGCTGCTGGAGACAGACAGACAGATGTGCAGGTGGAGATACAAGGTAAGATGCATGCTTGATCATAAGATCTGCAATACAGGATATTATTAGCGATGCAAAAAGAAGTGGAAACTGTTCATTTAAAGGGATAGTTCATCCAAAAATGAAAAATCTGTCATCATTTACTCGCCCTCATGTTGTTCCAAACCTGTATGAGTTTCTTTGCTCTGTTAAACACAAAAGAAGATGTTTTAAAGAATGTTGGTATCCAGACAGTTGATGGACCCCATTGACAAAACATACTATTGAAGTCAATGAGGTCCATCAACATTCTTTAACATCTTCTTTTGTGTTTAACAGAGCAAAGAAACCCATAAAATGTTTTCTATTGTATTTGTCTTTTTAATCCTCTGGTCACAATGAATTAAACAGTTTTGGTGTATATTTACAGATGCATATGTATGCTTGTTTTGTTCATTTATTAATCAGATTTTTTTTGTTATTGCTTCCAATTCTTTAAAAATAAATGCAGAATTTGTCACAAAAAGTATTATTGCCATTATTAAGTTTATTTATTATTAAGTTTTAGTGTGTTTCAAACACAATAAATGTATTATATTATATTATATTTCTCTCTGTGAAAATTCAATTTGACCACAGGGAAGCAGGAATCAGCACATTTATGTAGATGATAATGATGAATGATATAGTTACTATATTAAGATCAAAAAACTTGTTTTTGTTTATACTATAATATGCTTTTTTGTTTCTACATTTGACCAATTATTCATTTAGATGTATGACTGATTATTATAATGTCCACTGAATCATATAGAAGAAGAGTTTTATGATGGTAAAGTACAGTATGAGTGAGCATCACAGCAGCTGTAGAGCTTGTTTTTGTGTCATTTTAAAGATATTTAGTGTGTCTGTCTGCTCTCTCACACACGTTGTTGTGTTGTAACGTGATTCTGTGCAGATGGAGCCGAGCTGAAAGGAGTAGACGACTGTAACGTTCTCGTTCTGCCCGCCACTAGAACCAAGAAACAAAAAGTGGAGCGTCCCGTGCCCAAGAAAAGAGCCTTGACGAAGAAACAGAGGAAGAACCTGGAGAAAGTTCTGGAGCAGAAAGAAAAGAAATCCCATGTAAGGAGAGAGAGAGAGAATCTGTGATTGATGCTGTTTGTTATTTATAAGTGATTTAATGTTTCTCACAATGTCTCCACAGAGAGCAGAGATACTATCTAAACTAGCTGAGGTTCAGCTGCCCGAGTCCGAGCTCAAACTGCTGTACACCACCTCTAAACTCGGCACTGGAGACAAACTCTACCAGGCCAGAGAGTAAGAGATCAACCTATCTCCACTTCTGAGCGGCTGATGTGGACAAATCTGTCATTTTGCACATGTCTGTTTCCTGTGTGTGCTTGCAGATCTGTGAATGAAGATCAGGAAGGTGTTTCATCTACTGTCAGGATCAGCAGTTTGAGCGGAGCCAACCGAAAGAGAAGAAGAGCGGTGGATGATGATGAGGAGGAGGAGGAGAAAGAGAGATCCGAGGAGGATGATAGTGAGGGATCCGACTCATCTGAGGAAGACGAGGAAAAAGCCCCTGAGGAAGAACCCACAGAAGAGCAACAGGCGCTGACAGAGGAGGTGAAACAAAAAGAGACGGATGTTAAAGAAGAGAAGAAAGAAGATGTTAAGGAGGAAATGCATAAGAAAGAAGACTGTAAACCCGCCGTGTTTATTCCCGTTGACCGACTTCCAGAGATTCAGGTACAGGAACCAGATTGTTTTAAAGTCAGCATGAAACAGAAGTTGAGAATCTTTTCTTCTCTATTGTGACATATATCAGATTGAAACGGCTTCCGGAATTAGAATAAGTGAAGGGCGGGGCTTGAGTTTGTTCGTGGGGAATTGATTGGATGGTTGTGGTTTGCTATTGGTGGATCTCATGTGAGTGACAGGTTGATCCACCTATCAGAGAAGAGATGTCTCTGAAAGAGGGAGGGAAAGTTATTTTGATTTAAGATTACGATGCATGCAAATTAAAAAATAGTGATATGCACAATAAATGATATGCATTTATTATAAATGATATAAATCATAATCATTTATAATAAATACTGCAATATTTCATTAAAAAATAAGATTTGTTAATTTAGATTTCATGGTGACTTTAGACTAGCATTTAAGTGTGTATGTAACCAGACCTTTCACCATCGGCTTAAAGTCTGGTCTACATAGCAAACATACATAGCAAAATATACAATAAATATATTTATATAATTATAAATACATTACTTTAAGCATTTATATTTATAATGCATTATACAAGGATTCTTAATGCATTAATTTTGGGTGTATTAATTCATTAATAATACTTTTGTAATGCATTATTTATATATATGTATAATGTGTATATATACATATATTAATTATGCCTTATAATGCACCTTATAATGCATTACAATAAAATACTTATCTATTCAGCTTTACACCTTTAAAAAGTATAATGCATCAAAACACATGAAAAACATCCAATTTTGTGTGTAACAATGAATCTGTAAATATTATAATGCATTTTAACATTGTCTACAATTATTTATAGAAACATATAATGCATTGAAATGTAAATTACGGATATAATGCTGATCATACATAAAGGATTCAAGTAAAGTGAAGTTCTCTCTTGGATTTGAATCATTTTGATCTGATTCAGTTCTGAAGCATAGTTTCTGTTCCTAATAAAGTTTTTGGTTACACTTTATATTAGGTGTCTCTAACTCCTATGTACTTGCATTAAAAAATTAATTGTAAGGTAAAAAGTATTGTGTTCATGTTGAATTGCAGATCGCTTGTTCTGCAATATGGGTAAGGTTAGGACATGTTTAGTGATATGGGTGGGTTAAGGTGTCAACAGTGCAATTAAAGATGTAATTGCAGAAATTAATTATAGATGTAATTACCTTCAGGTATTTCTAAATACATTATATAAACATGTATGTACACAATTAATTTAAATGTTAGTAATAGTAGTTAAAGACACTCACTATAAAGTGGGACCAATATTTTGACTAATTTTGTTAATTAATTTACCTGTCTATTCCAGTTTTTACATGCATTTGGCTCTTGTTTCGGAGTGTGTGTGTGTGTGTGTGTTTGTGTAACTCTTCGTGTGAATTGCAGGAGGCTCGTCTCAGGCTGCCGATCCTGGCGGAGGAGCAGGTGATCATGGAAGCGGTGAGGGAAAACGAGTGTGTGGTGCTGTGTGGAGAGACGGGGAGTGGGAAAACCACTCAGGTTCCTCAGTTCCTGTATGAGGCGGGATACGCCAGGTAACATGGGAACCGGCGAGCCGATGTGTGTGTGTTATCTGTGTGGTCTGCCTCTCACGGTTCATCCCTCTGTTCCTCAGCTCCGCTGGCATCATTGCTGTGACGGAGCCCAGGAGAGTGGCGGCGATCAGCATGTCTCAGCGTGTCGCCACTGAGATGAACTTACCCAGCCGGTATGACATCAGTGCCGTGAAGAAATAATCCACGAGACGCCGTACTGTGATGTTGGGCACATTCAAATCCCTGAACCGAGCAGCCTCGAGTAGCTTATTGCTTTTATAAAACTCTAGCAAACGCCTATATTATCAAATATATGATCAGACTAAATATATGCAGATTATTATTATTATTATTATCATTCGTAGTAGTGGTAGTAGTAGTAATAATAATAATCATCAGCATCAACCTAAAGTGACATTGTAAATATTTAGATTTGTCAAACTAAATGTAAATTTAAGATATCTCTTTCAGCATCATTGCTCCAGTCTTCAGTGTCACACGATCCTTCAGATGATCAAGAAACATTTCTGATTGTTATTAGTGTTGAAGACAGTTGTGCTGCTTCATATTTTTGTTGAAACCATGATTCATTTGTTTTCAGGATTCTTTGATGAAAGAATTATTTGAAATAGAATCTTTTGTAACATTTTAAATGTATTTTTTTAATTTAAAGTATCAATGCATTTAAAAAATAATAATACTGTCCTTAAACTTTTGAACGATAGTGTATAACAACAGGATTTAGCTTTTTTGCATCTAGATTGTTATGTAGGCAGTTTTAAGGTTTAAATTGAATCTCATGTTGACTTTAAGCCGCTCTGTTAAGCCCACTGTACTGGTGCATTTGTGTGCGGTTATTTTTAGACCTTTTACAAACATCCTGCATGAAGCCTGAGCAGCTTTAACTGAAATAAGTGTGTGTATGTGTGTGTTCAGGGTGGTGTCTTATCAGATCAGGTATGAAGGGAATGTGACAGAAGACACAAAGATCAAGTTTATGACAGATGGCGTTCTGCTGAAAGAAATTCAGAAGGTAATCCATATGGGCAAACATGCACCACACATTTATTATATTATATGATGCATACTATGTATTGTTTTTTTGTTTTTTTTTAAAGCTTTACTATATTATACTCAACCTGCCTAAGTATAATATTGTAAAGTGTATTCTATATAGACTAGACTTTTTTTTTCTTTTCTTTTTTTTGCAAAAAGGATGTCCCTGAAATGTTCTCCAAAGATTTTGCTAACAGTACTGATAGTCAGTGTTTAGATTTCACCAGAGGTCAAATGTCAAGTATTGCTCATGAAAATGACCTTAGGTGTGTATGTTTCAGCTAAACCTCTATGATTGGTTTGTTTATATATCAAGTAATAAAGCAAAAACCTCCGTATTAAATGTACTATAGAACTAAATCAGTTTGAACATGATGCATCTCCTTCCTCTCCTTCCTCTTCCTCCTGTCCATGTCCTGATGTGTGTTTTTCAGGATTTCCTGCTGCAGAAATACAGTGTGATCATCATAGATGAAGCTCATGAGCGCAGCGTGTACACAGATATCCTCATCGGCCTCCTGTCGCGCATCGTCCCCCTCCGCAACAAGGTAACACGCGTGATCATGTGTGATGTTCAGGGTAAAGCTGTGTGTTGGGCGTGTGTGTAATGCGATCTGTGATCCACAGAAAGGTTTACCCATGAAGCTGATCATCATGTCAGCGACGCTGCGTATAGAGGACTTCACTGAGAACAAGAGGCTCTTCCGCTGTCCTCCGGCGGTCATCAAGGTGTCACGTTTCTATAATCATTATCAGATGTCAGATGAATAATAGGGTAGTTTGTGCATGCTTTTCACACTGCGCTTAACCCTGCTTTAATACTTTCAGCTATAAAGTTGCTTTTATCTGATCAATATAAGCATGAACTAATTGTCTACACTTTATTAAATGCTGTAGTGCTGGTCTTGTAATTCTGCAGATTGATTATTAAATTCTGTCATTATTCAGTCATTAGAAACCTGTGTGCATTTCTGCATTAGAAAGCGTTCTGTTGGTCAGCACACAAAAACATTTGCAATGTTCTTAATTGAAAATAACCAACAGAGAATGTTCAGCATAAGTTGTCATTAGGGTTGTTGCAGAAAATCCTCTCTAAAACGGTCTAGAAAATGTAGTTATTTGATAAAAAAATAAAACCTAAAATAACCATTATGGTTAGGGTTCTGTAGAAGTTATTTTAAGGTTGTCTCGAAAAAATGTTCTGGGAATGTTATTTTATTGTTATTAAAAAAACATTCCTTGAATTTGATTCCCAACAATATCCAAGTACTAGTGGGACCCAAAAACCACCGTTAGCATTCTGTGTTTTTAAGACTTCTAGACACAAATGACTTCATGTTATAATCAAGAAAAATACTGTTGTCCAGCATATGCCTGTTTTAACACTGTGTGTGTCTCTAGGTGGAGGCCCGTCAGTTTGCGGTCACGGTACATTTCAATAAACGCACACAAATGGACAACTACACCGGAGAAGCTTTCCGGAAGATCTGCAAGATTCATCGTATGCTGCCGCCAGGTTGGTTAAACACACATGCGTGCAAAACTAAAATCTTGACTATATGCACAGATTAATGGATATGCAACAGGGGATGATGAATGTCTGAACACGTGTGTGTTGTCGTAGGTGGTATTCTGGTGTTTCTGACGGGTCAAGCGGAGGTCCATTCTGTGTGTCGCAGACTGAGGAAGGCTTTCCCTTACAGACCCAACCGAGAGCACACAGGTACACACACACACACGCACAGACGCACGCTCACGTTATGCTTAAAGTACCCCTATTATGCTTTTAGGGGTATTACCTTTCCTGTAGTGTGTAATAAAGCTGTTTGTTAATGTAAAGATCTGCAAAGTTTCAGAGATCAAAGTGCATGATAATAAAGTTATTGTCTCCTAAAAGAAAGAATCACTTCCTGTTACATACCTACTTAACAATGTAACAAATTTGCATAATGCCAGCCTATGGTCTTTATTGGCTGCCTGTGAACATTATCTACTTTGACCCGCCCTAAAACACTTTAGTTGTTGCTGAGACTGAAAGAGTTTGGTTTGTGTTGTCGAAATGTTCGAGTAAATCCACTTTGCTTGCACTTCCACAGGATAAGGGCTTGTATTGAAACTATAAAACCTGTTACCGTTCGCATCAATGTGTATCAAGTGCTGAGGAAGATGCAGAGCTGAAATTCAGATATGGTAATGAGCGCTTGGTTTACAACACAGGCTTCATGAGGTCGACCAATCACAACAGACTGGGCCATCTGACCAATCAGAGCAGGGCAGGATCTTGTAAAGGCGGGGTTTAGAGAGACTGAATCCTTGATTGAACCGTTTCAGACACTGAGAAAAGAGCTGATGCTGCAATGTATATGATAAGAAAATTAAAGTGGTTTTTGACCTTGGATGCTGGTAAACCTATTGTTGGAGACCTTCAAAATAAAACAAGGAACCTTTAAAAGAGCATAATGGGGCACTTTAACTAAAAAAATGACAGTATTGAGGAGTAGCGTAAACTAAAACACTTTACATTGTCTTTTTGTATCTTAACGTTTAGAGAAAATCTCCTTAGTAAATGAGCAGCATTCCCAACATTAGAAACTTTTTGTGTCTTTTTCAGATTCAATGGAAACAGACGACCTGAAGAAGTCAAAAAGAGCAAAGAAAAAGAATGTGGTATGATCACTATCATAAACGAACAATGAAAAATACTTCTACAGCTAATATTAATTTTAATATTTACTAAAACATTTTTTTTTAAGTTCTGGTATCAGTATTTGTTCATATAAGTTAATGCACTGTAAACTTAAATTAACAAATAATGAACAATTGTATTTTTTTTAATGATATAACATTTAACAACGATTAATAAATGCTGTAAAAGAAACTGCTCATTTTCCTGTTGATATGATAGCAGAACACTTGAATTTAAAAGAGAATGTGTAACTACTACTAGTTGAAACACTGTTTCACGTACTATTGTCTCACAGACTTAGTAGTATGCATTATACAGTATATTTGGTGCAGTAAGAAGTGTGCTAGCATAGGCTATATTCTCAACACAGCCTCAATCTCTGTCTCAGTCCCTCCCGAGGATTAACCTGGACAGTTACTCTGTTCTGCCTGTGGACGAGGGGGATGAGGATCGTCAGGCTGGCATTGATGAAGATGATGATGATGAGGGTTCAGACCTTGAGCTGGAGCTGGGTGATCATCCAGACAGCGATCAGGGTGAGAGAGTCTTACTTATACGCAGGTGTGTTTAATCTGTGTTTGACTCTATATATGAATTAATGTGTGTGTGTGTGTGTGTGTGTGTGTGTGTGTGTGTGTGTCTGTGTGGTTTCCTGTGGTCAGAAGAGAAGGCGGATCCGTCGATCCCGCTCTACGTGCTTCCTCTCTACTCTCTGTTGGCACCTGAACAGCAGGCAAAGGTATCTCTCCGTTCGCTTACTTCAGTGTCCTCGAATAACACAATAATTGTACAAGCATTTTTCACTTTTCATTGAAAAAACATTTTTTTTTTTTTTTTAGAAATGCATGGAGATATACTTGATTTACTTTACGATATAGCAATAGACTATAATACTATAATATAAATTCATTCATTTATAAAAAAAAGTATATACTAAAAATATAAATAATTTGTAATATTGAAAAGCTTTTAATCTCTGTGTTTCATGAAAAACTCATATCCGCAGCCATACTTTTACATTTAAATGCATTTAAATGTAAAGAAATTTTATTTGTCTAAAATAACAGAAACAGTCTTTATTTACTTGATTTATTTAATTTGATTTACATTAAGCAAACTATATAACACTATAATATAAATGTATATAATTTGTAATTCATTAATTAGTAATTCATAATTTAATAATACTGTTTAATGTTTGTAGATCATGAAAAACTAGATGATAAAATCCTATACCTAATTATTGTAACTTATAATTATTATATAAATTTTACTTGTATAGAAATCAAGTTTTACATTTTTTATATATATAAATGTATATTATAAAAATAAATGTATATTTTATATATATATATATATATATATATATATATATATATATATATATACATTTATTTATATAATATACATTTATTTATATATACAATTTTTATATCTGTTCTACATTTCATCCATACATTTCATTTGATCATGTCTCTTTTCCAATAATAACCAAGAACTTTTGAACTATTTGCTGTTTGAAGTTATTTTTCACAATGATTACAGATTCTGAACATGTACAATATTTTGTTGTTTGTGGTGTTACTCATTTTTGTGAACAGTATTTTTAATAATTATGCCCTGAAATGAATGGACCAACGATGTTACAATGCAACGATGAAAAGATTTTCTCAGTTGTAGAATCACAGTTTGTATTATTCATCTCATCTGTGTGTGTTCAGGTTTTCCGTCCTCCTCCCGCCGGAGCGCGTCTGTGTGTCGTCGCGACTAATGTTGCTGAGACGTCTCTGACGATCCCCGGCGTCAAGTATGTTGTGGACTGCGGTCGTGTGAAGAAGAGATTCTACGACAGAGTGACAGGCGTCTCCGCCTTTAAGGTCACCTGGATCTCACAGGCTTCAGCCAATCAGAGGGCAGGAAGGGCGGGCAGAACGGAGCCGGGCCACTGCTATAGGTCAGAATTTGACAGTTGTTGTATTTTAAAGGAAACTGAATGGTTATGTGAGAGGAAGATCTGGACGGTGTGATATTAAAGGGTTAGTTCACCCAAACATGAAAATTCTGTCAGTAATTACTCACCCTCATGTTGTTCCAACCCCGTAAGACTTTCGTTCGTCTTCAGAACACAAAGTAAAGACATCGTTAAAATAGTCCAAGTGACTACAGTGGCTCAACCTTAAGTTTATCAAGCGACGAGAATACTTTTTGTGCGCAAAAAAAGCAAAAATAACGACTTTATTCAACTCTTTATGTTCTTCTGTGTTTCTCTGAGTGAGTTCACCTAGTGTAACAGCGCAGCGCTTCTGGGTTGTACGTCAGAACGTCGGCTCACTATTGGCCGACGCTGGTCATGCGTGTGATGCTAGCCAATAGTGAGCCTCCATTCTGATGTACAACCCAGAAGCGCTGCGCTGTTACACTACGTGAACTCACTCAGAGAAACACAGAAGAACATGAAGAGTTGAATAAAGTCGTTATTTTTGCGCACAAATAGTATTCTCATCGCTTGATAAACTTAAGGTTGAGCCACTGTAGTCACTTGGACTATTTTAACTTTTCTGGCCTGGCAGATATCGATTACAGAGAAGCCTATGGAGGAGTGAGACAGCTCTCAGATTTAATCAAAAACATCTTAATTTGTGTTCTGAAGATGAGCGTAAGTCTTGCGGGGTTGGAACAACATGAGGGCGAGTAATTACTAACAGAATTTTCATGTTTGGGTGAACTAACCCTCTAATATTCGTGTGTGTGTGCACAGGCTCTACTCGTCTGCTGTGTTTGGGGATTTCGGTTTGTTTTCGGAGGCTGAAATCACGCGGCGTCCCGTCGATGACCTCGTCCTTCAGATGAAAGATCTCAACATTGAGAAGGTTTCCTTTCATCATGCGATAAAAATCACACATAAACTATTATATCCCAGCATGACAGGTTGTGGTTTCCTCTTGTTTATGTGTTTTGTGTGTGGGTTTAGGTTGTGAACTTCCCGTTCCCCACTCCTCCCTCATCCGAGGCGCTGATCGCTGCCGAGCAGCTTCTGATCTCACTGGGAGCGCTGGAGGAACCGCCTCGACGCGGCCGGTACGCTCGCTCTCATTCATACAGCACTCTTTCCTCCAAGTCTAACTGATAGATTTCAAAAGGAAATTTCAACAGCCACGTTTGCTTTTATTAAAATTATACATTGGTGTATTAAAATACCCAGTTAACATTTAAAAAAATGTAATATGCACACGTTTGCAAAAGTGATATAAACTCATAAATGTCACAGGCTTCCTGTGTAAATATGTGAGAACACAAAAGGGTAAACTATGTACATTGTTTTATTAAATATGAACATATTTGCATGTTATTAAAAAAATTCATGACAAAAAAATCACTGTCATGTTTATTTAATTTATTTTTTAATTTACATTTTTTTTAATTTGTCAAGTGTTCATGGAACAAAATAGTTCATAAACACATGGATATGAACCGTAGGTCCCATAAAATGGTAATGAAAAATAATCCTTTGATAATCAACTAATATCACTGGGAAATGTGAATCATATTTTCTCAAATAATATTAAATTGTAAATTTAACCATTTGATTTATTTACAATTTGATTCACAATTTGATTAAGCAATATAAACTAAATATATAATACTGTAATATAAATTCATATGCTTATGAAGAAACTATTATTGAATCACTAAAGATGACTAAATATTTCATAATTTAAAAAAGCTTAAATATTTATTTTAATGTGATCAAAATAGTTCACATGAACTATAGGTCCCATAAAATAATTACAGTCAGCTATAATATATCTGTAATATCAAGCTATAGAATTTAAGTAATTATTATAAAATATTACATTACTGTATGAGCAAATATGGCTGTTGAAAGGTGGTCACAAATAGTAATGTTCATTATAATGTTGCTGAAAAAAAATGTAATTATAAAATGAATATTCTTTCTTAACCTGTTTCTCTCTCTGTGTGTGTGTGTGTGTGTTTAGTTTGGGCGCGATAGAGAGGGCGCGTCTATCGTGTCCCATAACTCCTCTGGGTCGTGCAATGGCCGCGTTCCCCGTGGCACCGCGTTACGCTAAGATGCTAGCGCTGGGCCGTCAGCAGGGCTGTATGCCGTATGTCATCACCATAGTGGCCGCCATGACCGTCAGAGAGATCTTTGAGGATTATGACAGGTCACACACTTCACTTTTGTCTCTGTGGTCCAGATGAGGCATTAGGGAACGGTGGCGCTCATGTACTGTCTTTCTCTGGTTCATCAGGCCTGCGGGCAGCGAGGAGGAGAGCACTAAGATGGCAGGGAAAAAAGCCAGATCTGTTCAGATGAGGAGGTTATGGGCCGGACAAGGACAGGCACTGCAGCTGGGAGATCTGATGGTCCTGCTGGGTATGGCTTTGATTTTACTAACTTTGGATATGAATGTTGATGTCAAATGTTCAGACATTCAGGTCTAATGTGAGAAACCTTTGCTCTAGCAGTGTAATGTTGTTATTATATAATATTAGCTTTTGTTTCATTTTAATTTAGGGTACATTTACACGACAACGATGTACTACAAACAGAAACATTTTTCACGTACAGATGACGGCAAACTTTGACGGCATCAAAGCGATCCCGGTTTACACGCATCTGTGAGAACGACTAAAATTCGTTTAAAATTCTGTATTCTGCTGCCAGGCCAGTAGATGGCGATATCACTTTGTAAAGAAACACTACTCGCCTATAGACTGAACACGTAATGCGCATGACATCACCATTTGCATAAATTTGTGTTTTTGTAGTTTACACAAAGGCAATAACAGTATCGTTTTCAAAAACTTGCACTTTGAAACCCGTTTTCAAAAGTTTTCCGTTGTTGTGTAAATGCCGTTTTGCCATTCAACATTTGAATGGCAAAAATGCATTAAAATAAATTCAGTTTTTAGTTACATTTTTGTTATGTGCTTTTGTAATTTTTTTTTAAATATATTTATATTTAGCTTTAATTTGTTTATTTCAGTTTTAGTAATTTTAGTATTTCAACTTATTTATATTTTCCGAATGCCAGTATGTGATTCCGAATGTCAGTATCCACACCGGAGCGGCGACTGTCAGCCGCACATTCTCCTCAAAACATTGGATTCATCCGTGCCGAGGCACAGCCCACGTAAAGTTGATAATTGACCCTTCGCTAAGCCACGCCCGAAAACCGTCACAGGCCAGTCGTGGCTTAGCAACCGTAACTAGGCGTGGGAGGTCTGGCAAGCTTTCGAGCGAGGGAAACATGCTGAAGCGTTGTGTGTATGGATTGTGTTTTTTTCCCTTCCCGAAACCTAAAACCCAGGGGGAGAAATGCCGGGCGTGGATCAAGTAGTGTGGGAGGCCCCATTCACAACTAAATGTCGACAGGATTAACAAAAACAGCCGTTTGCTCCACAACGTGTGAGCATTAGCCTGGCACGCTAAAAATATAAGCAGGTGAATGTTATCATTGCAAAGTGGTCAGGCTAATGTCGTGATGTCTTGTTCATTCCACAAGATTTATGGATAAGCTGTTTGATTTATAATTATTAGATTATTTTCAAATTTCACTCACCCTGCTGTGCATGAACATAGCTGTTCCTCAATTTGTGTGTTTCCCATTTGAATGCTCAGCGAATGAGGCGGCTGCTTGCGCTCGGACCTATAGGCTTTAGCTTCAATTTTGATAAAATTATTCTCTAATCGGTTGCATGGATATATCCCTTGAATGCATACTGCAGTCCCTTTTGTCTTGCTCTCTCAGATATTTCACCTGTTCGCCAAAAATTCCTTGGGAATGTCTGACACCAGTGCATACATACTGTAATAGACGTGCCAGGCGCGAAAGCTTGTCGGGCGTAGCAACAGTAACTAAAGAGGGCGGGGCTTAGCGAAGGGTCAATTCCCCGAATAACTGCAATTGCAGATTTCGAACAGAGATGGCGACAAAGAGGAAAAACTACAGACTGCAGCTTAAAAAAAAAAGCCAAATATATTTCGCCACAATCTCTTCTATGCATGTTTCAGTTGCTTTCTGTTTTGCTCTGCCATTGAATTGTCTGGTTTGTGTAAATGGCATGATGTTTAGGGGCGGTCGGCGCTTGTGAGTTTGCTGGCTGCACTCGTCAGTTCTGTGAGGAAAATGGGCTTCGGTTCAAAGCAATGCTGGAAATCCGAAGACTACGAGGACAACTGACCAATGCAGGTACATACACATGCAATTTGTTATTTGTGCCTTTGCCTTCTGTTTCTTGTGCATATGATTTAAGCATCTCTCTCTGTCTCTCAGTGAATGCCGTGTGCGCCGACGCTGGCGTATACATGGATAATAAGATGGCTCCCCCGACAGAGTCACAGGTGACGTTTTTACGGCAGATCGTATTGGCAGGTTTAGGAGATCACATCGCCAGACGAGTGCAGGCCGAGGAACTGCTCGACCCCAAGTGGAGGAATGGCTACAAGGTGCCTTAAAAAATCTGTTCGCTTCTTTTGATTTTAACAGTTATAGAAAGATCTATATGCATATGTGTGTGTGTGTGTGTTCCAGACTCCTCTGTTGGATGATCCAGTGTTTATTCACCCATCATCTGCCCTTCATAAGACACTTCCAGAGTTTGTTGTTTACCAGGAAGTCATGGAGACCACCAAGATGTACATGAAAGGTCTGTGTTTATATGTCACTTCTATACACTGTCCTTCAAATGCACTCAATCAAGGTTTTGTCTCAAAAACAGTTGGAAACAAAGTGGAAAATCTCATTGGGATTGACATGAACTTTGAACTTTTAGATGTATTATAATTTTGAATAATAATTTATTTAGTTTATAGTTTTTTTTTATTACTATATGATATTTATATATAGTATATCATATTTAGTACTATAATATGATATTCATATAGTCTGGGTTTAAAAACCATGTAAATGGAAAGTGGACATGGACTCTCAGTTGACCAAAAATATAAATATTTTAAAAGTTTATATTCAATTGTAAATATTTAATTATGAAAATACTTTAGTCAGAAGATCCTTTACTCTAATGATTGGCCGATATAGATATTGAATGTATCCTGAAAATTATGAAAAATAAATGCAACAGTTTCCACTAAAATAGCAGCAGAACTGTTTTCAACACTGATAATCATAATCGTAAGAAATGTTTCTTGAGCTGTTATTTAAAATTGTAACAATATGTTACTATTTTTACTGTATTTTTGATTAAATAAATGCAGCCTTGGTGAACATAAGATAATTTAATTTCATGTTAATTTAAAGATAGTAAATGACACGTACATAACAATAGCCATATAAAGCTCATACAATACAATTATATTTATTTTACATAATATTTACTAAAATAATTAGAAAAAAAATTCTATTTGAAGGAAACAATTTCAAAAATTTAATTAAAAACAATCTTTCAGAATTGTGACAGCCCTATCTACATATACATCAATTATATGTCGAGTGTGTTGTTTGTCGCAGGCGTCTGTGCCGTTCAGGCGGAGTGGATTCCTAGGCTCCTCCCACAATACTGTCACTTCAGCGTCCCTGAGGAAAGCCCCGCCCCCTGGTACTGCCCACTGATTGGCCGAGTGAAGTGTCAACAGCAGAGCACCTTCTGTAAGAGGACAGAGTTCAGAGTGAACCGCACCATTGTCTCGCGGTGTGTGTGTGTAATACCAGTCACATGATGTGGGTGTGTCTCTCTCTCTGCAGTCAGAGTCAGTTGGAAACTTCCCGCCGTTGAGATGGATTACCCAGAGGGCCTTGAGCGTTACAAACTGTTTGCAAAGTTTTTCCTTGAGGGCCAGGTACATTTGTGTGTGTGTGTGTGTGTGGGGGTGTGTGTGTGTGTGTGTGGGTGGTGTAAATGTGAACAAGTTAATAACATGCATCACACTAGTTCTGTATCACCCTGATTAGGTTTGCCATATTAGGAAACCATAAACCATTTTGTTCTTCATTTAAAGATAAATCTTTTGTAACATTAATATCTCTACTGTCCTTTCTTTGTGATCAATAATGCATCCTTGCTGAATAAAAGTATTCATTTCTTTAAAAAATCACTTTTTGAATGGTGGTGTTACATGAATTGAAATTTAATCATGTGAGGAGAGAAAGTGATGTGTGAACTCATTCCAGGATGAATTTCTGCAGGTTTGTCCAAAGATTCAGCAGTTCAGCACGTGTTTACTGTCGGCACCCGCCACCATGCTGAAGACGTGGGCAAAGTGAGACCTCACACACACACACACACACACTCACACACTCACTCCTTCCCTCACTCACTCTCGCACTCACTCGCACACACACACACACTCTCGCTCTCACTCGCTCACACACACTCAAACTCACTCACTTACACACTCACACACTCTCACATTCACTCGCTCACACACACACACATTCATTCATTCACACACTCTCGCACTCACTCGCTCACACACTCACATTCTCTCGCTCACACACTCACTTGCTCACACACACACACACACACTCTTGCACACACACACTCACACTCACTCGCTCACACACACACACACACACACACACACACACACACACACTTACACACTCTCACACACACACACTCATACACTCGCACTCACTCGCTCACACACACTTGGACTCACTCGCTCACACACACACACTTACTCTCTCACACACACACACTTACTCTCACACACACACACTCAAACTCACACACACACTCAAACTCACACACTCATACACTCGCACTCACTCGCTCACACACAATTGCACACTCGCACTCACTCACTCACACACACTCAAACTCACTCACTTACACACACACTCTCGCACTCACTCGCTCACACACACTTGCACACTCTCGCACTCACTCACACACACACACTCAAACTCACTCACTTACACACTCTCGCACTCACACACTCGCACTCACACACTCGCACTCACTCGCGCACACACACACACACACACACACACACACACACACACACACACACACTCAAACTCACTTACACACACTCTCGCACTCACTCGCTCACACACTCTCGCGCGCACACACACACACTCTCGCACTCACACTCACTCGCTCACGCACACTCTTGCACTCACTCGCGCATGCACTCGCGCACACACACACACACACTCAAACTCACTTACACACACTGTCGCACTCACTCGATCGCACTCACTTGCACACTCTCGCACTCACTCACTCACTCACACACACACTCAAACTCACACACTCTCGCACTCACTCACTCACTCGCACACTCACTCGCGCGCACACACATTTTATATACTTTATTTGATCCCACATTACAAGTCAAATTTCATTAGGAATCAAATTTTTTAAATAATCGAACAGATTAAAACAAATCAGCACGTTGTTATAGATTAAACCTGTTCTAAGGATACAGGAAACATCGCCTCTTCCAAACAATCATGCTTCCTAAAATTGCCGAGATTGAACAGTACTTTGCCAACTGTTTGGCCCTTGTTTTAGAAATCCCCCCAATGCAAAGTCCACGGATCGCCAACCTGTGTACATGACCTAGACTACCGAACACCAGCACAATAAGCTGGCATTTGTACCCAAAGTTCTCAATGATCGATATCAATGACTGATATTTTAGAATCTTAGAGCAGTAAGAATCCTCCATAAACAAGTCAAATGCACATGAAACTTCAAATAGTGTAACTTTTTTTCCATTCTGAGAGATTTTAACAATATCGGGTGTATTAGCAATTCCTAAAAAAGTGTTTGCAGATGAGTTAAACCATTCAGACTGTACAGTAGTGTGTTTAAAGATCCGCTCATCACCCACACAGGGAACCTGAGCAGCAATGAGGTCCACAAGTCTGTCATGTCTGGCAATATATAGTCCTTTAAGTGATAAACAACTGTTCATGATGTGGGCTACTGACTCCAGGTGTTGAGGGGGGGGCATGCAGCATGCAGAGGGGCGAATGGGTGGAGGGAAACCACACTGATAAGTTGTATTTTGTAGGAAGAACCTGCAGACGTGCTTTTACGCAGAAGGTGAGGATCTCATCACTGATGGTGGCATTGCTATAGATGGTGTGTGACACAGAGTGGTCCGCGCAGGGCAGTTTTGCTAACTTTCCCTGGAGTTTCAGACTGGACCAGTACTCCATATTTTGAGCTCTTTGAATGAACTAACTTACACACACTCTCGCACTCTCTCGCTCGCACTCACTTGCGCACACACACACTCACACTCACTCGCTCACACACACTCTTGCACTCACTTGCGCACACACACACACTCTCGCACTCACTCACTCTCACACACACTCGCACTCTCTCGCTCACACACTGAAATATGTGTAAACGTGTGTAGTTGAACACTCCTGCTGTGTCTTAGGCTGCAGCCGCGGACTGAAGTTCTTCTCTCGGCGCTGGCATCAGAAAAAGTGGACAACAGAAAAGCTTTAGAAGCTGCGTGGAGCAAGAATAAAAAATGTAAGTTGATATGCCTATGAAAATGACTCATTCTTTCTTGTTCATTTAGTGGGAAAACATGTGGGTCAAACATGCTTTGTTTTTACCGTAACTGTATTTTACTGTATCTGTACTGCTCTGTGGAACTGTAATCACTTGTTAAAATCATAGCTGGAAAGAAGCCATTTCAGCATTGTGTAAAACAGTCATCATTGGGGTCAGTAAGACATTTTTAAAGAAATTAACTTTTTTTATTCAGCAAGGACGCACTGAATTGATCAAAAGTGACATTTATAATGTTACAAATAATCATGTTTTAAATAAATACTGTTTGTTTCTATTCAGCAATGAATCCTGAAAAAACTTGGTCACAGTTTCCACAAAAATATGAAGCAGTCATAGAAAAGTTATTAAAATTGTAATAATATTTCACAATATTACTGTATCTTTAATCAAATTATTGCAGCCTTGATGAGCAGAAGAGACTAAAATAAAAACATTAAACTAAAAAAAGTAGTGTATATATTAAACATCACCAATAATGTGTTTATCTTGTCCCTGTAGATCTGATGTCAGCGTATTGTCAGTGGATCCCAGAGTCTCTTCATGCAAAGGTCAGTAAAATCTGGCCACCGATCTGACATACAGTGACCTCTGACCTTTCTGACCGCACGTTGGACCAGCACATTATGACACGCGTGCCGTAAGACACTTTTAATGAACAGGATCTTCCTGCTTGTGCCTCATTCTCTGACGTGTCATGGATGGATTACTCTGAAAGCCTGTGGACACATGAAGAATGTCAGCACCTCGTGAGGCATCTGGGTGGAAGCTGGACTTTTGTAGACGTATCTTCACAGATCAGAACACCAGAACAAATAAATTCCTTTTTTAAACAACCTCGTGTCTCCATGCTATCTCTTCTTGCCTTTATCTCGCTACAGAATGTTTGCTAACAGCGAAATGTCAGTTGCTTATAATGTTAGTGATCAAACCTCTAACACTTGAGTATTAAAGTGTGTGTCTGTGTTTGAATGATTCCTCAAGTCATGCGTTGTTGTTGAGGAAAGGTGTGCTGGTACTTTAAGTGCATTATTTGGTAATAAACTTTATTTTACGGTGTCCTTGTTACATGTACTTACCGTAGTAATAACAGTAAGTTATGCATAATTACATCCAACTAACCCTCAACCAAATCCTAATCCTACCCTAACCCTATAGTAAGTACATGTAGTTGCTTAATATTACTCAGTACTTAAATATATAATTACACTGTAACAAGGGCACCTTAAAATAACGTGTAACCCATTATTTTAAAATAAAATATGATAAATAAAATGTAACCCAGGTGAAAAAAAATACCATTATGCACATTTTCAATTTTCTTTTCATTTTTTTGGTTACAAATTGACCAAGCTTGGTTTTTCCATCTTGTGATCTGTATTTGTGTAATTCTGATTTCACTTCCACAAAATTGTGCTTGTGACAGTGAAATATACATATTGTTTTATTACTATACTTTAAAAAATGATATTATAGATTATAAATATTATAGCATTCATCCAGCTCAAACAGTAGGATGAAAAATATTTTGTGATAAATGCATCTGACAAATGTGTAAATGATTTATAATATTGGTAATCAAGCCTTTAAAAAGAATGGTCATCATTGATAAAACTCTGCATGTAGTTGTGTAAGATATTATTTTTCTCCATTTTGGTGATGAGGAAGAAACTGATTTGCCTTGTGGTATTTTATGTTCATTGAGATGCTTTTATAGTTTTTATTAATATTTTTATTTATTTTCTTTTTCTTTTTGATTAAAGATATAATTGATTTTAGTAAATAGTTTGGTAATTTTGTGTTTTTGTCATTTTTGTCTAGTTTTTATAGTTTCATTTTAATTTTAGTTTTTAGTTATTTTAGTACATCAAGTTAAACTAAATGAAAATGAGAAATGTTGCCTTGACAACAAGCTAAAATAAAATATCTTTTAATATTTATTAATTTAATTATTTTTATTTCATTTTTTTTATTCCAAATCAGAATGTTTTAGTTAACAATAAAAACCGTATTGTTTAAAGATAATTACGAATGTTTTATTGCATTGACATTATTTTCATAATTACATAATCTCTCATTACTATATATATATATACACACATACAGTACATACACACACGCACACACACACATATACTATATACACATACACGCATGTATAAACACATATTTTTATATATATATATATACATTCACCTAAAGGATTATTAGGAACACCATACTAATACTGTGTTTGACCCCCTTTCGCCTTCAGAACTGCCTTAATTCTACGTGGCATTGATTCAACAAGGTGCTGAAAGCATTCTTTAGAAATGTTGGCCCATATTGATAGGATAGCATCTTGCAGTTGATGGAGATTTGTGGGATGCACATCCAGGGCACGAAGCTCCCGTTCCACCACATCCCAAAGATGCTCTATTGGGTTGAGATCTGGTGACTGTGGGGGCCATTTTAGTACAGTGAACTCATTGTCATGTTCAAGAAACCAATTTGAAATGATTCGAGCTTTGTGACATGGTGCATTATCCTGCTGGAAGTAGCCATCAGAGGATGGGTACATGGTGGTCATAAAGGGATGGACATGGTCAGAAACAATGCTCAGGTAAGCCGTGGCATTTAAACAATGCCCAATTGGCACTAAGGGGCCTAAAGTGTGCCAAGAAAACATCCCCCACACCATTACACCACCACCACCAGCCTGCACAGTGGTAACAAGGCATGATGGATCCATGTTCTCATTCTGTTTACGCCAAATTCTGACTCTACCATCTGAATGTCTCAACAGAAATCGAGACTCATCAGACCAGGCAACATTTTTCCCGTCTTCAACTGTCCAATTTTGGTGAGCTCGTGCAAATTGTAGCCTCTTTTTCCTATTTGTAGTGGAGATGAGTGGTACCCGGTGGGGTCTTCTGCTGTTGTAGCCCATCCGCCTCAAGGTTGTGCGTGTTGTGGCTTCACAAATGCTTTGCTGCATACCTCGGTTGTAACGAGTGGTTATTTCAGTCAAAGTTGCTCTTCTATCAGCTTGAATCAGTCGGCCCATTCTCCTCTGACCTCTAGCATCAATAAGGCATTTTCGCCCACAGGACTGCCGCATACTGGATGTTTTTCCCTTTTCACACCATTCTTTGTAAACCCTAGAAATGGTTGTGCGTGAAAATCCCAGTAACTGAGCAGATTGTGAAATACTCAGACCGGCCCGTCTGGCACCAACAACCATGCCACGCTCAAAATTGCTTAAATCACCTTTCTTTCCCATTCTGACATTCAGTTTGGAGTTCAGGAGATTGTCTTGACCAGGACCACACCCCTAAATGCATTGAAGCAACTGCCATGTGATTGGTTGATTAGATAATTGCATTAGTGAGAAATTGAACAGGTGTTCCTAATAATCCTTTAGGTGAGTGTATATGTGTGTACAGGATATACACACACCTCAGAGTTGATAAAAGCCTACATGTAAGATGTCTGACTCTCACTATCAATGGCTTTCTTCACGTCTTCTCTCTTTCACCTGAGGAAACTATGTTACGTTTGCTATGTTACGTAGGCTATTAGAGGTCATGTAGGGAGTAAGACAAGATCTCTTGAATATTTCTGTACTTGTCAAGTGAGTTCCTAACAGTGGCCCCTCCTTCGAGCGCTGCTGATACCTACGCAGAAAGTGAATTACCGAGAAGGGCCATTGTTTCTGATCGACTTTCAAGTGCCTTGTTATGTGACGGCAGTGATCCCGTCCACTCAAGTGCTGCTTTTGTTGCTCTTATCTGCTCAGCTGAGATTTTATTTCACAACTTTCTGCTGCTGGGGGATGAAAAAATGCAAGAGTTTGTGCAGCAGGTGCTGAGATGTTGCACAAGTGAGGTGTGCATGAAGAGCCTGAGGTTTACAGCTCTGACTTCTGTCTCGTTCCAGCATCTCTGGCACTGAGTGTTCCTGCAGGACGCAGTACAAAGACGCCTTGAAATAAAGTAGAAAACGCTTGGAGATTTCACTGGAGTGCGATAGGCGTGTATAAATTACTCCCACACACACACACACAAGTACATGCACTTCTCCTTAAGTAGCTAAATCCTTTGACTATACATCATTTTGAGTCATTAGGAGAATCTCACAAAAATATCTAGGTCATATTCCACAACGCACAACCTTCATTTTTTTTTTTCTTCAAGAAAATTATGTTCTTTCTATTTTTAGGACCATTGAGATTTTTTTGCATTGACACTATTTTCATGACAATACTAAGCATTTTTTTTTGGTAATGAGGATTTTTCTTTTTCTTTTAAATACCTATTTTTACACAGCATAAATGCTTTTCTTACTTAGTATTTTGTAAGAATCTTGTTTTCAGTTCAAATATCTAAATTTTCTTAAATCAAGATGCATTTACTGGATATAAGTAAAATGACAGAAAATTAATCTTGCTTCCATTTGATTTAAAATTATTTTTCTTTACCTCATTGGCAGATCATTTAGCTTTTTTTAAGCAAAAACTCACTTTTTTTTTCTTTTTTTTCCAGAAAGCAATACATGACATTTTACTTGTATGGTAAATGCATCTTGATTTAAGATTGTTTTGATATTTGGATTTTAATCAAGACAAAAATACTAAGAAAGAAAGTTTGCAGTTTAGGAGCATGGATTTATTTATATATTTTATTATTTTCATGAATTATGTTCATAATTTACTCTACTGTTATGGGGTGTGTGTGGGGGGGGGATATCAGTGTTATTTTAGTGTTATTTTAGTGTTATTTTTATACTATTATAGATTTTTATTAATATTTTGAATTGGCTTTTATTTTCATTTTCATTTAAGTTCAATGTATTTTTCGTTCAGTTTTAGTTTTTATTTATTTTTATTTTATTTCCATTTATTAATTTTACTGCTTAAAAATAAACTTTTTTTAATTAGTTGCTAAGCCAAAATCTAAAATTTTCATTTAGTTTACTTTTTTCATCTAATATTTATATATTTATTTATTTATTTTTCAGCTATATTTCAAAATATATAAATGAATTAAAAAATTCACAAAAATGTTCTCTCTCTCTCTCTCTCTCTCTCTCTCTCTCTCTCTCTCTCTCTCTCTCTCTCTCTCTCTCTCTCTCTCTCTCTCTCTCACACACACACACACACACACACACACACACACACAATTCCATTTTTACAGTAATGAGAATTTGGAGGTTAAATGCACTTATTTGCAATTTAATTGCATTAATTTGACAAATTAATTTGACAGTCAAAATACTTACTGGCTTCATTTTGCATGTATTTGGTATGTGTAATTATTTTTTAAATGGTTAGTGAGCTTCACTCGTGTATGTAATTCTGCTTTCAATGGTTTGTGTGTGTGTGTGTGTTCTTGCTTAACCTACAATGAGAGGACCAAATGTCCTCACAAACATAGCTAAAATGTGAACATTGACATGGTGGGGCCATTTCGTCAGGCCCCATGAGGAAAACAGCTAATAAATCAGACTAAGTGATGTTTTTTGAAAATGTAAAAATGCTAAAGTTTTGTGTGATGGGTAGGTTTAGGGGTAGAGTTAGTGTAAGGGGAGAGGATATACAGTTTGTACAGTATGAAAACCATTACGGCTATTGAGAGCCTATGTAAAGATATTAAAACAAGTGTGTGTGTGTGTGTGTGTGTCTGTCTGTGAGACTGGGATCCCTCCCTGGCCTCAGGGAAGTCAGAGGGGGAGGGTAACGCTCACTAATCTCGTGCAAAATGGAGTGAAGCAGCGCCACGCCCAGTGAAACATGCCTGTCCTGCTGTGGGAGGAGTGGTGGGAAACACTGCCAGCACTGGTGGAGGAGGGAGTGGCCGCTCGAGAGAAGCAGAAACTAAAAAGACGTGTTGTTGAGTCAGTCATTACCTGACAGCTCTCCAAACACACCGCACAGACCCGACGAGAAGAGAAAACCAGCAGCTACCGAGAGAGAAACAGAACCAGAGGAGGAGAAATGAGGGACGCAGTGAAGAAAGGAAACGGAGAGAAGAAAACTATGGGTAAGAGTTGCCTTGTTCTGATTCAGTCCTGCCTCCTCCCTCTGAACTTCTTCCTGATGTTTCCTTCATTGTCCTGGCGCTTTGGATCATGCATTCTTTTGCTCCTTCTGCGGTTTGTCCGAAGTGACTCGTGCATGCAGTTAGAAAAATTACATAATGCATTAAAACAACTTGTTGAAAACACTGATTCAGTTTATGGTTCTGCACTTTAGAATGAAACTTTCTCTCGCTGCAAAACAAACAGCAACCTTCACTCTTGACCTCCTGATATATGCGTCCTCCCACTTTTCATGCCTTCTGTCATTCTTTCACTCATTGACACACGTGTTAAAGCTAAAGAGGCTCATCTGTGAGATTCCTCATGGCTTCGGGTCAGATCTCACACACACATACACACATTCCTGTCTTTCATCGCGAGCGCGTTTCTCTCGGGGCTAATGCATGAACGCGTAACTCTCAAAGCAAATTTCTTGATGAGGGAGGGGTGATGTGGTTTTATTCACCATAACTTTTTGTGCTTCTTTACCCAACTATTCATGTGATAATCAACACTCGTGTCCTTGTATCCCCTAAACCTTTCAAATCATTCCTTGGTGTAGTGGTTGAGATCTGGGGTTGCAACTGAAAGGCTGTAGGTTTGATTCCTGCATGGGTGGATCTTATTTTTTAGTTTAAACAGTAAAGAAGTTTAACAGCTGAGGAGTAGCCTACTACACATGTTAAATTATTATTTTTTATTTTTTTTCCATTTTAACACTATTTTCATGACAATTGTAAACACAATTTTATAATTACTGAAATTTTTTAAATGCGGTAACAGATTTTTTAATATATTTTTATATATGTTATATATTTTATTTTTCCACATTACAGTAATAATTGAATGATTCTTTTAATGAAAATTATGAATTTAGGATTTATTTTCAGTATAAATTTGTGTGTGTGTATATATATATATATTTATTATTATTATTATTATTATTATTATTATTATTATTTTTTTTTTTGTGCTGTCAAATCAATTAATTTTTTGCTTATAATATATGTGAGTCTCTCTCTCTCTCTCTCTCTCTCTCTCTCTCTCTCTCTCTCTCTCTCTCTCTCTCTCTCTCTCTCTCTCTCTCTCTCTCTCTCTATATATATATATATATATATATATATATATATATATATATATATATATATTAGACACTCACATTATATAAACACAAACTTTTGTTAGATGTGATTAATCGGGATTACTCAATTTGACAGCCCTAGTATATGTATTATATAATAGTATGGTCAGAATGAGATATTTTGGGCCTTAGAAAATCAAGCCTATTTTAGGGACCATTACATTTCATTAGCATTTTTTGGTTGCTCAAACACTAATTAAATTATCTAAAATGTTTGATATAAAAAAGGATGGTGCAGAACTTTATAACTGATGTTCCAGTTCTGCAGGAATCATCAGATCTTCCATACGCTTGATGAAGATGCTCCACCTCAGGTTATTCTAGGTTAACTCTCCAACAATCTGCTAAATGACTAGTTACTAGAAGCTAATTATCTTAAAATTGAGTGACAGGTCCGTACAGACTTTGTGCTGAATCGTCATTCATAAAATTTCACGCATGACCCAACCATACTGTGTTTGATAATTACATATTTTTGATTAATGGAAGAAGTGCACACCCAGTTCCATTTAACACATTTCACTGAGATTTAATGCATTCCTTCATAACCACAGATCAAATGTTGGTTTACAAAAGGTTAAGCTTTATATTTACCATGACCTTTAAAGTACACATGACCCATAGCTTGAACAATAGTGTTTGTGCTGTAGAAGAGCAATGATGCATCTCGTTCTGAAAGCCGCCGTGACACGATCAAGCTGTTTGATGTTTGTAAGAGTGAGTTTCCAGAGCTCAGATAAAGTGTGTATTAGTACTAGTAATAGCCACTCATCCAGTGCTTGTTATCTGCTCTCACTAGCCAGGGGGAAATTTGGAAGATGTCTGGACAAGCTCATGTCGTATCAAGCCGAGTCTTGCTGTTATTAGAGAACTTTGACTTGCCTACAAATCCAACAAGAGAAACTCAAAGCTTTGACTCTTTGAATGGATGTCAGATGGAGACATCTGTGGGGTTTTATATGATTTCAATCACGTGCATCTGGCCCTTTAAAAGTACTTTACTGTAACACATCAGATAATGCTGTGGTAATTTGATATACTCTACCAGTCAAAGTTATGAAACCTATGATTTGAATTGGTTTCTTATGAGCCTAAAAATTTAAATACTTGAAATTAGTTTTGTAGACAAATTTGTTGATTTGTAGATAAATTATGTTGCTATGTATTAATTTCTTTACAAAAACTTTTGAACATTTGTTATCTGTCTATCTGTCTGTCTATCTGTCTGTCTATCTGTCTGTCTATCTGTCTGTCTATCTGTCTGTCTATCTGTCTGTCTGTCTATCTGTCTATCTGTCTGTCTATCTGTCTATCTGTCTATCTGTCTGTCTATCTGTCTATCTGTCTATCTGTCTGTCTATCTGTCTATCTGTCTGTCTATCTGTCTGTCTGTCTGTCTGTCTGTCTATGTATTTATTTATCAGTATAAATGACTAAACTAGTTTTTATATTGACATTTCATTTTTCTTAGCTTATTGGCTTTTTCTTTTCAATTTGTTTACTCAAAAATGGAACGACAATTAAATCAAGAATATAAAAATGAAGAAGATAAAAACGGAAGATGAAAAATAAAAACAGGCACACATCTTGAAAAGTTGAAAAACAAAAACAATTTAGCTTCCCAAGTAATTGCATCTTGTTTTAAGGATGTTTTGATATTTTTACAGGAAGATAAACCAATCTTTTTAATTTAATTTAATTTAATTTTGAATATTTATGTCCACACTCCACAAGCACTGCATACAATGGTATAAAATGATAACTTGATGAAATTATTAAATAAACTTGTAATAAATGTATGTATATGGTACTTTAAATAATATACAGGTGAAACTCTTTAAAAAAAAAATTGGAATATCGTGCAAAAGTTACGGCTTACAGCTTTATGAAAACCCCAAATTCAAAATCTCAGAAAATTAGAATATTACATGAAATCAATAAAAAAAAAGATTTTAAATACAGAAATGTCGGCCCTCTGAAAAGTATAATCATGAATTTGTATATAGTTAGATATACTAAATATATTAGTTTCACCTTTTAATTTGAATTACTGAACTTTTGCACGATATATATTCAAATTTTTCGAGTTTCACCTGTAGTGGTGTTATTATGGTACAAAGAAAACATTGTACTGCCATGTCTAAAAAACATGGTAGTGCCATGGAGCTATTGAGTCAGTGGACTCTAGGATGGAAAACCTTTATTGTTCTTTCTTCAGTTTCTTTCGTGGCATTTGAACAGATTTCCTAACTCTTTTAGTCTTATGTAACTCTTGTTTTGGCTTGAAGCACATTTTTTTTAGCTCAAAGTGAAGAATGCTTTACCCCCCTTCACTCTGCAGATGTCTCATGTTCAGAGAACGGGAGAAAAGCGACTGGAAGCAAAAAAGTTGATGACGGGTCATTTCCTGTGAAGGTTCAGGGTGCAGGTGTCGAGTCCTTCGAGCTGCAGGTGAGCGCTAGTCAAATATACGTCCGTGAGTAAAGTGAGTTTTGGGGTGTAACCTCAAATTTAGTAGTCTAGTTTGTGTTGATCAGCAATGCAAATCTTTTCAAATATGTCAACAGAACATCAAAGCATGCAAAGCACATGCTTAAATGTTGGATAAACTGTGTTTTCTCTGCAGGTTCATGGATTCTGGCTGGTCCAGGATGCCATCATGACTGTACTGGGCAGAGAGGAGGTGGCACCTCGCACATCTATCGCTCTGGCCCTTTCAGGTGTGACCCTTGACCCCATGACTGAGCTCCAGGGCGTCAAGGGCTTCAAAGCTGGAGTCACTCTCCGTTTAGTGGAAGGTAAACTGCAAGATCTTCCATGTGGAGTGTTTTCTTTTGTTCACTTCTAATAGACTTACATATATTATACATGGATATAAGGTCCTTATCCAGCTTGATCAGTTTAAGCTGGTTTCAGGGTTTCCACAGTCACAGAAAACCTGGGAATATCAGGGAATGTTAATGTGTTTTTCTGGCCTGAAAAGGTAATTGCGGAGATTCAAGGATTTCAATTGTAAATCTAATTTTTTTTGTAGTTATAAAACATTTAATTGGCTAGATATTGCTCAAGTTTACAGTAAAACCTGTTCACAAGCCTTAAACTTGTGTGAATCATTTATTTGAGTAAGTTTGAATGAATCAGTTGAACCTGGTCACAAACTCATTTTGAATCTCTCTGCATTTTTATGTATCTGGTAACAGTGTTATTTTAGAATTATTTATATACTATTATGGGATTTATTAATATTTTGAATTAGTTTAGATTTTCAGTCTTTATTTTATTTTAGGTTTTATGTGTATATATATATATATATATATATATATATATATATATATATATGTATGTGTGTGTATATATGTATATGTGTATATATATATATACATGCATACATACATACATGCATACATACATACATACATACATATATATGTATATGTATACGTGTATATATACATACATGCATTGCATACATATATATGTATATGTGTGTGTATATATATATATATATATATATATATATGTGTGTGTGTGTGTGTGTATATGTGTATATATGTATGTGTTTATATTTATAATAATAGTTATAATAATATAGTAATATTTATATTTTTGTTAATTTACACTTTATTTAAATTACCAAAAAACAGTTAGTTAACAATAACGACACTGATCCAGTATCTAGCTTATCCAGTGATCATAAACCTCATGAAAATTCATTGGTCAGAAACTGTGGAAGTCATGTGGTTTATTGCTGGTCTAACAATCCAGTTTGAACACCTGTGAGACCAGCTGGTAACTGGTTTATTGTCCAAGGTTGTCTAATCTAGGCAGGTTGTGCTGGTCAGCCATCTTGGACCAGCTAGAAACCAGCTACCATGATCCAATTTAAGCTGCTTTCAGCGAGAATTTCCACAGGGATCATTGGGTTTCTTTTCTATACAGGTTTTGCAACTTCTTGATTTTTATTGCAAACCCTTTTGATGACAAACTAATGAAACCTTTCTCAGAGCCAAGTGAGTCATATGGCACTCAATATGAGTAATGTGGGAAAGTAGATGATTGAATAGATGATGTTATTGCTCATTGGAAATAATCATAGTCTTACAAGATGAGACGCATTGAAATACAGCCGATCAATGGAGCTGGAGAAAAGGCCTGATTTTGGGATCATAAAGTGAGTTTTGTGTGCATGTTATAGAGCCGTACTCCCCGCGGTCGGCACAGGCTCACCTGGCGCGTGTGCAAGAGATGCTGAAAGCTACCGGGCCCCAAGATGCCTTGATGGAGGGCCGATCACCCACTGTATTGAACACACTCACCCAAACGCCTGGTAAGAAATAGATAAAGTACGTAAAAACGCTTGTATTCAGTACGGCCTCTAAATAATTTAAAATGCATTCATTATTTTTATGCCCATGGCAGTGAGACTCTCTAATTGTGTGTTCATGTGTGTATTAGAAGCCCCTCCCACTCTGCACTCATCAAAGAACAGACGAGCCAATAGTAAGACAGAACAGCCGGCTGAAGCCCCGCCCCCTCCTGCCTACATTCACCCTGGAGTTTCAGATTTTCCTCCTCTGACGACCCTGCTGCCCATCAACACACACAACGAAGTACGACAAATAACACAATACAAATAAACCTTTAGGCATTTGACTTTGTTTTTTTATGACTCTCACAATAAACGCAACTAACTGATTCTCTTACAGGCTCCCAGTTACCTGCTCGACCTGTCACTCAGCTGTTGGAACCCTCCCCCTGGCTTCCGGAAACTGCAGGGCGACTTCCTGTACATCAGTGTCCACACTCTGGAGGGCAAGCAGTGTGACATCACTTCCTGCCCACGTGGGTTTTACCTGAACAGGTAAGACTCTGTGTTATTATGACAATGTTTGTAGTTGCATGCTACCATACTATTAAAATTATTTGCATTTGAATAGGAAGCAAAATCCATGATTTTTAACAACTGTTTCTTGATCTCACTGTTAAAGGTCTCATGGCCTGAAAATTTCACTTTATAAGGTTTCATGCGGAGCATGGCAGTTGCTCAGTGTTTGGATGTACAAATGAACACAAAAGTATTTTTTTTAGTTCCTTCATCCGAGCCTCTGAAGAACTAGTGGGTTATGTGAATTTCTGATGTGTAATTGTTCAAGTTCAGACAGATAATCTTTCGCTCAGTCATTCAATAATGTTTATGCATCACCAGTAAATCAAGCCAGTGACTAAACGATCAATCTCACGTCGTTTCTCTTAGTAGGATGAAAATAATCTTATATAAACTGTGATTAAAATACAGAAAGCGATCAAAGAACAATCCCTTTCCAGTCGCCCAAGCTGTCAATCACACAGCGTGAGTTTATCTGGACACTTGCCAAAACTCGTTGTGAAATCAATGACGCTGTTACACTGCACAATGAAGCTATTACTGTATTTACATCATGTTTGCATTGGTGAAATCATTAGTGAGAGTGCAGAAACTGCGTTGCAATGATAAGATCTTCATTCACGTGATCAACAGACTGTCATCAGTGCTCATCACTGCAACCTTTTATGTGATGGGAATAGATCTACATACTTAAAAAACTTCTCACGATTCATTAATCTCGATAGCTGTAATAGTAAAAAACTTATAATAGTTGTAATAATAAAAGTTTTCGAGAGAGTTCCACATGTAATGCTAGCTATTTCATATGCAAACATGTCAGCCAATCACAGCAGTGGGCGTTTACACTGAAGTCTCACAGCAGCCAATCACAGCAGTGGGCTTTTACACTGAAGTCTCACAGCAGCCAATCACAGCAGTGGGCTTTTACACTGAAGTCTCACAGCAGCCAATCACAGCAGTGGGCTTTTACACTGAAGTCTCACAGCAGCCAATCACAGCAGTGGGCGTTTACACTGAAGTCTCACAGCAGCCAATCACAGCAGTGGGCTTTTACACTGAAGTCTCACAGCAGCCAATCACAGCAGTGGGCTTTTACACTGAAGTCTCACAGCAGCCAATCACAGCAGTGGGCGTTTACACTGAAGTCTCACAGCAGCCAATCACAGCAGTGGGCGTTTACACTGAAGTCTCACAGCAGCCAATCACAGCAGTGGGCGTTTACACTAAAGTCTCACAGCAGCCAATCACAGCAGTGGGCGTTTACACTGAAGTCTCACAGCAGACACGCCCCTTCAAACAGAGTTCAAATCAGAGGCTAAGATCAGGCTTGGAAAAATTCCTTTTATTTCTAAATTATGACTAACATTATAAGGGCACCCCAGGAAACACAAAATAATAAAATAATCTATGCCATGGCACCTTTAAGTTACATTCTAGACAAAACTAGAATAAAAAAGCAAAATAACAGGAATAACATTTATTTTCGAAAACTGCAATGTAATGTAAAGGTCATGTGATACAAATGTAGTATACTACTGTATAAAATGTTAATCATTGCATATTGTTTCGAATATGATTTCTAAAATATACAGTAGTAGATCACACAATATATACTATATTTTGCATAAAGAAAATTATAATAAAGGTATATATATTTTGATATATTTAATTTATGCTGATTAATAACAATGTATTTATATTGTGTTTTTTTTTTACTTTAATTGCAGTTATTTTTATACATATATTTACTGTACTGCTGGTTTGAGAATGTAACTGAATTATTGGAATTACAAAAAAAAAAATCAAAAATAAAGATAAAAGTACACTTTATGGAGTTATACATGTAGTTGCTGCATAGACAAAAATAGCAAAACGCATCTCAAAAATATAAAACATTACCACACAGACACGAATAGAATAGAATAGAATAGAATAGAATAGAATAGAATAGAATAGAATAATGCCTGGATGCATTACAGTAATGAGAATTTTTGTGGGAAAATGTAATATCATGAAAATGTTACAATATGAAAAATCTAAATGTCTCCATGTTCTCATGAGATTCATCCTATGTTGGAATAAATGACATCACAATTGTTTGTGACATATTAGATACACAGAATGAAGGAGAGTTTTCTAGAAACCATATTTTTGTTTCAGGTCGACGCTCGATGTGTTTGACCCCCGTCCTGCTCAGTCTACTCCAGTGTGCCACTGTCTGACCGACCTGCTGTCCCACATCAGCCCGCAGTTCAAACACAACCTTGGCACGCTGCGGCACAGGTGACCCTCACACACTCATCTCACGGCACTCATCTGTTCTTCAGTGCGGTTCTCTGAGCGTCTCTGTTCATACAGGCCCTCTCTGCCGACTGAAGAGATGCTGTCCACTCCGTACCGCACACACAGCTGGCTCGGCGTCTCCTCGCTTCACTCACACAGATCCAGCTTCAGCTGCCGGCTGGGTCTGGACCAGGACCTCAACGCACAGGTACACACACACCTGTCCCACACACACACCTTTCAGTGCACAGTTACAAAGCTCTATTTTGACATGACTGTGTGGCAAACATTATTGCAATAAAGCAGACAAAAAAAACTGTAGTAATGAAATTTATTATAAAATGTAATACTATTTAATGTTGATATGAATTATTTTATTATATTAACATACATTAACATCAGCACTTTTACTGTTTTAGATGGAAATCAATCACCAAGCTTCAAAATAAAACTGTAATGCATTACCTTAGTGAGAATTTTTTGGGGAAAATGTGCTTAATTGTCATGAAAATAATGTCAAAATGCAAAAAAATAAATAAAAAGGTGTTAAAATAGGTTTAAAATGTATTAATACAAAATATTATTATTCTTTTGATTTTGGAGTTTTGGAGTGTTTTCATAGGATTTGCAATGAAATTAAAATAATATAAAATGTAATATTATTTAACAGTAATTATTATAAATTAATATTAATATTTAAAAAAGATAATGGAAATAAAATGAAAAAGTAATGTTATTTATTAATTATTATAAATGTATATTTAAAAAGATAATAAAATAAAGTAAAAAAAAAGAAACATTTAATATTATTTAATACTAATTATTATAAAAAATAATATACAAAAATAAATAAAATAAAAATAAGTTATATTAACGTAGAAACAATATAAAGACTTGTGCAATTATTTTGCTATAATTTGCAATTGTACTGTTTTGGATAGGGAAGCATGGGATACTTATCCTCCTACCTGTCTCTGTGTGTGTGTGTGTGTCATGTTCACGTGTTCTTCTGTGGGTTTTAGGCCACTGACTGGAATAAGGAACTTCAAGCAGCCAGAGATCTTCCTCAGAGAAGTCTGGAGGAGAGACTTCAGAGGGACCGAGCGTTACTGCAGGTCTGATCGCACTTATCTAACTTATGTAGACTATTCTGTCCTCAAAGTATAATTAAATAAACACAAACTAAACAGACCACATAACATAAAACATCCTAACAATACTATGTAACTTAACTACTGTAGATTTGACAGTAGCTCAGCGGTTCTCAGTGTTTCCCAGCAAGCATCTTCATCACTGTTTATTATATTAAACACTATATTGAACATGATTAAAAATCAAAAGTCCAGTTCCTTTTAGCGAATCAGTTTGTTTAGATGGATCAGTTCAGAAAACTGATTTAACAATTCATCACTGAATATTTTTTAAATATATATTAAAAAAAAATAATGTCAGGGTTGGGTGAAGGGATGAAGCGAGGACTCTGTCCCTGGACCACAAAAACAGTCACATGGGTCAATTTTGCGAAATTGAGATTTATACATCACATGAAGGCTGAATAAATAAGTGTTCCATTGATGTATGGTTTGTTATGATAGGACAATATTTGGCCGAGATACAACTATTTGAACATCTGGAATCTGAGGGTGCAAAAAAATCGAAACATTGAGAAAATCTCCTTTAAAGTTGTGCATTTATGTTCGCAATTGTGCTGCATTCACTCACAAAAATAAATGTTTTATATATTTATGGTAGGAAATTTACAAAATATCTTCATGGAACATGATCTTTACTTAATATCCTAATGATATTCGATAATTTTGACCCATACAATGTATTGTTGGCCATTGCCACAAATATACCCGAGCGACATGTGACTGGTTTTGTGATCCAGGGTCACAATTGTGCAGAGGCTTTTATTTGAATAAAACCGAAAACAAACAAAAACTACCCCGAGAGGGAATGAGGTAACAGTCAACGGGTAACATATGACAACGATCTGGACAGGACTGCAAACACAAGGAGAATAAATAGGGAGCAAACAAGGCAGGCAACGAGGGAGGACAGGTGGGGCTGAACCAATAGTCAGGTAACAAGATGGACAGGTTTAGACAATAGACAGGAAAGCACATGGAACAAGCAAACACATGACAAGCCATGTGTTCACAACAAACATGACAAAAAACTCAAGCACATGGCCAGCAAACTTAAACCCAAGCCATGTGCTCAAACAAAACAACAGCTAATGAGAACTCATAAGCCACGTGTTCACACAAAACATGACAACATGAAACCACACGGCTAGTGTAAAACACAGGCAGCGTGCAACACAGCACAAGATAAAACATAACATGAAAGCGTCCGATGTAAACACAAGAGCGCAACAACACACCCGGACAGAAGAGCATACGGCCCGAGCGAACTCACAAAACAAGACAGAGCGCACGAGAACGAGCGAATTCACGACAAATTCTGTGCGCTCACGACAGATACAAACACTCGGAGCATGACTGTCCAAATCCCGACACAGAACCGAAACCAAACTAGACCGAAGTGCCGGGATCCAAACACCACGCTCCGCACACAAAACACCTCACATGGACCGAAGAGCTCACGCACTCACACAAGCACAAGACAATAAGGAGTGTCAGGGCTCTGTCACAATCACAAAAGCAAGAGTAAACTAGACCGGAGTGACAGAACCCTGACATTTTGTTTAATATTTATTTTCTTTAATTTCATTACTTTTCATTGCATTCCATAACATTGCATTGCATTTTATTTCATTGCAGTGCATTTCATTGAAAACCATAGTTTCCAAGTAGCTTTTACATTTCATTTCATTGCATTTAATTGCATTGCATTGCAAACCATATTTTCCAAGTACACCACTTCTTAACTTCTGATTGTCTGTTCCGGCAGGTGAACAGCGCTTTTGTGTGGGCTGTTGCTCAGGCAGCAGAGAAGGTGATCGATGGTTTTGTCGACCCAGTCAATGGTTCTCCCGAGGACCCAGCGTTCCTATGCGGCGGGGTGTTCATGAGTGTGCCGACACACAGAGAGGACTGGCTGACAGGAGAACGCGGTCCCAGAGCCGCTCAGCGTCTCGAGCTGCGATGTGTTCAGGCTTACAGCGACCTGGACGGAGACCTCCAGAACCTGCACACCATCCCCACCGCGGTGGCCGACTACCGAGGCGTTCGACTGTCTGCGCAGGGCCTGGCCCCTGGTCTTCAGGGGCCCGAGCAGGCTGAGATTCCCAATGGCCTTTTATACGGCTTCAGCGCAGGGCCACTGGAAAATCCATCCAGACGGAAACTCCTAGAGCTGCTGGCTCAGTCGGCAAAGGCTCTTTCTCTGCAAAGACATGCGGTTCTGGGGCAGACCGGGCATCAGTTGCCCCTGTTCACCACTGTAGATGCTCAGGGAATTCTGGGGGCCGATGGTCGATATTACCTGCTGGATGTGTATCGTACTATGCCTGCTGATGCCAACTTCCAAGTGGAAGATGCAGAAGAAGGAACAGAAACAGAACCCAAGGAGGGCAGTTTTCCCAGACGTTACCCTCACGTTCTGTGTCGCTTACGGCCGGAGTTAGTGAAGGCGTTCATTCAACACAAGTGAGTTTTGACGGGTTACCAAGTCCTTTCATTGGTCAAGCTAACAGATAGCCCCGCCCCAAATTCATGCCATTGGTTAAACCTGCTGATATTTATATGGCCAAAAAGATGATGGCCGAAAATGCATATATATATCATTTGTCGCTCTATATTTCCCAATAATATTTAAATGCTTAGTTTTATGATCAATCTCTGTAGTTTGATCATATACATATAATACAATGCAATATTCCCTCAAAAGCCTGATGGTTCATATTTGATACTCACATTTTAACATGATTTTTCTAAAATATGATGTATGGATAATCAGGTAAACTTAGGTTGCTTCAGTCCAGCAAGTGTTCATCTTGAAATATTATTATCAATATAAAAATTATTCTTACATTTACCTTATGAAAAAATCAGTAAAGATTTTACAGCAAAAAGACAATACATCAGTTTTCTTGCATAATGCATCATATTATGATCAATGATGCATGAATCAAACATTCCCAGAATGCCAGTTTTCCACACAATCTCATTCTCATTCAATCTCTCACAATCTATATATATATATATACACACACAAGTTGGCATGTTAAGCTAGGAGAAAGATTTTAAACATCCTTTAACTGACACACTTCACATTTAAATGTACAAGCCGGAGATTTTAGGTTTGTTTATTTGTGCACATCCTTACGAACACATTTTGTCTTTGCATTACAGATATTCTCAGTTCACGCAGCGAGTGAAGGCTCACATGAGGGAGAACGGAGGACTGGAAGACAGTATGCAATCTGGTGAGAATGAAAAGAAGTGTTAATTTTCTGTCATGGGATGTTGGAATAGGTGTCTGATATAAATCTGTTCTAGGGGAATGATTGTATGTGTTTATTTGTGCGTTGTCAGGCGACTCTCCAAACAGAGACGCAGTAAGAAGAGCTTGCAAAGATGTCGGATCCGTCAGTGACATCATCTTTGAGATGCGTTTCAACCCTAATATCTTCTCCCCAGGTCAGGAAAAGCTCAAATCCATTAATATGCACCAAAACAAACTTCACAAAAACTCTGTTCCAAACCCCAGTGGGTTTCATTGCTATATACTATCTATTTAGGCAGTATCCAATGAAATGGAGCATAATAAGAGATTAGTTTTAAGTGCTCATGTGAAGCACATGGGAGAATCATCATGTCTCTATGCTGATGACATCAAACGCATATAATATTGGGTGAAATATATAATAAATTGGTCTTTAATAGGATTTTTTAACCATTTTATGCTTTCGAGAATTTACATTTTTCCCATGTGTAGGATACATAAGATGCTGCCTTAGAATTAGACTAAAACATCTCTTAAAAGCCAACATAATAATAATATAACCTTAACATCAAATAATAAATATAATAAAAAAAAACATAATATTAATGCTTTGACATCAGATCTCAAACATTAACTAAGACACATCACGGTAAGAAAATGATTTTAAAATCCATAATGTTGGCAGCTTTACTAGGTTTTGGAACAGAGCTAATATCGTCATATTTGTCTTGACCAGAAATCATCTGTCTTTTCATCTAAACATAATAACTTATGTAACTAGAGCTTAAGTTAGAGACCTTGAATATTGTTTTCTCTCTCTCTGGGTAGGAGTGCAGTTTCCCAGCTCAGAGAGTGATGCCGTGGAGCTACAGAAGAGATTACTGAAGGAAGCAGCGTCTTTCATCATTAATGACCAAATACCAGCATTCGTGAGTGTATTTTGTGCTTTTATACATTAAAAATCTTACTGACCTCAATCTTTTAAACGGTAAAGAATACTTTTATTCATCAATTCAATTCAAATTTATTAAGCCATTTCAACTGAGTTGATAGGAATTTGTCTTGGTATGCCCACATACAGCTTAATTGACATAATACACTGACGTTACAACATGTTCCACACATACTTCACAACAACAACAATATACACGGACATAAAAGCCTCATATTGCACATAAGATCAAATCAAATCAAATCAAGTATATTTGTATAGCGCTTTTCACAATACAGATTGTATCAAAGCAGCTTCACAGTATTAAAATAAAATAATACAACAAAGTTTGTTTCTAGTGGAATTTATTGATTGATAGAATAAAATTAAATATCCCCAAAATATCCCCAACTGAGCAAGCCAAAGGCAACAGTGGCAAGGAACCGAAAAACTCCATCAAGTGACCTAATGGTGTCCTAAAACTCCATCAGGTGACCTAATGGAGAAAAAAAAAAAAACCTTGGGAGAACCCAGGCTCAGTCGGGGGCCAGTTCTCCTCTGGCATTTATGAACTAGAGGCCGGATTGTAGTTTGAAACTGTAAGATTAACAATATTATATGAATGCCTGGCTGAAAAGATGCGTCTTTAATCTAGTTTTAAACTGGGAGAGTGAGTCCGAGCAACGAACAGTATCAGGAAGGCTATTCCAGAGTTTTGGAGCCAAATGTGAATGAAAGATGAAATAAAGATGAGTTAGCAGAATGACCAGATAAAGGGTGCTTGAAAACAGAACCTCATAAAAACATTCTGGGAGTAAACTGATATAAAGCATTCGGTATCCTAGCCTCAGACCATGTTTAGGTGACGTATGGCCTGAGAATAGGTACTGTCTCTAAAGCGTGATGTTCTACAGCCTATGATCTTAGATGCTCTGCTCACTACTTTCTCAAGCTGTTGCTTGCCTTGACTGGTAGCATTACCATACCAGGACAGGATAGAGAATGTTAGCACGCCTTCTATGGCGGCTCGGTAGAAGTGAGTCATGCATTTCTGGCTGACCCCAAATTTCCGTAACTGGCGGAGGAAATAAAGTCTCTGATGGGCTTTGTTTACAATGAGACTGATGTTCAAGTCCCATGAGAGTGACTGGTGAATGGTGGTGCCCAAGAAACGGAAGGACGGGACCCTCTCCACAACCTGATCATTGATGGAGAGGGAAAGGTGTTGAACAGTCTTCCTTCTAAAATCTACAATCATTTCTTTTGTTTTAGTTGTATTGAGGATTAAGTTATTGGCCTCGCACCACTTCACCAGCCGCTCAACCTCACCACCATCAGAGATAAGGCCTAATATGGTGGTATCGTCTGCAAATTTTAACAGTTTGACTGATGTTTGATTGGATGTGCAATTATTAGTGTAAAGTGAAAATAAAAGCGGGGACAGGACACACCCTTGTGGGGCGCCGGTATTAAGAGTCCTCGTTGATGACACCTGATTATTAATTTTAACCTACAGGATAAAAAGTTCAAAATCCATTGACAGAGAACAACATCGACACCCATCGCTAAAAGAGAGTTATACAGCCTGATAGGGATAATGGTGTTGAAGGCTGAACAAAAATCAAGGAACAGGATGCGAGCATATGTATTTTTTGACTCAAGATGTTGGAGAACAAAATGAACGCTCAATGACACTGCGTCATCTACACCCCTATTTGCCCTATAGGCAAACTGATGACAATCCAGTGTGATATGCGCTAGATTTCTGCAGACCAAGCGCTCAAATACCTTCATTACAGTCTATGCATTGATGCATTAAATTGATCAAAAGTAAAGATGTTTATAATGTTACAAATTATTTCTAATTCAAATAAATGTTGTTCTTTTGAACTTTCTATTCATCAAAGAATCCTGAACAAAAATGTATCACGGTTTCCACAAAAATATTAAAGGGATGGTTCGGCGTAAAATCTACCTAGGGTCCTTTGCACCATGACCTCGAGCCTAACACCCCCCAGAAGCCTTTTTTTCCCCTTGGTCGAACATTATTAACGTTAGAGCTTATTTAGAGATATCAGCCGGATGGCTTAGTGCAGGCGCTAATGGATCCAAGGTTGTATCTCGTAAATTACCCCACTAATAATGCCTGGAATGGTACCAAACTTCTACAGTAGTACAAATAGGTTCTGTACTCATAAAACGAGGCATTGGAAAGTTTGTAAGTACATCAGGAGTTTATTTAAATAACACTTGCCTGATGGCTCATGCTACCGCTAAACCGGACGTCGAGGTCACTTCCGTGATTTGGGAAATGCCCGTAAAAGTCCTGGCAGAAAGCGATGCATAAGGATGTAGTGTAACAACGCCCAGTTCCAGGAATGCACTAATATTTTGTTGGTAACAATTATTAGTTAACACTAAGTTGTTAACACTTCGGAAAAAATAATAATTGGTCGTAATGTTCGACCAAGGGGAAAAAGGCTTCTGGGGGGTGTTTGGCTTGAGGTCATGGTGTAAAGGACCCTAGGTTGATTTTACTCTGAACCATCCCTGTAAGCAGCACAACTGTTTTCAACATTGATGATAAGAAATGTTTCTTGATTTCTGAAGGATCATGTGACACTGAAGACTGAAGACAAATTCTGCTTTGATCACAGGAATAAATTACATATATTTCAAATATATTCACATAAAAAAAGTTATTTTAAACTGTAATAATATTTCACAATATTACAGGTTTTACTGAGCAGAAGAGACTTCTTTCAAAAATATTAAAAAACTTTTCAACAGAAATGTATGTGTATATGTGTGAGAGAAACGGTGCACTGAAGGGTCAGCATGTACTTTCAGATGAACGACTGCATTCATGGCTCTGACATACCGATGGATGGTGCTACTTTACGACAAGCCCTCCATCAGAAAGGCATAAACCTCCGCTATCTAGGTCACCTGATCTTGTCCATCAGCCAATCAGATCTCAAACATCAACTGAGACACATCACGGTAAGAAAATGATTTTAAATCCATTATACTGGGGTAGATTTTAAATGTGAACTGTCCTAATCCTATCTTACCATCTCTCTCAGAGGTTGGCGTTTGCAGAGATTGTAGTGCGTTGTGCACAACGGTTCTTCAGTGGCTACATTCAGGTATTTCATTTTACTTATTCAAGTGAAATTTATATATACAGGTGAAACTCGAAAAATTTGAATATCGTGCAAAAGTTCATTTATTTCAGTAATTCAACTTAAAAGGTGAAACTAATATATAGAAAATTATATGATATTTTGATGATTATGGCTTGCAGCTTATGAACATTTTCAAAATTTCTGAGATTTTGAATTTGGGTTTTTCATAAGCTGTAAGCCATAATCATCAAAATTATAACAAATAAAGGCTTGAAATATCTCACTTTGCATGTAATTTTCTATATAATATATTAGTTTCACCTTTTAAGTTGAATTACTGAAATAAATGAACTTTTGCACGATATTCTAATTTTTCGAGTTTCACCTATATAGTGCTTTTCGCAATACACATTGTTTCAAAGCAGCTTTACAGAAAGTCATTATGTTAATATTCATGCCTTATAGTCACATTTAGCAGATTAGAGCTGGGCAATAATATAGTTACATTTTGCTATGATAAATGCAATCAAGCAGTTGAGATTTGCTATAGAGCATATATCGCCCCATGCAACTATTCTGTATGTATGCGGATAAAGTTATATATCCAATTTTATATACAGACCTTGGTTTTGTTCAATCTATTAAATAAGTAACAAATTGTGTCTGTTGTGCTGTACAGGGAGTGGAGACGTCTAACCTGTCAGCAGCAGCGAGTCATTTCCTCTGCTGCTTATTGGTGCCTCACTTCAGTTCAGCATCAAATGGGGAGGAGTCTAAGAAGCGCTCGAGGAGGCGTGGCCGAGGAGGGGGAGGGGCTTCTGACAGCACGGCGTGGACCTCACTCAGCGGGAATGAACTGTGGAGTCAGATCTGTCAAGATGCTCAAGAAACATACAGACTTAAAGAAGGACTAGGGTGAGCGAAGAACATTCGCTCTTCTCCAAATGTTTAACCCTTTCATGTGTAGTGTGCTGACTTCATGAAGTCTCATTTTTTTGCAGGTCAAATGTGGACCATCTAGTAGAGCAGTACGGGCTCCAGAAGATGTCCTTGTTGAGAGAGATGTGCTTGAAGACTGGTATTCAGGTACTGCGTTGAACCAAGCAATGGCTAAATTTGAAAGAACACAATAATATTTGGTAGATAAGGTTTGTCATGATTGCGTAATTAATATATATATATATATATATATATATATATATATATATATATATATATATATATATATATATATATATATATATATATATATATATATATATATATATATAAAATTCTTAGGGTATGCTTGGCTAGCAGGTTAATCTCATAGGTTTAACTAATTAGAAATACAAATAAAAGACATATCTAATTTGTAGCTTCTGTTATGTTGTGAAAATTTGGCAAAAAGGGAACAATTGATGTACACTAGTTTCAAATGTTTTTTTTTTTTTTTTTTGCCAAGCCAGCATCACAAAATAATATACATGAACAAATGCAAATGTACATTCTTATTTTAGTAGATATAAGTAGGAACATAGCATAAATTATAAAATAAATAAATAATGTATAGCATTTTTTTTTAAACAAAATTTATTTAAAAAGCAGCTCAGGTTCTACCTTTCAAAAGTATGGACTAGAGTCAGTAAGATTTTCTTTTAAAAGAAATTAATACTTTTATTCAGTAAGGATGCATTAAATTGATCAAAAGTGACAGTAAAGACATTTATAATCTTACAAAGGATTCAATTTCAAATAAATGCTGTTCTTTTGAACCTTTTGTTCATCAAAGTTTTTAAGATCGATAATAATAAGAATGTTTCTCATCATATTAGAATGATTTTTGAAGGATCATGTGACACTAAACACTGGAGTAATTATGCTGAAAATTCAGCTTTGATCACAGGAATAAATGACATATTAGAATATATTCAAATGGAAAACAGTTATTTTAAATTGTAATAATATTTCACAATATTACAAAATATTTTTGATCAAATAAGTGCAGCCTTAGTGAGCGAGAGAGGTCGATCTTGATTGATAGCTTGTAGGGTGTCTCATATGTCATAGAAAAACCCTTTCTGTTTGTGAATGTCCCGCAGCTCCGCCTCAGAGAATACATCCTCGACAACCGTAACAAAGCGGCCATCTCTCCGGACGATGTGCTCAACATTCTGCCCGTCGTCAAGCACATAACCACGTCAACCACTGACGCCACACACATGTTCAAGGTGGCTCAGAACAGTCTTCAGAAAGGTATTTACGAACCAACGGGCAGTAATTGAGTCGTGTGTGAACAGCCTCGCTTGACCGTGTTCTCCTCGTAGGGTTACTGGAGCAGGCGTACGAGCAGCTGAAAGAGGCGGCGTACCTCTTCAGTCGTGTGTGTGATGACCTTCACCCTGAAGCCTGCCAGTGTCTTAGTCTGCTGGCAAAAGTGGCCTATGTACAGGGCCATCCTGCTGAGGTGTGATTGTGTGTACTATCTACAGTGTGTCTTGCTGCCCCGTGGCTTAATTGATTGCTTTTTGTATAATAGGACCTTCTAGGTGATTGCAAATTAAGGCGCAACTTGCTCATATTCAAGTAAGCATTAGAGTTAAAGGATTAGTTCACCTCAAAATGAAAATTTCCTGATAATTTACTCACCCCAATGCCATCCAAGATGTCCATGTCTTTCTTTCTTCAGTGGAAAAGAAATTAAGTTTTTTGAGGAAAACATTTCAGGATTTTTCTACACACAATGGACTTCAATGGCAACCAGAATTTTGAAGTTCAAATCAATGCCGTTTCAAAGGGCTCTGAAATGCTTCAAAGGGCTCTGCAAGATTATCTAGCGAAACGATCGGCCATTTTCTAAAAAATAAAATAAAAATGTATATACTTTTTAACCACAATTGTTCATCTTGTTCTGGTCTGCGACACGCCACGTTGAAAAGGTCACGAGTCACGTCATCTTTGTTATTTGTCTGTGTACTCCGGTTCAAAAAGGTAGGGAAGGGCGGAAAATTCCAACTTCAAAATCGTCCGACATCTTTGTTTTAATTTATTATTATTATTTTCTTCTTTTTTTATCGTGACCTTTCCAACGTGATGGCGTAATACGTGGCACGTCGCAGACCGGCACAAGACGAACAATTGTGGTTAAAAAGTATATAAATTTTTATTTTTTTTTAGAAAATGACCAATCGTTTCGCTAGATAATCTTGCAGAGCCCTTTGAAACGGCATTGATTTGAACTTCAACATTCTGGTTGCCATTGAAGTGCATTGTGTGTAATCCTGAAATCCTGAAATGTTTTCCTCAAAATACCTAATTTATTTTACACTGAAGAAAGAAAGACATGAACATCTTGGATGGCATTGGAGTGAGTAAATTATCAGGAAATTTTCATTTTGAGGTGAACTAATCCTTTAACCCAGCAAATATTTTGTGACTACAGTGCTTATTTCTTGTAAAAAATAATATTTCTTTTAATTTTTTTTAAACACCGCAAAAACAATTCCTCAGTATTTTTGTCTGGTTTCCAGTTTACTTGTGAAGCAAAAAATACTTAAGATATTAAGTCTTGTTTTATAAAACATTCATCAAAATCGAGTTTATGCTTAAAACAAGAAAAAATCTGGCAAAGTGAACTGAATTCAAAGGAAAAACAAGATTATTTTTCTGACACAACTGGCAGATATATTTTTTCTTGTTTTAAGAAAAAACTTAATTTTGATGCATACAAACAGATGTTGACACACTCATGATGCATTGCGTTCTGTCATGAGACCGTGAGAATCAATTACAATTCATTTGGCTCAAGGCATTTTTGCATTTTTTTTTACATTTTTGGGGGAATTATTCAATTAAAATGTCGAACACACCTGAAACTGCCACTGCTTTCTGATCTCGTAGCATTTCTCACCTTGTTCCATGTGTCTTATCCCTTGCAGGCTCGTAGCGTGCAGCTGAGGGTCGTGGTCATCAGCGAAAGGGTTCTGGGCTTCGATCATCCCAACACCATTCAGCAATACGTAAGTCACGTTCTCACAAAACCAAAACTTAAAATGCACGGAGATCATAATCATCTAATGCAATTATTTATTTTGTTCCAGGTGTTGTTGTCAGTGTATCTGTTCGCTGGAGGCGAAACCGCCCTGGCTCAGCGATGCCTGTATCGTGCCAAAGTTCTTCTGTTGACGGTTCACGGAGGAGATCATCCTTACGCTGCAGTCATAGATGTAAATGTCATCAAGCATTATCAAGTCATCACAGATCCCAGATAGAAGTATTGGTTTGAATGATGATGTTTATCTTTTTTTTTCTTTTTTTCTCAGGCTTCTCTGGGATTGGCTCTTCAGAGAGAACAATCATTACAGTATCTACAGAGCGCACTGAAACTCAACAGCTCCTTCAGAGGAGACACTGACCTGACAACAGCTCTGATGTAAGACCAAATGCTTTACTTATGCTTAAAATGGATGGAGTTGTGTAGTAATCATGCAATGAACTGTTCAGATAACACAAGCTCTAAGGCTCCGTTCCAAACCCTAGTGAGCTGCCTATATAGGGTTCCTTATTGTGGTCACATATATCCTTCACGCATGAGGCAGTCCCACAATGCATTAGATTGAGCACAGTGAAAAACATCATCCAAAATGGATGGAGTTAAGGGAATTGTCCATTTTGAAAATAATATGTCATTCAATACTGAAAAGCATTTATAGAAAATAGTAGATTTTGCTTTGTGACATTGTTTTTATGACATTTAATTCTAAAATCACAATGCATCCATGTTTTGATTTTGCTCATTAGACTCCAATAATTAAAGGATTTTGTATTAAAATAAATAAATATATTTATATAACTGCAGATTGTATATAACAAGACAGGGAACAACCAACATTGTAAGACACTTCCATTAAACACACACACAGTTTGAATTTGAGAAGGAATAAATGTAATAATAATGAAAGAAAAAAAAAACACAAGAAACAAGGGTGAAGTCAAACAGGTAGCCTATATAGACAAAACAAATGAATGTCATAAATAAAGTATTTTGTATTTAAGTAAGCATTAGACATATCAGCCAATTATATATATAAACAACCGCAATTATGAAACAATTAAGAGCTTTTCAGTTGACTGATTTATGAGGTTTCATTTTTGATTCACTGAGGCGGCTCATTAAGGTTTGGATCAGAGAGCTTAAGTAATCAAACTCATTTAAAGTTCTAGTTATGTTACCTGTGTTACCTGTTTAAAGTTGCTAGAGGATATTGTATTGTTTGGCAGGCACCATCTGCTGGCTCAGAGACTGTGTGTGGCTGGCGACTACAGAGGAGGCATGAATCATGAAAAGGAAGCCTACAGCATCTTCCAGAACAAGGTCAGATTTCATGTTTGAGAGTTGAGTTTTTATCTTTGAAAATGTGATGGTGTTCTGAGTGTGTGTGTGTGGTGCAACAGTGCGGTGAAGACCATCCTCAAACCAAATGCAGCTCTGACTTCCTGAGGAACATTACCCAGCAGGCTGTGCGTGTAGAGCGGTCGATTCGTCAGGGAGGCGCGGAGCTTTCTGAAACACTGCCTGAGGTGATTTTTAAATTTTATATATATATATTTTTTATACTTTCATTTTTATTGGAGTTTTATGACAACAACAACAAAAAAGGTAACATACATTGAACAAAATCAAAGGAAGCTAAGGAGGAGGCATCTAGTACAATTGATACAAAAATAAGTAAAACTGTGATCATCGAAATCACTGATCAATAAACCTTACATATACAATACTTCTACCATCTTTTGCACAAGTTTATTAAATTTAATATTTAATTTAATATTCAACAATAATATTGATCTGCCTGCACTGACACTATTATACAAGAACTGAACTGAGCTGGACGATATAATCACGGTTTACTCCAGAGCGGCTATATAAATATAAATTAACTAAATTAATAACTTTTTTTAAAATATCACTGAACTTACTTAAGCTGGACTGTGACGCCATTTTCTTCTGGAAACAAACTTTTTTGCATTATTTTCCTGTTATCTCTGTAAAGCTGCTTTGAAACAATCTGTATTGTAAAAAGCGCTATATAAATAAAGGTGACTTGACTTGAGCTAAGCTTAGCTTGAAACCGCTGTCTAATAGAGCTGACACGTGAAGACTTGCATTAGTTTTGTTAAACATGAGCTGTGTTTCTCTTCTGCAGGGTTTGGTTCCCTCTCAGGACATAACACTGGAGCAGCTCGCTCTGGTCAATGGCATACTGAAGACTTCATACAGGTGAAGAGACTTTAGGATCGCACCACTTAGTTGAAATTCACGAAAACAAACCCTAGTGACCCAAACCCTTAGTAGTATTTGTTTTCCTGTCTTTAATTGATACGTTTTAAAATTCAAACAGGTGCATTAATGACAACTGAGAATAATGAGATGTACAAAGAAACTGAAAAGCAAAACATTAATCGCATCTAATATAAAAGTTTGTTTATATACGCATGTGTGTGTGTATATATATATATTATATTAACACATTTTAGTTAGATGTGATTAATCATGATTAATAGTTTTGACATTATTAAACTTATTCTGTTTTAAAAGGCATCAATTAAAGACAGAAAAATGAATACTACAATCATGTTTAATATTAATATTTATTTCTGCTTTACATAATGTTATAAAAATGTGAATAAAAATAAAATCCCTGCTCATTGGTAAGTGGGGGTTATTACTATCATTCCTTATAATTAACTTTTGAAAGTTTGAAAGAGGCAAAACGAAAAAAATAAGGGATGTAAAAATTGGTAAATTTCCAAAGAAATTATCCGGCTCTGATTCTGAATATGATGCACTTTTAGTTAATGGAAACATAGCTGATTGCTTTTATTGTCATTGTTTAAGCACGAAAATGATGGAGTTCAAAGAAAAACTGAAAGAGAGAAAAGCAGCGGAAGAGACTGAAAAGACGAAACTGGAGAACTCAGAATCGACCAATGAGAATGAAGCTTCAGAACTACCAACCAATAGCGGAGAGGTTACTGAGGAGGCCACATCCAATGGGGAACAGAAGCAAGCGGCCACAGATGGAAATGCAGAAGGCCAAACAGATGCTTCTGAGAAACCAGACCACTCAAAGATGAACGGCCAGATCGAGTCCCACCTGCATAACGGAGATTGTGCTTCAAAAATGGAATGTGAGGAGGAGGAACACCAATCAAACATCACAAATGGTGTCCCAACTGAGAGCCAATCAAAATCAAGTAATATTATGACATCAGTCAGTGAAGCACAGTCAGAATCAGCAGTGGTAAACGGTAAAGAGTGTGTTGTGACCGAAGGTTCAGGTCATTTGGAGAAACAGGCTGAGACAGAGTGAGACGTTACTGCAGCTCAGACGTTCAGTGAGATATGATGAGATCGATCTCAGTGTTTGACACATGACTGTACAACGGTCTCAATTAATAAACCATAAAAGAAGTGTGGGGACAAGATGATGCCCAAAGACAGTCTGTCTTGAAGTTATTAAAATGTTTGACTAAATAAAGTTTCATTTTTGTGTGTGAACATTTTATGCATCGAGCTTTCTTCATTTCGTAGTTTTCGCCGTCTTGGTGACATTAGTGGTGCAAAAAATACACAGTTCCCCTTTAAGACAAAAAAAAAAAAAGCTTATTTTTATTATTTGAATAAAAAACCAAATGTATATACAAGAAGAAACTGGAAACGAACTTGCAAAATGTAACAAAAAATAAGCAATGTTTAAAGTAGTGATGTTTTCAGCTCTTTCTCTCTCTGGATGATCTCGAGATCTTGGCAGTGTTGGTACAGTGGCTCTGAAGGCTCAATCCACATGGTTTCTGGCAGTTTGTTCAGCTTTTCCAGAGGGAATTGAATGAGCGCTGTGTCATTGAACACATCTGTGAAGCGCGGTGCGCAGGGCAGAGGCGTCTCGTCACACGCACTTGTCACCTAAAACGACAGCTGAGTCAAGGCCACTTTTCTGATATTAATAGTGTCGAAAGAACAGAACGAAGACATTCAATTGACATTTCATCAGACAATTCTCTGTTGAAACTCTTCATAAAAATGCATGAATTGTAAATAAGTCAAAGTTACATTTGAAAGGAAGCTGTAGTCTCTCTCAAACTCTCTCTGAAGCATCCTAAGAAGAAAATTAAACAGACATCATGAATAAGACTCGGTTAAACATACACACAATTTTGCCTTTTCAGCAGCATAAAGTAGTAAATACTAAGCTTGTAGCAGTGTTTCTTTTTTATATTCTATAATTGATATTATTATAGTGTTATTTAATAGTTTGATTACGCTTTATAATAAAGTTTAATTAGTTGACTTTAGTTAACATGAACTAAAAATGAACAATACTTCCAACAGTATTTATTAATCTTAGTTAATGTTAATTTCAACATTTCAACATTTAAATTAAAAGTTGTATTTGTTAACATTTGTAAACTAACTTGAACAAACAATGAAAAGCTGGATTTTTATCAACAAAGATTAATAAATACTGTAACAAATGTATTACTCATTGTTAGTTAATACATTAACTAATGTTAACAAATTTTCATTTAAGTTTTAATTTCAGTTTGATTTATTTAATTTTAATTTCAGCTTTAGTTATTTTAGTATATCAAGAACTGAATAATGTTACCTTGACAATTAGCTGGAATAAAGTTTTTATTTTATTTCAGTTAACATCATTATTTTCTATCAAGTACACACAGCATGTTTTTTATGGTTTTTGTTAATGATAATAATCCTGTCTTTTAGTTAGTGATTTATATGAGATGCAGTATGTGGACAGCCGAACACAACACTCATAGGTGCTTGTTGTACATTTTAAAGGGATATTTCACCGCTGGAAATGTGTATTTAAATTGGGTCATTTATGTAGTAGAAATGTGAAATTATTTTAGAAGTTGGTGCCTTCTAGACTGAGAAAAGCCAGAAAATGTATTTTTGGCTCATGTGGATGAAAGACAACAACTCCCAGAATGCACTTGCTTCGCTGCCCTACGAGGACACTCCCAAGCCACGCCTACCGGTTACAGAGGGCAGTACCGGAAGAAATGATACAACTAGGCTACTAGTCAACTCGAAACTGAAAAGACGACGTTGTATCGTGAGATCCCCCTATGGGCGGGTTGAAGACATGCGGAACAAGCTCCTCCTACTGGCTGTAGTCTCTCGCCTCTGCACAAAAAAGCCTCTGATGAAGCTAAATGATGATTTTTGCGTCATCTGAGGTTTTTTTCCAGACACACAATACAGAAATCTCTCGTCTCAGGGGGACATGAGGGAGGGAAGCACGGTCATTCGAAAATACCACCGGGTTTCTACTGATACAAAGCTTAATGCTAATCGGTGAAGTATCCCTTTAATTGTAAAACCATGTGCATTAACAAGGAGCTGCTTCACCCTTTGTTTTTATAAACATTTATGCTCACACTGATGTTGGACAAGAGCCTGGCTTGCTGGGAGCTGAAATAGTGAGGACGTGTGTATTATAAGTCTAGGCACCTACCTTTCTTGAATGCCATGAAAACGGTTGCCAATTATAATAATTTTTTGCAATGTCTGAGGCGTCCAGTTTCTCCACAGCAGGTTGTTATACAGAGCCTTCCCACAATGCATCAGGTAGAACAGGGTGGGTTGATAAACTGGGCGCTTTCCCTCCTGTTAGGAAAACGATGCTATAAACTTGAGAGCAGAACAAAATTATATTGACACTATGTGTGACGCACCTCATTTTCAGTCAGCACGGTGAAGCCGAGCTCTTTGAGAGCATCACACTCCGACGCAGAAAACACCGGATCATACACACTGCAACTGCCCACTGGAATCTGAGAAAGCATTACAAATTTAATTGCATTAAAAATACAATGCTTAATTGGACAAATCATATCATATAAATGAAAATTGTATACCTGGAGGGTCTCTAGAAGCAGTAACAACATTGCTAGCTGGTATCGGGCAGATACACAAGAAGCAAAGTTACCCAAACCATAACACACACAGTGCTGAAGAGACGCATCTCCATTCAGATCTGAAGACCCAGAAGCATTGGAAAGAAGACGCTTGGACAGGAGATCTGCAGGTGGAGATGCGAATGTAGTAATTTATTTAAAAAATAGTATATTATTTTTAAATGTATGGCCCGTACTGCAGTAGTTCGACATCACCTCTCCATTCCATCCAGACGTTTTCTCCTCTCAGTTCATTCCTGTGAAGGAGAAGAACATTTCAGAGAGCTTGCAGACAATATGAATACAAACCTAACATAATTGCATAACATAAAAAAAGTACTGGTATCAGATGGTAATATGATGGATTACCAGATTAATGTACTTTCCTATTTACATGGAACTCCAATGTATTTAAAAGAATAATGGTGTTATAATGGTAACATGTCTAACAGTGTCACTGCTTGGATTTGACAAGGCAGATAAACTCTCACATGGCGTTTGTCATCTTCTGTTTGTCCAGTTTGCAGTCAGAGACCTGGTGTGAGTCTAGTTTTGGGTTTGAAGGATGTTGTCCTCTTCTAGCAGCTCCTTTACGACGCCCTGCTACCTGCCACTCATCATTATTACAAGCCATAACAGCCAAAACCTCTTTACCCAGAATAAGAAAATGTACGGTCAGACAGCACGAAATACGTGATCAAACTAAGTGAGGATCAGTCGGCTTCCATATGAACACATTTTGTATTTGAATAGTGTAAACGACTCTCTTATAAACTTATAGCAGCTGAGATGTTCATATTATGTGGATCCAGACAAACATGTGAGTGTTTTGTGTTACGATTTAATCCTTCCGGTCGGCCGTTGTTCTCAATATATACAGTTCCTATGCTTTATACAACACATTTTTGAAATTGCACAAATTGCTAAGCCGCTAATAAGTATATACATTTTTTTTCTAATCAAGAGGTACATGTGTGTATGATCTGTAGTATGTTGGTTTATTCGTGTGAATCTTTATGCACACGTCCATTACTTTCCGTTCTATACAGTATTGATGGTCTATTTTTTATTTATTTTTTGTAACTTGTGGAAAGGTTAGTATTTATTCCCTGTTGAACGTTTTCAGGTATATTATATTACATTATTAAACTCAATTAAATCCGAAATAAACTTGAGATCAGTGGCGCGCGCGTGTTTGTCGGACACTAGATGGCGCGCGCTCGCTTCTTTCCCGCTCGCAAGCACTGAGGAAATCTGAGGGAAAACGTTTTATAGTTTTTATTCTCTAAATTCTCAATGTTTCCTGTCAAAATTTTTTGCTTTATATGAATATTGAGAATAGGTAGTTTCGCGTCTAATCTTCTTGCGGCAAATAAGTTAACTTACTGAACGAAGGAAAATAAAATGAAGTGTATCATTGAAGGCAATGGCATTAAAGGTATGGCACATTTTTACTCGATATTAACGTTATCTAACGTTACACTCTCCGCGTTTCATTTGTTTATAAACACCCCTGTTTAACGTTACTGTTTTTAGTATTTGGAAAAGCAGTTCATGCTCTGTCAAGAATTGGTGAAGAAATATGGTTGGATCCACTGGAGGAAGGGGTAGGCTCACACACACACACACACACACACACACACACACACACACACACACACACACACACACACACACACACACATTAGACATCAGACACTAGGTTTTAAGACACAAACTTTTAGTGTGTAAACTTATTGGTAACACTTAACAACAAGGTTCCAGTTGTTGGGTTTAATTAACATTAACTAACAATGAAAATACTTCTAATGCATTTAATAATCTTAGTTAATGTTAATTTAAACATTTACTAATCTATCTGTTAATATTATTTAATGGACCACCTGAGCTAACATGACCAATAATTATCAGTTGTATTTTAATAACAAATTTTAACAACATCAATAAATACTGTAACAAATGCATTTCTCTATGTTAGTTAATGAATTAACTGATGATAACTGCTGGGACCTTATTTTAAAAGTGTTACTAACTTATTTATTTTGTCTGTCATTTCTAATTCTCCCTCTTTCTGTCTCTCTCTCTCTCTCATCTCATCTATAGTTGGCTGTAAGGACAGTCAACTCGTCTCAATCGGCTTATGCCTGTTTCTACTTCACTCCTCTGTTCTTCCAGAAGTATATTCCAGATCCAGACACCCAGAAAGACTGTGATGCTGTAAAATGTAAACTAAACATAAAGGTACTAAACACTCAAAACCATAGGTTTCATTTAAGTCTTGAAGGTTTGATCAATGTTATTATTACTGAATAATTTTTGTTAAATGCAAAAAAAAAAACAACAACACAAAAGTCTTTTTAACATATGATTACATGGAATGTTATTTAATAACATGTTTTAAAATAAAGCATTATTATAACCTGTGATATAAATACCCAGTGCTGTAACTCATATTCATCTGTATTATTCATGCACAGTATTTACTGGTTATTGCATGCTTTTAAAAAATCATTTTCAGTGCGTCCTTCCCCTGTTCCGCTGTGTTGCGTGGAGAGAGCGAAGTGTGGATAGATGTGAGATAACCATCAATATCCCAGACTGCAGAGTGATATTTCAGTTTCACTGCAGACACGGTTGGTTCATTTGCATGTGAAATATGTATTGAAGCTGGTAATGCATTGACAGAGGGATGAACAGATTGATGTTGGCGGTTGTAGTCACAGGGTGTCAGCACACTTCAACTGGACTCTCTTCTGTGATGATGAGATGCTAGAAATCATTTCCATATTGCATAATTCATCACAACTTATCACATTTGTTCTAATCAAGATGTTGGCACTTGTGTGTGTTTTAGGAATAACCAAGACTCATAATTTGGGGTATCAGGAAAGTGAAGCTTTGCAGGCCGTGTTCCCAGCTCACCTCTGTCCAAATGTCCTGAAGGCCCAGTCCAAGTAAACACTCACACACACACACACACACACACACACACACACACACACACACACACACACACACACACACACACACACACACACACACACACACACACACACACACACTCTTTCTTGTACACCTATCTTTATGAGGACATTCATTGACACAATGCAATCTCTAGCCGCTTACCCTAACCTTACCCATCACAACTAAGTGCCTAACCCGACCCCTGACCCTAAACCGACCCTTAACCTCATTATAACCTTATCCCTAAAACCAAGTCTTGACCCTCAAACAGGCGTTTAAAGGGGTCTCAGAAAGTGAGGACCGGCCAAAATGTCCTCACTTTACTCTCTTTGTCCTCACTCCAGTGGTCTAAAACTCAAACTGGTCCTCACAAAAATAGTTGTACAAGTACACACACACACACACACACACACACACACACACACACACACACACACACACACACACACACACACACACACACACACACACACATGACCTACTACTAAAATCAAAAGTTGCATCTGTTAGTATTATTTAATGCACCTGAGCTAACATGAACTAACAATCATAACGTTAGCAATACTGTAACAAATGTATTGCTCACTGTTAGTTAATGTTAGCTAATGCTTTAACAAGCACATTGGGACCTCATTGTAAATTGTTAACGTTTCATTTTTAGTAGGATAGTCCAAATCATAAGCTGACTTCAAACCGTTTTTGTTTCCGTGTCAGACTTTTAGGCGACATTGTGGTGCATTTCCCGATTTCACAAGAAGAGGTCACTCTTTCCATTTCCTCTTATAAAGTAGCACTGAAGACCTTTTATGAGGAAGAAAATGGTAAGGCTGTGTTTTTAATAGTATACTACCATCTAGCAGTATATAGCATTAACATTAATTTTAAATATATAAGTATTAAAATATTTTTACACCAAATGAAATTAGCCATTTAATGGATGACACTCACTAAAGTAAATGTGCAGTGTGTTTTTCATTGCTTCACTTACTATCTAAATAGTAGGCGGTATTCAGTTAGCTAGTATTACATTTATATTTGCTGGAGAGGAAATTAATTTACATAAATTCAGAACTGTGTGCAACCTACATGTATTTAGACTTAATGTATACATAGCTCCTGTATACTCAGATGTTTAAACATTGTGTTCCTGCATTAATTAGATCTTGTTTGTTTGATATCAGGTTGTATTAACGGCATGAACACAGAGCTGATGCTGCACCCAGATGAGTTCGACTATTTCCAGGTTGGAGAGGATTCAGCCGTGACCTTTTGCCTAAAAGAACTGAGGGTGAGCGTCCAGTACAACATGTTTTACCACTTAAATATGCAGGATATGTGTAGAGGTGAGGTGTTAGTGTCCACATGCCAGAATGTTTTATATGATGTGTGATCTGATCAGTGCATGAGGATCTTTCCATATTTATTGCCACTTATTTCTGTCCTGCAATGTAGTCGCTGTGTGATCATATTCACTCAGGCGAGTTCACAGAAAGTGTGTCATGCATGTGAACTGAACGGACTCCAATGTACTTTTAAAGGGGAGCCATTATGACCTTTTTTCGAAGTCTTGATTTTGTTTTTGGGGTGAATATTTTTTTTATGTGAATATTTTCACATATTTTACCATCGCTGCCAATTTTTGAGTTTTGCTTGGAGTTAGATTTATGTTTGGGGTGGGGGGGGTTGGGGGTAAAAAAATTATTGCATCACAATAAGTGTATTGTGATTGTCAAAACATTTTAGTAACTAAACTGAATTTTATTAGGTTTAGTGAGAACATGTTACAATGTTTACATGGTTCAATTTCTGGTAAGCTACGCTTTTTTATTATTTCAATTGATTTTGATTTAATATTGACTCATTTGGATAAATATTAGGTAGGCTACACAAGATAGGCATTCATTTTTCTCAAGAAAAAAACAACTCACCTAATGCTGTAAACATACAGAGAGCCCTATCAGCTGGCAGTATTATTTAAGGTTAAAAAATAACACAAATTAAATATAATGCGTTTTTTTATTATAATAACAACAACTTTATTTAATGATATAAGTAAAAATATAATAAATATGCAATATAGTACACATATTTAGCCAAATACTCTCTATAGCTCTTTTTTTTCTAGCCAACTAACGTGCTATAGCCTATATTATGGTCATTAAATGGCTTTCCTGAGGTAAATGTTATGTGACATGATTGTTCTCCAGCTGTTTTATTGACCCCTTTGTTTGACGTCACGACGCTTTTCATCTCTGTGAACGTGCACCGACCGCCACCGGAAGCCAGTTATTTTAGTTTATAAAGTTTTAAATATGTATATTTTTACGACAAAACCGCACGGATTACCCTCAGAAGGCCTTCGTTTATCCCCCTGGAGCCGGATGGATTATTTTTGAGAAGGATGCATGTACATTTTCGAACGTGAATCAGCTGGACCCCATTGCCTCGCATTATAACCACTGAAAGATCTAAGACATTTTCTAAAATAACTGAAAATGTGTTCGTCTGAAAAAAGATTGACATATGCATCTCGAACGGCTTGAGGGTGAGTAAATCATGGCTTAAATATCATTTTTGGGCGAACTATCCCTTTAATGTTTCTATGAAGCTCCTCCTTCTGAAAAGCTCAATGTGCTCTGATTGGTCGGCTGGATCAGTGTGTTGTGATTGGTCAACCACTTCGAGTGTGTTTCTGAAATGTCCCGCCCCTTACCATAATGGCGAGTTTCAACACACTACTAACGCAACTCAACCCAAGCCCCGCACCTTTATTTTGTGTGAGGAATATTGTGACATTTTCGTTCCCTGGAGAAAACCCAAGACTACAATGGAGCCGTTTCAGGGAGTTCAGTTATTATAGAGAATAACTCACTTTGGAGTGACTTTGTAACGTTGCAGACCTTTTTCATGCACAAACAGCAACATTACACACCAAAGAAAGTTGAACATGTAAAAAAAAAAAAAAAGATGCATAATAAGGCCCTCTTTACTTGCATCCAGGTGTGCTATTTTATTTATTTTGTGGTAATCTGCATTACAGTTTTTTTCCAATTGCTAACACACAATTTTGCAAACTAGGCTGGTTTTATCAAAATACTTAACACAATTCACAAAACCACACACCCAAACTGCAAAATACCTCATATATCCTGCAAAATGAAGCACTGCAACCAAAACTACATATAGCATTATCAAAATCAAACTTTTAGGTAACTAAAAACTAAAATAGAAATATTTGCAGACACACACACATGCTGTTGAAACATTTATTTTTTTATTTTTCCCCAAACAAGTCAGTGCAACATATGCACAGCAGATATATTTACACTGGACTGAACAAAAATATGCTCACAAAAAAACAGTAAACTGAAAAAGACTGAAGTGTTAACAATTAAGCATTAAGGTGTTTGGTCAGGTGACACATGTATTGGCCAATCAGCTCATGTAGTGTCATTTTGAATGGCAGTGTTTTGAAATGGCAAACATGTGACTTTATGTCAGATTGTTGTGTCTTTTGCAGAGAACTGTGTTCAGTGCATTTAAAAAGTGCCATTTTGAATTGCAAAATGTGTGTAAAGCAGAAAATGTGTTTAGACTTTTGGAGACTTGAGACTTGAGGTTTTGCTCTCTGTGTGTCAGTTTAAATAAATGTGCTGTGCATGTCATTTTAGTGTGTTAGCAATTGGAAAAAACTGTAATCAGCAATGTTACTTTTCTCAAAAAAAAAAAAAAAATGAATTAGTTGAATAGTTGGATTACACACTTCTAAAAAATACTAAACGTTTAAAAAAAAAGAAAGAAAAAACATGAAACTACAATCATGTTCGATGATCACTTACGTGATTTTGGAATTGTAATGTATCCAAGATAAACTAAAAACACAAGTTCATTTTGTATTCTCTAGCTCAACCTTTGACCCTGATATCCAGGGAGATCTCGTGGCACTGGATTATGCCCTGATAGTACTGACCCCTTTCACGTACGCGCTTTGGCTGTATGTCAGTGGCGTAACTTCTTGGCAGGCCACAGTGTATTTGTGTCAGTCATTGATGCAGTGGGACAGATGCTTGGATTCGAACCAGATAACCTGTCACAAAGAGTTACGGCACTGGACAGCACACTGTGGTCTGGACACACATGACTGACCTTCTCCTCATGCAGTCTTAAACGGGGTCAGTTCGGATCAGTGTGTTCGGATCAGTGTGTTCCTGGTGTATAAAACGCTGTACAAATCTGTTTTGGCAGGTCTTAATTCTTCAGTATTGTGCATATACATATATATATATATATATACGTGTGTGTGTGTGTGTGTGTGTGTGTATGTGTATATATGTAAATATATATATATGTGTGTGTGTGTGTGTGTGTATATATATGAAGAGTTCAGATGCAAAAGCCTCTAAGTGCCATCTGAAATTTTCTTCTAGAATGATCATTTTTATAAACCTTGTATAAGTTAAGTAATTTCACCTAAATGACAATTAATAGGTAATATGCATTGCCATTTAAGTGAAATTATTGAATTTAAATTAACAAACTTGATAAAAATGATCATACTAGAAGAAAATTTCAGATGGCACTTAGAGGCTTATATATATATATAAAATGAAAATAATTATTTATTAAATTGCTTTTAGGGGCTGCTGTCCTTTGCTGAGTCTTATGGTCTACCAATATCTTGTCAGTTTGGTATTGCTGGACAGTAAGTCTTTTATTTTGTTTTCAATACCAAACCCACATATATTTAGCATAAATCATATTTTTAGCTACTATACAACTATAGCTGTTAGTTGAATGATTCTGAACTCTTTCAGGCCTGTATCCTTCTCTGTAAAAGACATGACGCTGGAGGCCCATGTTGTGTTGTCCACCTTAACGGATCCAAACCTCGAAAGTCCATCTCAACCTGCACCTGGGTATTTCATTTTAACCCTCATATTCACATACACATACTGTACGTTCACAACAGACTTTGTATTTTCATGATGGACTGATGTTCTTAAAGGAACATTACATGCATAAGTTAAATTTTTTTTTAAATAATTTACTTAACTTTCATGTTGTTCTAAACCTGCATGATTTAAATTCTGAAACAGAATATACATTTATTTTTAAGAAGACCCTGTCCCTCCCAAATAGACAGAATATTCCATCCCGTACCATTGTTTCATACAGTCTCTTTCCTATAATTTCAAATTTTAGGTACAATGCAAATGCAAAACCACTGAGACATACAGCCTTGTCCATAAGCACCAAGACAGCAGCCGAGTTCAGTGACGGCTTTTGTTCTCTAGTTTACCTCGGCTTACATTATATAGGGTAACGCAGAGCTAGAGCTGTGACATGCTGGCCTGTCTCTCTCTAATCTATCACTGTAACTCTTCCAGTCTGGGCAGTGATGTCACTGAATTTGCCCCGCCTCCTCGTAGAGTTTGTGCTTGTATCAAGTGTCAGTGGTTCTGTGTGTTAGTCTCAAGCAGAAACAAACATCTGGGTCACCTGCGTGCACTACTACGTCACCGCTGACTGTTTATACAGCCAACCTGCAATAATTCATGCTAGTGAAAGCTAAAATAAATAACTAGTCTTGATTTTTTTTATCTCTTGATTTTAAAAGGGTAAAGGGTTTATTTGCATATGTTAGATGTCAACAGAGCTGTTTAGTGTAAAGACAAAGTCTACCATCCAACAACAAGGCCATTCATGTTGATTCTTGTTTGGATGAAAATGATTGTTAATTACATGAACACCAAAAAAAAAAATGATATATTAAAAATAAATATTATATAATTATAAAATAATAATAATAATGATATAAAAACACATACATTTATTTAGTAGATGCTTTAATCTAATGCAATTTACAAATGAGGAGAAACAAGGGAATGATCACGAGGAGATGATTTTTAAAGGAACAGTTCATCCTAGGAATAGAATATAAATTTATGAATTTCTTCCATGAACCACAAAAGGCCACTCTTTAACATATAATGGAATTGAATGCTCAAAATGACACCATAAATATTTGAAAGGATGCAGACAGCAGAGAGAAAGACACTCGTACGAGTTTGGAAACAACATGAGGTTAAGTAAAAGATGGCAGAATTTTCATTTTGATTAAATTAAATAATTTTGACTAAACAGTGCCCTCATAGTGGAGTAGATAAACAGATCTTCCTGAGTAAGTTGAAACAGTTGTTGTAGTTGCTCTCGCATGCAATGGAACGTTTGTCCCATGAGACTTAGTTCTTGTACAGAGACAAATCTGAACATAGTATAGCCCTGCCCCCTGGGGAGCAATTCACATATTCAGAGGCATGCATTCATCTGTCCTTCACACACACTCCCCCACTGTCACTGTGTGATTCGTCCCCTTCTCTCTGTTGCCTCTGCTGTCCCTCACACATTCCTGCACGTGTTTCGTTACCCATAGCACTTACATCACTCAGGCTGTGCTGCAAACTCTTTACTTACAGGCACACATAAAAAAAGTTTTACAGATGTTTTATTAAACAAATTCTTGGGTATTGCAATTCAAACAAATTAAAGTGTAACTCTCTCCAAAATGCAACCTAGGGTCTTTTTGTGAATCTACCCGAGGCAAACTTTAGTTTAAAAGCATAATTGGGATGGAAACGCCACTTTTAAGATTGACCGTATTTTCGTTTTCGGTCAAATTGTCAGTTTTTGGCATTTTGTCAGTCAAAAATAGTCGATCTCCGAATGCAACATAACACAGAGGAGAGTATAGATGGAAAGCTCCTACAGCTTAGTTCCATATAAATTCACGGATAATTTGTTGTTTTGTCAAAAGTGGAAATCAATATTGGCCTTGTATTTGAAAAAGGATCCTCATATAAGAAGCAATACTAAAATTCAGAGTCAGTTCATTCGCATTCGGAGATCGACTGTTTTTGACTGACAAAATGCCGGCGGACGGAAACACAGTGAGTTGTTCAAAACCTTTCTTTTTAGTAAACTCTGTGTACACAAACAATGTTCTCAATGCTCAAGTTCATGTGTAGAGCCCCTGGTGATACTTCCAGCACAGTTTCATGTTGTGTCGAGCCTTCTTAGTGTTTTAAAAATAGCGATTTTGATCCTATCATAGTCGTGCCCCAAGCACTCCCATTCAAAAGGCAATTTGACCGAAAACGAAAATATGGTCAATCTTAAAAGTGGCGTTTCCATCCTAATCATGCTTTTAAATGAAGGTTTGCCTCGGGTAGATTCACAAAAAGACCCTAGGTTGCAATTTGGCGAGAGTTACGCTTTAACAAACTTCAACAAACTTCAGAGAGTCAATTTGATATGCTTTACATCACATTAAAGGGATAGTTCACTTTGAAAATAAATTTTGGTATGTTTTAGCTTACCTCAAGGGCATCCAAGATGTATGTGTCTTTTTTTCCGCAGTAGTTTCAATTTTGATATTTTTAGGTCAAACCGTTCTTGTCTGTCAGTCATATAATGCAGGTCTATGGTCACTGTCTCAAAACACAAGCACAAAGTCCAAATTAAAATAATTCCCCATCGTCCAAATTAAACAATTCCCCATCATAAGTTCACATTGATGGCCTAAGACACGAAACGAGCGGTTTGTGTGAGAAAATGAACAGTATTTATATCGTTGTTATCTCTTGAAAACAGCACACGTCCAAATGATCTGACGGCGCGGGCGGGTATAGATATGTACATAGATGTCGCCTTGGCTACGATTTCGTTCCAATGAACTGCAGTAGCGAAGGCGACATCTAGTGTATACATCTATACCCGCCCGCGCCCTCAGATCATTTGGACGTGTGCTGTTTTCAAGAGATAACAACGATATAAATACTGTTCATTTTCTCACACAAACCGCTCGTTTCGTGTCTTAGGCCATCAATGTGTACTTACGATGGGGAATTGTTTCATTTGGACGATGGGGAATTGTTTTAATTTGGACAAAGCATGCTCTTTGAGACAGTGACCATCGACCTGCATTATATGACTGACAGACAAGAACGGTTTGACCTAAAAATAGGGCTGTAGTCAAGACCACCTTTGTCGAGTCCAAGACAAGTCCAAGACCAGGACTAGTCGAGTCCAAGTCAAGACCGAGTCCAAAGAGGTTCGAGTCCGAGTCAAGACCGAGTCCAAAAAGGTTCGAGTCCGAGTCAAGACCGAGTCCAGGACAGGGAAAAAAAAGTCTGCTAAAAAATATAGGCTAGCCTATAGAAATTAAATCATTATGTAATAATGAATAATTTTAATTTTATTTAAAATAATTGACTAATTCAAAGAACAACAACAAAATTATAATTATACAGGCCTAAAGGAGCACTACACATTCGTTTCGACTGTCTGATCAGCCTTACATTCTGTTCCTGTCAATCATACACGCGATGTCAACCAATTAAACTGCATGAGGGAGGACCGAGACAACTCACAGACACACACACACACACACACGAGATGCGGATAAACCGCGGATCGGGCGGATGACGTGACGAAAAATAATATTTTAATTAAATTCGGGCGGGTGGCGGCTGAAGCAATCAAATGAAAAAAGTTTGCCAATAAGCAAATCTGCAAGTTATGAGCTGGGTTATTTTGTTTCTATATTAGCTATATTTTAAAACAGTCATTGCGCCTACCACTCGTGGAGGCAAAGAAAGAAAGGTAAGAAAAAAAGTCTGAAAACTTTGCCCATTAATTAGATGTGCAAGGCAAGCAGGCTAGTTTTCGGGGTGTTATGGACAATTAAAAATATGAATATTCACGTTGCACTAGCTTTGCCCATTAATTAGATGCATTAATTAGGTGGACTTTCAGCGAGTTTATTTAAACATTTATTTTTTTAAAGAGCCGTTTGTGAGTCAAAAGAGCCGGCTCTTTCAGTGAGCTGAGTGAAACGAGCCGGCTCACGAAAAAGAGCCGAAATGCCCATAGTTATTAGGTGGCCAGTGTTTCACTTTCCCTCCAATAATATATTGTTTTAATATCGCGGCGACGTATGTGTGATTACTGGGAACATCATAAAGAAACCTGGACTCGGTCGAGACCAAAAGCCATATTTGGCAAGACCAGTGGCCGAGACCGAGACAAGTCCGAGTCCGAATACCAGCGAGTCCGAGACAAGTCCGAGACCATAGAAAAGCGGTCTCGAGTCCGGACTCGAGTCCAAGACCGGACTCGAGTACTACAGCCCTACCTAAAAATATCAAAATTGAAACTACTGCGGAAACAAAGACACCTACATCTTGGATGCCCTTGAGGTAAGCTAAAACATATCAAAAATTAATTTCAAAGTGAACTATCCCTTTAACGTCATGCTCCAGAGCTGGTGGGGGCACAAGAGAGTCTTATTCTGTTGAATTGCTTGCTTGGAAAACAATGAAAAAGAATAACAAACAACGGGCATGTTTAAATGATTGAAACAGTTTCAGCAGCAACAAACTAAAAAGCGCTATATAAATAAATGTGACTTGACTTGTGTGTTCTAGGGATGACTGTCCTGTCACAATCCCAAAGACCTCCACAGCCGAAGTCTCCACAAGTGAAGACCCCATGGAGGCAGAGGTGTGCATTGCTGAAATCTCCACAAGTGAAGGCCCCATGGAAGCAGAAGTGAGCATTGCTGATGGGGAACGTGTGGTCTCCAGCCAGGGCAGTGAAGTGTTCAATCCAGCCCTTCACATGAGGAAGATGATTCAGCTTCATGCACCTGGAGAGATCCTGCAAAGACCCACTTTTGTGCCTGAGTCGGCCTTGACTACACCAACAACACCAGCCACATTTAAGGTTAGAGTCTTCTATCAGACAAACAATAAATTGCATTGTGGCATTATCAGATTTATAGCCTAAATTCTAATTCCATATTTAGCAAAATCATCAAAACTGAGTTGCACAAATGGAAGTATGAAAATTATGTAGTGACCAACAATTTTTTTCCCTTCACAACCTGCTCCAACTCATCAATGTTTTTTATTTTATATAATTTTTTACATTTAGAGTTTTGTCATATGTGTCCTATTTGATGCATCAGGCTTTTTTGGCTCATATAGTCTGAAATAGTGAGAATATGGAGCTTAGACTCGAGGAACAAAAAAACACGTCAGTTTCCCAAACTGAGAAAAACAATATCAAATTTGGTGCAATTGCTGATGTTTATACAGCCAAAACATAAGATGAAATCTGATGCTTGTAATTTAAATCAGTGCGATCTTTATAACAGGATAGCAGACTACTTGCATAAAATGCATATAAATATCAGTCATCACTCTATATCTGCCAATAATAAGTCTTAGTAAGATGATATTTAAATGCTTAGTTTTATGATCAAAGCTCTAATTTCTTTTTATAGGCAAAACATACATACAATGATGATTGAGAGATGAAAGAATAAACCTTCTTCCTCAAAGGCTCAAATTTTATACTCACATTTTTACACAATTTTTTTACACGAAAAAAAAAAAGATGTATGGATAAAGTAAGTTGTTATTCTTATATAAAGATATCATAGCAAAAAAAAACACATGAACCACAAGCTGAAGGGGGACGTTTTTACAATTATTATAAAAGGGTTTTACTCTATAAAAGAGTATAAACAATCAGATTACAGAAGGCATATAGAAGATTATGTGCTGCTGTTTTTACAGCATCATTTCGATCATAATTTAGAGACATAAGGTATTAGGCTTTATAGGGTAAATTAAAATAGTAATTTTGTCAAGAATTTATTTTTTTCTTGTCAAGAAGTGAATGTTTTTAAAACACATTTGTCTGCAAAACTAATATCAGGTAAAAAAGCAGAAGCGTTTAGATCAAATGGTTTCTGGAAGATTCAGTCAGTCAAGTGTGTCCAAACCAAAAGTTTTTTTTACATGTATGTAACTGAGGGACACAAAACACCAATTTTGTCGAATGATCAAGCTACATTTAGGTCAAAATTCCTCAGATGTTTGCATTTACAATGTGAGGGTCTCATTCTAGATGCGCTCCCTGCTCTTCGGGGCTGTGCTGAGTGATGGAGGGGACGGTAACGCCGCAGATTTGCACAGCCTGGTTTGTGGCAGTGACACAGAGGAGGACGGAGGATCAGAGGAGACACAGGTAGCACCTTCAGCTAATCTGAAGCAGAGAATGCATGGACGTTACTGCAGGATGTAGCCTACATAAACCCAGTACATTATAAAGACAAAACAGCATATTGTCTGTGGTTATATATTATCTTTTACAAAAAAGTTCAAAGTTTAATATATATATTAAATTGGAAGGGCTTCCTCAAGGCCTTTTAATCCTTGTTAATGCACAACTTGTATTATTTTATTAATGTGTGTAAAAGTGTGCAAGCTAGTTTTTGGTTCTTACATGAACATCTTTGTAATGTACAATACATATTTTGTGTGTTCAAACTGTTCTTGGAGAGATAAAAGGAAAACTATGTGACAACAGTAAAGTTTCAGAGAGGCCAAGAGGGGCAAGATTCACTTTCTGTTGTTGAGGAATGTCTACCTACATAAACACACAGTTCAGAGGAGTTCGGTCACTGTGGACAAGATAAGTTAAATCTTTCTAAAACAAACAACATTCTCAAGGACTGAAGGACTCCATGTTCTTTGTGTCCACCAAATGAGTCAGAGGAAGATTTGACTCACTGCTTTAAAATGCTGCTTGAAAAACCATTGTTATATAAGCCTGCAGCAATTACTGGTATTGCAAACATACCTCACCGCATTATACAGAGAAAGCCTTGTGTTTTTCGCTCAACTGTTGAATTGAAAAAATATGTTAGGGAGAAGCTTAAAACTGGTCTACTTATTATTTTTTTTAAAGTTTGACAGCCGGGCAAACCAGAATAACTTAATTTCACTCCCCATGAAGAGGCATTTGAGCTCCTAATGTGACTGTTCAACCGATCACTATCACATTAGTTCATGCTCATGACGTCAGCGTCACGACCATTACTACAGGTTTTGTTGACTGCTGACAAATGCAATCTCCGAAACACTTACTGGTGATGTAACTTGTGCGGTATTTCAGACTCTCATGCAATTTACACCTAAATTGAGCACAAAATGTAGGAAAACTTGCAGTTACATTAAACTGCAAAATGCAAAGAAATGGAAGCCTTAAAGCTGAAGAGTGTCATTTAAGCCCCTTTCACACGGAGATTCCGGAAAATACACGGATAATGTGTCCAGGGATTTGTCCCAGGATTGTTTGATTTTGCTTCATTCACACTGCCAGTGATTTTCCGGAATCTGTGAGTGCGTTCACACACATCCCGTAAAGACACGTGACCAAGGCCAGTCTAATCTTCCGCTACCGCTCTTTCCATTGTAGTCGTGCACTTGGTGGATTTTTTTCGCAGCGTCTTAAGTTTACTAATAATCTAGCATTTCTTTCCGGATTCGGTCGTATACTAACGTCGTATAAAGCCTTAAAGCTGAAGAGTGTCATTTTGTCTTTCATTTCTCTTCTCTTCAGGAAGACAATCTACCAATGATTCACATGTAGCTGACTTAAGTTTACTAATAATCTGCACTTTCGATCTCGAGAAACCACGCTCAAGCATTTTTTCCCGGATTCAGTCGTACACTAACCGTTCCACGTACCGTTCCACAAAGCTGGCGAACGATCCCAGCTTCAGCGCGGATAGTAATGAGCTCCAGGTCTCTGCTTCATTCCAGTTTGCAGACATTTTTTCATTCTTTCTTTGTTGATGACGAACACAAACTTTCTTCTAAGAGCAACAAAATACCCTTTTATGGCATTGGTCCTGGCTTTTGTTCACACAGGGCGCGTTCCGGGACTGATCCCGACATCGATACTGGCATCAATCCCGGGACGCACTCTAGCAATTTTACGGCAATTTCCCAGGATCAACGTGCTGTGTGAAAGGGGCTTTAGTCTTTCATTTCTCTTCAGGAAGACAATCTACCAATGGTTCACATGTAGCTGACTTATTGAACATTGAATAAAATCAGACACTTGTGCTTCAACAAACTTAAAATCAGAACTAGATGCGTGACAGCTACTTTCTGCGGGTGGCCTTGAAGACTCATCCGACGCTGTAATCCTGTTAATTCATCAGGGTGCAAATGGCTTGTGTGATTAGAATAGCTCCATAGCTGAAACGAGCATTGCGGTTTGTGTGGGTAGAAGACATCGGTCTCCTGCAGTGTAACATGCTATGCTTCATCGAAGACTGTTATATACTTCTATAATTATTATACATGCTGCTTTTATGAATAGCTCATATTAAATCAAGAGATTACATGCAGTATTTGCTTTTTAAATATTTGTCACACAATTACTATACTACAACTACAAATAAAGCTAAAATGACAAATGTAAAAAAACACCCACCTCTGATATGAATCACATTACAAACTGCTTTGAAGCAAAAACGTATTTGAAAATTGGAGAAAAATACAAGAATTAATTTACTTAACTTGTATATACATGTATACATATATATATATATATATATATATATGTGTGTGTGTGTGTGTGTGTATTTGTATATATATTATATGTGTATATATATATTTTTTTTTTGTAAAGTTCAGATATAAATGTGTATATTCCAGGGAGACCTAGTTGATTATACAATATATAACTGCAATGCATCATGGGAAATGAAAAACAGCGACCTACAGAAGTTATAAAAATATAACTTTATTAGATCATGTGATCATGACATACCCACTGAAAGCATTCACAGATGCTAGCATTAGCTTTGTGCGTAAACACCTCAAGGGATATTTTAAAATTTAAATTTTACAAAAAAAAAAGTTTTTTTTAATAACAGAATCCACACAATTATCAAATATATTCTCATATACATCTGATGTGTAATAACTACACTTTCCAAATGCAGACATGTCATACATAAATATACAGCCGGTTTTCCAAATATATCTACAGATCGTAAACGTTCCTCTCTCACACACACGCTACCATGCATGTGAACCTCTTAAAAGTGGTTTAAGTGGGACTGTTTTTTTCCTCTCAACACATCCCACAATCCCTTGCAGTCTGATTAAAAAACTCAATACTGTTTTAAATTAATAAATATGAAGTGAAAGGTTTCCATCTCCCCAAGAACTGTAATTTGCCCTGTACTTTGAATTGCTTATACAAACATCTCTCCTACTCTTTTATTTTACGTTATGAGAACTTGTCTTGAGAAAAGTGTCTTTCATCAGTTAAGATCTCAGAAGAAAGGCATTTCTATTGTTGATCATGAACTCGGACAGTATTTTGATGAGGTTAAGCGTCATAATCAATCTAGTATCGTAAAGTTACGCAACGACACTGACGACAAACTGTCCATTTGCTAGTGAAGAGTTTGTAGTAGTCACTGATGCTTAATAACCTCACATCACATCGCAGCTGACGCCTGTCCAGAGGATACAGATCGGGTGTCTTTTAAAATAGAAAGTAAACAGGCAAAACGTGCCATCTCAAGACTCATGTAACGAGGGCATCTCCCTTAGGCTTTAGCAAAGTCAAAGAATCCCATGGCACAACGCTTCCATCTTATGCCTGGTTCAGATTACACGATTTTAGCCCGATTTTGGCACGATCCATTTGACGTAGGGTGTCGTGGAGATTCGTAAAAGACAACGGGCATCGGGACGCAAGATTCGATCGTTTCATCTCGTATAGTGTGTAATAGTGGGCATCAACCGACGTCACGTCTGCGATGCTTCACGACATCACCATAAAAAGACTTGCATGTTTAAAAAAAAAAAAATCGGTCCTCCACGATGGGTTCCGTCAAGAGTGAGTGAGTGAGTGTGTGTGCGAGTAAGTGTGTGCGTGAGTGAGCGAGAGTGTGTGTGTGTATGTGTGTGTGCGAGTGAGTGAGCGAGAGTGAGTGTGCGTGCGCAAGTGAGTGAGTGAGCCAGAGTGAGTGAGTGTGTGCGCGCGAGTGAGTGAGTGTGTGTGTGTGTGTGAGTGAGTGTGCGCGCGAGTAAGTGTGTGTGTGCGTGAGTGAGTGAGCGAGAGTGAGTGAGCGAGAGTGAGTGTGTGTGAGTGAGCGAGAGTGAGTGAGTGTGTGTGTGTGAGTGAGTGAGCGAGAGTGAGTGTGTGTGTGCACGAGTGAGTGAGCGAGCGAGTGTGTGCGCGAGTAAGTGTGTGTGTGAGTGAGTGAGCGAGAGTGAGTGTGTGTGTGTGTGAGTGAGTTTGTGTGAGCGTGTATGTGAGTGAGTGTGTGTGTATATATGTGAGTGAGTGTGTGTGTATATATGTGTGCGAGTGAATGTGTGTGTGTGAGACGGCACGCGATGACTGGTCGGAAAAAAAACGTGTAGTCTGAAATGTTTATTGTCCAAGACAAGATTTTAGGAGTAAAAATCATGTAATCTGACACAGTGACTATCGTAACAGACAAAAAAAAAAATCGTGTAATCTGACCCAGGCATTAATGTTTCTTCTTGATACGGAAACTTTCTTCTTTTTTTTTTTTTGGTATGCTTGTCCCTAATCAAATTATTTCTTTCTGCTTTGCTTTTCCCTCATTCTTTCTCCATTTTTACCTTCTAAACCCTCCATCTCTCATCCACATCATTACCACCAACTCATTCATCATCACTGGACGGCAGAAACACTGGTGATTCTTTCAGACATATTAGAAAAGTGTTGAACACCTGTCGTAGCCCTTGCAAAGCACAACTCAGTCCGTATCAAGGTGATCTTTTACTTGAGCCTGCAGGCAACATCATCAGAAGTACAGTCCAGTCAGGTTGAACAACCCAGGGAACAGATGTGGGCTTCAAGTCCCTGCCAGAAACAGAAAACTCAAACAGCCCTTGATCCTGCCAGCAGGAAACATCTGCCAGTCCAGTGACTGAGAGGAAGACAACAAGAGGAGCATTTTGCAGCCCTTGCAAACATTAGTCTGTGTACTCCGCCACGATTGACAGCAGAACAGTGATGTCATCTGGCTTCCCTCCTTTGGAGAGAAGAGAAAGAGGGAACGTTGTCAGGCAAATATCAACACTACATATTTACTCGACATCTACAACATTCCGTTGAATACATGTTGGTTAGAAAAATAAAAATGCATCAATCTGATAATGGGTAACTTTACAATAAGGTCTCATTACTCAATGTTAGTTTGCTAACAATGAGCAATACATTTGTTACACTATTTTGAATAGTTAGCTAATACAAAGGTTCATTGTTAGCTCATGTTAGTGCATTAAATAATATTAACAGATGCAACTTAATAATGTTTTAGTAAATGTTAAATTAAACATTAACCGAGATTAATAAATGCTTTAGAAGTACTTTTCAATGTTAGTTCATGTTAACAAATTGAACCTTATTGTAAAGTGTTACCAGATAATGAATTTAATGCAATAAGGGATTAAAAAAATGACTACATTATTACCCAATTTTTTATGCATTCATTTTTGCATTCAAAATGCAAGACACTTTGCATTCATCCAAAGCCAATTTTTTATGCATTTAAAGTATGCATTTTTATGAGTTCATGCATTTTCTACTTCAGACATTCGTGTCGTCACAATTTTTAAAATAATTATGAATACGAAAATAATCGAATTGAAGTGTTATTTTAAGTATAATTGATATGCCATTATAGTTTAAATATTTTGAGTTAATATTTTTGTATTTTCCACTTTCATTTTAAACTTTTAGAGTTTGTGAAAGTGTTTTTCTTTTTTAATGTACAGTTTTCATTTCTTTTTTAGTTGTTTTAATAAACTAAATAAATTAAAAATGTTGCTTTAACAACTAGCTGAAATATATATTTATATATTTATTTTATTTCAAGTAACAAAAGTGTTTTTTTTATTTCAAGTAACAGACTGTTTACGTTTTTGGTAACTATAATAACCCTGAATTGAACCAAAACTAAATTGTGACAACTGATTTCATTTTTGTAAAGAAATTTCAAAATTGTAAAGAGAAAGCAAATAAGGAAAAGGAAAAGTTGTAGCTTGTTCAAAATGAATGAAATAACAATTTAGTCATATTTAAAAGAGTATATCTCACCTCTGACATTTAAGCCATTATCGCAGGCAAACTGTGCAAAAGGAGACATGTAATTGGGGTCGTATGCTAAAACATGGGCCTGTTCAGCAATACTTTTGGCTGTTTGCTGGATGCTTTCATAGTTGGTATTCTGAAAGCAGAGCACACAATTCGTATTAGTGTCGCTGGAAGACAGAAAAATGGACAGAGTGAAGTGCAGTATGTAGATGTTCTGGTACCTTGAGCTTTTTGAGTTCTTGTAAAATCATGTAGTCTGGCATGTTGTCAAAGAGACCATCTGTAGCTGTGAGTATAATGTCTCCCAACTGGACATCGAAGGATGAGCTATCAGCCGCATCAGGGCTGTGGGAAACAAGAGGACACAAAATTGGGTTACACTTTATTTTAAGGCGTCATTGTTACAGTGTAATTATATATTTAAGTACTGAGTAATATTAAGCAACTACATGTACTTACTATAGGGTTAGGGTAGGACTAGGGTTTGGTTGAAGGTTAGTTGCATGTAATTATGCATAATTTAATGTTACTACTATAGTAAGTACATGTAACTGTAAAATAAAGTGTTACCCAAAATTGTTACTTTGAATGCAAGTAAACTCAATTGTTTAGTTATGAAATGTGATACTCCCATTCTGAAGGTTGACATATTTGAAAGAAATTAAATATTCACTTCTCACAATGTTTCTCAATGTCTTTAGGTCACCTCAACAATCCATCAAAAACTATGTGCACATTCTGTGCCGTCCCAGTTGAAATATGTCTGTAGCTCTAATAAACAGTAAGCGTTGCTGTTTGCTGACCATATTTAGAAGCACAGTTGAAAAGAATAAAAGCAGTTTCAGTCTAAGAAGCTTTTAGCTTGATCCTCATTACAGTACATACAGATCAGCAGTGAAGTGTCGTGTTCTGTTCCAGGAACTCAGTAGCAGGCATTATGCCCACTGATACGAATACACTGGCTGTCATTCCCTCCGTCTGTGCCGTGACCCGGGTCATGCGGTTTAAACATGATACTTAGTTTGAATGAAAAATTCTGAGAATTAAGAAGTGGAAACGATTTATAAAATGGAACAGTATTAAAGATTTAGACCTGAAAACTGAAGAATATCTGGCTTCAGAGAACTACTTCTAACTATCTTATCTTATCTGTCAGAGAACCCAGCTAATGTCAGGGTTAACTGACGCCATGCTAAGGTTGTCTCCATTAGCTTGGCAGCCAAGTCATGTGTCTGGAAAGATTAAAATTAACTGGATGTAGCTCAGAGCAGAAACAGCCCAACACCACTGCTTAACCGTGATAAATTCACAGTAAATCACTGACTTAGGGTCATGTTTACTAGACAGAGTGGGAATCCCAAGTCATATAATGGGGAAAGACCTGGCAATCTACTCTGAAACAAAATAATCGCTAAGAAAATGAACTGAGAGTCTATTGCATATGGCGAGAGATGGCCCATAGAGAGTCTATTGCGTATGGCGAGAGATGGCCCATAGAGAGTCTATTGCGTATGGCGAGAGATGGCCCATAGAGAATCACCAAGAGTCGGATACAACTGAAATGGCTAGACAATAGGTTTACATGCATCCAAGGTCAAAAACACATAAATTTTCTGATATTATCCATAGAACATCATTTATTTCTCAAAGAAAATGAAGCTAAGTTTCAGCTCTTCCTCAGTGCTTGCATACACAGTGATATAAACAGTAACGGTGGCATCAGTTTTACCGCATCAATTCGAGTGCGAGTCTAATCCTTTGGAAGCGCATGCAAAAGTAGATTTGCGTTTGCAGCGCAGAAAACTGTGTTTTCTTGACATGTCGACCACATGAACCGAACTTTCCCAGTCTCAGCTATAACTACAGTTTGAGGGCGGGTCAAAATAGATGTTTGCGAGCCGGGCAGCCAATGATTCAGATTGTTTTATTTAGTGCCATGCCAGCATTCAAAGCTATTTTCATGGCACAAATTAAATTACAAAAATACAAATATCATATAAATACAATAAAAACCAAACACACAAAAACAGCAAGTCATACTATACAAGATTTTTTAAATTAACATTAAAAATCCAAAACTTTTTCAGGCATAATCTTACTAAATAAGTCCTTAAGTGAGGTAACTTTACAAAATAGCATTCTACTTGTATTAAAAGAACACGCTGACTTTTTGGGACTTTAGCTTATTCACCGCATCCCTTCTCATCTCCGTGCGTGCCGTAACCCTGTCTGACGCACCCACCGCTAGCCTAGCTTAGCACAAAGACTGGAGGTAAACGGCTCCAGCTAGCATACTGCTCCCAATAAGTGGCAAAATATCACCAACATTTTCCTATTTACATGTTGTGATTTGTATAGTCACAGCGTGTACAAATAACAAGGTCACATGAGACACAGCCATCTTCTAACCGTATACATACTGGGAACTATTTTCTCAGAAGGCGAAGCACTGCTACTTATGCAGAGTGATTTACTCCAACTCTGAGCGAACTCTCTGCTCCTCACCTTCTCAGGTGCTGCGAGCAAATCACTCCGCCCAAGTAGCAGTGCTTCGCCTTCTGAGAATATAGTTCCCAGTATGTAAACGGCATTATGCAAATTTGTTACAAACCTACGTAGGTTCGTGCAGGAATAAAGACTGGAATTGCTGACAACTCGGTTCAGAATCGATTCTTTTGGGAGACGATGACTCCATTTATTGTGGACTTGAAACTTTGCAGACCTTTTACATTCACAAACATGAAAGGTAATATTCGAAAAAAGCATAATGGGGCACTTTAAAGTCTAAACCAGGAGCTGAATTCTGAATTTAGTGATGTAATCTTTGCAGTCATGCAAATTGCATTGTTTTCAATTTGCTGAAATAACCAAAGAGGCACTTGTTTTTCAGTGCTTTCAGCAATGTCAACATAGCCCTGTGAATCAAAGCGTGATGCAAACCCTGAATTATGAATATGAAATTATATTATTAATGATCAATAATTAAAACAGCCTTAACATGACGTCTTAAAAAGCTTGAGAATAAATCTAGATAATGCAAAAAATTATGTGTTAATGTGGAGGCTAGTGGAGTGGTTGATTATGATTTCACTTTTCTAACTTTAGTTAGTGTGTAATGTTGCTGTTTGAGCATAAACAACATCTGCAAAGTTCAAAGCAAAGGAAGATATTTGCTTTTACAACGGCTGGTAGAGACTACACAACATTCCTCCCGGTTTAGTGACATCACCAACCCTAGAATTTACATAAACCCCGCCCCCGGGAACGTGTTTATAGATTATCATGACAGAATATGCTAATCAATGACTAGAAGACAACTACACATCAGCTACATAAATTCATCAACTATAAACATTCAGAAATGTCCTGTTGCTTCTACATGTTGTCACTTCTTCTTGAGTCTCTCCATCTTTGTCTAAATCCGGTTTGACCATAAAAGGCTAAAAGTTTTTGAAATTTTCAGTGCATGTGTGTTTGAGTGCAAGCTGTTGTAGCTCCAACCCTGTGCTGGGAGCAGCAGCTCATTTGCATTTAAAGGAACGGACACAAAACGATGCGTTTTTTGCTCACCCTCAAAAAGTGACAACTTTAACATGCTATATAAAAATATCTGTGGGGTATTTTGAGCTAAAACTTCACATACACACTCTGGGGACATCAGAGACTTACTTTACATCTTGTGAAAAGGGCATTATACCACCCCTTTAATATAAGTTGCGGCTCAAAATCCTATCAATTTTTTAGGATAGATTAAGCATGGTGCACAATTATGAAATGTAGTTTTTTGACAAATAAAGCCGTTCTCATCTAAAATAGGAGAATAGAGATCATTACGTATCCTAGACAGTAGAGAAGTGTTCACACAGAGTGACACATTTCTCTCCAGGAGGAACTGATTATCCAGTCGAGTTAATAACCAGGCTCTCAGAGTGAGGACCTAATCATGCTCTCACACTGACAGCCAGGGGATTACGTCTCGCTTGCGTCTAGGTTGGGGACACGATGCTGTTGCATAATCAGAAAGCTAGAGGAGTGAGGGGTCTCACCTGTCGCTGAGAACGGAGCCCTCTGCTTCAGGAGGGGCGATCGAGAGCTGGAATGGGGTGTTGAAGTAATGCTGCTGTTCATCAGACCTGTGCACCACCTCTCCACCTCGAACCACCAGAAAGCCAGAGTCTCCTAGGTTAGCCGTGTGTAGCCGGTGACTCTGCCTATCTAGTACCACGATACACGCTGTACTGCTTCCTAAAGTAGAGAAAGATGCTCAATCAGTCACATGATAGGTCAAAGCATAACAATTTTAAGTTAGTGATGCACCAAAATTGAAAAGAATACATTCAGCCTAAAATCGAATTAATCTTCATTTTGATGAACCGATACATTTTTGTCTATGCTATTTTCAGTTGATGCACGAACAAAACAGTATTTATATAAAAACATCCATTAATCGCAATAAGCTTTTTGCTTATGAAAAAGTCTCAGCTTTTTAAATCGTCTATTTTCTAACGAAATTCAAACGATAAATGTCGTTTTGATACTCTTTAATGTGGTGTGACAGATCGCTGTAGTGCCTCAGTTCCAGCGGCACGTGACCCGATCATCTCTTCCCCTTCACTACTAGTCATTGTATGAAATAAACATGAGTGAACATTAGAAGGAGTGTTGAAAGAAAAAGTACAATTTACTGAAATGCATCATTACTCAATCGCTCAATTCGTGTTTCAACTACGAAAAGACTTCAATAAAACAGCTCGAGAACAATATGTAATGTTACATTTTCCTCAGGAAAGCCATTCAGTGTCTATAGCTTGTTCATTAGGACTCTATAAAGCACAGGGTTTCTGCAGGTATCTTATAATGCTTTTTAATGCCATTTTTTACATTTTTAATGCCATACATGACCCATGACTAATCACGGTAACCAGATATCCATATCTATATAGATATAGATCGTATATTAGTGCTGTCAATCGATTAAAACCCGGAAGCAATTACCAAACTGGTTCCGCGTGTTTATCACATTAACGTACATATTTTGTGACAGCAAATAAAAATGATTAATTATAAAGGCTATATTCAAATAAATTGATAATATAACATTTTCTTCAAAACTATCTAAATTTTTAAAAAATGGTTGTCACACGAAAGCCCTACCCTGAACGCCTGGATGGAAATTACAATGGACATTTACAATTTGGAGAAGATAACAGCATTTGTAAACCATAATCTGGAACAGTTTGCTTTATGCTGGAAAAAATGGACCAAATATGCAACATCCCGAAGACCTGATTTTATTTTCTAGTTAATATTTAGAATGCCCAGAAAGACTACTCCCTACATGTACATAGTTCATTCCCTATTTTTTGTTGTTGTCTTGTTAAAAAAAAAAAAAAAAAAAAGTTTACATTTCTGATGAGATGTACGGCAAACACGACTGTATGGTGTATGTATGAGTATATGTATTTGTACGTCGTGTGAGTATGTTTCTGATATGGAGATATCCGATATAATACCTAATGTACATCTGACTGAAGTGTAATGTTTATATGAGAAAAAGTAAAAAAAAAAAAAAAAAGAAAAAAGAAACCTATCTAAATTTTTAATGCCTGTAGGATTAAAATTTTGTGCTTTTTAATGCCATTTAAGGCCAATTTTAATGACATTTAATGCTTTTTAATGTCCCACTGAAACCCTGTAAAGAACAATTTGCTAAATATATGCACTATATTACTGTTCATTATTTTTACTTGACATTTATTATTTAACGTTTATGCCTGAATATATCTGCCATGAAAACTATTTTTTTTAAATACATTTCAACAATGAATTGGAGTAGAAACAATTACATTAAGTTTTTTATAAATATGATTAATTGATAATTAAATAAACATTTTCAGTTGTACTAGCTTTGAAATTGTGCAGATTTAATAACAAAATCCAATCTTGTGATCCAATACACTCTCTGTCCGTGACTCATCTAGCACACAGTGTGTTTTTGAGGGCAGCACACTGTACAAGTGACTCATTTCAGCCCATTACATTTTAGTTACGGCTTTGATCTTATCCTGAGAAGAATGAACCAAGGCCCTTCCCAAAAACATTTTGTTCCCAAGTGATGAAAAATACAACTTTACTCTTGACAGTCCCAGAACATTCAGTCCTTAGTTTTATAGCATATCTGTGTGTACTGTCTCACATGTCAGTGCATGCATAGTTAACATGCCATTGCACAGGAACACCTTAGGTTATGAATGTTAGTCTGATGCTAAAGTTACTTTGTGGAAAAACTGATCTTTAGTATGTAGCAAAAGATGAAAATATGACGCATTTTCCCGTTTACAAAAGAAAATGAATGGAAGTGAACGGAACACAAAATTGGGCGACCACATCTTAATTGAAGCCAGAGCATAATGTCAAAGCCTCCAAAACACATTATGATCTAATGTCTCTACAGTTTAGATTTTAAAACTGTTGAAATATGAAAATATATTCAAAAAGACAGTTCAATGCAAATGCTTTTTCTGTGCAGCTCTCTCATTTAGACACTTTCATGTGAAGAGAGAGAGACGTCCATTGTACAGCATGTTTCACTTGTGAAATGAATTCACTTCATAATCCATAATGTAAAGCTGAATATGCTCACCTAATAGCGGTACTTTGTTCTGAAGTAGCTCATAGTAGCTGGTGGTTAGGATTCCCACTGGATTGCTTGGCACAAATCTCCCTTCTTTGACGAGCCGCTCGCACGTCCTCATGAGCGTCCCGGAGAACTGAGACGGGTCGACCCCATAGTCCCGCCAGCCACCCACTCCATCAGCCACACCTATAGGTGACAGAAACACAATGAGCTGCATTTTAGAAATGGTTAACAAGCGACAGCACAACTTCCAATATCTGTAATGTTTGTGTACAGCTATTTTGCATCTACAGAGAGAAATTCATAATTTTATTCAGCAAGGATGCATTCAATTGATCAAAAGTGACAGTAAAGACATTTATAATTTAGATTTCCAAAAAATGCTGTTCTTTTTAACTTTCTATTCATCAAAGAACACAAAAATATGAAGCAGCACAACTGTTTTCAACATTGCTAATCACAAATATTTCTTGAGCAGTAAATCATCATATTAGAATGATTTCTGAAGGATCATGTGACACTGAAGACTGGAGATCTGATGATCACAGGAATAAATAAAACCAAAAATAATAATTTTTAGTAGTACTGATATTTCACAATATTATTGAGCTTACTGTATTTTTCATCGAATATATGCAGCCTTGTTGAAAAAAAACAAAAAAACAATTTTTACCGACCCCAATCTTTTGAATGGTAGTGTACATAAATACACCGTAGTCGAGTTTCCATCAAAGGATAACTATATTGTGTTACCATAATATAAAATTATTCATGTAAGGTCAAACTGCAAACAATCTAGTAGGATTTAGAGGTGATCAAGAGGTGAAGTGAACGTATCTGATGGGAAAACTTGTTGACCCACAAGCGAAAATGGACTTTGAAAAGTAAAAAGTGGTTAACAAGGAGATGTTCAAGTTCACTTTATTTATATAGCACATTTACAACAGCCACTCGGCTGATTAAAGTGCTTTACAGAACAACCAGATAAATAATAAGAAAATAATACCTACATAACACCACATAAAACACAAATAAAAGCAACAAAGCTAAGAGCAACCTTAAAACCGGAGTAGCAAAACACTATCAGACTCAAAAATAGTAAAACCAACCTAAGAATAGAGAACAATATGCTAAAGAAAACAGGTAGGTTAGTTTATTGTCTAGATTTGAGATGAACTGTGTCAGAACACTGTCTAATGACAATAAACTCATTTCCCACTAAATTATGTAGGGTAATAGCATTTCTAAGCTGCAACTGTATATGACGCACAATGGTTATGTTTAGTGATAGATTAATATGTTGACTATCGGTTGACCATTTTGAGATTATTGTAATTAGATAACACCCCTACATGCTTTAATGATGAAAAGAGTAGCCTAGGTTTCATTTAATTTCATTTTAATATGTGATTTTGTGCACATTTGCCATTGAAAAACCCCACATCTGTCAAGCACTAGCCTAATTATCAGGGTTCCCACGGGTCCTTGAAATCCTTGAAAGTTTGTGGAAAAAAATTCAAGGCCCTGGAAATTTCTGAAAATAAACATAATAGATACAGTTCCTTGGAAGTGCATGAATTTATTTTGTGCAAGAAGTTTTCTGGGAAAAAAATTCCATATTATTCCCTCCGGTTCGCTAATGTGTTATTTCGCCAACACTTCGTGTGTTTCCAAGTGTTTCCCACGTGAGGTACTTTGTGTTGTACGTTGCCATGACGTTCAAGCGCACAAAACTACTATGATGGCACCTCAACAACAACAAACGTGTCCCCACATTAAGTCCTTGAATTTGGGGGTATTGGACCTGTAAAGTTCTTGAATTTGAAGTTAACCAAGGTGTGGGAACCCTGAATTATGCTCAAGCAAATAAAGTGATTTGTAGATTGTAAGATGCACCAGTCTTGATTGAGTATTAGGAAAGCAAACGTTTACTGCCTACACCCCATTGATGTCATGTGCATGCATTTCCAAATCAGTCCAACAGACAGGGAATTTTCCCTATAAAACCCTCCCAGCTTCCTATCTGACAATGAGCAGGAACCCTCGTTCGTGACCAAACAAGGCAAGGCAAGTCCCCTCGCATCGACCTGCATCCTCTTGTGATCTCGCCTTTAAAAGCACTGGGACTTCCAGAGATAGATTTGCTGGCTTGAAGCTTGAGAAGTCTTGGTTTGTCGTTTCTTAGGCCATCACAGAACCCTGCTCATGTGTTTGAGCTGTAGAAGAGGATTTAGATCCCAGGTTGATTTGACTTTGACGTACAGCTGTCCAACTAGGCCTTAGAAACATGTTAGCAGGTCTACTAACATCTGACATTTGAATTTGTAGGCATACGCCTTATGAGTGGCTTAAATGACAAAACTGGTGTAGTGCAAGGACTAATCTGCTTCATCTTAAAACTGAACTTTGAAGGACTACTAAAAAACTCTTTAGAGACATCTAAATTTTATTCCCAGGCAAAGCAAGTAAAAGATTTGCTTTCAAGACAAAGACTGAAACCCAGTCTGTGGCCTTCAGTGTTCATCTATTGTGTTGCTCCCACATCTTTTCAGATGTACTTCCTTGAACTAGACAATGGATTTTCTATTACGTTAAAACTAATGTGCACTCTTGTTGTTAACCCCCAAAAGTTGCCATTCTCGGGTTAGAAGCAATGTTGATGTTACTAACAGGTCTATATGATTATGGAATATTATACCACTGCAAATTCTAGCTGATATATAACTGAACTACATTCAATACTGCCCTTTTTTTAATTTATTTTTTAATACAAGCCACGTTGAGCTTTTTTATATCTCATATCACTTTTTGCACACTGCATAGAAAGAAAGCACTGTGTATTGCTTAGTTCATACCATCCAGTCACGTGGAGCACCAACACATTAGAAACGGGCTCACACTCATTGTTTGGTGACAGGTGAAGCAATTCTGGATTTTTTTTTTTTTTATATGCAGTGAGTAAAAAGCACAAGCATTATTCCAATATATTCAAATACGTAGTAACAAATTAAGTGGAGATATTTTAAAGCAGCCAATTAAACTGAATGTTTACTATTATGAAACATGTCATTTCATAATATTTCATAAGCCTTAATATTTGTCTTTATATTAAAATAATGTTATATAAAGTTGATTTCATTAATAGATTTTTTAAATATAAATATACACATTGCAAAGGCTTTTGTTGTTGTGCCGATGTGCGACAGTTGTGACGTCAGGAGCGATTTAAGCACGATGATACTTGCCTAAACCAGTTCTTCCAAGCACATTATCTTTGCATACAACACGAATATGCTTTAATGGTTTTAGGCATTACATACCTAACACATCAGCAGATCTGTGTCGGGCTATGAAGCACGCGTCGTCACCATAACACATCCCTTTCTTCAAAATCCCCTTGCGAAAGTCCTTCCCGAAGCCGAAGCTGGCGGACACCAGGCTGTAGTCCCGGCTGTCGGTTTGAGAGAGTCCGCCGATGACCGCCCGGGCCACCAGTCGACCGTACGAGAGCACGGACAGCATCACCCCCGGTTAACGTTAGTTAGACTCAGTACTAACAACAGATCCACGGCCCTTGATGACGTCTGGAGGTGTCACTCACAGCAACCGCATCCACAGTGTTGTTATTAAACGACCTTACAACGGCATCAACTTCCAAAATCTGGCTTCCTTTACGAATCAATCGCCGATTTATCGCATTCAGCTCTCCATAGTCATCGATCCGATGTGATTCAGAACATCCGAGTCGAACCGGGTTTTATAAAACTCCTTTTACTCGCGGTGAGCCCCATCGCTGCGCGCTCGCGTGTCTGTTGCGCGTGCACTGAAGGCCGCGGCTGCGCGCGACTGAAGTCTTGTGACTGCTGTGACGTCAGACGCCGTTACGCAACCCGTGTACGTTTAATGGAGTATATATATATAACAGTTTAATGGGGACCAGTGAAAGAATACACAGGCCTTTGAGTTTATTTATAAAATATGACGCACAAATTGAACCCGGTAGCACTTTATAAATTACGTATAACTTTTATGTATACAATTTAGTTTTAATGACTAAAAATGTCAGATGGTATAAGGATGTAATCACTCATAAGAAAAACAAAACTCACCTATCCTTGGATATTTACACGCGAGTGCACACAAGTTTTCAAAAAAATTTTAGGTAAAGAATATTTTACAAATATAATGTATTTTGACTCATGAATATTAATAAATGGGTTACTGTGTTTTTGTTGGTGATGCAGGTAAAAAAAAAAAACGAGCTTCATGTAATGGCCCGTGTCTATTTCTGTTTTTCAGTCTCTTTCTTAATTAAAAACATTGTTTAAGATTCCACTTGAAATATTCAGATTCTGGTTGTAAACAATCATATTTCATATAGTTTAACACGGATTTATGATTCAGAATAGAGCATTTTAGGAGTTATAGAGAATTTTGGAGGGATAATGCATGTTGACAGCTTGTGGTTTCAGACAGTAGGAGAACATGGACTTCCTAACCTCTGGCCACAGGCCAGTTTCCGCAGCTCTCGAACCACAGATATGCCAAACTAGCATCAGTACTCTCAATTAAACCTTATGATGTTAGTAATGTGGTAGAAAAAGTCCCCTGGTTCCACAGACAAGGCTTAAGCCAAGTCCTGCACTAAAATGCATGTTTGAGCTGTTTTAACTGAAAGCAACTTGCACTGTCATATCTTAAAATATGTCAGTGCCATTGTTTTGTCTCAAGATGCACAACAGTAATGTTTTTTTTTTAGGCATGTTTATAAAAGCTACTTAAATGTTGTAAATGAACTATACCTAATCCTGTCAGTGAAACCAGGCCTAAGTCTGGTAGTTTATAATACTGAGGTTGGTCTATTTCCAGTGGAGTGGTGGTGTTATGAAATTTTTTACAGTCTATGTATGAAACAGATGTTTTCACTTAATGAAGTCGTTGCCGCCATCTAGTGGTCGTGCTGGCGCAGTGCAGCTTTAGACAAATGAGATTAATTAGCTGACACAAACCAGGGCCCGGTTTCCCAAAGCGTTCTTATCTCTAAGTAGTTCTTAACCTATTCCTTAACCTCTCTCTTAACCTTATGGGACGGTTCCCGAAACGTTCGTACGCTAAGTATATCTTTTGTAAGTCACACTTTCGTAAGGTTGGTCTGGACCACTCTTAGCTTTACCTTATCACTGTTGCAGGTCTATATGAATATAATTCTGAAGTTTTAATACACCCAGACAGTATTCAATTAGGCTAATTCAAGTGTTTTCATGCAAAGAATAAAATTGTCATTACACTGATTGTTGTTAGATTTTTAATTATATTATTATACAATATTATTAATTAGGGCTGTTTTCGACTAAGGATTTTCATAGTCGAATCTGATTCGTTAGATTTTGCCGTAGTCGACTGATAGTCGAACCTTTTTTTTTTTTTTTTTTTTTTTTTAAGATAGCAGCTAAATTTTTTCCATTTCAAACAAAAGAGCTAAAAAAACTAAAAGAAACACATGGTGATACATTTTTAAAATAAAATACATTTTTATTTATTTACATTAGTAAGCTACAGGACATCGTCTTTCAAAACATGACCTGCGCGAAAGCGGAAAATATTTTTTTTGTACCCAGCCCTTCTGAAAATGCGAATGCGTCTCTGTCCTCAGCACATTTCAAACCAAACTGACGCCCATGTACCGTATATTTTCCGCACTATAAAGTGCACCGGATTATAAGGCGCACATTCAATGAATGGCCTATTTTAGAACTGTTTTCATATATAGGGCGCACCGGATTATAAAGCGCATAGAATAGAAGATACTGCAGTCAAACGTTTGACTGGGTTTGCGTTATGCAGTGGTCACCAACCTTTTCATAAGATCACATCCAAAGTCCAAATATAAACCAAGATCTACCACTTGCAAAAAAATATGAAAAAACAAGTGGCTGAGCTGTAAAACCTTGTTTATACTCGACGCGTCCGCCTGAGCGCGAAGCTATGGCGCGAAGGTAATAAAAAACTAATATCCGTCTGCTCGGGCAGATTCGGCTTAACAGCGCGCGCGCCTCCGCATCCGAAGATGCACGACTTTGACCCGAATTTGCCCGAGCAGACGGATATTAGTACATCTCATCATCACACCGGCACCCAGTTTGCGTGTCTAGATCAGTTGTATGGTCTGGTGTTCAGTCTAAAACAAAACAGTTGCGTCAAGTATAAATGCCTCGTCTGTTTGAGGAGTTGCGCGCGCAGTCAGCGGAGGCTCGCGCTCCGGTGCCAGGCGAAAGTATAAACAAGGGTTAGGTCAGCGGTTGTTTTACAGACATTAACATAAGGCGCCAGATCCATATATAAGGCGCTCCGGATTATAAGGCGCACTGTCGTTTTTTGAAAAAATTAAAGGCTTTTAAGTGCGCCTTATAGTGCGGAAAATACGTTAGGCTATTCGACTATGAGGTTCATAGTCGAATCAGACCTCTCCGAATCGAATCGTCGAATCCTCGACTATTATAAGTCAGCCCTATTATTAATTTAATTAAAACGCTCTTTTAAAGGCCAGTGAAAGCATAGGCTACTGTCAGTTAAGTCCTATTCGGACGCTAATATTGTTTCTCATGGGCTCGTCCGGTATTTTAAACATTTACAGGGGTAAGTCGGTGATTTTAGTGCCGTCCGAATATCAGTGTTTTTCTCACCCAACCCGCGTAAAAATCCCTGGCCAAATTAGTACCTTCTGTTTTTTGACAAGGTCGTGTGGTAATTTAATTGCCGTCTGAATCCACATCTCTGAGTTTACAAGGGATTCAAAATTCACGGTTTAAATCCTTTTTGATCACTGCCGAGCACCGTACGCAAGATGTAAACTTTTATTACTGAAATGCTGGAAAGTATTTACAAGAACAATATTTCATCGCAGCTCCACCTCAGCGAACAAAAATGGGAAAGAGAAGAAGGCACGTACATTTTTGAAAAGGTTATTGTGGCAGCAATATATGTTACAATTTAAAATATGTAGGCTAGGCTATTATAGGCTATTATAGTTTGGATTTTTTTTTATAATATCCAATAATCATAATAAATTGCAATTTCAACTATTTCTGAAGTGCTTCATTTATAAAGATCACCGCTTTCTCACATAAACAGCCCCTGCACGAGAGAATAATTGATTCTCGAGCCATCGATATCAAACAATTCAGCACCATCGCCACGGACAGCACCCAGTAACGTCGCACATAAGAAGGTATATCTTAAGCAGCTTCCTAAGGTATGGTTCGGGGAACACACTTAGGAACATAAACACCTTTGGTAAGATATATCTTTCGAGCTCTCTTAGCGCGCTAAGAGTGAGCGTTATCGGAAAACCGGGCCCAGAATATTATCAGCTGATTAAAAGATGTAGTCAACGTTTTTATTATAACTTATGTATTTAAAAGTGTAATCTGAATTCTTGCATTACAACTTTTGTTAATACTCTATTTTGTTCTCCTCCTGCTGAAATGGTGTTAAAAAATAATTTAAATATCAATTAGTGACTAAATATTTTAGATACTCTTCTCTTTTTCTGTATGACTTTGCTATAACGTTCAATAATACTGCAGTGTAGGCCTGCAAATGCTGGTATTTTCACTGCAAATGCCTGGAAAGTCTAATATGTTGTTTCTTTTGACTAAATAATTTGAAGCTTGCAGTGCCAGTCTTTATTTATGCATGAGTTTTAATTCCAGGTTTTATTCAGATAGGTTAAAAACACCCAGTATACTCCTTATAATAAACTCGTTCACCAAACCTCGCAAACCGTTGAAAGAGGCTGTAAGAAGTGGACGTGTCTGGTTATTGTAATATTGTAAAATACATCTTTTAAAGGTTCAGGGTTATGAAATGTTTAACAATAACATGAGAGGCCTTGTAAGTCCACTACTCAGACAGTAGGTGGCAGTAAGGGCTTGTGTTAGAGTTAAATCTCTTTACTAGTGTTTTCTGTACTGAAACAATATGGAACTTGAATGAGAGTTTGCAGTCTTAAACTCAGTAAATGCAATGCAAACTTTAATACTAAATGTGTTTTTTTTCTGTGTTGAAATTTATGCAAAATAAAAACCGTGTATCGTGAAGTAATGGCAAGAAACGTACTTCGATTGACCTGTGCAGTCCCATTTACGAATATATAGTATAATACCGTCTTCAGTGTCACATGATCCTTCAGAAATCATTTTAACATGCTGATTAATTATCGATGTATGTTACAAACAGTCGAGCTGCTTAATATATATATCTTTTTATAACCTGTAATACTTTTTCAGGATTGTTTACTGAATAAAAAGTTTAGAAAAAGAACAGCATTTATTTAAAATATAATTTTTTTGTAACATTATACACTATTGTTCAGAAGTTTGGGATCGGTATTTTTTTTCTGAAAGAAATTAATACTCTTCTTCAGCAATGATGTGTTAAATGGATAACACGTGATAGTAAATATTTTTATTGTTAGAAAATATTAAATCATATTAAAATAGAAAACCACTATTTTAAATTGTAATATTATTTTACTAGATATACGTATTTTTGTTTGACGAGTGTGGTTGTATTTTCTTTCTTTATAGTAAATAACACTTGTTTAGCTATATTGCTATCTAAAACAATGAAATTCATACATTTATAAATTGTTTAACTGTCTAAATATTGTTTGGGGCTTCTGTAAATTGAAGAGATCACATTATGCAACTGTATAGGCTAATGAATAATTTTGCTGCACATGTTTTATTAGGCACTGTGAAATCACAAAACCAACTCTAATATTAAAAGCATTCTCATTTGGTTTAATAGTTCAATTCAGTGCTGGAAATGTAAGATTATATAGCACAGGACAATCTTTTTGTTTTTGTACCATATATGCAGAACTACATCTGAGAAAGTCATGATGTTTAAATGAGAGCAGATGAAAGTGAGATATTTCACTCTTGGTCCTTCTCCTCTCCATGTGTGATGATGTAGACCAGATTCTTGTAGTCCAGATTACCTGCAGCGTCTGGAGGAAAAGCACTAAACATCTGCTCCATCTGAGGAAACATGGATCAAAAATAGTATTATGGTGTTTCTATGGTCGTGTTTTTTACATTTGTGATCCTGGACCACAAAACCAGTCACATTTTTGACATTGAGATTCATACATCAACTGAAAGCTGAATAAATAAGCTTCCCATTGTTGTATTGTTTGTTATGATTGGACAATATTTGGCTGAGATACAACTATTGAACATCTGGAATCTGAGGGTGCAAAAAAATCAAAACATTGAGAAAATCTCCTTTAAAGTTGTGCATTTATATTCGTGATTGTGCTGCATTCACTCACAAAAATAAATGTTTTACATATTTACGGTAGAAAATTTACAAAATATCCTCATGGAACATGATCTTTACTTAATATCTTAATGATTTTTGGCATAAAAGAAAAATCGATAATTTTGACCCATACAATGTATTGTTGGCTTTAGCCATAAATATACCCGTGCGACTCATGACTGGTTTTGTGATCCAGGGTCACATATTATAAATTCACTATTTGTGTTCATAATCTATAACACCTATAGACAGATATAATAGGAATGTCATTGTGACATATCACAGTGCTGCCTATAGGACACAGAGAGCTGAAGTGTTTGACATAAAACAAATAATCTCAAGATGTCAAACCTCTTCTGGAGAAAATCTGTCCGCTTGCGTTGTCAACATCCCCGACAAACTGTGAGGAGAGACGAACTTCGGTTTAACCTTTCGAAATAATCGAATTACGTCTGGCAAACACTTCACACATGCTTGCAGGGTTTGAACAGTGTGTATGTACAGCATCTATTCAGTAGCTTGTCTCAAAGTTGCAAAACAAAGCAGAATCTTTGGAGAAATGGATTTACAGAGAAGCAGGGAAATCTTTTTATAGTATTAAATGATACTCACAAATCCTTCCTCAAAGTCCCCTTTCCCTCGGGGTCGAACACTTTAAAGGCATTCAGGATAGTCTCCTCTGCATCGGCACCTGTTTATTTTTTAAAGGGAGCAATGGAAAACTGATGAGAGAGATGACTGTCCTTAAAATCCTCCAGGAATGCAAAAAGACATACTCTGTACATGACTCCTCGTGGAATCTCTACCATCGTTTGGAGCTGATTTATGATAATCTTCATTTAAAGGCTCGTAGAAGAGCTTCCAGAACATAATAGTCCCTTATTGGCCCATTATGATTCCCAGTATAGGATCAAATGACTCTGTAGGACTTTAAAAGGAAAGAAAATCCCAGTATGATTTATTGTCCACTTGTAGACTTATTCCAAAGCAACCAGAGTTTTGTTTAAATAGAATACAATTTATACAGTAAGATTTTAGGAATTAAAACATATTCTGAATACAATTTTGTGATGCTATGGTGAAACAGTAATATTGTGAAATATTATTACAATTTAAAATAACTGTTTTTGAATTTGAATATCATTTATATTGTAATTTATTCCTGCGATCAAAGCTGAATTTTCAGCATCATTACTCCAGTCTTCAGTGTCATATGATCCTTCAGAAATCATTCTAATATGATGATTTGATGCTCAAGAAATATTTCTGATTGTTATTGATGTTGAAAACAGTTGTTGCTGCTTCATATTCTTATGGAAACCATTATAGATTTTTCAGGATTGTTTGATGAATAGAAATTTTTTTTAAATAGAAATATTTTGTAACATTATAAATGTCTTTACGGTCACTTTTGATCAGTTTCATGCATCCTTGCTGAATAAAATCTGAATAATGATTTCTTACTTTCTTTCTTAAAATAAAATCTTACTGACATCAAAGATGGATGGATGGATGGATGGATGGATGGATGGATGGATGGATGGATGGATGGATGGATGGATGGATGGATGGATGGATGGATGGATGGATGGATGGATGGATGGATGGATGGATGGATGGATGGATGGATGGATGGATGGCCACAGGAAACACAGGGAACAGAAGTGGCATGATAATACACAAGGAATCCGTAACAAACACTAGACAGGCAGGGCATATATAACAAAGAACTAACAATGAATAACAGGGAACAGCTGGGTACAATGATGACAGGGAACAGCTGAGTGCAATGATGACAGGGAACAGCTGAGTGCAATGAACAGTGATTGGTACAGACAAGGATTGTGGGGAATGCAGTTCAAGAATAGGATGACACCATGGGGAAGAGGACCTCTAGTGGACACCAGGGATACACAAACCAAACACTGTGACAGGATGGATGGATGGATAGATTGATTGATAGATAGATAGATAGATAGATAGATAGATAGATAGATAGATAGATAGATAGATAGATAGATAGATAGATAGATAGATAGATAGATGGATGGATGGATGGATGGATGGATTGATAGATAGCTATATAGATAGATGGATGGATGGATAGATGGATGGATAGATAGATAGATAGATAGATAGATAGATAGATAGATAGATAGATGGATGGATGGATAGATAGATGGATAGATAGATAGATAGATAGATAGATAGATAGATAGATAGATAGATAGATAGATAGATAGATAGATAGATAGATAGATAGATAGATAGATAGATAGATTGGTGGATGTCGCTCGAAGGCTTAAGTTACAGTCAGAAATGTTGTTTTTGAGTTTGTGGTTTAGAAAAATCAATGATCTTTTCCAAGGCAACATAAAGATGCTTTCCTTATCATAGCAAGTCCTGCTTTTACAATTCACCCGTTTACCTTTTAGCTTCTCCCCAAACATGGTGAGGAAGACGGTGAAGTTAATGGGTCCTGGAGCCTCCTTCAGCATCTGTTCGAGCTCCTCTTGTTTGACGTTCAGACGGCCTGTGGAGGCAGAGAGTTCAGAAGTCAGATCTGCTGTCGGAGAGACTCCTCAACCAGCAATGCAGAATGACACTGACGTATCGCAGAGATTATTACAGTCCACCTAAAGCTGCGAACGTATCCCTCAGGTCATTCTTGTCGATAAAGCCGTCTCTGTTCTGGTCCATGATTGTGAAAGCCTGAGACAGATGAAAGAGAGAGTATATATAGAGTGTGAGTGGGATGCAGAATGTAATCTGGTGTTTGTTAAAGTCAACATGAAACAGAAGTTGTGATAGTCTTTTCTTCCCTATTGTGACATATATCAGATTGAAACCAGAACAAATGTAGGGCGGGGCTTGTGTTTGTTTGTGGGGAATTGTTTGGATGGTTGTGGTTTGCTATTGGTTGATCTCACGTGAGTGACAGGTTGCCCCGCCCTCGTCATCAGAGAAGAGAAGAGAAGTTGCAAGAGGGTTTATTGTGATGAAAATTAAGAGGTTATTTTGATTATGATTAATAGTTATTTTCAATAAAAATTACAAGGCACATGAATTAAAAAAAAAATTATGTGCACGGATAAATCATTTATAAAAAATACCGTAATATTCCATAAACAAAAAAATATTTTGGATTTCAATTAAAGGTGAAAGGTGTAATTTCTGCAGCTCAAGTAGAAGTACAAAAAATATCTGTCCTTTGGTCAAACACACTGTATACTTCCATCCCACACTCGTTGGTGAATCAGTAATGGACATATATAGTGCCGTTTTAACATTTAAATGTTGATGTATATCGTAATATTGTGATAAAGTTGCTACTGTGAACACTCCTTCGGCATCTATTTGGCTTTAGATGAAAATAAACACTTTGACAAACTTCTAATTTAACTTTTGTGGTTTGCAGATGTGAGAAAAAAAATGTTGAAACGTTTCTCATGTAATGCTTAAAATTAAACCGTTTTGTATGTACTTTTTAATACGCTTGTTTTGACTGTTTACTGTAACTCCAGCTAAAAATTGAAATGATGACATTGTTTACTCACCCTCATGTCGTTGCAAAAATTTTTTTTTTTTTTGTCTAATGCAAAAGAAACTGGTCCGTCACATTGAATTGCAACTGAAAGTTCTGAATCTGAACTAGTTTTCAGAGCTTTGGTGGAGGAGAAAGATGAAAAACCACTACCTGTTTCTCACGCAAAGATATCATGTGGATTACTCTTATGATATTTTAAAGGGGTGGTATAATGCCCTTTTCACAAGATGTAAAATAAGTCTTTGATGTCCCCAGAGTGTGTATGTGAAGTTTTAGCTCAAAATACCCCACAGATATTTTTATATAGCATGTTAAATTTGTCACTTTTTGAGGGTGAGCAAAAACACACCGTTTTGCGTCTGTTCCTTTAAATGCAAATGAGCTGCTGCTCCCGGCACGCAGGGGGCGGAGCTACAACAGCTTGCACTCACACAGACATGCACTGAACATTTCAAAAACTTTTAGCCTTTTATGTTCAAACCAGATTCAGACAATAATAGAGAGACTCAAGAAGAAGTGACAACATGTAGAAGCAACAGGACATTTCTGAATGGTTATATTTGATGAATTTATGTAGCTTATGTGTAGTTATCTTGTAGTCATTGATTAGCATATTCTCTCTTGATAATCTATAAATTGGGTTCCGGGGGCGGGGTTTATGTAAATTTTAGGGTTGGTGATGTCACTAACCCGGGAGGAATGTTGTGTAGTCTCTACCAGCCGTTTGTTGTAGTCCTTAAAAAGCATTTCTTTAAAAGCAAATATCTCCCTTTGCTTTGAACTTTGAGCGTTGTAACTTTGCAGATGTTGTTTATGCTCAAACAGCAACATTACACACTAACCAAAGTTAGAAAAGTGAAATCATAATCAACCACCCCTTTAAGGATAATTTTATGGGGTTTTTTTGTGGAGCGTGAAAGTTCTTAATTAACCATTTTTGTGTTCCACAGAAAAAATAACATTCAAGTTTGGAATGTTTGGAAAACATTTTTAGGTGAATTAATTCTTTAATTAGAGGTCAGATCCCTCCAAACCCCTTGTCATGGTGCTTTATATTTTGTAGGCTAATGCATCTTGTTTCGCAAAACTCCCAGAGTTTGTATATTTATAGGTCCTGTAATTCAGTGTCTTTGTGTGTGTTTGTGATATGTGCGAGAGAGACGGACTGAAAGAGAGAGAGACTGCTAGCAATTGTCTGCACGTTTTCATCACTGCCATCTCGGATCAGCGTCATGCTTATCCTGTTTGTCCTGATCTTTTCACAGCCGCTTTGAGACCAGAGACAACGTCTGTCCTGCTGCATTTTCCACGCAAACTTCAGGGGCTTGACAGCAGGTTGGTGTGTGTGTGTGTGTGTTCAGGGTGTAAATCACTCCACTGTGCTAATCGTTACTGACACATTCTGAATTATTCACTTGCGATGATGAACACTGACATATTGAAGTCACATACGGGAATGTCGCCGCTCAATATCACAGTGAAAGAGTCGGGATAAAGACAATTGTCATAGCAATTAGAGTCAAACGAGCACTTGGTTTGTACCTCTTTGAACTCCTGGATCTGTGCTTGTTCAAACATGGAGAAGACATTTGAGTTGGCTCCTTCTGCCCGCTTCTTTGCCTTTTTGGGTGCCTGCAACAACATATTACACAGAAAACTTTTGACTGGTTAAATAGAAGTGCACATTAGCTTGTGTCGACTCATAAGTGCGCTTTATTCCAGAAATAACTTCAAAAAGTGGAATAACTTGCTTTAACAACCCAGTGAAATGACTGACATCCCTTTCCCTGTCCTTAGTTTCACTAAAACTCTCTACCGTTCAAAAGTTTGGGGTCACTACAAGTTTTGGTCACACTTTAGTTTAGGGTCCAATTCTCACTATTAACTAGTTGCTTATTAGCATGCATATGCATACTAGGATATTGGCTGTTTTATAAAGCACATATTAATGCCTTATTCTGCATGATCATATTCTAAAATCTTTAATCCTACCCAATACCTAAATGTAACAACTACCTTACTAACTATTACAGTAATTGGTAGTTTATTAAAGGCAAAAGTCATAGTTAGTTAATAGTGAGAATTGGACCGTAATCTAAAGTGTGACCCAATTTTTTAGTTCTTATTTTAGATAGAACTTAATACTTTAATTCAGAAAGGATTCATTAAATTGATCAAGTGATAAAGTTACGAAAGAATAAATTACTTTTTAATATATATCCACATAGAAACAGTTATTTAAAATTTTAATAATATTTCACAATATTAGTGTTTTTGAACAAATAAATGCAGCGTTGGTGAGCAGAAAACATTTTTAAAAATCTTACAGTCCCAAGTTTGCCAGTAAAATGGGTTGCAAATGCAGTATAATGTTGACTTTAGTATCACAATTAAATGCTGAAGTCTCCCACTTCTCTGGTGTTTCTCCTCTCAACATTGTCTCGATGTATGCTACTAACTCAAATGAACTGAGCTGATGATGTCCACATTCATTTTATATGGATTTCCATTTCTCTTAGGGAGTTTTAGGTGAGTTGATGTTATTGAAAGTTCTCCTGAGCAATGATAGAGCTAAATCTGAGTAATGATGTGAGTTTGAGAATGGAAAGGTTTGGTGCCCTGCTGGATGTATAATTAGCTCAGAGAGAGAGAGAGAAGTCAGCCAGTGGATCAGATGTGGGATTACACACTGGCGCTGACTGTTGACAGCCTCATCTTTGAGCCTGTTGATAGGTAATCCCACCAAGACAGGGATTAATCACAACTATTTACATTCCTGCCACAGAATTTGGGAAACATTGTGAGATGCGTTTCTGCTCGATGACATCTCGGCCCGACAGCTGCTCGTCGGCCTTCTGTGGATTACATCTCAACAGTTGTGCTGTGCACGAGGCCAGAGCTGAAGCCTGAGACATCATGACGTTTTATTCTGAAGAATTTTCAAAGGTTTTTGCTATAAACGGCATAAATCAATCCAGAGCTAAATAAGGTCCAGAGCTCTTATTTATGTTTCATTTATGTATCTAATTGTCTCAAAACAATTACCTTAAATTTGCTGAATTTTCAGCATCATTACTCCAGTCTTCAGTGTCACATGATCTTTCAGAAATCATTCAAATATGATGATTTAATACAAAAATGTTACCCTTGATACTCAGTTATTATCAATGTTGGAAACAGTGTTGCTCATGCTTAATATTTTTTTTGGAATGCTGAAAATGCAGCTTTGCATCACAGAAATAAATTATATTTTAAAGTATACTCAAATAGAAAACCATCATTTTAAATTGTAATAATATTTCACAATATTGCTGTTTTTTTCTGTATTTTTGATCAAATAAATGCAGGCTTGATGAGCACAAGAGACTTTAAAACATTAATAATAGTAATGTTTCCAAACGTAAATGTTTACACTTTATTTCGATAGTCCATTTTAGACATACTAACAATAATTAACTTTACAACTATATGCCAACTTATTCTACTAACCCGAACCTTAACCTAACACTCTATTATAGTAATATTTAGATTAGTAATATTTATATAGTAGTAGTTTGCTCTGGATTGATTTATGCTGTTTATTGTAAAAACCTTTGAAAATACTACAAGTAAAACTACATGAAACTACATGATGTTTCATATATATATAACATTTTTTTTGCAAAACCTGGTCACAGTTGGAGCCATTGTTGAGATTTGTTCTGAAACTTTAGAGATATTTGGGTCTTTTAAGAGAAAAACATTGAGCGGAAGTCTCCATTTGCTCACATTTTAATCTCATGTCTAGAAGAAACAACTGAAACACTAAAGAGATCTCATTTGTGATCTAAAGCAAATGAAATGTTGACAGCCTGTCTCCTGTTTTCAATTTAAATAATGAAAAGGTTTGTATCTATCTTTGAGAGCAGAAACAGTTTACTTTTCATTTATTTATTTGTTGAAAGTGAATTTAATAAAACATCAGAGGCGGTGGATGAGTCAGACAGATGTAAGACACTCAGATGAATCAGACTTAAACTTTAGTTTCAAACACAGACAGACAGAAATTAGATCTTCGTTTGGACGCATCAAGAGAATAGTGAGTTACACGTCTGCGTAAAATCTAAGACAATAAATGAGTGAATAAATGTGTGGCAAAGCAAACTCACCATAATCGTAACCCTTGAATTCAGGAAACAAAGCACGAGTGATTTCAGACAGGGTGGAAATGCTGATTTTATATAAGCCCATTCCCCACCTCGACTGTCTATAAATACATCCTCCATGCTAAACAATAGACTTCAGAAGTTATTATAAGAATTCTGATTTAAGGGATTTAATCCAGCAGCCAATTGGGCTTCAACACAGAGCGGATGACAGTTGTTGGAAAACAGCTAGAACTTTCCTAAACCTATAGAACGTGTGATTGACAGCGGCATTTCTCTGTAAGACTGTTTCTCATACTATTTAGGATACAAGCAGGCTATAGCTCAACTTTTGGATATTTAGATGTGCAAGTGACACTAACTTAAACAAATGACGAAGAAAAGTGAAGTCTTGATGTCTTTAGGTGATTTTAGCGAATGTATGAAGTCAACCACAGGTGTAGAGAATCACATGCATGTTCTACTAATGTTGAAACCGCGTAACACGAATAATAAAACATGCAGAAAGCAGGTTTAGTCTGGTTGATGTTGTCAGGAGGGAGAAAGGTGACCTCTGCTTGACCTCTCACACTGAAACCCTGCAGTGTGCACTAAAAGTAGATTACTACACCTTTTTGACACCAGAAAAGACAGTTTACCCTTTCAAAGATGATCATGTGGTCATTTACAATTGAATGGCTTTAAAAAAGGACCTATAATTTTTTTTTAAAATCTATTTTCAACTTTCTTTCGAGTGTAATGTTGCTGTTTGAGCATGAAAACGGTCTGTAAAGCACAAAGTCATTCTCTGTATCAGTGTCTGAACTCCCTGAAACTCCTCCAGTGTAGTCTTGAGTCTTCTTCCAGGAATGAACACGAGTTAGTAGTGGATGTTTTCGGGTGCGTCTCAATCAGCTCCCTATAGCCGTGAATCAGTATATCGTGTGCACGAGTTCAGGCACTGGTAAGGGCACTAAGAACCCTAGCTCATTTCACATTGGGACACTGACGACTTCTGGAGACACAACAACGTCCACAACATCACTACTGGTTTTTATGAACAACAGCAGCAATGATATCTTTCTGACATCATTTGTTTACGTTATTTAAAGTACATTATGAAAAATACTTTGCTTGTTAAACATACATGCAACAATTCAGCCGTACATAAACTATAAATGTTAGCTAGCTAGAAAATGTTCATTACCTATCTAGTGATGTTTTTATATAATTACAGGTGAAACTCGAAAAATTAGAATATCGTGCAGAAGTTATAATTTTGATGATTATGGCTTACAGCTTATGAAAACACCAAATTCAAAATCTCAGAAAATTTGAATATTACATGAAATCAATAAAAAAAAGGATTTTAAATACAGAAATGTCGGCCCTCTGAAAAGTATAATCATGCATATGTATAGTTATATATACTAAATATATTAGTTTCACCTTTTAATTTGAATTACTGAAATACACAAACTTTTGCACGATATTCAAATTTCACCGGTAAATAATTGTTTGTATTTTAAAAAACATCTATTGCATTTCATTAGGATTTGGCTCACGTTATTTATGTTTAATGCTTTAGAACTTCCAGTAAGGGAACACGGAGAGGATTGACGCTCCTGACGGATTTCATGGTGCATTATGGGACTTTTTAGGAAGTGAACGTTTCCGTCCTTAAAATGGCCGACTCCCTGATCAGTGCCCTGACTACTGAACTATAGGGAGCTGATTAAGATGCACCCTTCGACTCGAAGCGGCACTGTGCGGACAGATTGGTTTATGACATCAAAGTATCATGAGGAAGGTTTGAAACATACAGAACCATCTCTCAAATCACTCTTGCACTACTTTGATGTCATACACTGATCGGTCCGCACAGTGCCGCTTCAAGTTGAACACCCCTATTGTGTTGAAACGTGGTTATGGTAAGGGGTGTGACATTTGCCCAAACTCACTGGAAGCGGTTGACCAATCCAGCCGACCAATCAGAGCACATTGTGCTTTTCAGAAGGAGGGGTTTCATAGAGAGCGGAACTAAACAGAGCGTTACTGACAGACTGGCGCTGCGTTTATCTCCACTTTTAGACATACACTCGCAAACTCCCCTAAGCACTTCGCCTCGGGGGAATCCCCACTGTCATTCTGAAGTGCCATGAGACCAAATGGAGGAGGGAAATGTATTCTTTGGACAGACCCCCGACCCCCTGATTTTGACAGAGGGAGCAAGTCTACTCAACATGTACACTTCAGGCAGATTTATAGACCACAATGCAACATTATTGTAACGTCACAGCAGAAATTGACACTACCTTAAGTTGACTGTTTTTTTTTTAACACAGTTATAGTTTATTTTGTTAGCATTTTCTTTTGTTTTTTAATATTTAATATAAGATATTAAAATATTAATAATATTTGTTCATATTTAATTTTTAACAGCCCAAGCATACATACGGGCCTATAGAATGGAGCGCAAAAACAAAACAAAAACTGTAGCTAATTAATCAGCTCCATTACGGATTCCAAGTGATCAAAGGCTTAGAGTGTTTCATTTAAACACATTTCAAAAGTTCCGCCAGTAGTGGACACTTGTAAGCAATGACGTAAATATGAGGAAAGGCCTGCAACGGAAATCGCAAACTCTCTAATTAAGTAATTACTTCACGACCTCTATAAAAGTACGTTCTATATAGGATGAGTGTGTGTAGTATGAATGTAATCTGGACGTACTACATCCGCCATGTTGTCATTATCATGTGACCTATCAGCGTTAGTTGTGTCGCTTCACTGCCATTCATAAATCCTCTCCTGTGGCCTCATGGGATAGTAAAGTGTCCATCGTATGCACACTATAAGTAGGTCATCCTTTATACTATTTTATGAGTACTGTGAATTCGGACATGCTTATTTTGTCTCACTCTGTGTTTTGCCTACTATAAGGGAAGCTTCGGATGCAGCCAAAGAGACAGAGGGAAGTTAGCGAGGAATACAAATTGGATTTAAATGCAGTCTGGGAAAAGAGGAGCAGCAACAATGTCAAATACAGTGTATGAAATGCAATGTTTAACATTCAAGCATGACAACCTATTCTAGTAAAGCCCCAAAACAAAAGCAAGACTTTGAAAAGGGCATGATAGGTCCTCATTAAAAGCTTTCTAGTTTTCGGTCGTGAGCAGTAATGTGATGCATAATGATGCATAATCATTCCAGCCACCTGGTGGCAATCTCACCAAGCTTCTGTTTCAAGGCCTTTTGCACTCCAGAGTGGATCAATATATCAGAGTTCAGCAGCTCTCACCGATATTCCTGGAATTATATTATTGCCAAGCTTAGTCAAACATTTATGTGTAGGCTATCTAGGCCACTGCATACACAACGTCAATGCAAACACACGAATGCACTCATTAGATGGCCAATGGCTGTATCACCTCTTTATTCAGAGACCTTTTGAGTTGAGTTTTTTTAATGTTCATGTTTGCCATTTTTTGTCTCAGATATTATTATTTTTATTTTTTTACAAAACCTCACAGCTTGCTCCGCTGCCTTCAGAAGTTCGTAAAAATCTCCCACTGTTCTGTTCTCAATAATCCGACAGTCTTTGCACCCTCAAAATGTCCGCATATTTAGATTTGAACAAAAGTAATAAGTGTTGGTGCATCAGGCTTGTATATCAGAACTGATTTAAATTTCAAATTTAACAGTGAGCCATATCAAAACAAGATATATTATTCCTTTCTTATAAAACTGACGCAGTTATTTTCCCCCCTGAAGCAATAAATAAAAAGCAATAAAACAGAAACTTTTAATAAGCACCTTTTATATTCCCCGTAGGTGGCTTACAAAGTGCAAATACATTTCTACTTAAAAATAGACTTGCGTTTGGTTTTAATAGCGAAGAGGAGAATGACAGATGTGCTCACTAGTAATTGCTCGCAGTCCACAAGCCACCGGAGCAGTTAACCTCTTAAACAGTTTCATTTCAAGACATTATTATACTGATATCTGTAATCCAGAGCCTTTCAGATGCACAAGTCAAACGGCCTTTTCTAAACACCAACATAATCACTTTTTTGTAATCATCTGAACAAGGTTTACCAAAAGGTTGGCTGTGTTAAAAAATTCTTTTAAAAAGGAATTACAGTTTTTTTTTTTTTTTTTTAAGAACTGCAGTTATAGTCATTATGCACAATATGATGATGAAACTTGCTTAAGGCCACTGTGTGATCTGATCTTGGCTCTGGATGCTCGTCTTTAGGTTACACCTTATTATAATGATAAAGATGTGATTTGGACAAAATGTGCTACATTTATGTCAGAATATAGTCCTCATTGGAAGGCCTATATGGTCCTGTTCCACAAGAGGGAGCGCGTGTTAACGTTTGAACAGAACTGTCCATTCAGAATTTCAATAATGCATTGATCGCACAATTCCACTATAACATTTATGCTTTTTTTTCCCCCCGTCTAGGAATGCATTTTTTTTTATTCAACCGTATTCAAACACACATAAGAGCATTTGTAAGAGAAAACACCTTTGCATTTGCACTCGTTAACAAAATCTGAATGTTCTAGATAAGTCACTAGCATATATTCCTGGTATTTATTGAAATTCCACAAATTGCAGCTCCATGGATCTCTATCTCATAAACTAACTGCATAGACTAAACTTGCACTTTTTGTTCAAGCTTGTGGATTTTATTCTGCGTTACTAATATTTACCACATCTAACTTGTTTTGTTTATTTATTTATTTTTTTGCAGTTTACATCATCTACTAAAAATATGTTAAAAAGCCCCATACGAGTTTTTAATAAGCGACAGCACTATTTCATCACGCTGATCTTCGTGCCATAAATGGCACTATTCAGCACTTCATTATTCACAAGGACATTATTAAAATACATATTCACTCCAAACACAAAAGCTTTCATCCATTCAGTGTTTATTCTATTCATGCGACTCTTTCATTGCAATTATAGCATGCATTACGCATTATTGACCTAAAGTTGCAAATCTCATTAAATGGGGCTCATTAATGATATGTAATGATTTCACCGTTTTACGCATCAAACATCTGGCGATGCGCATTGGTTGCTCGTTGTTCTCCTTCCACTTCCCAGACGTTATTGATCAACCCGTTACGTCAGTATTGATAACTTTACCAAACCCAAAATCAAGTGCAATCCCGGGAGCTGCACTAATGCATCTATATGCATCTATATTCTGTTCATATCGCATCCACCGGCTCTCGCGCGCTGCGCGTCCCGTCTAGTTTTCAACAACTGTTATTTTCCTAACATTTTTTTTTTCCATGTGGAGTGTAATCGTCAACGCTGTTTAACGGGGGGAATCCAGCCCATATATTTATTGTAGCCGCTCTTGAATATTGTGCTCAAGATGGCCGCCGATGTGGGATCGATGTTTCAATATTGGAAGAAATTTGATCTCCGGCGGCTTCAGGTTGGTCTTATTTCTCACCTTTTTTACACGACACGATCCTATACAGGCTAATGCACCTTGCATTTTATGCATTTTCTCTTTTGGTGACTTTAGAGGGACGGGATGGTGGTGTTGCATTGATAGTTATTAGTAATTGATCCTCTTCTGCCTTTTGTTCGGTTCAATCATTGATCAGGAGCGCGCAAGAGCAGCGGCTGCAGCCTCGCGCACACCAGCGCGCTTTAACACCACATTTAACGCTATTTTAACGCTTCATACGCGAGCTTTGTTGGAAACAGAAACTTTTAATGCCTTTCCGAGTTGTGGACTTTAACTTTTTATCAGCCTAATGTGTTTTATTCTAATAGAAATACGGAACGGTGACGCGCGCGCGCGGGGCTCGTTCTGTCAAGTGCCGGTTTGTGATTCAACTCAGACTTTATGACATAAACAGCTCATATATTTTAGACCTTTAATGTTGGTTGTATGTATCTATCACTCGCGTATTGACTTTATTAGTGTGCTTCAGTGATGATCACATTGAGCGTAATGAACGTCGCACCATCAGAGTTTCTGTTATAGTAAAGTTTATTATTGACGTCTTTATGTATCATGACACGACTTGATAGTAAGTATTCCTGTTATAAAATGCATATTTACTTTAATGTGCTCATGTGTTATGTTATGCCTTGTATGTATTCTTCGCCAGCTGTTAACAGTAGAATTCATTAAAAGTAGAAAAAATAAGTTTTATTTTAAAGATGTAGCCTATAGTTTTTTTTAAAATGGCTTTAAATTGACTTAAAAAAAATGTTATTTAAGAACATTTACAACATATGTATTCAAACGTTCAAGGTTTAACCTTGCATGTGATGTTGGTGTGGGTATAGCCTAATTCATTAACGATATGCATTGCCTGCAAATTGACTTATGATTTCAGGGTCAATGTCAAATAACGTTGTTCTAGATTATTAAAATTAAGAAATATTTGAAAAATCTAGTTTCAAACATATGGGTCATTCTATTAGAAATGCAATCTTTGTGTTCATGTTGGGTTCATATTTGAAAAACTTTTTTTTTAAAAAGACCATATTCTAAAATAAATTTGAGTTACGTTTTCTATATTCTTCATACATTTTTCAAAGTTTTGCGTATGTATATATATATATATATATATGAATGTATATAAAGCCTTTTAATTAGACTTTTCAATAGAAGAGATAGTCATGTTTTAATAAAAATTATTGAAAAAAATGATTGACCCTTTGCTATTGTTAGTATTTTTGTGTGCATTTTTGCAGGAAACAATGTATCAGCCTGTCGTATTTAACGTGCACTCCGGTTTCGTTCCAACCGCAGTGTGAACGCTCCATCCACACCGCTTGACGCTTCAAAACCAGAACGCTCGCTGACTGTTCGCGCTTCTCGGACTGTGTAATTGCATTCCCTGCTAATGTTTGTAAATCAGCCTCGGCCAGCACAAGGGCACAGACTCAGCCCTATGATTGATGTTCTGTAACATAAGAAATGACAAGAGCATGCCAAGCCAAGCCGGAGAGGAATCAGATCTGTCTGTGTGTGTGTGTGTGTGTGGCCGATTGTTATTCAAGCCTTTCCAAAGAAGGGCTCCATAGGCTGTTGTTGGAGGGTCTCTCTCATTCTTTATTATTTTGAATACAGATGGACAGATCGCTCCGGGTACATCCATATTGAGGTTATCCAAACCCTGAACTTGTTCATGGACAGGGAGAGCAAACATGTTTTCACGGAGAGCTCATCTGGACAAATATCAGATGGTTATTGTCTGGATTGTGCTCAGAATATGTCTGTAGGGTGATGAATCAAAACGCTGCTCATAAGAGTAACCAGATTGAGGAGATTAAATGTTAAAGTGTAAGAATCAGTCACTGAGAAACACATTGATCGATTGCTGATCTGAATATTGAACGTTTTGATGGGGAGGAGTCATGTTTCTCATATTGTGGCCCTATAAGAGGACAGGACAAAGGGTTTCTGTGAATTAGCTGATCTTTTGGGTTTAAATACTGAACAAGTTGTCAGATTTCATTCAGTGTGCATGCATTCAACTCTTGACATTGTTTAATCTGCTAAATCCATCTGTCATTATGAATCAGCTGGTAAAAGTGGCTTTGACAACCGCACCAGCAGTGAGCGCACAGCCTCGTGTTATTTCCCACCGATCTGCCGGGCTCCATACATGAATCACACACATTTGCACATCAGAGTTTTTCTTTGTTTGTGGAGTTAGTCTGGGTCACACCTGGTTCAGGTTATTGATGTTCTCACCTGCAGCCTGTGACAGCTCGAGTCATATTTAATGCCACATGAATGCAGCCACCAAATGCTTCCACAGCATCTTGTATTTTATTACGCGCTCACATGTGGGGGGAAGCCACAGTATATTGTGTTATTGAATCTTTTGTGGAACCATTCCACATCTAGTACATGAAGCGATTTATTGAAACCTAATGCATGTGAGAAAGCAAATATATTTGTGGATGCTTCGACTTTATGTGTAAATACTCGTTCAAAAGTTTAGGGTCAGTATGTTTTTTTTTTTTTTAATTAATACTTTTTTATTCAGCAAGTATGCATTAAATTGATCAAAAGTGACAGTAAAGATATTTATAATGTTGCAAAATATTTCTATTTCAAATGAATGCTTTTGCTTACTTTCTGTTCATCAAAGAATCCTGAAAAAAAAAAAAAAAGCATCACGGTTTCCACAAGTAGCACAACTGTTTTCAATATTGATAATCAGAAATGTTTCTTGAGCATCAAATCATCATATTAGAATGATTTCTGAAGGATCATGTGACACTGAAGACTGGAGTAATGATGCTGAAAATTCAGCTTTGATCACAGGAATAAATTACACTTTAAAACATATTCAAGTAGAAAACATTTGAAATTGTAATATTATTTCATGATATTACTGTTTTAGCTGTATTTCTGATCAAATAAATGGCTGGTGAGCAGAAGTGACTCCTTTCAAAACAACATTTTAAACATTTTGTCGTTGCAATAGTCATTTTTTATCATTCCACATGGGTCTCTTGCATTTTGCACTGATTGAGTTTAAAAATGCATTGATTAATGAGTTGCAAGACTGCTAATTATGAAATTGCGCATAGATGCTACTTATAAAGCTGTTTGTCTCACAAAACACCCATCTAAAAGTTATTTAGCCTCATGTTACAACAGAAGCAAAGCTATAAATATGAAATTCAGAGCATTGTCAGCTTACATTTAAGTCTGTAGCCTTAAGTTGTTAAGTTTGCTGTTATCTGGTACGGATGCATATTCTGGACATGTTAACACTTTAAATATTTACAAGACATCACTGTTAACTCATTTATGAATCTAGTCAGACGCTGTTTATTGCATGCTGTGATGGTCTTTGTTATTCTCCCCTGTGGCCCCTGCGGGACGTCGTGTCTCTGGCGTCCCCCGGGGGCCCCTCACCCACTCTTGAACTTGGACTCCAGCGAGATCCCTAGACTAGGACGGGTGAAAGAGAAAAGGTGGGGAAAAATGAGGTCTGCAGCACCTTTAACATGTCCAAAACTTCACGTGTATTAAAGCCTCAAGTTCAGACGCTTCTTCCTGGAAAAAGATTTTTTTGTTCCTCTAACCCGAGACCCCCCTGAATGAAGCGCGACTGCTTGTGTTGAGCAGCGGACGAATAAGTTTAGGAGAGGGGGGTGTCTGCGTCTGACAGCTGATTTATGACCCTCTTTGTCTGTGTTGGTCTGTAGCGGAGCATCTGGCCGTGTCAGATGATGTTTTCGCTGGGGTCTGTGGCTTATGGCTGTCGCTTTGGTTGCTCTCAAATTACATCATTTCATACAGCAGTTCCTGCATTGCCATTAATCCTCAGAGGTGTTTCGGTGATGCTCCTTCATGAACAAGCCTTGCGTTTGGGTCTCATTGGGAATTGTTCATAAGAGGGAATATTTGGCAACATCTTGTCTTGACTCTTGATATAAATCATACCGATAAGTGTCTCTCAGTGTTTTGTGGTGATATTCTCTCACTAAAATGTTAAAGTGAATGGATGAACATCATGCATGTGTTGATATGAGAAAATGTTTTGCAACAGGGTTTTTATAGTTTTGAAATTTTCTCTACAAGTGTGTAAATCTATATCTATCTATATCTATATCTATCTATATCTATATATCTATATCTATATCTATATCTATCTATATCTATATCTATATCTATATATATCTATATATCTATATCTATCTATCTATATCTATATATATATATATATATATTATAAGTGCGATTAAAAGTTTGTAAATATGTTTATTTATATACACAGTATATGTATATGTTTGTTAGATGCGATAAATCGTTATTAATTGATTTTACAGCATATATATATATATATATATATATATATATAGATCTATAGATCTATATCTATATATATATATCTATATATATATATATATATATATATATATATATATATATATATATATATATATATATATAGGTAGATAGATAGGTAGAGATATATAGATATATAGATATATAATATATAATAATTTTTTTGCCAGCTCTCATTTTTATTTCTTTTAACTTCCTAGAAAATGATTAGTTGCTGCTAGTTCTGTCTTTTGTCAATGATAATGACCTTATTTTGAACTGAAGATGAGAACGACGCCGAATAATGTCTCTCATTAAATCTGTCTCCTAAGTGATCGGACATGTCCTCGAAAGAACGAACGCCGGGTTCTTCTAACCTCATATAAAAGAGATGACACAGAAATAGATGGGCTACAGGTTTTGGTGACCTTGGTTTCCACTGGTCTCAGGTCACATGGCCGTTGCCGTGGTAATAATTCACACCAGCCAGATGGCATTTCCATGGGCGCTCACGGAAAGGACAGGCCAAAAGGTCCCTGCTAGTCTCTTTTAGGACAGATTTGACCAATAGGGAGCAGGCTAACAAGATCCCTGTGCAAACAGACTGTCCTCTTTTGTCCCAGAGTGCAGAGCATTGGTGACCAATATGGAAGCTGATGAAATATGCGAATTTTAACAGTTGGATTTCAGTGTCGTAACCTAAAATATAAAACAAGGACTGTTTATTTCTGTATATTTGTTCTAGTTTGTCTTTCATGTCATATTTTAGCTGAAGTGCATTGTTTAAAAACTTTCTCCTTTCCCAGTTTAATGTGCAGAGGCTATGAGGCATACAGTACATCCCCAATGCATTTCAAGAATGCAGTCCTGTTGTATATACGGGATAGTTGAGTAAATAATGACACAATTTCTCTTCATATAGTTGCTCTGTCATGACCTTAGTTGACCTGAAAGAGAAAACTGACTGTGGACAAACACTTGCGATGCGATGCGATGCGCACTGTACTTAATTCATAATGCAACAAAGCAGAGGTTGACTTCATGAAGATTTCCTCTGTTTGTTTGTTCATGCAAAATAGATAGTCATGGCAGGTTTGGGGCGGAAGGAGTTTTTGGTAATCTAGTTTGGAAACCTTGGACACTTTTCACAGACTGTTATGATGCTTCTTCACAGACTGTAAATCTGGCAACGTTTTTTTATAGTTGCATTTTTAAACAATTGAATGTCCATTCATAACACTGTGCTGCTGTGTGATTGTTTCTAATACAACAGCTGAGGGATGGATGCAAACTTGACGTCTTTCTTTCTTCTGACCAATGTAATCAATATTTTCTCCTCTTTTGGAAAGTCATAGAAATGCTATTGTGTATTTTGTCATTCGCTATTGGGGAGATTGGGATTGCAAAAATTCTATTTGTTGTAGTTTCCGAGCGTTCACCACTATAGAAGTTTACCCAACTATGACGACTTCAGTTTCTGAGAACCCTGGAAATGTGGAAGCGAGGACTTCAGATGATGCAAACTCTGAATCAACATGCACCAATGCTACATTTTCTATATATTGTAATCATTAGGTTCACAACTTGTTATAATAGCTTGAATGAGCTCATTGTTTCTGGCTAAAATGTATACAGGGTGTTAACTAACTGCGTCATTTGTATATGTGCATTGCTGAAATACTTCACTTGGACCGTCACCACTCTTGTATTGTAATGTAGACACATGCATTTTCTGGAAATCTGCTTTGAAATCTGCTATACAAATAAACGTGAATTGAAAAGGGTCCATTGTGGTGCAAAAATGACACGCGACACCTTCTAGTGTAGCATCGGTTGTTTAGCTCGTTTAATTTGGGTCCAGTTTCTCAAGGGCTGTGTTTTGCATGACTTTGCATGTCATCTTTACTCCACAAAACACAACGGTAATATTGTCAAACAGTGCCATCACTCCTCTGTGCGTGTATGGCCTCCTCCTGTTGTAGTTTGCTCAGAGCTTTTCCCCAACCATCACCAATTGGCCGTGAAAAAGACTCATTTCAACTCTGTACTCATTCATGTGTGTATGTGTGTGTGTGTGTGTGTGTGTGGGGTGGGATCAGTGTTTATTGCTGTTATTGTTGCTGTCAAATGTGCTGGATCTGGAAACGGTTTAGAGATATTCTGCAAGGCGCACGGATTTGCAGGGATAAAACGCTGTTGTCGAGAGGAAAACTCAGCAACGTTTACTAGCTGGCAGCACAACAAAACTACAGACAGTTTATGCTGCACTTACGCATGACAATAAAATATGATGCTTTAATAGATACTATACAAGTGAATTAAATGATAGAATTGCTTTGTTCAGAAACTCCCACGTTCTGTCGTGATCTTCTGGAGCTCCACAGTGAGACGCATCAAACTCTTTAAAGTTAATCCTCATTTTAAGGCCCTGTTCACACCTGATATTAAGATGTGTTTTGGTCGATCGGATCAGAAATAGACGAGGGAGACTCCTGTTTACACCTGGGTCTATGAGCGGCTAAATCAAACGTATGGTTTTTTTTTTGATCTTTTGATCTATTGGACAAAATAAGCTTGCGCAATTTACATATAACAACACATGTCCGGTCAACATGACCGGAGAAAACAGAAAAACATACGGAGGATTAGCCACAACACCACGCCGAACACTGTGAGTGTGTGTTATGGTGCTTTTCCACTGCTCGTTACGGCTCACTTAAACAGTACAACCTCGGTTGAGGTTCCAAGCGAGCCGAAGCGATACTAATCAATCAATTTTGAGCATCTAGATCACATGTGTCAAACTCATGGCCCGCGAGAGCATATGATTGTCTTAAAATTAGGGATGCACTGAAATTTAGGCTGCCATTCTAGATGGTATAATCAAACATATCTTGTGGAGCGCTCTCTGAGCATGCATTTATTTGTCCTTTTAACTGAAACGTAAATTTGGACTTCAAAGATTTCTTATCCTGATGCACCTTCTACATGCCATGAATGATCAGCGACTAGTCGACGCCAAGCTTAAAGCATCATGGCAGAGCATTAAAGTTGAATAGTCGATTTGTCTGTTAAACCCCTACTTGGTACGTTTTTCGATGCAGCCGACAAAGTTTGAATCACGTCTTTCTAGTGCACTTGCCATAAGGTTTAGGCATTAGGTCAGAAGGCCTTTATTACACCTTTATTTAGCATCATCCACTTGTGATCCGATCGACTAAAACACATCTAAATACCATCTGTAAACCATCTGTTAAGTTCAGGACTGATTTTTGAATGTGTTTCATTCATCATTTAGATGAGAACTTACTCATTTCTGCTTCATAACAATGCAAGAAACTTCATAACCAATTTATATGGTTTAATGTTTTTTGTGACATTTTGCTCACAGTTTGGAGTCCCGACGCATATTAATGGTGAGGGTGCATGTGCGAGGCCATTAGGCATGTGAATCGTAAAGTAATGAAATCGACTCGTATGTGTGCGTGTTTGCGCTGACCGTCATTAGATAGTTTCGAAAAGCTAGTCTGTGTCGAATTAGGCAATTATGAACTCCCATTAACCGCAGAGAGCTTCCGTCTGTGCTGAGAAACAAACATTTTCATAAGTGTGCACCCTAATGTCTCACCTTTCACACAAAAAAAGCTGCCTAGAACAAGCTCTTATCCATCAGACTGGCAGAATGGAAATTCCATCTCTCTCTGTGAACCTTTGGCAGAGGAAACAAAGAGGAGAGAAAAGCGTCGAGAAAAGGCTTTTACGTGTCGGCAAATTGAGTTGTGAAGATCTCAGAGTCACGTTCCCCTCCCGCTCAGCCGACAACATTAGAGGAGAAGTGAAACTGACTCAAGATTTAAGCAGTTTAACCTTCCTCTGTAGAATTAGCGCTCGAGACTTCAAAGCGGATACTTCAGCGTGCGGAGAGGAATGATAAACCGGTTTGCCTATTCACCGAGCGAGAGAGCCGGTCTGTCATAAAACAGCCCCTTAATCGCTGTGACCCTCCTAGGGCTCGATTTTCATACCTGTCCACACTTATTTTCCCCCATTCTCCTGCACTGCTCCCTGGATTAACCCTTTGTGCATGTGCTTTGATAGTTGCTACATTGGTGGCTTAAATCTTTAACTACACAAAGCCAATGTCTCACTAGCACTGTGTTGCATGAGTGTGTCTTAAACTGAAGTTATTAACATTTGGCTAGTTTTGTCTCTTTGGACAAGTAAGACTCTACCTAGCAACCTCCCACTATACCTTAGTAACCACTTACCAGCGCCCATAATAGATTAAATCATTTCTGAGGGTTTTGCATTGAGCAGTCTGAATTGGTTCATTTGAACACTGGTTGAATCTGAAATCGCCCCCTGTACCCTCAAATAGGGCATTATATGAGGAGACAGCCATTTGTAGTGGACGTTATCGAGTGCACTCATTCAATCCCAAATTGCACCGCAATAACGAGTGTACAACTGATATTGATAACAAGTGAACTGTATTAGTGGACTAATATAGTGATTGAGGGTTTAGGAAGCGATTTTAGATTCAGCCTTTGTTTCAGTGAATCGGTTCTTTTAAATTACATTTATTATAATTTTTTTTTATAAAATTGCTGATTATTCCTGTTTATTTTAGGTTATCTTTTTTATTTAGGTAATAGGTTGTCATATTCTGTTATTTTTATTGTTCTAAACATAAAAAAAGTGTTAAAAGCATAATATTCTTAAGAATCTTGTTGTTGATAATATATTCAAACCCCTTTGTATTAGTATGTTGTTATTAAAATTCAACATATTTGTGAATCGTTTCAATGTAATCGTAAATATGAATCAGTTGAATGTTCAAAAATACTGATTCTTTTGAATGGTAATTCAAAAGAATGACATTTTACATTTAATTTTTGTAGTAAAATTACTGATTATTCCTGCTTATATGAGGTTGTTTTCTATTTAGGTTGTAGGTAATGCCATTTTCTGTTGTTTATTAATCAGAATAATTATTAATCTGTTGTTGTTCTTGTTAACAATATTTTCGAAACCCCTAATCCTAAGTATTAAACTTGTTTTGCAAATCAGCTGAACTGGATCATTAAAAAGAATCAGCTCAGCAGAACGATTTATTTGTGAATGGGCCATCACTCGACGCTGCATGAATTAGTCATAAGCGCCACACGTAAGGAGATTTGCATCACCGCTGACCCTCACGTGTGTGTTTGAGGTGCACGCCACACACACACACACGGCTAAACTGTGACAGACACTTCCGGTTTAAGCCGGTTCCTCCTCTAAATCCTTAACGACGTCCCAAAAGCACCGATCCTCAATTTTTCCCCCATCGATCCGTGCTGGAGTCTGATAGTTCGTCATGGCAATGAATCTCTGCATTTTCATATTAATACCCGTTGCGCTCACTCTCGGGGACGGCGATGGTCTCGGCACTTCAGTAAATAATGAGGTTTTAACAAAACTTCGGGGAGACATTAGTCTACCGCACCAGCGAGGTAAAGTCCGGCTAAACCCGATAGCGGCCCGATAAACCAGATTGTGAGAGAGAGAGAGCTAATGGCTCATCTGTTGGAGTATATAGCTGTGTCTTCTTCTCCCTGCTGGCAGCTGAAGCCAGAGCGAGTGAGGCCATATTGAGCTGTGTACCTGTACGCCGGCCCTCTTTATTTGTTTTGACTGTCTGATGGCAGATGTATTGAGCAACGGCCTTTCTTGTTCATTTTACAGAGGCCTTATTGAATCCCCTCCATTCTTCTTCTTCTGCTCTCTCTCTGTGCCGCTTTTATATCAACCAGTTCTTCAGTCACCATAATTCAGGTCTCTATTGTCCATTCTGCCCTCCAGGGATAAAGGAGACCCCGTGTGTGTGTGTGTGTTTGTGTGCAAGCCTCTGCACGTGTAATGTGTTTTTTCACCCTTCCCACCCAGTAAAAATCCCTGTATCATGCCAACACAATATAGTTCACAACAGCACCAATCAAGTATAAAAATGACCTTTAATAGTGATGATTTCCCTTGCTAAACACTAGTGTTCATAATTGGGGTTAGGGTTTTGGTGTACTTTGTGATCAGTCTTACGAATTTCACTTGCTGGATGAGAAATCCGGTGAAAAATAAAAACCCTCAGATGCACATTGAAGGACCCGATCCATATCTAGAAATCAGAAGATCACAGAGATTAGAGTTTGCAGGACTGTTTTCACACCAGACCAATAAGAAATCACCTAGCAACCACCCTGAATACCTTGGTAACCACATAGCAACGCCTTGGCAATGTCCCAGAAGAGATAATGGGCCAGATTTACTAAACAGGGCAAATTAATGTGAGGGCGCAATTCCAAAAAAGCGTTTTCTACTGACGATGCGCACATTTTATAGAACACAGACGCAGCCGGATCATTTCCATAATGACCAACACAATCTACCAAGATCAGCGTCTGGTTCATTTTTTTGGGTTGTAAATAATAACGCAAATACTGATAACTTGACTAGCGCAAACCTTAGTAAATCACCTTGCATGATTCATTGAAATACTCTCCTCTCATAAATTCTGCATCTAAAAAAGGGAAACTCCTACATATGCTCCTACAGCCGCAAAAATAACCCTGTACACGCCTTTTCAGTGCTGATTTTTCACTGCGTGTCTTTAGTAAATCCTGACAGACGTTTTTCAACACCAAAAGAGGGTTTGCACTGGAGCAAACTGTTAGTAAATCTGGCCCTAAAATCGTGGTTTTGCATGAGTATTGTCCTGATTTTCATTATCAATTAACCTCGCACACCTGAAACTTTATATAGGTGAATAAGATAGAATCTATTATAAAGACACTTAAGTCTTGATTATTGAATTTTTTCACCATTGTATCATTGTGTCCACAAAATATGAACTGTTTTCAACACTGATAATAATCAGAAATGTCTTTCTTGAGCAGCAAATCAGAAGACACTGAAGACTGGAGTAATGATGCTGAAAATTCCCAGGAATAAATCACATTTTAAAATATATTCAATTTAAAAAACAGTCGTTTTATTTTGTAATATTTCACAATATTACTGTTTTACTGTATGCTTGATTAAATAAATGCAGCCTTGGTGAGCAGAAGAAACATCTTTCATAATAATAATTCAACATTTAACAACTTTTGAACGGTAGTTTAAATGGCAAATGTTCAACATCATAGTATAAATCAAAGGACCATGGCATGTGCTAAAGTAATTTTTATAAAGAAAATCACATTTCTTGCATGTTTGGTAGCTTGGCGTGCGCATTAAATTTGCATGCAACGCGTGTGCTTCCATGCTAAGCAAATCTAAATGCAGTTTTTCCGTAGTCTGTCGCCTACTTTGAATTGTCACTTCTAGTGTTTACATAACGGCCTCAGAGAGAAATGGAGAAAATCAGCTCTGACTGGAACCAGTGGGACGCCTCAACACGCCAAAGGGCAGTTTAGATACAGTCACACAGGGCCACACACACACACACACACACACACACACGTGTATACACCGCAGACCAAACGCTCTCAGAGATCCTTAGCCTGCCTTCAGTTCTCTTATTGAGTAATTAGTTATAATGTTTCAAATCTTGTATGAATGCAGGTTTAACAAACTAACCACCAAATATTATCTTCTTTGTGTCTTTCTTCTTCAGCACAGTTTCGTGAAGCATATCGCAAGAAACACGTTGATGTGGATCACAAATGTGATCTTTGATGATAGTGACGTTATTATGCGCACTTTTCCAATGTAATTTGGATTTGGGAAGTTATCCGGAGTCGCCCAGGAGCTCTTTGACGGATGATGGAGTCGTTTTTCATTCCGGGATGATTTTGATCAGTGCGCCGGTGAATAGATTGTGCTGGATGACACCGTGATCATCTCCGCCGGTTTATTAAGGAGCTCCAGGCGTTTGTTCTTCCTTTCCAAATCTGGAAGCATTTCCTGAACTCTTTAATATGAATTTACGCGGGGGGTCATGACAACAGTGGTCCCGGGGCCCGTTTTTGGGGCATTTCTTGAATGTAGTAATTAAAAAATAAAGACAAAAAAGAACAAAGCGTCGAATTGAATCGTTCCCGTTCAATTCCCCTTGTTAGTAGCTTACTGCATTCCCCCTCTATCCCCCTCTCTCGCTCTCTCCAGATGAATTTTATGTTTTTTCTTCTCGCTTTCTCTCCGTGGTTTTCCCCAGACAGGTTCCACAGTGTTTTAGAGGGGATGGATTTAATTGCTCTGTGGGGATTGGTTGGCGGTGCTGGGCCCGGCTGTTTAATTAGTGTACCCTGCCGGGATTGGTTTAATGCTTCGTGATCTTGAAATTGTCTGATTGTTCAGCCCTCTAGGGACCCTCTCTCTTTCTCTTCTTCCTCTCTCTCTCTCTCTCTCTCTCGTTTCGTTCTCCGTCTCCGTGCCCCTATCGAGAGCAGCAGGTTTTGCTAAACGCTGCTGCAGGCCTTGCTGGAGAGGGCATGAGGCGACCGCTTTCCCTCGGGCCGAACCGAAGGGTGTAAATGTGAGATGAGGGTCGTTATGACGGGTTCTTACTCTCCAGAAACTGCTCTGATCTGTCCATGGAAACACCATGTTCCCTTTAAAGGCCTCTCTCTGTACTTGTAGGTATTCCTACTTGATCGCAGTAGCCGTTGTGCTGGCTTTTGAAGTTAAACCAGAGATTGTCTTACTATAGGGAGATGAGAGGGTCTGTATCTCTCACCATTGGAGAAAGCTAACTTTGATCACGTGAGGCATCTCAGCCTATTGTGCAATGGCTTTAAATCGTGTAAAGTTTTCTGATAGTCAACGTCAATCAGTTTCTTGTGGATTAGCATGTTGGTCTTGAGAATAAATGTTCTGTATTTGGTGTTATATCGCTAGTAAACTGTAGGATTGCATTGTTTGTGAATGTGCTTTACTGTGGGAAAAAAGAGAGCGCGAATATCTATCTCTATTAGCTGCAAATTACTCGTCACTGCAGGGTGCATAAAACTACATTTAAGAGTCCACTAAAAACTTAATTGTAATTTAATACATATTTAATTCATTAAAATTAAATGCATTTTTTTTTACCATCATTCATTAAAAAGCGTTATATTATCATCATTAGGCACACAGCAGTCATAAATCATTACAATACAAGACTAACCTGGCAGCGATAGAAAGAACACATTTTTATTTTCTTTAAACAACATACAATATAACACAATATTTATAATTAAATTATTAATTTTCTCTTTATTCATTAAAATGCATAATATCAGCATCATATGCATACATGCGGTTATTGTAGTCATTGCAATTCAAGTCTTATCGTAACTGGTAAAACCAAATAAGCAAAATAAGCAGTTTCTCTGGATTTACTATTTATATGGACGTGTTTGAGTAAAATGGACATTTTTGTTTTATTCTATAAATTACTGACAACATTTCTTCCCGTTTTTAAATAGGAATATTGTCATTTAGAGCATTTATTTGCAGAAAATGACTGGTCCAAAAAAAAAAAAAAAAAAAATCTATCAATTGATTAATTCAAAGAAAACTCTTTTATATTAATTTTTAAACGATACGATGCTAACATTTTAACTGAAGAGGTCAGAAAGCAATATTTGGCAGAATAACCCTGATTTCCAATCACAGGTCTAGAGAGAGAGAGATTGTGATGGCCATGAGAGGATCTGAACTATTGAACTCTTCTGAAGTTAAAACATTAATGTTGTGTGTTTTAATATGAATATAAAACAGTTTTCTTTGAATTATTCAAGGTCGGAAACCATGGCATCTATTTTGTTATTGACTAGTTGTCATTTTCTGCAAATAAATGCACTAAATGACATTGTTTTACTTGACATTTGGAAGAAATGTTGTCAGTAGTTTCTAGAGTAAAACAAAAATGTTCATTTTACTCAAACGTACATATACCTGGTTTTGTATGAGAACGTGTACTGTTTGAGACTTTGTTTGTATACTACTGTGTGAAGTGTTTAGCATTGCATACTGTTTCACACATTGAGTTTCATTCATCAAACGCAAGCAAAGTGAATTCATGTAAAAAAAATTCAAAACTTTGAAGGGATAGTTCACCCCAAAATTGTCATGATATTCTCACCCTCATGTTCAGTGTTGCACGGGACCCTGTTAAAGCGTAACTCCCGCCAAAATGCAACCTAGGGTCTTTTTGTTAATCTAACTGAGGCAAACTTTCGTTTAAAAGCATGATTAGGATGGAAACGCCACTTTTAAGATTGACCGTATTTTCATTTTCGGTCAAATTGCCTTTTGAATGGGAGTGCTTGGGGCACGACTATGATAGCATCAAAATCGCTATTTTTAAAACACTAAGAAGGCTCGACACAACATGAAACTGTGCTGGAAGTATCACCAGGGGCTCTACACATGAACTCCAGCATTGAGAAAATTTTTTGTGTAAACAGAGTTTACTAAAAAGAAAGGTTTTGAACAACTCACTGTGTTTCCATCCGCCGGCATTTTGTCAGTTAAAAACAGTCGATCTCCGAATGCGAATGAACTGACTCTGAATTTTAGTATTGCTTCTTATATGAGCATTCTTTTTCAAATACAAGGCCAATATTGATTTTCACTATCGACAAAACAGCAAATTATTCGTGAATTTATATGGAACTGGGAACTTTCCATCTTTACTCTCCTCCCTGTTACGTTGCATTCGGAGATCGACTGTTTTTGACTGACAAAATGCCGGCGGACGGAAACACAGTGAGTTGTTCAAAACCTTTCTTTTTAGTAAACTCTGTGTACACAAACACTGTTCTCAATGCTGAAGTTCATGTGTAGAGCCCCTGGTGATACTTCGAGCACAGTTTCATGTTGTGTCGAGCCTTCTTAGTGTTTTAAAAATAGCGATTTTGATGCTATCACAGTCGTGCCCCATTCACTCCCATTCAAAAGGCAATTTGACCGAAAACGAAAATATGGTCAATCTTAAAAGTGGCGTTTCCATCTTAATCATGCTTTTAAATGAAAGTTTGCCTCGGGTAGATTCACAAAAAGACCCTAGGTTGCATTTTGGCAAGAGTTACCCTTTAACTTTAATTGCATGGTCAAATTAAATATGTTCTTTCTTTTGAGTCCCACAGACAAAAAGAAAGTTATACAGGTTTGGAACGACACGAGAATGAATAAATGGCACAATTTTCATTTTCGGCTGAACTAAATTGTCACACTGAATTGCATGCAACAGTTTTTGTAAGAATGGTTTTATGAACAACTTGCACAATTTGTTCTGCCCGTCTTTCTTGAATAAGGCATAATATTATCAAATAAATAGTCGAAAAGTATATACTGCACAGTATTTGCTCTCTCATGTTGTCTTTAGCTATTACTCTGTCATTGCTACTGCTCTTCTGCAAGTCAAATTACACTGGCTGTGATGCAGGGCTTTTAGTCACAGACTCAAAATATCAAAGGGCGATGAGCTTGATACTTGTGTGCACTCGGCTTTAAGAATGTAAGTGTAGTTTTGTTGATGCACAGCGGCGCATCACAGAATTGTTCACCCATTATCTGTCAGGTTTCAGTGCATCTAATGTGATACCTGCACAGGTTTGGTTATTGTGCAGAGATGACCGATGTTAGTGCAACAGATGACTGTATCACACTTTGTAAAATAAGAAAATCAATGAGGAGAAAATCAATTTGGTGAAAATACAATTTGCCTTCCAAAAGCATGACTGGATGGATGTGTTGGTAAAGCTAAAGCCTGCTGCTAACTCAATCATCTTACTCCGAGCTCAAACATTTTAATGGTTTGTTTTGAATTTTTTCTGTATCTTTCTTTCAAAAGGGAACAGTTTTTGTGCTGATGTGTTATGTTGTTTATGTAATGACAGGTTATTTTCAATAGAATATAAACTATTATTTTGGTTTGATGGCAGCATCTATATGTGGTCAAATCTGTAGCGCTATAAATCAATGTCATTTCAGTTTAACCATTCAAAGTATCTGCTCCTAAAGCTGGCAGTCTGTAAATACAGGGACTCTCTGTATGGTTTCTAGCACTGAGATGGAAATGATCAAAGCACCATATGAAGCATCTTTGGTTGTGATAGACTCCTGACCTGTGCATTAATCCCAGAATGCTCTTCTGGGGAGTCGCTTCCCAGCTGTTCCACTGCAATCCCTTTGAAGTATAGTCTGTTGATTATTATATTCAACAAACCCAGTGTATAATAACTGTTGCATAGAGTGACGTTCATCCTCCATATAGGGTTTAGCTGAAAGTACTCCTGCTTTCTCGTTTTCCACTTGCGCTGGATCCCAGTCTGACCCCATTCCACAGTTCTGGGCTGGAAAATCGTCTTTGCAACGGGATCTTAATCCTGTTGGTCTTGAACCACTAACACCAGTGGCTGGGATAATGTCTTCACCACATACATTTTCCAATTCAACAACACTGGTACTCTTACAATCCATCTACACTTGAATCACCAGATGTGATGATGCTCATTCATTTGATGTGCATATAATTTATGTTCTACTGCAAAGCCATCCACCCACCCACCCATCCACCCACCCATCCATCCACCCACCCATCCACCCATCCATCCACCCACCCATCCATCCATCCATCCATCCATCCATCCATCCATCCATCCATCCATCCACCCATCCATCCATCCATCCATCCACCCACCCACCCACCCACCCATCCATCCATCCACCCACCCATCCATCCATCCATCCACCCACCCATCCACCCATCCACTCATCCACCCACCCATCCATCCATCCATCCATCCATCCATCCATCCATCCATCCACCCACCCATCCACCCACCCATCCACCCATCCATCCATCCACCCACCCACCCACCCATCCATCCACCCATCCATCCATCCATCCATCCATCCATCCACCCATCCACCCACCCACCCATCCATCCATCCATCCATCCACCCACCCATCCATCCATCCATCCATCCATCCATCCACCCACCCATCCATCAATCCACCCACCCACCCATCCATCCACCCATCCACCCATCCATCCATCCACCCACCCACCCATCCATCCACCAACCAACCAACCCACCCATCCATCCATCCATGATGTTGATTTAATTATTAATATTATTATTATCATTAACAATGCATGTGTACTGATTAATATTATCATCATCATGAATTTTAATTTAATACAAATTTTATTTACATAAAATCTATCAATTGATCGCTATGAATTTTATTTTATTTGAATTTAAATCATTTTGACATCAAAGCCAGCTTGTGATAGCATAATTTTAAATTAATTGTATGTATTTATTAAAAACTTAATTTACTTTGGATGATCAAATATGTTCTAAAAATTGGGAAAAGGCTCATAAATAAATTCCCTAATTTTATATATATATATATATATATGTATATATAGTGGACATATACTGTGTATATATAGTACAGTTATCCATGATTGTTTGGTTCTAAAGGAAGTGTGAGTGTGTGTTGGTGGATATCACTGGTAGTTTTCAGGGTTCAGACGCACAGGCTGATGAGGGGTAATTTACTGCAGTGAATTGAGTTAATGGTTAAAATAAGTAGTTCTTGCTGTTGTGAGATTAGCGTGTTCTCTGCTGGAGTGTGTGAATATGAGAGCGGTTCTTCCCCAGTGGTCTCTTTCGTATGAACGACACAAGCTCAAATTAGACTTCTGCTTGCTCAGCTGCACCTGCTAGAAGGACACGGTGAAAGCAATCAAAGTTAACGAAAAAATCTGATGTTATGTAATGTTGTGTGTCCTTTCTCAGTAAGGTGTGTTTTCCTGTGTGCTGTTACATGGCCGCTGGGATTGCCCTCTACGCTGGTGTTTGAGTTATGAGCTCAGTCACCTTGATGGAGGGAGATTGAACCGTTTGTAAAGGGCGACTCCAGATGGGACGACCGCCCTTGAGTTTAGCTCAGTCACTGCTGAGACTGTTGACCTCAGCCGCTCTGACACCAGACATCAGATGCACATTAAGTGTTTTGTCTCACTGAACGTACACACAGGGTTTGTTTTGAAGGATCTTTTGGCATTCAACTGAAGATCTCACATTCATTGATTCAACATACTTATTTTCTACACAGTTAAGTAGTATGCTAAAACTGTCCACTTCAGATCCATAAAACTTTCATTTTTTATTAAACGGTTATCTGTATGACCCTTATCAATAAATCACCTCCATGTTTTTGAATGTTTTTTTTCAATACTAGCAACAGTGGTCAAAAGCGTCACGTTAAACATTTTATCTGTTGATGCTGAGTAGCTCCGCCCACACTGAATTCTCATTGGTCCAAAATCAAGTAACCCATAACTTCATCAAACCTCGAATAGATTCTGATATATTATTTATTTGAATTAGCTTTTATTTTTACATTTTCCGTTTTGATTTTAATTTTAGTTTTAATAATTTTGTGTGCTTTTGTCATTTTATTAGTATTTGTATTTATTCATTTATTTATTTTAGTACTTCAACTTTAAATTTATTGGTAACACTTTTTAAAAAAGGCTTCATTTGATATTATTAGGTAACTAATTAGTTAAATAAGATTGTAAAGTATTTTAGTTCAATTCAATTAAGTTGAATTCTTTTTCCTAATATTTATATTTTGTCTTATTCCAGTTTTATTTCACTTTAACAATAACAACACTGTTCGGTTCAGGATATAATGTTTGCATTTTAAAGTGTCACACAGCAGTGAATTTTGGACATAGTTTGTTTAGTTTGAACCTGTCTATTAAACTTGTCACTCTGACTCTAAGGCCCTGTTTACACCTGGTATTAAGATGTGTTTTGGTTGATCGGATCACAAGTAGGCGACTCTAAATACCGGTGTAAACAGGGTCTAAAACATTTTGAGCTTGTCCACTTTCAACCACTTCCAGAGGTAGTCGAAAACACATTTTGCTTTCGTAGTGTAAACACTCATGTCGTCGAATGTGTTCGAACAGCCACAAAAGACCGTCTTCTCTCCACTTACTAACCCAATAAGTGAACATTATGGGAAGAGCGCTAGACAGACGGGATTTCGGCTGGAGACTGAAGTTTAGTTTGAAGATGAAAAACTTACCAAGCACAATGGACCTCATTCACCAATAAACTTCCTAAGAAAAGTCTACGTCGGATTCATGACATGTTCTTGTTCACAACTGTGTTCTTAGGATTGATGAATCCCACGTCTTCGTAATTGAAAGCGCGCGCCATTCCTAATTAGCATAAGAAAACACCCCGCAAATTCCCATATAAGGACATGACACTTCAGGGCCGTGTGCAAGAAAAGTTGGAGAATGTCCAAAAGACGCACAGATCGTCCACCGATCACCAAACCAAAAAAGAACTTCAGTAATTCTGAAGTAGAAATTCTACTGCAACAGGTAAATGCCAAACGAGGCATAATATTTGACTTAAAGGAGAACTCCGGTCAATTTTAACATTGAGCTCACTTTTTTGTAAATTTGGAGTGCTGTCAATACAGAGAACAACGACAAAAATCGGTGTTGCCTACACCGTGTTATCCTCTTTTTAAAATTTGCACCCTGTTGACTTCAATGGGGCAAGTTTTAAACCTGCTTTTAGTCTCTTAACATCCTTGATGTGTCATTACAAGTGCACAGCCAATGTGAGTGATTCCTTCAGAGTGAACACATTTCAGCCAGCGCACATACCTGTATTTACATCCTGTTTTCGGTCGAAGTCCATAGTAATCGATTGTCGAGTTCACGCGCATTGGTTTAGTTACCTATGATCACGCGCGTGAACTCGGCAATCGATTACTATGGACTTCGACCGAAAACAGGATGTAAATACAGGTATGTGCGCTGGCTGAAATAACATGTTAAATAACGTTTTCATGTTCATATGTAAATTGCATGAGCTTATTTCGTCCATTAGATCGTCAGATCTGAAAAAGCCCATACATTTACGCACTCATAGACCCTTCCCTCAAAGAAATCAAGACAAAACTGGTTGAAATGACAAGAGATGGATTAAAACACCGGGTGTAAACAGGTATGAGTCTCCCTCGTCTACTTGTGATCCGATCGACCAAAACGCATCTTAACACCAGGAGTGAACAGGGCCTTAGTGCATATAGTTGCTTAGTATAGCTAAGTTTCATTCTCATGGCTGTTTTTGGACTACATGAGCACTTGTAAACCCCAGCACACAAGTGGCAGATCACCGTCATTTTGAGTCTTCTTAATATGTGGCCTTTCAAAATGTTATCAATAAAACCTTCCATAATGTTTTCAGTGGGAAGCAGCGCAGAGAGGGGACCTGATATTATCCGAGGTGAAACATGTTAGTCTGTGATATTATCGGTTAATTGGTAGCCCACTGCTGAGATGATAGGAAAAGCTTACGCAATGCTTTCAGAATGTTACTACTCGCCGCAATTGCACACTTGAGGTTTGGTCAACGGGATCACCAAGGAGATTGTCTCATGACAACACAATTGTTGCCAACCGCTACCACCCCCTCCATCCCGCTTTTTCCTGGAAGAATGATTACTAAACAGGTTGTGCTGGTGCTGATGGTGCAGTAACTGTGTGTGTAATGGCACAGGTTGAGTGTTGAGTGGCGTACGACGAGGGTCTAATCACAGGATGTTGTGTGGGAGAGGCTTTTTGACTCTTTGGGGGTTTAACAGATTAGAAGCAGGTTTATGAATTCAGAACGGTTACCGTGAACATGTAGTATGTGGAGACCCAGAAATTGTTGTGGTAGATGATGAACGTGGTTCAGCAGGAGAAAGATTGATATAGGTTTCCCTGCAGAATATCATATGGTTGATTTTTAGTAGATAGTTGAGCTGAGCTGGATATTTACATGGGCAATCTACGACTTTTAACCATTGCATTTAAGTCAAGAATAACAGACGTTTTATACATGCAACATGCAAGCAACGTCAGAACATTTCTGCAAAAATGGAATTAAAGACCTTGAAAAGTTGAAATGCCTTTAATATTTTATCATAATTAGTCTCTGACTAGTTAACAATTTACTTTGAAATTACATTTCGTCGGTATTCTCACATGAGGTGAAGTATAATTTTTGATGTCTAAATCTAAAAAAAAAAAAAAGCAATTATATGGCATGCCTTTTTATTTGAAGTTACTAAAACAAAGACTTTGATTCTATGCATAAAAAAACACTATTACATGAATCCCATATTGAATATGCATACATTTATATATAACTTAAGGGTTTATGAGCTCCCAACATGCATTGCAGCATGAGTAAACTGTAACAAAGGCTTTTTTTAGTTTGCTTGCATATCATTTTCATCATTGTTAGTCATTGTAACGGGGTTCAGATGTTGTGGGAAGAAGGAGGCGGGAACCGGCGGACAATCAACAATATTTAATAATAAAATACACAAATACACAAAAGTAAAAGCCAGCAGCCCCTCACGGACGACTGCTGGCGACACAAACAGAAACAAAACATGAACTAAAAATCAGGCCTGTCCTCTCTCGCTCTTCACTGTCGTCGCTCCTCCTTTATGCCTCTGCTCCTCCGTGAGAGATGCGAGACCGATGCGTCTCACAGGTGTGGCTCATCATAATCACGCCACCGGCCTCGCGCCGTCCTCCCACGGCCCTCGACCTCGTCCTGCTCGCCACAGTCATGTTGTGATGTCAAGAGCCCTTTTTATTACATTTAATGGTGTGTTGTTGATTGTCACCATTAAATTTGTGTGTCTATTTGAAACTATTGCACAAAATGTCTCCGCTTTGCAAGGTGTTAGAGGCAAATATTACGTAAAATTAATTTAAGTGCTGTAACTACCATTCAAAAGTTTGGGGTTAGTAATTGTTTTTAAAGAAACAAATACTTTTATGCGTTATTTTATTAAATTGATAACATTCATCTTGATATACAATATCACACTTGAGGTTATAGTAGTTGCCTGTATCTCTATATATCTCTCCAGTCTTCCTCTGTTGTTTGGGAAGATTGATCTGTATTCTTACTCACCATGGATGGAAATGTAAATTTTAGGCATTTATTACTGTTAGATGCGGCCTCCTGCCCTCAAGACGTAATATTGTACACTATCGCTCTTAATATGAGAGCTTCTTGATCATTTACTGGCATCACTATGCACACGTTGTTTGCTGAGATGAAATGTGACGAAGAGGAAACATCACGTCTAGTGCTTAAAGGATAATAATCCTAGTGTGTGTGTGTGTGTGTATCGTGGGAAGCGCTGGTGTTCCCAGCCCTCCTGTCTCACCCGCAGCTGCCTCTCGGACAAAGGCCAAGAGCGCCGGCCGTCTAGACGCGTGGCATCATTAACCCGCGGTGACCCTCGCTACCTCGCTGATGAGCTCGTCCTCACACCAGTGGCTCGGTCCTGACGGCTCAAACGGCTCCCTTCCCTCCACTGACCGTTCTTTTGGGGCCCTGGATGGTCCATTAAGAGTAGTGGCTTGCATAAATTGAGGTGAGGTGGTCACAGAGTCTCCTGAATAATTCAAGACGTCTGGGCTGTGGTCTGGCTGAGGCCTTGAGGGAGTGTGTGTTGTGTGTGTGTGTGTGTGTGTGTGTGTGTGTGTGTGTGTTTGCGTGGCGGATCAGGGGTTAATAACAGGTCTGCAACCCTTGTGTCAGCAGCTGTGCCCTCCTCATATGAAAGAATCCTGTTCTGTTGATTAGATTTTTCCAAAGGGATCAATTTTTAATCAGCAGAGCATCTGACTAGGGTCAATAATGGCGTCGCGGGGAAGATAGTTGCCGGACAGCCGTCTTTATTTACAGGACTGTTTGTCTTTTTACTGTATGCAGATCTCCAGACAGCCGAGAGCTGCACTTCACTGCAGGGGTCACAAATTCACTTTAGAGTTTATCTGCAGGACTTGTTCTGCGTGGATGTCGTGGCTTTGGTTTTGCCGAGCCTGTGTTATATATATATATATATATATATATATATATATATATATATGTGATCCTGGATCACAAAACCAGTCACATGTCGCACGGGTATATTTGTGGCAATAGCTAACAATACATTGTATGGGTCAAAATGATCGATTTTTCTTTTATGCCAAAAATCATTAGGATATTAAGTAAAGATCATGTTCCATGAAGATGTTTTGTAAATTTCCTACCGTAAATATATAAAACATTTATTTTTGTGAGTGAATGCAGCACAATCGCGAACACAAATGGACAACTTTAAAGGAGATTTTCTCAATGTTTCGATTTTTTTTGCACCCTCAGATTCCAGATTCCAGCCAAATATTGTCCTATCATAACAAACCATACATCAATGGAAGGCTTATTTATTCACTCAATTTCAAAAAAGTGACCCATGTGACTGGTTTTGTGGTCCAGGGTCACATATACTGTAGGATGACAAGGGAAGTCAAGGGAGAGAGTAAGGGAATGGGATCAGAACAGCTTCCGATAGTTTTCCTGTAACTTTTTTGTTGTTGTGGCCATCTCTGTTATCCATCTCTGTTCCTCCATTACATTTTTATTGCACTACAGGGAAACTATAATGTTTTAAATAATGAGCGAGTCGTAAATATTGTTTCTGAGATTCTTCTAGAATCTTCTTTGTGTTTGTGAATGCAGAAACTGGTCTGTGTGTCGGCCTGGATGCAGGTTATCTCTAAGAAGATTTAAATGTGTAAAAGCAGGGTGAAACACATACAGACTAGCACTAGATATAAACAGGATTTATATTTAGGAGTCAGGAAAAAGATTAAATTTTTTTTTTTAATATATGGATTTCAGTATTTTCCAACCTGAAGTAGGCCTATATGAAACAGTGTTGTTTACTTGCTTTAAGGTCTTTCTGTGATTTTTTTTTTTTTTTTTTTTATATATATATTTTTTAAATTTAATTATTATTATTTTCTTCCAGTCAAAATTAAAGCTTTATAGTTTAACGTTTGAGAGCAAAGAAATTAAGATATTATTATTATTATTATTATTAATACATTTTCTTTTTTTATTTTACTGTATTATTGCATTAGTGTAATATTTATTAATTAGTTATATTTTTAGTTTCAATAATAAACAAATAATTATTATTGTTATTATTATTTTATTCTACAGTGCATTTATTATTGCAATAGTAATATATTTATTGATTTCATTTAAAATAAACAAATATGTATTATTATTATTATTATCATTATTAATTAAATGTATAAATAAAAATTTGTACATTATTGCAATAATATATTTGATTTGTTTAATTTTATAATTAAAGAAAAATAAAAAGTATTACTTTTAAATACTCTTTTTATTGTACAGTACATTTATTATTTCTAATGTATAGAGAATATTGATTGAAATTTTTATAATTTAAATGATAATAAAACAAACATATTGTCGCTGATATCTCCGCTGACACCTCATATCACCAAAAACGCTACTTTTCAGGAAATGGAAAAAACATTTTACCAAAACCAAGCTTAAATAAAGTTTTTGGCCAGTGAATTTCAGAGAATTTGGGACATATGTGTTTTGACCATCATTAGAGGTAATTGTGCTATTATAGTGTTTCTTAAGTTTAAAAAAACTATACTTATTCAAAGAACCTATTTTTTTATTACCTTTGCACTGCAAACAAGCAGAGACTTCATTCCCGATGGAGGAGGGGGCGGAGTTATGAGGTTTGACTGACAGTTTGAGGATCCAATGGAAATACACGGTTTAGTCACAAGCTCTTTTTAATACTTTTCATTGGCAAAAGCAAAGACAGATGTGAAGGGTTACCAAAAGTAATGATTTATGGAAAAAAAATGAAAAAAATACTAAATATGGAGATACAAGGTTTCTGCCCGACAGCAACAATGTTATTAAAACAGGTTTTTCTTTTCTTTTCTCTTTTTTGTTTTCTTTTTTTTGTCCTAAGCTGATCACATGCCTGAGAGTGTTTTATGCTGTGCATGTCCACAAACAACATTTGAGAGTTTTCAGCCAATAGCAGTTTAAATGTTGGTCTGTTCCTACACAAAGCTTGTGTACAGCTTCCGAAGACTTATAAGACGCAATATTGTGCATTATTTCTATATAAAAGACATAATGCTGGTTAGGTGCTTGTGAATGCTGTTGTCTTTAATAGCAAGATGTTCTGAAGGTATTGGGAACCGGATGCATATTGACTAGCTGCATATTACATTTGGGTATTTTGTGATGTGTGGAAATGTCAAACATCTTGTTCTTGTACCTTGTTGGTTTGGGTTTTGTGTTAGTCCAGCACAGCCGCTCGGGTCTCCTGAAAGCTCCACGTTTCGGACCACACGTAAAAACATGTTCATAGCCGTGTCGGAACAAAGAGACAATGGCTGGCCTTGCTTTTAAGATACTTTTATGGTGTCACATGGGAAAATGTTTGTGCGTGTGTGTGTTTATATGCGTGTGTGTGGTGTGTAGCCGGTAAACCTCCCCGTCTCATTCCCTTATTATAGAGCTCTGGAGGCCAGGCTAGCTTTTGAATTCCACACTGATTGCTTGCCTATAGCAAATAAGCTCTCCGCACTTCTTCTTTAGAACTTCCCCCTCTTGTGAAAGTGTCCTACTTTTAACATCGCAGCGCAATAAATCAGTCTACTATCCTCCCCGTGCACAGAGCAATAATAAATACGTCCCCTCAACTGTGATTTTTACAGTGTTTTGAAATTGGGAGCAACTGCGCAATACTTGCCGCTAATAGGAAGTGCAGTTTTCCTCATTGACAGACATGATGTAACGTGACAGCGGTGTGATGAACAGGAGTCGTCCGTGTTGGGACTCCAGGATGGAGTTTGTTGGAGTTCAGAACAGTTGAGTCGGATTCTTTGATAGTTTTGGAGTTTAGGCTTGACTTGAAACAGCCAATCAGAATGAAGATAGAAAGTGAGCTCACGAAGGAGAGGATGACCCTTCTGTAGGTCACCTGTCCTCACCTGTGACACACTGCTAGCTTTGTTGGCTCGTTTGTTTATTTATTTATTTGTTTATAAATATTGCATGTTTATATATGTATAAATGTATTTTTTAAAAATATGTTGTATTTAATTGATTCATTTATAAATGTATTGTTTTTAATACATTTTATATTTCGTTAATATGTAATAATTTTTTTTAGTTAATACATTTTATTTATGTATAAATACATTTATTCTCATTTATTTATATTTTTAATGCACTTATTTGTTTATTTATAAATGAATTAAAAATGTATTAATGTAATGCTTTAAACATTGTTATTTTTATTTTATTTTATTGACTTATAAATACATATATTTTATTATTTATTTATTTTTATTTTATTTATTTATGTATAAATGCATTTATTTTTATTTATTAATGCATTTTATTTATTTATTTATTTGGCCATAAAATAACTTTTTTTCATCAATAATATTATTTTTCATTCATCATTTTTCAAATGAATTGTTTTGCAGAATATCCTGACTATATTCCCCGTAGGTGGCTTACAAAGTGCAAATACATTTCTACTTAAAAATAGACTTGCGTTTGGTTTTAATAGCGAAGAGGAGAATGACAGATGTGCTCATTATTGATCCCTTTATATTGTAAAACTAAAATAACTTTTATAAAATAATGCTATCAATTCATACAGGGCTAGTATGAATTGCAGCTGTATAGATACACACCCAGGTATCGGATTAGTACTCGGTATCGGCCGATACCCTGAGTCCAGGTATCGGAATCGGTATCGGGAAGGGAAAAAGGGTATCGGAACATCTCTAATAATAATGCACTTGCTCTAGAGCCGTTGCGTTGTGGTGCTCATGCTGTCAGTGTAGATTTGAATCTGGCTTGTGATTTGCTCTAATTCAATTTCCACCAAACCCTAATTCTCAGTCTCCACTCTGTTGCTCTTAATAAATTGGAACGAGATACTTAGACATTAGCATTTCGTCCTGTTGTATTCCACAAAAACACTCAAACACTGCTCTGTTTGATATGCACTGCAGTCATTCAGGGAGTCATTTCAGACCAGCGCAAACAAATCAGCAGCGTTTATTATCTCGCTGAGACGAGTGAGAGTCTATCGTGAGTGTACGGTGAAGTTTCGGCGGCCCCTGGCCCCTGGCGGTCCCGCACTGCAGGCCTGAAGCGGCTTGTTACCTGATTGACTCCTCATTCCTTGATGTTGCATCATGTTAAAAAGATAAAGGCAAGCAAACAAAGGGTTGAAAGGTTTTTTTTTTTAATACATATATTAAATGCACAAGTCTGCCGTGCAACAGTGAGTCATAACACCAAGTTCTTGAAATATTTGTCTTCATTTGTTCAGTGGCTGAAGGGTATGATTGCATCTCAGTTGAAGGACATGTCCCGTCCCTGTGCATGAAATCTAAGTGAGAGAATGGGAAGTATTCAGACATAACATACTTTAGTCAATCGCTCTATTGAATGAACAGTTCAACCAAATGTAATTTGTCATTCTGTACTCGCATTCGTGCTACTTCATGCCATTTACAAAAAGCCGCTCATTGGAAAAAGTGTGAATGTTGATTACAGAAGATGTTCAGCTCCAAAAAGGAAACAAAACGCTATAAGAAATGTCTATGCACTCACTGTGCATTTATGATCAGTACAATCAGAATTTAAAGAATTCCCCTTTCAGTTCACGAGTGTGAATTTGAAATAAATTGACCTCAACATAAGCTGAATTTCTTTTGGGAATACATGAGGTGAAAATTCCAGGCAATAGAATTCTAGGAAATGAAATGTTCTTCCACCCTGGGCCATAAATATATTGAATAAAATGTAGAAATTTCTATACTTTTTGTGTCATTTCAAAAAGATCTGTCTATCTGTTTGTAAGGTCTATAAAACCATTTTAGACTAGTTTTACACATTCCCATCATCCCACGTTTGTTAAGACTAGTCAAACCTTAAAGATATTGCAGTTAGTTACAGTATATGAATATATACGGTGTTATTTTAGTGCTATTTTATATAACATTGTAGTTTGTATTGATATTTGCAATCAGCTTCTATTTTTATGTTTTCAGTTATTTTAGTTTAAGTTTTAGTATATATATATATATATATATGAGACACCAGGGAGTAGAATTAAATATATATATATATTGAAATAAAGCTAAAACAAAATTATATATATATATTAGGGCTGTCAAAAGAATAATCGCGATTAATCGCATCCAAAATAAAAGTTTGTGTTTACATAATATATGTGTGTGTACTGTGTATAATTAAATTTGTATATATAAATACACACACATGCTTGTATATATTTCAGAAAAATGTGTAATTTATATATAAAAAAATTATATTTATAATGTAATATAAATTATATATAAATATATACAGTATATGTATGCAAATATTTCTTAAATATATACATGCATGTGTGTGTATTTATATATACAAAATAATTATACACAGTACACACACATATATGTTATGTAAACACAAACTTTTATTTTGGATGTGGTTAATCGCGATTAATCTTTTGACAGCCCTAATATATATATATAATTTTGTTTTAGCTTTATTTCAATATATATATATATATAATATATATATATATATATATATATATATATATATATATATATATATATATATATATATATTATAAATATATAAATATTTATATGAAAATATATATTTAGTGTGTATATACATGTATATATATATATATATATATTGAAATAAAGCTAAAACAAAATTATATATATTTTATATATATATATATATATATATATATATATATATATATATATATATATATATATATATATATATATATATATATATATATATATTGAAATAAAGCTAAAACAAAATTATATATATTTTATATATATATATATATGTATGTATATGTGTGTGTATGTATGTATTTCATTTTGTTACGGCTTTATTTCAATTATCGAAAACATTTTACGAGTTTCACAACACCGATTTCAGTTCATTTTAATTCTACTCCCTGTTATTCAAATTCGAAATGCAATTCTGTGTCCTGTGTGCTACCTCACCTGAAAGGATTTTATAAAGCTTTCTGATTGCCACATATATTGTTAACGTGCAAGCGTGTGATGGTGTGGCCGTGCCGGACAGTTCTAGGCTGGTTTTAGTGGTGCTGATGTCTGACTGTCCACATATAGAGGTGAGTTTCACAGAAAGCTGTGTTCAGGCTTGGCGTCAGGCCACTGACAAGCTTTTATTTACTGTCCAGATGGATGACTCATTTTATGCACCTAATCGTAAAGCATCAGGATTTATGGCGGGTAATGGGACGGTGGGGACCCCGAGAGACACACTAATTGAAGCCCACTCTTTCTTCTGCAGTTGGGAGCAGGTTTGGCTCTCGTAGGGACAGACCTTTCTCTTTAGAGTGGAGCGGCTGAAGCAAAAGTTCATATTTCTGCCTCGGTCGGACAGCCGATCACTGGCGTAATGCTGTGAAAGGCTTGTAACAGGTACATGTGCTAATTGATGGATGTGTGGAGGAAAAACAGGGTGTTACTGAATGATCCAGGTATCATTAAACATTGAGCCGCAACATTCCGGATACATTGAGAATCACTGTTTCAATTGGAGATCATGATTCTGAATAGACAACTAAACAGAATAACATGTTATTTACTACTTTCTACTTACTACTACTTACTTTCTGACAAAATTTTAATTGCTGCAGTCTATCTAAAAGAAATGTTTTCGGTTAATTTGAATTAATTTTATTTTTTTTAAAGATTGAGTGAATCATTCAATGACTGACTTATAAAGACTTCACTATTGTTTCATTACTGAATAGGGGTGTAACAATATATTGCAATACAAAAATGCAACAATATGTATCGTGGATAGTTCACCGAAAATGAAAATTACCGTGTGAGGAAAAAATTCCAGTTTACAGAGTTTTAGTGTCAGTACTACATTACACGACTATATAATGTTGAATATTATGTATAATAATGCAATGGGGGAATATTTGTGGGTCCATAATGCGAAATCTCTGATGTTACCAGTAAAAAGTGGCCTATGTTATTTTAAATAATCTAGTCAGTGACAGAGTGCAAACATATTCATCTGAAATAATTCTGTATTTTGAGCTTCAGAATCATAAATATTGTTATTCTGGTGTCTCTATTGTCCTGTGCTTTGGGTTTCCAGCACCAAGTCCAAGCCTATTCATTTACACACACAATGTAATACCAAATTTAGCATTTTAATCAACAGGGAATTTTTATTTTTTTAACCTTTATAACCATAGCCGAAATGTTGTCATTTAGGAATAAGATTGCATGGGTTTTGAACTGAGATCATGATCTTTTAACGATTAATCGTGCACCTCTATTTAAAAATGTATTGCCATATACAATATTTATTGCTTTGTGAGAGCAAAATTGAGCCACCAGGTTTCGGCATTAATAAAAGATGAAAACCAAAGCAAAATGATGGTCAAAGGGAAGATTTTCAACAAATAATGATTTCAATTTCTGTTTGTTCCTCACACAAAGCTATTGCATAACTTGTATTAATAGAGCATGAGCCAAATTGACTGCTTTTATGATACTTTTGGTGATTTTTGTGCTCAAATGTGTATTTAGAAAAGTATTTGGTTACTGTGTCTTAACTATTTTGCTTTTTCAGCCTATTATTAGGGTCTTTTTCTTAAACTAGGGAGGAATAAAGTGTGTGACAATTTAAGTGTTGTTAGTGACACCATCTCGGTTTTCTATTCTCATCAGAAAGTAAAGACTTGATTGGTTTCATTAAGGAGTTATTAAAGTGAAAGTCACTGAGATGATGCTGGGGATGTTGTGGTTGGTTGCTAGGGTGGTTGCTAGGGTTTTCGGGTTGGTTGTTAGGCGGTTTCTTACTGGTCCACGTCAAAAGAGTGTGTGATTATTCTGCTCTTTAGGGTGTGGGATGCTAGTTGCTACTTGTTAATCTGATCTCTTAGTCAAGTGAGAGGAAAATAATAATGGTGTTTGATTTAGACGCTCTCTTAGTACCACAAATGCTTCATATTGAAGTGAACGCTCAACTTTCGTGAGCGTGTCCCACATGGCGACGTCCTCAGATATAGCTTAATTGTCTTTCCTCTGAAATATAGACTTTCTAATCTGTTCATGTTGTTGTTCTCATTAGGCCTAATGATAAGCTTATAAACACAGTGCTGAAATAACTTCTCTTCTCCACTGACCTCCATTGATTTTTCCCAGGCAACTCTTTAATCTGCGTAGAAAGAAACTAGCTAGGTTGATTAAGGTCGAAGGAACGTTTAGGGATAGGGTTTTAGGTCAGGTTTGAGTTCAGAGTTAAGGGTGAAGCATGATCTGCGTTAACTCGGACAAAACACGCTCTCCACAACCTGACACATTAAACTCATCAAAACTGCTGGCTTTTTAAACCTTTCCAGATCCTTGCACGGTTGCAATCGAAAGGTGTTCGCTGAGGGTAATTGCTGCAAATGGTTTACCAATCTTTGCTTTTTGTTTTTCACGAAAGCTGTTACAGTGAGCGTCTGACCTGAGAACGTTACGGGACAGATCGTCATCCGGCGGTAGTATCGCATTGAGATTTAGTCACTTTGAAATAGAGGACAAAATAATACCCTCTTTGTTCTGACAAGTGTACTCCCAGAGCTGGCTTTGTGTGTACATCTTGTAAATGGAAAATGAAAATTTCATTGTTGTGAGAGCGTGCGCGCCGTTTAATCCAATAATGATCTGATGTAACAAACTGCGCTAATATCTCTCAGCATAGTTAATCAGAGCAGACTTAGCCCTGTCGCTTTTTATTAACCTCTGTTGAAATGGGAGAAGGGCTTCACTAATCTGCGATTGTTGGCTCTGGCAGTCTGAAGCCGCCGCAAAACAGTCTTGGCAGTCGGCAAGAAAGTAACGGCTGTATAATGACGCGTGGGGCCGGGCTGCTATTCGAGCTTATTAAATCTAATAACGCGGTGCGAGCGTTGAGTGGGATGCTGTTTGAATGGGGGTGGTCCTCTGCTCTGATGGCTTTCTGGGTTTTTAAGAGCTCAATTCATGATGGTTTAACCTCCCCTCCGCCCCGTCCGGCCTCCCGCATCCGTTCCTCACAGGGAATTAGCCGTGCAATTAAAACCTAATGACCTTTAAATGAAGGCTTACGCTGCTCGCTGTCCACATGTGTTGGGATGCATCAGGATCCCGGGAGAATGTTTAAGGTCGGGTCTAGACCGCCTTCACGAGGGTCGAGGGTCAAATCAATGATTTTTTTTTCTTTATTCATTGATCATTGATCAGAAACTGTTAAGTCTGAATTTTAATGGTTGATCTGGACTATATTTTTAGGAGTTTATTCTAAAGCAACTTAGTTTTAGCAACTTTAGCAAAGTAATATTCATATTGTTTCACATTTATTTTGTTTCATATTTTATTAGATTACATAGATTTTAATGTTTTTGTGTATACATTTAATTTTTTATTAAATATGTATGCAAAAAACAAAATGTATTTATTTGTATATTATATATAGATTTTATTATATTTGTATATACATATTTTATTCTTATGTAATATATACATATATATTTATTCTTATGTAATATATATATTGTTATTTTAAAAATTATACCAAAAATCTATTAAAAACATATATATTTGTGTGTGTGTGTATATATATATATATATATATATATATATATATATTTATATGTATGTATATATGTATATATATAAATATGTATGTATATATATATGTATGTATGTATGTATATATGTGTGTATATATGTGTGTGTATATGTGTTTTGTATATATAAAATTTTTGTATATATTATATATATATATATATATATATATATATATATATATATATATATATATATATATATATATATATATATATATATAATATATACAAAAATTTTATATATACAAAAATGTAATATATAATTATAATATATAATATTGTTAATATATAGATTTTTAATGTTTTTGTATATATGCATACAGTATATTTTATTTTTTATATAATATACATGCACAAAGCAATATATGTAAATATAAAATATTATAAATAAAACATCACTATTTTATTTTATTTTTATTCTATTCTATTTCTATTTTATATTATATATATTTTATATTTAATTTTTTTTTAAAATTATATACACTAATATATGTATACTTTATATGTGTGTGTGTGTGTGTGTGTGTGCAAAAAGCAAAGCAGTGAATCCACATTTATTTATAGCATTTATTAAAATTCAAAATGCAGAGAGGGCTGAAGAAAGCTATACGCTGTTTTCATTTCATTGCACTTTCCACTTTTTTTTACTTTGCATAGTTAAACAGTAGTATTATCATGTTTTTTCCTTGGTATATTTTTATGGTAATGCAATAGTACAATTTCTGTACGAGAGAGCAGCTTGTGAACGGCTCACTCTTAGGCTTCTGTTCATTCATAATCAGTAATAAAGATGTGATTTAAGCAGTGAGATTATGTGGCATCTAGTTTTCATCTGTTCCGAGCTCGACTTCCTCCTCATGTATATTTCAGACTCTGTACTGGAAGGGATGGGAGTGTTTTTGCCTGTTTGCCAGCAGATTGAAATTGTGTTGATTGAATTAGACTAAGTCGAGGGATAATTAAGGACTCCAAGTCTCTGCAAAACTGACGTCTTTCCAGCCGGGAGAGAGAGGCTCTGCCACATCAATGTGGGCGCCAGTGGCACAGGCGGGTTATAGCTGTTGACATGTGTTTAAGCTCAGGCCACACTACTAAAATGAGTTACTCAACTCGGCAGGTCAGCATACTGTTTCATGACTTTAGTAAGAACATTACATCTCCTGTGCAGTGTACATGCTGCTCTTGATTTGTTTGAGTATGTTTCATTTACAGCATCCGTTTACCTTTTTTTTTTCCAGCTTTTGCTGTAAATGTATCTATTTATTAGTTTTTCATGTTAATAGACAATGTTTAACTGATGCATTAAAGTATTACCTGAATGTAGCCTATATAATACCGGTCAAAAGTTTGGAAATTACTATTTGTAATGTATTCGAAAGAAGTCTGTTATGCTCATCAAGCCTGCATTTATTTCTGAAGGATCATGTGACACTGAAGACTGGAGTAATGATGCTGAAAATTTAGCTTTGAATCACATAAATAAATTATATTTGAAAGTATATTAAAATAGAAAACCATTATTTTAAATTGTAATAATATTTTACAATATTACCGTTTTTTCTGTATTTTTGATCAAATAAATGCAGGCTTGATGAGTATAAGAATCTTTTTCAAAACATTAAAAATAGTAATGTTTCTAAACTTTTGACCGTACTGTACAGTATATTAATTTATACAGAATATAATAATATATTCAAATATTTCATTACTGCGAGAAATGGATAGTTGTTGTTGATTTGGTAACTGCTTGTGAGTCTTTCAACTCTTTTGATTTTTGACTCTTTAAAAGAGTCACTTGTTTGTGAATCCGTATGTTATATATCCGTATGTTATATATCCGTTTGTTTCTGATTCACTGAAAGAGAACTGGTTCATAAGAATCATTTGTTTGTGAATCAAACTGCTTTCTTGGTATTATTTTGTGTGCAACCAAATTTATTCTTATGCAAAAATAATTTCACTTTTCATTTATGTTATAATATGTTTATTTAAAACTAGAATGACTTTTTAAACACTTGTTAAAAAAAAACAATTTAATGTTTATTCGTCATGAACGAACACTTAAATATTTCACTTGACAAGCACCTAATGTTTAAACAGGCTGAATGTGCTTCATTTATCTTATCGTGAGCCGCAGCTTGTGCAAAAGCAGATGTGCGATCGGTCATGACAGACAATAAGTGAGATGTCAGTGACCCGCATTATATTTTTTAGCCGTCTCCCTCAGTATTTGTTTCAGACCAGACAAAGGTCACCCTGGAGGTCAAACTCTGACCCCTTTCGTCTGGCACAGCCACCTCCGTCTGCCTCCCAAATATTGATCCTTCTGTTGCGTCTCCCGCTTTTATTTCGGGTTTCCCACAGTCTGGCGAAGATTCGAACCCCGTTTCGGCGCTTTATTAAAGCCGCATTATCTATTCCGCACCGAGCAATTTAGTTCCTTCCCAATACCCCAGAGTTCCCTCTATCAATAAGCCAAAAGGTGAGGCATAATGAACAACTGCAAACCTGGCTGCAAAGCAAATACTTTCCTGTGTTTAATATAGAGCGCAAAAGGCCGCTCAATGAAATGTCAATCTTGTTTTCCGGGGCTGAAGTGCGATCTGGCGCGCAGGGTGCGGGACGAGGGCGATTGTATTTACATTTGCTGAGGATAATGGGATATCAGGAGTGGAGATCAGCCATCTTGTGCATGCTCTAGTTGCTCAGATAAGCTGCGCCGGCGAGTTCTCGAGGTGTGTGTGTGTGTGTGTGCGTGCGTGTGTGCGCTCGTGTTTGGGTCCGGTGGTTATCCAGGCTGGGGGTGGGGCGAAGCAGTCCGGGTCACGGCACCATTTTCTGCGTGCGCGCAGGCTCTGGGGGGTTGGGATGTTTCCGAGAGCGCATTTGGGGGGTGGGGTGTCAAAGGCTAATTTCCAGAGCTGCTCTTGGGTGCCATCTCTCATCAAGGAGCATCGCACACGGCAAGCGGCTTGCGTGTTGTCATGGATACTGAAGCATGGTGCCCAGGAGAAGGCAAGCAGGGGACGAATGGCCGCCCTGCGTATAGGATTCCTGTCAAGCGGCCTCTGATAGATGGCGTTGATGGACCATTTGTCATACTGTAATTGTTCCAGCAAACACGGAATACCCACTAGTATAAACAGTGGTCTGCTGCGCTGCTAATAAAGCGGGGAAATGGGGAAGAAAGCTGTGATACAGTGCTGCTCTCAGTTAAAGAGACAATCCCTCTTTTGTTTCGGCCCGCCGTACTGATTAGGCGGTAGGAGGAAGAATAGAAAAGGGCGAAGAGAAAGGTGAGCGAGGGAGAGAAAATAAAAAAGGCAATCATATAGCAAACGGCCATCACTCTTCAGTATTGACGTGGCCAGGCGGGAGAGAAGCGTTGATAGGCTGTGGAACAACAGCAGCAGATTTGAGAGTGATTTGTTGTCTTTCCTCTTCATTCTGCCGGTGAAGTGGTCACAGAGAGAGACGGTCCGCGAGTGTGTGTGTGTGTGTGTGTCTCTCTCTCTCTTCCTGAGTACAAATGACACGGGGTACAAAGGTATCATTTGTTTGTATTTGTGTTAGCATTACTCTCATGTTCTCTCCAGCTGCTGGGAGTCATTTAGAAACCTTGCTCTCTGTCACACACGTTCATATTAGATTAAGTGAAGTTATAATGGAGTTATGTGGGGGAAATATCGTAATCCCTCAAAAAATTGACTCCCCCACTAACAAAAAAATACTGCATTGGTGCAATGATGGTATCAGGTGGTAAAACCATGATGATGTCCCTACAGAATGAGTTATTTTTTTTTTTTTTTTGCTGCCTTACTTTTTTGTGTTAATAACATAATGTAAATTGTATCATTTATTTTCAATTAAAATATTTTTTTAATTAATATTATTATTTTACCGTAACATTACCTTCAGTACTTAAAACGTAAATGTACATAAAATGTACAATAATTTGTTAATGTTTATAATATATATATTTTATTTTATTTTAATTAAAAATATTTTTTTATTTAAATTTACATTTTCTATACACATCTACATATAACCAATATTCAGTGTGTAATCGAGTCAGATTTTAATTCAGTAACCAATTGATTCATCTTGTGAATTCTCTATGACCGGCTCATAAGAATAGTTAATTTAGGAGCTTCTATGTTTTGGTTTATGCTGTAACACATTTGACTCTGTCCGAATATCCTGCAACTTTTAAATGGCAATGGATAGAGAACGATGATTTTTGCAGCCAGTTGATGTTGTGACAATATCTCCCAGCAGGGGCTAACGGAGCCTTACTAACCAGCTTCACCTCGACCCCTTGGTTTTTTTTCACGTTTCCTGTTGGAACAGGAAGTTGTTAAGGAACATAGTGAAGGACTTCTCTGTTTCTTATAAAATGACTTTAGTTGGTCACAGCCCAGTTTAAGCTGATCTTAAAATGCTGTTCTAAAATGATTATATTACAGTCTCTCCAATCTCCTCTTCTCTAGTGTATTTAGAGACTTATGACAGAACAGAGAGAAAGTGTGTTGGTGGTCTGTGTATCCTGAGGTGTGTGTGTGTGTGTGCATGCATGTTTGTGCGTGTGTGTGAGTGTGCGTTTGTGTGCGTGTGCATGTGTGTGCGTGCTTGTGTGTGTGCGTGTGTGCGTGCATGTGTATGTGTGTGTGGGTGTGTGCGTGTGTTTGTGTGTGCGTGCATGCATGTGTATGTATGTGTATGTGCGTGTGTGTGTTTGTATGTGCGTGCGTGCGTGTGTGTGTGTGTGTGTGTGAGTGTGCATGCGTGTGTGTGCTTGATGGGCCGGTTGTCGCGGTGTTGTGCGACCTCTAGCTTCTGTCCTGACACTGTGTGACCCTGGAGCACTTTAGCGTGACCTCTCCCTTTCACCTCGTCTGTGATGGACAGATTAAAGCATTATTAAGTGTAATTACCTTTTCAAGAGGGAGAAACTCGCACTGTCAGAAATTATGCTTAATTTCTCCAAAAAGCACATTTTATACACATTTCCCGCTGGTTGACTTTAGTGCTGGGGTGGGTCAAACAAAGACTGTAATGTACATGTGTCTCTCGAGAATGACAATATTTTCTTGCACAATTCAGTCACATTTAGTTTTCATTTACATTCAAAATGTGATGGAAAGAAAATTTGAAAATGGCTCCTAAATTAAAACCTGCGGTGATAAATTTGTTTGAATAAATGGTCCAACCCAAAAAATCGTATCCTGACTGATAAAAAGTTTTTTTGGACATGTACCATGGTATTAACATATACATGGTTATATAAAGCATTTTCTAGTAGTGTTACTGTACTAGTATTTTTGCCAGAATGGTTAATCCTGGCTAAAATGGCAAGTGAAAATTTAATTTCTTCTAACTCATCAGTTGATCTATATCTTAATGTATGTAAAGTCATGATGAAACAAAAATAGGGACCGATTATTTCTTCTATATTGAGACGTGCATCTGAGCGTAAAGCCCCGTTCACACCAAAAGCGAAAACTATAAGATAGATAACTATAACTTTTAACTATAACTTTTTAACTTTGTACCTTGGTGTGGTAATATTTAGGTTTAAATGTAAGAATTATGTATTTAAATTGCATATAAAATTTTCATCCATTTGGACTTAACATACACTAATGTGATGTATATTTGTCAGTCGATAATAAGAAATGGGTACGATTTCTAAACTAAACTAGTACTAATAAACTAAATATACACAGTAACCGGGTATATATATATATATATATATATATATATATATATATATATATATATATATATATATATATATATATATATATATATATATATGAAGAGTTCAGATGCAAAAGCCTCTAAGTGCCATCTGAAATCTTCTTCTAGAATGATCATTTTTATCAAGCTCGTATATTTAAGTTCAGTAATTTCACTTAAATGACAATTAATAGGTCATTTTCATTGCCATTTAAGTGAAATTACTGAACTTAAATATACGAGCTTGATAAAAATGATCATTCTAGAAGAAGATTTCAGATGGCACTTAGAGGCTTTTGCATCTGAACTCTTCATATATATATATATATATATATATATATATATATATATATATATATATATATATATATATATATATATATATATATATAGATATATATATATATATATTTGTCATCAATAAATAAATTTGTATTGCTTGTTCAACCATATTTAACTTTGTTCATACTTTTTAACTGAATACATTAAATTGGTTTCACAACGAACAGATTTATGTTGGTTCTATACATAAAATATGATTATATGAAAATATCAAGAAAATATGATTATTTAAATAAAATCAAATGGATGCTAATATTACTATGCAATGATTTTTTTTTTTTGAGTGCAGAAATCTAATCACCTTCCTTTTATATATGACTGACAAATACATCACGTTAAGTTTATTAGTTTGTGAAACTAATAATGGATGGAAATTTTTATTCAAATTCAAATATATAAATCTTAAATTTAGGCCTACATTTTTTTTTTTTTTTTTGAGTGTGTTCTAGTTCTAGTTATTGTTTTTGGTGTGAACAGGTCTTAACAGATTATCGGAAAAGGAAAAAAATGTAGGGCGGGGACTTGGTTTTATGCATCGGTTGTTGATTGGATATTTGAGATGTGGGCGTGGCACTCAAAAGTGGAGACAGGTGAACACAAGCTTGAAGGGGCGGGGTTTAAGCAGACTAAATAATTGGAGAAGTCCTGCTTATGTCTCAGAGAGAAGTATGTTGTTTTTTTGAAATAACAAGATCAAACAATTCAAAAAATTAAAATAATCGTTCACAATAAGATCAATGACATGCATTTAGAATGAAAGTTCGTTTCATGCAAACTTCAGGTTTTGTGATCTCCACTCTGCTTCATAGATACCAGTTTCTGTATTGTTAATGGTATGCATATTCTCATCTGATGCGAAGGTGCTGCCACTGTACGTTTTGTTCATGTTACATTAGATATTGCATTTGCATTTTAGCATTGGACTTACAAAAGAAGTTCAAAACCGCTTGATAATTTGCTGTAGTTCAACAAGAACGCCCACAATCCAGCACTTCAGTCCACTGGGAAATGGTCAATGCCATCATCACAGCAGGTGAACACAGTCACAGACCAACTCCTTTACGGCTCGACATAACCGGCGGTGTTTATCATGAAGAACTGTGCCTATACACCTCTCTCTCTCTCTCTCTCTCTCTCTCTCTCTCTCTCTCTCTCTCTCTCTCTCTCTCTCTCTCTCTCTCTCTCTCTCTCTCTCTCTCTCTCTCTCCTCCCCTCATTTGCGTGGTTATTATACTCTGGGTAAGAACAAACAGTATCTCTTCTTAATAATTCACATCACTTTCATCTGATATTCAGTTACCATGGGCAATTTAGTAGTTGAATAATTTTGTGAAAAAATCATTTATTATGGCTGCGCGTTATGAGGCTGTGGCGACGGCAGCCGAGAGTGTTGGAGGGGTTTAAATTGCATCTGCTGAGGGTTTCCAGCGGAAGGTAATGCGTTCTAATGTTCCCTGCCATATGCATTGTTTTCAGGGCTCATCAGTTTTACATTGATTCCCACTGAAGTGTTTAATTGCATCATGAATATGATCTAATTCCGTCCTTTTCGCCGAAACCAGAGCGCTTGGCGAGAATGATGTACTGCCTCGACAGCGCCATATCAGGACGTATTTTATATGGAACGTAAATTATAGTGTTAAATTAGCCCAGAAAGATAACTAGCTGGCACAGGGAATGGACTCAACAGTTTAATTTAGTGTCAAAAGGCCGTGAAGGGATAAATCTCGGTTGGCTCGCTCTACGCCATTGCGTTGCAGCTTTTACTGGAATACTTTGATTCGCTTTTTATCACCTGTAGTTTTCCTGCTGTGCGTTTAGTCCGTGAAGAACCGGGAGGAGCGTTTTATTGTCCTTCGTGATGGAGGGAAAACTTATTGGCGTGCTAATTGTCATAATAATCTATCTATATATGTATCTATCTATCTATCTATCTATCTGTCTGTCTGTCTGTCTGTCTGTCTGTCTGTCTGTCTGTCTGTCTGTCTGTCTGTCTATCTATCTATCTATCTATCTATCTATCTATCTATCTATCTATCTATCTATCTATCTATCTATCTATCTATCTATCTATCTATCTATCTATCTATCTATCTATCTGTCTGTCTGTCTGTCTGTCTGTCTGTCTGTCTGTCTGTCTGTCTGTCTGTCTGTCTGTCTAATCTGTCTATCTATCTATCTATCTATCTATCTATCTATCTATCTATCTATCTATCTATCTATCTATCTATCTGTCTGTCTATCTGTCTGTCTATCTGTCTGTCTGTCTGTCTGTCTGTCTGTCTGTCTGTCTCCTTGCATTGAAATTTTAATTGCTATTCTGTATCCTGTTTACAACCACAATTCCATTTATGAATTGGAATTGGAATTTTACAGGCATTCCCTGTAAACCCTGGGATGTTTACGGTTTCTCAGAAAAAGATTAATCTGGTTTAGCACAGTGGGTCAAGATTGTGTAGTCTTCATGTTTTCCAGTTTGTGTGCCCGAGCTACTTGAACACGAGCAGGTGAATGCGTCTGCCTTTGAAACGCTTCAAGCTGCTTGATTCATTTAGAAGATGAAAGCCATTGTATGCTCAGGCCTGGACGTGCGTGTGTGTGTGTGTGTGTTGTGTTGAGTGTCTGCCAGTCGGAGGTCTTCTGCGTGAGCGTCTGTGCTTTGCCAGCTGCTCCTGAAAGCATCTCTTCTCTGCCCTCGGCAGCTTCTTCATCGTCTTCTCACTGTAGAGCGAGACTGTAAAGATGCAGCGCTCGTATAACGGGTGACGAGCCGGATGTCTGTGCTCCATTTAGAGTCAGAGAAGGTCAAGTAACTGTATGTTAAATCACAAACTTTTGGCTTTCTCTTATTCCCTGTGCACAATTGGCAACATCTCATGTCTTAATATTAAAACTAAAGATTATAAAACTGAAAAGAATCTGAAAAAATTTAACCTATGATCCTGCATGACTACCACAGTTTAACAGACAGCAACAGATAGTTTAATAATAATTGTACTTGGAAGAAACATATTATTGCAATTTAAAATCACTGATTTTTATATTAATAAAGTGTAATTTATGACTGTGATTTCAAAGCTGAATGTTCAGCATCATTACTCCAGTCTTCAGTGTCACATGATCCTTCAGAAATCATTCTAATATGATGATTTGCTGCTCAGTTATTATCAGTGTTGGAAACGGTTGTGCTGCTTAATATTTTTGGGACCTGTGATGCTTTTTTCGGGATTCATTGATTAATAAAAAGTTAAAAAGAACAGCATTTATTCAAAATAGAAATTGTTTGTAACAATATAAGTCTTTACTATCACTTTTTTTTAATTAATTTGACTCATCCTTGCTGAATAAGTATATTAAAATAGAAAACCATTATTTTATCATTACTTTATTTCACAATATTAATTTTTTTACTGTATTTTTGATTAAATAAATGCAGCCTTGATGAGCATAAGAGACTTCTTTCAAAAACATTAGAAATAGTAATGTTTCCAAACATTTGACCAGTACTGTGTTTGTGTGTGTGTGTGCATGTATGTATGTATGTATATATATATATATATATATATATATATATGTATATATATATGTATATATATATATATATATATATATATATATATATATATATATATATATATATATATATATATATATATATATATATATATATATATATATATATATATTTGTATTTGTAAAAAGCCTCCAGATAAGTTGTAAGTGTTAAAAAGCAGACGGATCTGTAGCACAAAGAAAAAAACCCTTCTAACTGATCAAAAAAGGGCTTTTGTGTTTTTTGCTCCCGGGAATGTTGTGCTGGAAGTTTGATGTTAAATGAGCTATGGGAGGTCCGTTGAGGGCTGTGTGTGTTTGCGGTGAGTTACGGTGTTTGTGTGTTTGAAACTGAAGCGAGACGTCGTTTTACAGCGAGCGTGAGAGGTGAGGATTAGCCGGCGTCTCTGAGCTGGAACATGCCTGTCGGAGACGCACTGAAGGCTGCAAACGATGGATCTAATTCCCTCCCCTTTCCCGTCTGTCTGTCTCCCAGTTCCTCTCCTGTTCCTCTTAGCGCAGACAGGCGATGCGCTCGCACACAATGTGTGCGGATCAGGCCCATTTGCTGCCCTGTGCTGCGGTCTGAGAGGCTCTGACAGGCCTCTCCTCCTCGACACTCTCATCTGACCCGCACAAACAGCTTTCTTTTCACCCTCGACATGTGTAACAGTCACTCTTCATTACAGCTCACACACCTGCACACACACTAGCTTCTGTATGAGCTTTGTTCAGTTTCCTTAGAGAAACCTCTACCTGTTACCTCCGTTGATGGTTCTGCTCCCATTAGAACTGGGATTGCAGTTGTAAATAGGGTACAGAATTGCAAATTCGAAGGAAAAGAAATTCATATGACTAATTCATCTTTGTAAGCTTTTAGATAGATAGATAGATAGATAGATAGATAGATAGATAGATAGATAGATAGATAGATAGATAGATAGATAGATAGATAGATAGATAGATAGATGCAACCACATGTCAACTAACTCTCACTATTAGAGTATTATTTGACTGTTAAAGGGATATTTCACCGCTGGAAAGATGAATTTGTATTTAAATTGGGTCATTTATGTAGTAGAAATGTGAAATTATTTTAGAAGTTGGTGCCTTCTAGACTGAGAAAAGCCAGAAAATGTTTTTTTGGCTCATGTGGATGAAAGACATCAACTCCCAGAATGCACTTGCTTCGCTGCCCTACGAGGACACTCCCAAGCCACGCCTACCGGTTACAGAGGGCAGTATCGGAAGAAATGATACAACTAGGCTACTAGTCGACTCGAAACTGAAAAGACGACGTTGTATCGTGAGATCCCCCTATGGGCGGGTTGAAGACATGCGGGACGAGCTCCTCCTACTGGCTGGAGTCTCTCGCCTCTGGACAGAAAAGCCTCTGATGAAGCTAAATGACGATTTTTGCATCATCTGAGGTTTTTTTCCAGACACACAATACAGAAATCTCTCGTCTCAGGGGAACATGAGGGAGGGAAGCACGGTCATTCGAAAATACTAGCGGGTTTCTACTGATACAAAGCTTAATGCTAATCGGTGAAGTATCCCTTTAAGTTAATAGAATAAGCTGACATGTAGTTGCGAAGTTACTTATAGTCAGTAGAACATTGAAAGTGGACTTGAAATAGTGTTACCTAAAAAAGAAAATAATGTAATACAGTACATTTAATGTTGTGTTCCAGGGTGGACACAAACACTTAATTTCCCAGAATGCATTACATGTTCCCAGTTCAGTTAATTCCCCTTCCTGTCAAATTCCAACGTAACTTGATGTTTGTTCGTGGCCATATAAAATTTTCACATTTCTGGGGTTCTCATAAATGGAAGACATCATAGTCGGGTAAACCTCTATAGTGGTGAACGGAAAACAACTACAAATCTATTTTTTGCGTTTCCATTTGAAACCAATAGCAAAAGAAAAAATCCACGATAGCGTTTCTATGACGTGTTTCCGTATATATATTTACACACACACATTTATTCATATTCTTTACTCTTCTGAATGTTGGCATCATGTGGTAATACCACAGTGCTTTGAGTTTCATGTATAGATGTCCAAAATGCATAGTAGCATCTTTTAGTTTGTGCAGGGTTTTTTAAAAGCTCAGCACTTATAAGCAAAAAGTGCCATAGAACAGCCATGTTTAAATACCTTGGAAGTACCATGGTGGATAACTTTAATTCTTTCCTGATAAGTTTCCCAGCTAACAAATCAGATGTTTTGATTTCTCTTGTCATGTCATGTGACAGTCGGTGAGGAGAGTGTGAGTTTACACTCTGAGATCCCAAAAAAACAGCAGCGTTCTTCTCTCCGCACTGAAATTCCCGACCTCTAGAGCAGCGGGAGATGAGATCGATGTTGCTGACCCAAATAGATTTTGTCACCTCCCCGTTCCCACCTCCTCCCCTCTCTGCCATCAGGGACACCAGGCTAATGGGTCAGAATCTGACATCGGAAATACACAGAGAATCTCCTGCCAGATCCCATCTGGAGGTCCGTATGATGCCTTCACCTTCACCAGGACACGTGAAGGAATGAAGATGCCTTTGCACAAGTTAAACCTCATTCTCGTTCTCTTCTCCTCTTTTTCCCGTTTCTCTCATGCTGTACTGTATGTCTACATTTAATCCGGACACATTCCACACTAGCGTTTTTTAAGGATTATCCAAAAGTTTCTCGTCTACTCTGAGAGGTAGAAAAACGTTAAAATCGTGTTACTGCACATGCGTAAAATGTAATAAAAGCTCAGTGAGATGATAAAGACCTATTCTTCTGGCATGATCATTTTCTTAGCAAAATATCCCACCACTTACTCTATAAAATGCAGTCACCCTCATGTTTTACTACAGGTCAGATATTGCAAGTAAAGTTTCGTTCAAATCTTTGCAGGACTGTAATATGAAGATTGTTCAAAGTAACGTATCTTTAACACTGTGAAAGTGAACAGCACATACTGGTACAAACATAGATATCTATGGGTACAATAATGTGTCACATGACTAATACCTCCATTTTTACTCCATTTTTAAATTCATCTACTTTGGAGGCAGACCCGGGGTGGGTAATCAGGAGAATCGGGAGAATTCCCGGTGGGCCGCTTCACTTTTGGTCCGGTCGAGGATTTTTTTTCATTTTTTTTTCACATTTGTCACGTTAGTTACATTAGGCTACACACGTCCCGCATCCTGACACCGCAGCGCGCAGCCTCTGCATGGGTTGTACCATGTGAGTTCTCCCCTCCCCTCCTATAGAGTTGGTTGGGTCCATAGCCCGTCTTTTCCAAAACGTTTTCTCAGGTACAGTAGGCTACCGCGGCACCGCCTACCGATAGCTGGGCCGGCCCTACCGTAACGGTACGCGTCAGGGAGGATGGATGGGAGGAAGAGGCCAGGAGGTATGGAAGCTTGTTTCCGCCACAGAATAAAACATTTTAAAAGATAATTACGACTTTTTATCTCACAATTGCGAGTTTACATTTCACAATTCTGACTTTATTTCTCAGAATTGCGAGATATAAAGTCGCAATTGCGTGAAATAAAGTCGCAATTGCGTGTTATAAAGTCTAAGTGAATTATTATTTAACCTTTTACATTATTTGTTGAACCATGGTATTAATACAAACTACACCAGGGATGGGCAACTTCGGTCCTGGAGGGCCACTGTCCTACAGAGTTTAGCTCCAACCCTGAAAAAATCACCTGCCTGTAATTTTCTAGTAATCCTGAGGACCTTGATTAGCTTGTTCAGGTGTGTTTGATTAGGGTTGAAGCTAAACTCTGTAGGACAGTGGCCCTCCAGGACCGAAGTTGCCCATCCCTGAACTACACAATAGTAAGAGCTGAACTGTTGCTTCATTTATCCAATTTGGAAAAAGTGATAATTTGGAATTCCACCATGGAAAAAGTGGGCCGGTCCTGGGACTGAAACTCCCGGGCTGAAAAGTGGCCCCACTCCGGCCCTGTTTGGAGGGCATCTTCATAAAGCTTTTTGCAGGACAAAAGCGCCGCCATTGCATTATTTGCTCTGTTTATAGTGTGCAGCTTCAGCTGTGAAAGCGTCATTTTGGAAAGTTTTCATTTTCACATTTATCTACTTGGAAGAGCCGAACAAACACGCCGTCTCACGAAAGGCCAAAATGTTGAGGAAAAGATGCGTTTTCAAATGCGTCCGGATTAGCGTGGACGTAACCTCATTTTCTTTCCTCTGGTTGTCTCCTCTATCTCACACAGGCGTCGGGCTGCAACCGTGTTCACTGAATAAAGTCAGTGTGTGTGTGTGTGTATTACTCGTATTAGGTTTATGGACTTTCAAACCGGCCCATCAAACGACATATGAATGCGAACGGTCTCTCTTGCTTCCAGATGTCATCTCATTCACCCGATGACGGAGATACGGAGAGATGCTGTGTCCTGGAACGCCTCCTCCTCATTGTGTTTCATTACTTAGTCTCTCCAAGTAGCACTAAGTGATTTTTCGAATGCACCGCCACAGGCTCTTTATCCCAATGAAGGTTTTTTTTTTTTCTCCTCCCTCCTTTAAATGGCAGTGAACTACATCTACGCTTAAAACATATTCTTTAATCTTCTGTTATTTTACATACAAATTGCATCCTGGGCAATGCATTCATCATTGCGTATAGCCCTCTCTCTAGTGCTAAATGAAAAATGTATCATAAATGAATAATGGATTGCAGCATAGCATAATTTCTTTGTGGCCTGTTTACAGTCTCCGGCTGCAGTTTCTCTCGGCTGTGGAAGCGTCGTTTTGGAAAGTTGGAGACGGGATCGGAGCGCATCGATTGATGTCACTGGAATATGACGGTTTGAAGAACGTTCCTCGAGCGTCTTTGATTACATAGGGGCTTAATAGATTTGCATGAAGGGAAAAAGTTCGCGGCCGAAGGAGACGTTGGAGACTCTCGAGACGTTTCAGATCAATTAACTTGTGGTATCTGAGGAAAGGCTCAGATAACGCAGCTAAAAGCCTCCAGATTTAGTTTGAACTTTAGTTCTTTTTTTAGCTGCTGTCCCCTCGCTATCGCTCGCTGTGGTGCTGTCACTCCTGATGTATTATAAGAGGGACAAATCCCTCATGTAGATCCTGGTGGCCTGGATCTCTGAGACTTATGGGAAGGCAGTGTTCCTCACTCTTACTTTGTGTCTATAAGCGGCTGATGACTTGTGTTCAGCAGATTGAGTTTGTCTACGACCAGTGGACTGTGAGCAGGAGACTAGACTGAAAATCTGAAAACACACACACACACACACACACACACACACACACACACACACACACACACACACACACACACACACACACACACACACACACACACACACACACACACACACACACACACACACACACACACACACACACACAGTATATATGTACTGTGTTTGGACTAGGGCTGGGTAGTATATTAAAGATATCTTTTTCTTTTTTTATTTATCATTATGTTTATTCATCATTTTTATTATTTATCATCATAATCATTATTCTTTGTCATTATCTTTAGCAGTTTTCATTATTTTTCATTCATTCACTATTTTTATCATTCATTATAATTTTCTCAATCATTTTTTATTTATCATAATCTATATCATCACCGTTATATTTTTTCAATATTTATCAGTATATTCATCATTTAATTTTTTCTGTAATTTTTAAATTTATTATAATCTTTATCATTTTGGCATTTTATTCTTTTTTTAAATAATTAATTGTAATTTATAGATTGATTTTATATATCATTATCTTTATCATTTATTATTTATCAGTATTTTTTTATTTTTTTATTTATAATTTTGTATTATTATTTTAATCATGTTTTTAAAATGTATCATTTTTATCGTTTAGTTATTATTTATCATTATCATTATTTTATTATGTTTATTTTATTTAGTATTTTCTTTCTTTATCATTATTTTTTTAGCCCTTTAAAAAATACTTTAATAGAAAACTGTTCTAGGACACATTCTTATGGAACTTAATGGTCAAAATAAGAAGTTCCACCAAAATCATAAATATCAATAAATATCCACAATGTTGTTTAATGTAATATTGGTATAAAAATCATTGCAAATATTATTTATATATAATATAACAATATTATTATATATTGAGTATAAGGGGATACCGCCCAGCACCTGAGTTCCTGCGATTCCCATTCAATCCCAGAGCCTCCATCTGTGTGTGTAAGTGCTCTAATGATAGACTCTGATATCTGGAGGATAGGCGACACGAGGGTGCGTTCACACTTCACGGCTCTCCTCTCCGGGATTCTTCTCCACATGTGCGCTAAGGTAAACGAACGACAAGGGAAGTCTGCCACTGGTTTCTGCCTCCTCCCTGCTTCACCATCCAGAATATTCCCGTAAGCCCAGGAGGGAAACGCATGGCTGGCCCGAGCGTAGGCGTCGTGACGTGTGCGTGTGTGTGCGTGTGTGTTTCCTCTGAGACGGCCCAGTACAGATGGGAACCGCTGGACCGCAGCAGCTCATGTCATGAAGCACCTTTGAATTCACAGACGAGTGAAACACATGGTTAAATACGAGTCTCTACAGAGAGAACGACTAGAACGCAGCCTCCCTTTGTTTGTAGTATGAATAGAAATCATTATTAATACCCTGGATGTTATAAACTTAGAATGAGTTATAATTGTAGTGTAATGTCAGCAGACAGGGACAATCAGAAGTCATCAGTCTCATGTTAAAGGTCACATGCTGTGTTAAATAAGCTGGACGTTGATGATAACATGACCAGTGTCCAGTGTGGACTCTACGCTGATCTGGAGAAGTATATTTCAAATGGAAAGAGTGGAATTATTCGGGCTGTGTTTGAAATGGTAACACGTCGTAACTACTCAGTGTAGTGAAAGTCTGCAGGATGCAATGATACACCTTTCAAAGAGTAGCATGTTACATTGTTGCTGTGTACTTGGATGGAAAGGAGCAGAATTCATTTGGCTGTCGTTTACTAGTATACTTGCACAGTATATATGGTGTACTTCCAGCTCTTTAATGCAAAAATGAAAAATGATTGTGGAAAGTAGTATGCTTTATTTATTGTTACATGATCACATGGTGTTGAGTTTACATGCACGCTACATTTTTGTTTTTCAAAAGTGTACTTGCAACAAAAAGAGCAGAATTATTTGGGCTGGCATTTACTAGCATACTGCACAGGACAATATTTATTGTGATATATTTTTAAAATTGTATGTAAGACAACCGTAAATGCCAAAATGCTTGTGTGAAGTAGCGTGCTTCATTGTTACCATCATTCAGAAGTGTACTTGGAACGAAAAGACAATGATGATTTGGCTGTTGTTTGTACATGCATACTGCACGATAACTAAAATCATAAAAAAGATGTAACTATATGTAGACATATTTAAAAAAATATATATAAAAATGATGAAAACAATTACTAAAAATTTAAACTTAAAATGCAAACAGAAATTTAATATATATATAAATATTAATAAAAACGATAAATATAATCTCAGTGATACTAAACTGACTGCCGGATGTATTTAGGACAGCAGTGTTTGGAAGTCCTCAAATAGTATGCTATATTTTTGTCACATGACCTTATTGAGGTTGCATGTTTAATTCAGCAAGTGGATTACAAATGCAAAATAACCACTTTGAGAGATGATAATTGGGTTTGTAAGAAATCACATTTCTAATTTCATAATGAATTAAGAAATAAATGTGCAATGCAGTTGATTTGTCACATTGGAAATGCAAAGATCAAGTCAAGCGAATTGCATTATGGGAAACAGTTCTGTGCATAATACACATGCTGTATAAGGCTGCTAAAATAGTACAAGCAGAGTGCCATTGCCACAACATCTTTGTCGTCTTCAGTTTTCAGTTGTTTTGAGGCGCTCCAGCATATTCAATGCAGGTTCATCAGTAATTGGCCAATCAAAAGGGCTCGAGATTCCCGCTCGATACGCTGCCGTTTGTTGGACTGACAGCATGTAGTGATGGAGTGGGATTGTCTTCTATCTCTTGTTGGGTCACTCATCTATCATGAAGCAGTTGGCCGTGTTGTGTTTGTGTGGTAATGAGTGAAGTGACATTTACCCAGAGTGCACTGACCAGACGCCTCGACGATCCGCAGCTGTCACATTCATCTCCGCTTCTCTGTCGATGGCTGAGAAATATACATATATAGTGTATTTATATATATAGATTTTTTTTTTTTCTTCTTTTGTTTTCCTCTGCAACATCAGCCATCAACAGAGACTTTTTTGGAACCTGTGAATAACATTTTTAAAAGAACAGCATTTATTCAAAATAGATATTTTTTTAACTAAATAAATCTTTGCTATCACCTTTTATCAATTTAATACATCCTTGCTGAATAAAAGCATTGATTTCTTTAAAAAAAGATTGGGTGTATATTGTTACAAAAGATTTCTGTTCTTTTTTTAAAACTTTTTATTCATCAGAGAATCCTGTAAAAAAGTATCACAGGTTATAAAAATATATTAAGCAGCACAACTGTTTCCAACATTGAAAATAAATAATAATTTTAGAATGATTTCTGAAGGATCATGTGACACTGAAGACTGGAGTAATGATGCTGAAAATTCAGCTTTGATCACAGAAATAAATTACATTTTAAACTATATTAAAATTACAGGAAATTACAGGAATCTACAAAAACGGGCGTCCCATAGTACATCGAAACAAATGTACCATGTTTACTCTCAGCTAGCTTTGACTTTAAACAGTGGTTTCCGAATAAAGTGTTTCCCGGCGTACCTGCTCAGAATATGAGATAAGTCAAATGTGTGAAGCGCTGGTGTTTGAAGGGAAGGCTTTAGACATGTGGGCAGTGTAGCATCAAATAGATTGTGTTTCCTCCCATGTAAACGGCTAATGTGTGTCGGCCGCTCTGACACAGAGGAATGTACTGAATTTGCTGCAAGGGCTTTACTGGCGTTCAGAGAGACGCGGCTGGAAACGCTCTGCCGTCGTCCCCCCTACACCTTTTGCTCATCACACACACACACACACACACACACACACACACACACACACACACACACACACACACACACACACACACACACACACACACACACACACACACACACACACACACACACACACACACACACACACACACAATCTCTCCCTTCCCAAACTCCCTGAGCTCCTGCCATGGGCTGCTGTTGAATAGTGCTGCTCAGATTGGTGTGGACTCTGAGGAGGAGTTTTTATTGGCTGTGGGAAAAGAGATGACTGCTCAAGCATTGAAATGCTTTTACACAGACACACACACACACACACACACACACACACAAAAGCTTATCCTGCGTTAGACCCAGGCTAGGACATTTGGCAGCTCTTTATAACAATCTTATAACTCTGTTACTAGACCTAGTGAGCTCCCTTGCTGCCTACTACCTATACAGGCAGCTGCCTTTTAAGGGAGCATACTAACTGAAATGCAACCTCATATGGGACTGATTTGGCAACTCGTACACACTGTTCAAGTTTTACTAATTGACTCCAATAGTGTGGACATTAGCGTGTTTGACAATAGGATGTTTTTCCACTCAGTCCGGCTAAAGACGTGTGCACACTGTACGCTTTATAATAGTCCTTTACGACTGTTGCTTGTCAGACTGTACGGACGTGATCCTCGCTATAAGCCATGTCACCCTGTAGGATCTCAGTTGTACGGCAGTCAAGACACGTTAAAAACGGACGCGTGCAAGAAAACTGGTCCGGAGATTTACATCATCAATCCGGGACACGTTCGGTGACTGAGAGCTGCATTACATGCGGGATAGAAATGTTGGCTAGCGGACAAAAACAATCTCTAGATCATGGCTTGTCTTGAAAATAAAAATGGAACAAAATATAGACAGTGTGTGGAGCAAGTGGTGGTTTGTTGTTGTCATCAGGTTCTGCGCTCCTATTGGTTTTTGATTTGACGGTTGTTGTAGGAGAAGCCACTCTGCAGTGGTCTGGCTATCACTAATGTCTCAAGGTGATGATACACAGGGCAACTTTTTGAGCAACGTTGCTGGGCAATCTTGCCGAGCGATTGTTGCTTGGGCACTTTCCCATTGAAAATGGGCAATACATTTCTATCTGGATAATTTAGATCGGTCGTGGGCCCTGTGTCTCATCTGGTTGCCCGTTGATGGCAACATTGCCCAGCAACATTGCTCAAAAAGTTGCTCTGTGTATCATCACCTTCAGTCTTTTAAGATTGAACGTTAGTCTGGGGAGTCTGCTCTGTATTTTCGACTGTACAAGAGGTGTGATCAACGGGCATAGTTCAAATGACTCTGTACGCAAATGGATAGTCCTTCAACCAATCAGACCAACGATGCAGGTGACGTACTTTGCAGAGTGACGCGAAAACTCCAGGCAGGAAACGTGTAACCAAACATGTTGATCAGTGGTTTGCAGAAGCAATGGCATCGAGCGATTTTTGCAGGTTGTGCAAAAAAAACATGAAAGTGAGTGGTATTTACACCCACTCGAGCGATTTGTTTGCCAAACTAAAGAAGCCATTGAGCATCGTCGAGAGGTTAAAAGGAATTGGATTGACCGTCGCTTCTCTATCGTCATCATGTTAAACCCGCCAATAGCGCGCCAGGTGGATAAGCCAGTTTGTGATTGGTCCCCGCAGATTTGTAACGGAAGCAGGATAGAAAAATGTACAGGTTTCCAGCCTGAGCTTCAGGGCGAAATCAAATCGTTTACCCAGTCTAACACTGCAGGACTGCGCCTCAAAACTTCTGACACTGCCAGAATTTCATCGGAAGTAAAATCTGATTTATTAATCTTCTTATGGGATTCTCAACATTTGTCTCAGACGCCAAATTGCAGCCAAAATCGCACAATGTAAACCCGGTTTAGGGGGCTTGTTCTGGCGGGAAAGTGACGTCAATGCATACCCCCTATACATTTTTTATTTATTTAGTAAATATTAAATATAAACATGTAATATGTATTTATAGTAATTTTTCTAAATTTATCCCACAATCCCAGAATGTATTGTGATCAAAAAAAGTTCTTTTAATGCTTTTACATTGTTGTCATATAGTCTGTTTCAATTCAGTTTGGGATTGTGTTGTCTGAGAGCGATATATGGAGTGTGTCCTGAGCGTATAAAGCCCTGTTCGCACGGGATAAGTATTACCTGGTGACCTCTAGTCATTTGTAATAATTGCGGAGGTTGTCTGTGATCTTAATCCCGTGCGAATCGGCCATGTCTGTAATTTGTAAAGTAAAAATTCCCCCTTAATGACCTACCATATTTCGCCGAACACCGAGGTCATGTGATAATATTAGTCCCACGCAAATCGTCATTTGATTTGGTGGGGTCGTTTATCATTTTTCAAGGTTTTTGTTTCCTGTGTGCTTTTTTATCCATATTTCGTGAAGAATGGAGGCTGCGTTGGAGTGTTTTGATAGTATTTTGGGTGCTGGGTCATATCGCTATACACCATACCATACAACTATACAATTTGCAGAAAGAGAAAGCTGAAAACCATCAGAAGAGCAAAAACATAAAGAATGATTAGATGGAGATGGATGACATGTATAGCATTCTGTTTATGATATATCATACAGCTAGACCTATAATAACTACAAGACATTTCCAAGCAATAGCCTATTGACATCATATCCGGGAGACAAGTCAGTAAATACTTCGCTTATCCCGTGCGAATGCGCCACACGAAATTCAGATGTGGGTGGGGAATTTCTAAATCACACGAGGTCCCCAGATCATACTAATCCAGTGTGAATAGGGCTTAAGGTATCTTAGATTAGAAGACATCATTATTATGCTGCCTATCTTTTTCGCATCAGGAGTGAACCTATGATGCCTTAACATTCTCTCTAGATAGGCAGCGCATTAGGTTTTTGGGAACACAGCTTTTGTGTTGCTTGATGTTTTGGAAATACATACACATGAATATTAAAAACGCATCAGACTTTTTTGGTAGGGCCGTGGCCTTTTTAAACTTCTTCTTGATGTAGAATAAGTTTGAACGTGTTCCTCAAGAGATTGTCGTGTTCTTCCGACGTTCCCAAAGTTCTGCAACCTCGCAAGTTCCCTTTTCATCCTCGTTTTAACTGTACCTCGCTGACGTGGGCCATATTCCCAATCTCGGCGCTCTAGATACATTTATTTTTGTCTCGGATGAGGAATATCTCTTTCTGTCGCACATGTGCGTGCATTGGGTAGGAATTAAAGAGTTTTCCGCTCTGACAGGTGGCTCTGGCTGGTGTCGCCGGGCTCTCAGGGGCCCTCCAGAGATCAGGTAATTGCGAGGGGTTGGACCTGGTTCGGTGTCACACAGGTGGTGTGAAGCGCAGTCGCTCCGCTCACCTGAAATATTCACGTTCCTCCAGAAGCTCGGCTTTGATCTCCCCTTGCAATCGACAGGGGAACGGCGGGAGGAAGAGAAACAGCACAAACAACAGGAAAAAAGGAGCACACCCGAGAAACAAACAGATTGACATTTCTTAAGAGAGAATAAACAATGGCAGGTTATCCGTGTTATCCGCTGCTTGCCATTTTTCACCCCCACCTCCGTCGATTTCTTCTGGAAAGTGGGCCAGTGTGTGTGTGTGTGTCGTTGAGACTTTGCTCGACTGATTTGGTGCCGTTTGTTATGGATTGTCAAGTCGCTGGCCCCCATTTATATCGCTCTTTTTAACACACTTATATTTACTCTACAATAAATTTTACCGAGACACTTCCCCTCTTTTTTTTAAAGCCGCACAGTGGATTTTTCAATAGTCCGCATTCTTGACTGTTGCTTAATAAACTGCAGTGTGAATAAATAAACAAATACCAGAAACCATCACTTATTCTGTGAAAGCTGCAAGAGTTCATCTAGGCCAGGGTTTTTCTTCTCTCTTAATGCCAGTATATGCACGACCACAAAGTCAGCGTTTGCGTGAGATAATGGCTGGTCTGATTGTAACCACAGAGTCGAGTGTGAAAAGAACAATGAGCCATTATGATGATGATAAATAATGTGGACTCATTTGGATGTTCATTTAGACGTACGTTTGCACAAAGCACTAATTGGAAGAGCTTTAAATAATGAATGTTAAAGAAATAACTAGTTTGAGTGATAAAGGGACAAAGAAAGTTCTGAATAGAAAGGATAAATACCTGTTTGATAACTGAGGTAGTATATGACACGAGACTAGTCTCGCCACAGGTCAGGGTGTTTGCTTAGCTAAATGCTTTGATATTTGTTGATGGCATCATTTTTTTATTGTTAAAGAATTGCAATTGTTTTGACTTGTAGAATACATTTTCCTATCCCAATTTAAAAGAGTTTAATGTCTGCATTATCGGGCAAAATTGAGTTTTCTTGAACACTTTTCCTCTCCGCCATCAGACTCTCCGCCAAGAGTCGCATATTCAGTGTTTGTGTGTTTTTATTTTATTTTTATGGTGGAATCAACCTAGGAATTACATGCGCTCATCTCTACAGTTAAGCTGAAATTGGAGAACATATTTTACCATCCAGAAAAATTACACACTTCATCCTTAATGCGCAGAGACAACTGTAAGTAAGCCACTGGAGGACAGGACACCACTGGAGTCTAATTCTGGGGAGATTTAAACATTTGAATTGACAGAAAACACTAAAGATGTTATTTTTCATTTTAGTCGCATTAACTAAAACTGGACAGTGCATGCATGAAACTGACCATGCCAAAAATGAGCAAACAGCACTAGAGGGGTTAAGAGTGTAAGCGTGAGTTTATTCATACTGTATGTGAGCAACTTTTTAAAGTAAATCTGTTCTGTCTGGTGCAGAACTAACACTCTCCTGTAAAAAGAATAATTTGCTCAGATGTAGCTCTTACTATGGGCAGTAGGTGGACCGTTTTTCAATCCTTCAAATGAGCAGGGGTCTCGGCAGTGGCTCTATAACCAGTCAATATTTTCAGCCCCCTGCTGAGGAGCAACTTTGGTTTAAAACCCTCTGATAGATGGTTGAGGGGTTTTATTCCAAAGTGGCAGCACTACGTGTAGAGAGCGGAGACTCAGTGTGTGTGTGTCTCAGTGCCCGTCAGATAAAGCGGTTCCGAACAGAGCGTGTGTTTTAGACAGGGTGTTGACGGATTGTGGCGTGCTAGGTGCTAAAACTCCTAAATGAAGTGCAGCGTGACAACTAATTCCTGACGACGTGAGTCACACCTTCCCGATCATTGTACCGCTCGCGCTCGTCTTAAGAGCTGCCGTGTTTTCTGCGGAGAGCCGGCTGATGGTTTGGGATTAATTATTCGGAATCATTTCCCAGTCTCTGCTGGCAGGTTTCGAAAAGTGTCAAGATAAATTCACACATCATAACACAGTATTTTAAATCTGTGATGTTCATTTTTTGTGTGCTGTGCACTGTTCCTCATTAGAAAGGGACATCGCATTTTACAGTGTGATTGACAGATTCCTAATGTACATCTTCTGATGTCACCATTAATTACAAATGATTTGCTGGACTATGTGCGACTCTTGTGCACTGCATGATCCATATATTTCATTTTTGATAGCTTGAGAGACTTAATGGAGGTTTTGGTTATGTTTCAACTTTGTCTCAGATTTTTCGACCACAATTTCTCTGGTGCAACAAATTAGATGTAAATGAGTCATTTTTTGACATACAGTATAAGAGAATTGATCTATAAAATGAATGTGGATACACTTCATGTATAGAACCTTTTAGGGGTTCCAATAATGGGATCATTTTATGGACAGTTTTAATTTAATTAATTTAGTTTGAATTATTTTTTGATTTTGGTCATTTGTTAAACCAGCTAATAAACATACTTGAATCTTGAATTGAAAATTTAGAATATTTCTCCTTAAATATAACCTCTTTGGCATAAAGGTTCTTTAAAATTAGGTCAAGAACCCTATGGATCTATATAGAACCCCATGGAAGAGTGTAGGAGCTCAGATCATTTGAAGAGAATTGTTTGAGTTTATACTGAGATCTCTGATTGTAGTTTTGTCAAATCTGAGCACAGTTTGAGACATTGTTGATGACTTTCAAACCACTAGAGGGGAAGCATGTGAGGTTACTCTTCACTTTATCTCGAAGCTTTCTAGAAGAAGAGGTTGAGATATTAGAAAGATCTCATTTGTGATCAAGCTCTCGTACGGGTAAACAAATGAAAGCAGGAGAGCTGGAGTGCATGGCAGCTCTGAGCACGTCCAGCAGGGCCACTTTCCTCTTTCCTCTCTCCTGTCCAAGTCAGGGCAGATAACGGCTCATCTTCCATCTCTGCCATGGACATCCGCCAGAACCGGCCCTATCCTGGATCTCTCCCAAACTACAAAAAACAAAAAGCCGAGAGAAGTGCTGTTGTTTTTGTGCGTGTCGGAGGGTTTGGGGGTGGGGTTGGTGCCAGTATTAATGCGGGGGCCAGACTAGACTCCAGCGATGGGCCGTATTGATTGTGTTGATTTGATTCATTGATCGATCTCTCCTCTCGAATGTGGCGTCTGAGAAGCGGCACTAATCTGAAACAGCTAAGGACAAATCTTCTGCCTTACACACAAATGGAGGAGATAAGAAAACGTATGAAAAGAAACTGCACTTATCTAAATCATAGACTAGCACTTCTGCTGTCCCTCACTGTGGTCTGTGTGTGTGTGTGTGTGTGTGTTGGAGGCTTGGTGCATGATTGGACCTTCTCTTTCCACACTGATGTTTATATTTGTGTGTTTCTGTGTATGCATGCAGGGTTGCATATGTGCATGCAGAGGTACTGTTGCTGTAGACATGATTTGCATAGTATGCATGCAGGTTTGCTCATATGCATGCTTAGGTAATGATTCTATAGTATGCATTTTATATCATACATGCAGTGTTGCATATCTGCGTACTCAAGTAATGATCCTATATATACCATTTTTTTGTATTATATGCATGCGGGATTGCATAAATGCATGCACAGATAACGGTCCTGTAGATAGCATTATTTGCATGATGCCCATGCAGCATATCTGCATGCATAGGTGATGGTACTGTAGATGTCATCTTTTTATAAAGTGCATGCAGTGTTGCATATCTGCCTGCATGCATGAGTAATGATCCTGATAGGATTGTTTGTATAATATGCATTTTATTGCAATTTTAATGCAACTGCATTTTATGCAAATTATTTTTTATATAAAGTGCATGCAGGGTTGCATGTTTGCATCCACGAGTAATGATCCTGTAGATATTTTTGTATAACGAGCATGCAAAGTTGCATATCAGCATGCATAGGTAATGGCCTTGACTGTTCGATTTTTTTTTTGTTTTTTTGTTTCCGTGAGTGTGTGTTGGATGCATGGTGCATGGTTGTATCATTCTCTTCAACACTGATGTTTGTATTTGTGTTTATTCTGTGTGTCGTTGCTCTTTCGATAAAATTGGGTTGTATAACATGCATACAGAGTTGCATATCTACATGCATAGGTAATGGTCCCCGTCTGCGTGAACCTTTTGTGTTTTTTTATGAGCGCGTGTGTGTGTGTGTGTGTGTGTGCAGCAGGGGTTTAGAGGCAGCGCAATCACCAGGCAGAACAGAGTGGATCTATAAATTGATGGAATTCAAAGCCTGCAGCATCGATTACCATTATAACAAACAGCCGAGCCCAGAACGTCTGATTATTTTTAGACAAAGATTCTGTGCTCTCAGCAGCAATTCTGCTGATGCTGTCACACTCGCAGACATCTGCCTATGATTGCAATTAGATGGGATACAAAAAGAAAAATAATACCTCCATCTGCATTTTTTTCCCCCTTGTTTCCCATAACCACCCACTTTTTTTTCAGTTCATTTCTGCTGGTCAAAACACTCTGGCTCACTGGTTGAGAGCTCTCTTGCTTTTCCCACGTCAACTTCCTCTCTTCCCCGCTGTCATCAGCGAGAGGTGCCATAGATTCTGTGCTAATCGATGGTAAAGATTTTAACGAGCTCTATACTGAATCTGAAGGTTATATCTTTGTGTTCTAACAGTCTGTGTATTTACAGTATACTTTTTCATTTGTGGCCCTTCATTGCTTGTCTGGTTATTGCAGACGACAAGCTCTCAGATGTGATTTAGTTAACCCCTGGTTATCTTTTGTTTTCTTTTTGGTGCTTTCATATATCTCAGTCCCTCGTAGACATTCGATTCAATGTCAAGTTCAACCGTCGGCTTCTCTCTCCTCCTTTGCATATCCAAATGGGCGGCTCTACGGAGTTGGTCCACTGCACGTGAACGGTAGCACCTCAGCCAATCAATTTTCCTCAGTGGATGCTGGCCTCAGCAGGCCCCGCCCCCCTGACATCGGCAAAGCTAACTCATCAATTACAGATGGATGTTTGACTGGCACAGGCGTAATGACAGGTACTCAATATTGACCCAGCTACCCACCACATCCTGAAAATACAGGCCTGATTGCCTTTTCCAAACCCTTAAAACGTCGAACATTTGACTGAAGATGTCTTCTTTTTACACACAAGTGTGGCTTTTTTCCAATACTGTTCAATAGTGACATTTCTTTGTGGTTTCCTGGAACTAGGATCTGATTTAAATGAATTTTCTCTCATCTTTTACTCATCCTCATGTCGTTCCAAACCTGTATGATGTTTGCTTTTACAGAATACACAAGGTGTTTTTTAAAAGTGCGTTGACTTGAGACGATGTATAATATACCATACAAAATGTATGTACTTTATTATATTTGTATGGTGCTTTTTGCATTTTTATAATATTTGATGGTGCTTTTTGGCTTTTTTTTTTAGCTTTAACAATCATCCACTTATTCTGTTACTCTTGTGTTTCACAGAACAAAGAAAGTCATACAGGTTACCACATGGTAAATGGTCAATGATAACATAATTATCATTTTTGGGTTGAAAAAATGGGGTAACAAAGAAAGAAATGCTGGATTTGAACTTGCCCTAATCTCCGTTCAATAATATTGTGTTTTTCTGAACAATATTTTGTGTGTTGAAACCTTTAATCCGCGGTGATGATATTTTATTATTATTTTTGTTGTGTCAGTATTTTTTTTAAATGTTCTCAAAATATGCAAAAAATATTATTAATATTATAAAAGAATGAAGAAAGAAATTAGAAAAAAGGCTCAAATATTTTATGTCACCAAGTAAAAGGTTCAAAATAGAGAAAACTAGGGGGAAAAGGAGGAATTTTTAATGCTATAATGCCAAAGTTGTTTATCATGGAAGTTTTCCAAGCGTAAGCCAAAGCTAGTTTAGATCGCTCGTGTCAGATCGCAGTTAATGCTTCTTATGAGTACTGTAGTTTTCCTGCTTGGAACGACATTGACTAACATGGATCATCACCTGCTGAGCACGCTTGCATTAACAGGCGTCTCAGACCTCAGTGCATCATGGGTAGCAGAGAAACGAGGAAGAAAAAGGGCTTTTGGCAAACGCCGCTGTAGCATCAGGTGGGTCTGATGGCTGTCTGAGCACAAATGAACAAACATTTGAAAAAAACAACAGAAGTGAAGCGTGCTGCAGTTTGTTCTTGAAAGGTGAGAGTGAGCAGGTTTATTTCCAGCTCCTGCTGATATCGTGTCTCTGTAGACGATGCAGGGAGCAAAAGATGCTGTTTGTGATGTGTCAGATGTCAAAACTATTAATAAAAAAAGCTTTGCCTTTATGTTCTCCTACTGTTATGGTTGCTAAAACTTAAGCACAAGTTTCTGTAAATGCTTGTTGGCGGTGAAGTTTGTGCTCAGGCAATTAGCGGTGTTTGTTTCAGTGTTGCTGTTGTTCACATTTAAGAGTTTGTTCAAGTCCTTAGTCATAAGTATTAAACTTCATTGTATAACTCATCCTGCACTTTTTGTGCTACAGATGTTGCTCAAAGCATGCACTTTTTTGGCGTATTAATATTTTGTAATTGATCTGATTTCTGAGGAAGTGGACTCTCTTAAAGGGATGGATCGGAGTAATTTCAACCTAGGGTCCTTTGCACCATGACCTCGAGCCTAACACCCCCCAGAAGCCTTTTTTTTCCACATGGTCGAACATTATTAAAGTTAGAGCTTATTTAGAGATATCAGCCGGATGGCTTAGTGCAGGCGCTAATGGATCCAAGGTTGTATCTCGTAAATTACCCCACTAATAATGCCTGGAATGGTACCAAACTTCTACAGTAGTACAAATAGGTTCTGTACTCATAAAACGAGTCATTGGAAAGTTTGTAAGTACATCAGGAGTTTATTTAAATAACACTTGCCTGATGGCTCATGCTACCGCTAACCCGGACGTCGAGGTCACTTCCGAAAAGCCTGTAAAAGTCCTGGCAGAAAGCGATGCATTTTTTATTATTTTTTCCAAAGTGTTGACAACTTAGTGTTAACTAATAATTGTTGCAAACTGGCACTACCAACAAAATATTAGTGCATTCCTGGAACTGGGCGTCCGGGTTAGCGGTAGCATGAGCCATCAGGCAAGTGTTATTTAAATAAACTGATGTACTTACAAACTTTCCAATGCCTCGTTTTATGAGTACAGAACCTATTTGTACTACTGTAGAAGTTTGGTGCCATTCCAGGCATTATTAGTGGGGTAATTTACGAGATACAACCTTGGATCCATTAGCGCCTGCACTAAGCCATCCGGCTGATACAGTGCTATGCATTAGTTTAGGCACCCATGCTAAAGTTGACTAAAAAGAGGAATAAAAAATCATATTTTGGAAATTGAACTTAATGCCTTAATTAAAAAAATTAGGAAAAATACAACCTTTAAGGACACCAATTTTCTTTGTGAATGAATAATGTATCGTAAATAAATAAATGTTCTTCCTTAAAATACAGGGTGCATAAGTTTGGACATCCCTATGTTAAATTCCCATAGAGGCAGGCAGATTTTTATTTTTAAGTATTTGAAAAAAAATAATTTTTTAGGATACTATGCATCCTGATAAAGTTCCCTTGGCCTTTGGAATTAAAATAGCCCCACATATCCTTCACCATACCTAGAGATTGGCATGGTTTTTATTTCAGTTAGCCTAATAGCTAGTTTGATTTGCATTGCTCTCAATGCAAATCAAACTAGCTATTAGGCTAACTGAAATACAACCATGCCAATCTCAAGGTATGGTGAAGGATATGTGGGGCTATTTTAATTCCAAAGGCCAAGGGAACTTTATCAGGATGCATAGTATCCTAAAAAATTATTATTTTTTAAATACTTAAAAATAAAAATCTGCCTGCCTCTATGGGAATTTAACATAGGGATGTCCAAACTTATGCACCCTGTATTTTAAGGAAGAACATTTATTTATTTACGATACATTATTCATTCACAAAGAAAATTGGTGTCCTTAAAGGTTGGATTTTTCCTAATTTTTTTAATTAAGGCATTAAGTTCAATTTCCAAAATATGATTTTTTATTCCTCTTTTTAGTCAACTTTAGCATGGGTGCCTAAACTAATGCATAGCACTGTATCTCTAAATAAGCTCTAACTTTAATAATGTTCGACCAAGGGAAAAAAAAGGCTTCTGGGGGGTGTTAGGCTCGAGGTCATGGTGCAAAGGACCCTAGGCTGAAATTACTCCGAACCATCCCTTTAATTTGGACACACTAAAAAGTCCCTCATAATAGCGTAGAAACACTCAAAATAAAGGCTCTTTACTGGCATTAATGGTTCCATGAAGAACCTTTAACATTCATGGAACCTTTCCATTCCACAACAGATTCTTTAAAGTGAAAAAGGATTTTACACTAAGAAATAACTTTTAAAGAATTCCTTTATTTATAATGTAACAAAGTGACCCTGAAACACAAACTGGCCGTCCAGATCCTCACACTTCCAGGCTCCAGTGAAGAGCTGTTTTCTTATATTCCTCAGAGAATGGAAAAATCTTGACTCTCTACAGACTCTCTAAACATTCTGCATAACACACTGCAACATTCAAGTAACTAAAGCAAGAAATCGTTAAAAATGGAAACAAAGAAGAACAATAGCTGGAAAAAAAAGAGCTGACATTTAATTCCAAACACACAGTCCTACATATTTATTTAGAATTAGGGTCATGCGTTTTGCACACCTGCTGTTGTAGAGAGACGACCATTCTTTACGCTCTATAAAGTCATCAAACAGCACAAAACTTGTTATTGGCTCGATCCCATCAGGGTTTGATGGCTCTTCTAGATCTGTTGTTGTCCCTCAGATGTTCATCCGTACGTCAGTCAGATTAGCTCTGCTTTCAGCTAATAGAGGTTAAATGAACCATCACAGTCCACGAAACTCTTCCTGGCCCTGAACAATTATGGCTTAACTGCTCTCTGTAAATGAATTCTATAAAAAAGATAATTGGTGATCATGTTGATCATTGGTGTTTCTATTTTAGTGTCTTGCCAGTCAAGTGCAGAACTTATGCCGTCATGAGGGTTTTAAAGCTCAGATACTCGTCCTTTTGTGCTGTTCTGGTGTCTGAAGTCCCTCTGGAGGTCAAATAATCTACTTTATTATGTGTCCCGGAAACACAAACTGGCCGTCCAGATCCTCCCCATCACACTTCCAGACTCCAGCGAAGAAAATGAAGAGTTTGAAAAGCATCCGAGCAGTGGCGCAGAAAGCCGTGCCGTAAATCTAGGACTGCGTTACCGCTTTTGTCCTCAGGAATTCTTTCTCTCGCATTAGATAATTTTCTAAATTGCCTTAAAGTAAGAGTAGAGATTAATTAAAACATAGAGAATTTAATTTTATGTCATGTACAAATTTGGTACAGTAATTGAAAAGCCCTCTCTCTGATTTTATTAGTTTTAGTTTGAACAGAAAGACTGTGAGAGAATGTAGTAAGATTTATATATTTAATATAAGTTCAAAGGTTGAGAAGATTTACATTTCTTATGCTTATCTAGCATTTATTTGATTAAAAAATACAGTAAAAACAGTAATATTGTGAAATATTATGACACTTTCTATGTGAATATATAGTCAAATGTAATTTATTCCTGTGATCAAAGCTGAATTTTCAGCATCATTACTCCAGTCTTCAGAGTCACATGATCCTTCAGAAATCATTCTAATATGATGATTTGATGCTCAAGAAACATTTATGATTATCAATTTTGAAAACAGTTGCGCTGCATCACATTTTAGTGTTAAACCATGATACCATTATTTTGATGAATGTAAAATGTCAAAGAACGTTTATATATGTATTGTCAAATTTATTTGAGTTTTTTCTGGAAAAAAAAAATTATGAACATGGTTTGGCAAGGAAGAAGAACAGTAATACATGTGAAACAATGTTATTATAATGGTACGTGTATAAAAAACAGCAGTTCTTTCTCTCATATCGATTTTGTTAGTGCTACTCCTCTACAGTCGCTCTTGCCCATATTTCAGTCTTTCTGCTCACCAGATCAACTGCATAAGATGGATATTGGTGAATATTCAGCGTTCCTGTGCATGTGCCATCGCTCTCTCTCTCTCTCTCTCTCTCTCTCTCTCTTCTCTCTCTCTCTCTCTCTCTCTCTCTCTCTCTCTCTCTCTCTCTCTCTCTCTCTCTCTCTCCCTCTCTCTTTGCTCTCTCTCTCTCTCTCACTCTCTCTCTCCCTCCCTCTCTCTCTCTCTCTCTCTCTCTCTCTCTCTCTCACTCTCTCTCTCCCTCCCTCTCTCTCTCTCTCTCCGCTCTCCCATGACTGTTGCAGAGGTATTGATTATTTTGGATTCTGATTATCTAAAAGGCCTTCTGCTACTGTAGGCATTGGATGTTTTTTGGTTTAATTATTAATGGGGCTGAGCTTACAGTAAGCAGTCGCCTTCTATAAGATCATGACGGATTACATGGTTAATATTCAACAGCGTATATTTATTTATGTATGTACTAAGCTGTGTATATGAGCGTTGGCAGGCCTCTCTAAAGCATCTCTGTCTTTGTCTCTGTAGAGGGAGCTAAACTCAGTGGCGGCCCAACTCGCAGGCCGACAGGAGGAGAGCGAGGACTCCCACAAACACCTGGTGGAACTGAGCCGTGAATTCAAGAAAAATGTCCCAGAGGTGAGTGGGAGAGCGAGAAACTGTTCGGTGTGTGTGTTCAAAAAGTATTAAGGGAGACATTCATTTAGTCAGTTTCATGTTGAAAGACCCTTTCAAGGTTTCTCGACCTACCTGAGATAGCAACCAAGTTTTGCTTCATGATTCAGCTATTTATTTATTTTTTGTTTTTTGGCCCTTATTTCCGCCTCTTGTTTGTCTGCCCCTCATTTTCTGCCTTCCTTCTCTTGTCTGAACTCCTCCTCTTCTCATATATCAGAACTTTTTGAGCCAATCACCTGATCCATAAATGCCATGTGACCAATTATTCTGGAGCAGTAGGAAATGACATCATGACAATAGTGATTGGCTGGATTTGGCACTAATGTATGTTGCATAAATAAATTTACCTTCATGGTTATTAAAATTATTTATATATTTATTTACATGTATATAAATTATATTATATAACATAATTTACAGAAAATTCCATTCAGTCTTTCAAGATATATTTACTGTAATATATATATATATATATATATATATATATATATATATATATATATATATATATATATATATATATATATATATAATTGATGATGTATGTTAGTGACTGTTCAAAAGTTGAGGTTTCTATTCATCAAAGAATCCTGAAACAAAAACATGAAGCAACACAACTATTTTCAACATTGATAAAAAATATTTTGATTAAAAAACATGAGTATCAATATCATGAGAATATGTTTCTTGAGTATCAATCATATTAGAATGATTTCTGAAGGATCATGTGACACTGAAGACTGGAGTAATGATGCTGAAAATTCAGCTTTGATCAAAGGAATAAATTACATTTTAAAATGCATCCAGAAAGAAAACAGTTATTTTAAGTTGCAATAATATTTCACAATATTACTCTTCAAGTAAATGCATCCTTGGTGAGCAGAAGAGACTCTTTCAAAATCATTACATCGTTTCTCTGCTGGTGGCTCCGCCCCTCTTGTTTGGCTCCGCCCATCTTGTTTGACCCCCACCCCTCTTGTTTGGCTCCACCCCTTTCCACTTTCTGTTCCTCCCCTCTTGTCCTTCCTATTCTTTTGCGTTCTCCCCTCTCTTCTTTACTCCTCCTCATATTCCTGCGCTTCTGTAGTTTCAGAACCTCTCTGAGACTCTCACTCCGTGTGTTTATTTCACTGAAGGCACACAAACCAATTCATCCCTCCAGTTTCAGCACTAATAGTGTAACACTGGTGTTTATTGACGTTACTTTCCACATCCAGCCAGTCTAACATCAGCATTCAAGCTTCCAGAACCTGTATAAAACACCCCAGAAAATGAGCCAGCCGTTCCCATGGAGAAAAATCCTCCACTGAACGTCTTTAAGTTCAAGTCCCTCTCCGTTTAAATTCCCGTCACTCTAATCCGGAGCTGCGCCTTCCAATTCCTCTTCAGGTAAAGGTGACGTCGGGAGAAATGCTTGTCACGCATCTCTCATTATACGCGCTATGACATTTTACATTTTTCCTCGTTAGCGGCCTTCCTTTTTCGGGAGCTGTGTTTGAAGCTTCGACACGATCCACCGTCAGACCTCTGGACTCAGAAGCCCGACTCCTCGTTTGCTTTCCACTTGACACAAATGTCATCAGTGACAATCAGAATTTACAAGATTAGCGAACGTCTGGAGCGGATGGGGGATCATGCTAGCCGTATCAGCACAGACTGTGGCGTATAATGAACAGAAACAAAGCCTCATTAATGGATTGACAGGAGAATCAGATGAGTTATTTGTGTTAATGGAGAAGTTATTAGTGTCTTCAGTGAAACATCTATAAACAACATATGTGGCGTACTGTTGATTACCACAGACAATTTTTAAATCTTTTTTTATTTATTTCAAATTTTAAATATTCAGTAATGCACGTACAATCGTTTTGATGGGTTTAAAAGTGGAACTCGTTCATTTGTTAAAGCATTTACAGAATATTTAATATGTTATTTGAGCTGAAGTGTCATTTTATTCACTAATTTTGTTTTGCATAAACAAAGGTTGGAGATTTAGTTTCTATTGTAATCAACAGAAACATTTATGAAATGCAGTATGTTCATCTTGTATCATATAATGTGGCGTCTTTCTCAAAGTCGGGAAAGTGGTCATTACAGTAACGTCTGACATATTAAATTAAATTAAATAAATCATCTCAAACATTCTCCAGAGCTACAGTACTACTATACACGATAAACATGTTTGATTTTATTTTTTTATTATGTTGAAAGTTTTTACTTGACAAAAAAGTTGCATACTGCGGTACAATGACTGTGATATTTATCATGGTACTGAATTATTTTCATATACAAATACAGTACAATAATCTTTACATTGCACTTCAGTGTATGTCACAAAAATGTGAAGTATCTTAATGACCCCAAAATAGGCTTTATAATCATCAGGCAAAATATAAAGGTCTTTTATGTTTTTTTTTTTGCCGCAATATGGCCTGTTCTTGACCAGGTTTTGTGAGATTCATCAGTTTTGTCTGTTTTTCTGCTTTTAGGAGGTGTTGGAGATGGTTTCGCCCGTCCTCAAGAGTTTCCAAGCTGAGGTCAGTCAACACTCGCTGTTTATATTCAGATAACATCAAATCCACCTCGAAAATGATACCGTTCATGCTGGAGAGATTTGGAGAATTAATACATTAAAGTGCCTCTATTATGCTATTTTAAATGTTCCTAAATTTGTTTCGAAGGTCTACTACAATAGATTTATCTGCATCCAAGGTCAAAAACCACTTTATTTCTCTCATAAAATACATTGCAGCATCAGCTCTTTTCTCACAGTGTCTGAAACGATTCGATGAAGGATTTGGTCTCCTTTCTAAGAGTCTACTCTGCTCTGATTGGTCAGATGGCCCAGTCTGTTGTGATTGGTCTACTCTGCTCTGATTGGTCAGATGATCCAGTCTTTTGTGATTGGTCTACTCTGCTCTGATTGGTCAGATGGCCCAGTCTGTTGTGATTGGTCTACTCTGCTCTGATTGGTCAGATGATCCAGTCTGTTGTGATTGGTCTACTCTGCTCTGATTGGTCAGATGGCTCAGTCTGTTGTGATTGGTCTACTCTGCTCTGATTGGTCAGATGATCCAGTCTGTTGTGATTGGTCTACTCTGCTCTGATTGGTCAGATGACCCAGTCTGTTGTGATTGGTCTACTCTCCTCTGATTGGTCAGATGGCCCAGTCTGTTGTGACTGGTCTACTCTGCTCTGATTGGTCAGATGATCCAGTCTGTTGTGACTGGTCTACTCTGCTCTGATTGGTCAGATGGCCCAGTCTGTTGTTATTGGTCTACTCTGCTCTGATTGGTCAGATGGTCCAGTCTGTTGTGACTGGTCTACTCTCCTCTGATTGGTCAGATGGCCCAGTCTGTTGTGATTGGTTTACTCTGCTCTGATTGGTCAGATGGCCTAGTCTGTTGTGATTGGTTTACTCTACTCTGATTGGTCAGATGACCCAGTCTGTTGTGATTGGTTTACTCTGCTCTGATTGGTCAGATGGCCTAGTCTGTTGTGATTGGTTTACTCTGCTCTGATTGGTCAGATGGCCTAGTCTGTTGTGATTGGTTTACTCTACTCTGATTGGTCAGATGATCCAGTCTGTTGTGATTGGTTTACTCTACTCTGATTGGTCAGATGACCCAGTCTGTTGTGATTGGTTTACTCTGCTCTGATTGGTCAGATGGCCTAGTCTGTTGTGATTGGTTTACTCTACTCTGATTGGTCAGATGATCCAGTCTGTTGTGATTGGTTTACTCTCCTCTGATTGGTCAGATGATCCAGTCTGTTGTGATTGGTCTACTCTGCTCTGATTGGTCAGATGGCCCAGTCTGTTGTGATTGGTCTACTCTGCTCTGATTGGTCAGATGGTCCAGTCTGTTGTGATTGGTCTACTCTCCTCTGATTGGTCAGATGGCTCAGTCTGTTGTGATTGATTTATTCTGCTCTGATTGGTCAGATGATCCAGTCTGTTGTGATTGGTGTACAGCTTACAGAACATGTCAGAAACAAACAGAAAGCAGCTTCTTCTCGACATGAACAACACGAACCAAACTCTTCTAGTCTCAGATACAACTACAGTGTTTGAGGGCGGGGCAAAGCAGACGTTGTTCGCGGGCTTCCAATGAAGACCATAGGCTGGCATTATGCAAATTTGTTACAAACCCAAGTAGGTTCGAGCAGGGAGCAAGACTGGAGTTACTGATGACGGTTCTTTCTTTTGGAAGACAATAACTTTATTGAGCACTTTGATCTTTGAATCTTTACAGACCTTTTACATTCACAAACTGCTATATTACGCAGGTAATGTCAGAACACACATAATAGGGGCACTTTAAATAACGTCCGAATCAATTGATTGCATTTAGGGCTCTGTCATTATTTCTGGATGTCTTATGTAAACACAATAAGCCACTTTCCCAGGCACACTGGCATCAAAAATCTCTCAGCATCACGTCATCCATATCTGTTCTCCACCCCCCCCCCCCCCCCCCCCCCTCCGCTGTATTGACTGGTATCATTTTCCCGTCAGACTTAAGTAGCATCTCTCCTCCATTAAGACGCAGTACTGGAGGCCTCTCTCACTCTCTCTGTCATCCTGGTGTAATGGTGCACTCCCCGTTCCTTCCCTGACATGCTCCTGTCGAGAAAGTCATCTGATCTCCTCTCAGAGTCAGAGCCGCTGCTCCAGCCATTAAACAGCACATCATAAATCATATTTGCGCTCCTTGTCTGTGGTCCAGAATGCTCAGGCATACTGAAATGATAGCGCAGGTTTCCCGTCTGATCAGGAGTGATTCGCTGCCGTCACGGAGTCCAGCTGGACACGGCTCTGGCATGCAGGGATGTGAAGGCATTTTTGTAGAATGTCCGCAGGGTTATAAAAGCCTGATCACAACAGAGAAGTGTTTTAGGCCTGATAACAAGTGGTCAGCCTCGACAGATCGCCTCTCATGCCTGGTATTAACATGCATCTCAGATCTGTCTCCAGTGGCCACTTGTGATTGTATTTCATCCGTTTTTTTCAGCGTAGGGCTCATTGTGAGAGCAAGGTCCTGTTGAACAGACTTAACATGTAACAAACCTCAGTACTCAATGGTGTGCTTGTCTGTGTCATTAAACCTGCTGAATACATGTTTTTATGATCTAATCTATTCCCACTGGATAAAGTCCTAGCCTATATGTACTTATTTACTTATCTGGATATCTTGTTTCACTTGGAAATGTGTCCGTTTGTTAGAAACTGTCTTTTACATCGATTTAAGCAATTGAAATCCTGGAATTATATATAATTATCGCTCATCAAGGCTACAGTACATTTATTTGATCAAAAATACAGAAAGAAACTGTAAAATTATTACAGTTTAAAATACTGGTTTTCTATTTGAATATACTTTCAAATATATTTTTTTCCTGTGATGCAAAGCTGAATTTTCAGCATCATTACTCCAGTCTTCAGTGTCACATGATCCTTCAGAAATCATTCTATAGACCAGAATTTAATATATAATAAAATATTTATACTTGTCAATGCCCTAATGCTATGATTATATTCACCATATACTGTGTATATATATTTTTATATATTTGTTTAGCACTGCTCCAAAATATTTCATAAGCTACAAATTGCTCCTTATCAATTTAAAAACTTGATTTGCAAATGCAAATTAGTGAATATAAATTGTATAAAATTATATTAAAAAAATGATTGTGTAGAACGGCACAACATGCTGTTGAATATACTTGCAGTATAGCTTAAGTGTCTTGAATACCTTATAGCTTTGGTTATTAATAAAAAATATTTTTAACTTAAAAAATATATTTTATTATACTGAATTTATATGAAAACACAAACACAGTAGCTGGTGAACAGGTGTTTCACATCATAGCTGTTACTATATTGTGTTTTAGCATGAATGAAACGGTCTGTACATTTTATAACATGCAGTTTCCATGATTGAAAGCAGCTCTGACTGAGAGGTGCATGATGGGTAAACTTCACAGGGACCACTTACTGCACTGGAAAAGTTTAACAGTGAGAGTAAACTCTGAGAGCTGGCAGCGTTATGTAGGTGGAGTGTGTGTTTGTGTGTTTTGTGTCCCTCTGAAGCGTGTGTGTTTTAGGTCTCTTCGGCCCTCGTTCTCCTCCCTTCTCCAGCGCTGCGCTTTCTCGAGGTCCCCGGTGGTTCTTGGACCCTTATCGTGCCGCTTTTAAAAGAGAAGTCGTCGGCTTTGAAGTGTTTGCGACATGACAGGTTTCTCTTTTCTTTCTCTGTTTCATTTGTGCGTGTCCCTCCCTCTCCTCCCCTCCTGCCTCGCCTGCTAATTATCGCTAACCAGGCGGCTGATTAGAAACACGCGTCGACCTAGATTCCCGAAGCGTTCGGTCGCGTGAAAGGGTTAATCCCCGAGCTGGTGGCTGTCATTGGTCGTCTCCATCCTCCTTCTTCTTCCTCCTCCTCGTCATCTTTCCTGTTCTTTTCTCTTTCGGAGTGGAAGAGAGCTAATGAGGTCCCGTCAGAGCCGGGGAGAGGTGTTAATTTGGCCTGTGAAGTAGAAAGGAGATTAAGGACAGTAAGAAGTCGAGTTTACGGCTTAAAATACATCGCTGTCCTTATTAATCCAAAGGCCCTGGGAGACCAGCAGCACTTTTTGGTTTTATAATGAAGAGTGTCTTATAATGAAGGTAATTTTAATAAAATTTACTGCGAGGAGGCTGGCGTCGGACGCACGCGTGTCTTAATAGAGTCGGCCGCACCGCTGGGTCTGATGTCGAGGTGTCAGAGATCCCTCGCATGCAGATTTACTCCCTTTGAGAAGTGTTACGCACCTTACGATGGGAAAACAGTTCAAACTTTTTTCAAGCATGTAGAAAAGGAGACCCTAGCCAAGCAAAACACTTGGAATTTGACATAATTTAGAACAAATCCAAATGGGAATTAAGATTGCTATTCCAACACAATACAAAAACTACATGTTTTTAGAGAAAATCACTTCCAATTGGACTATTAGGATCAAATGCGTCATAAGGAAATTAATCATGACTTTTGAAATAATAGTCTGAAAAATTGAACATTTTTACACAAAATCTGTAAAATCTGTTTTTGTTAAGTATCATATTTGATACATCAGGCTCATATGATACAGTGAACTTTTATTCAGAGGCTCAAACTGAGCAAAATATGCAATTTGGAGCAGATGCTGATATTTATACAGCACAACGTATAATGAAATTCTGATGCTCGTAATGTAAATCAATGAGATATTTATAACAGCACAGCAGATACTTACATATAATGCATACATACCAGCCATCACTCTGAATCTGTCAATATTAAGTCTTAGTAAGATGATATTTAAATGCTTAGTTTTATGATCAAAGCTCTGTAGTTTTAAAACATATAATGCAATGCAATATAATGATTGAGAGATGAACTAATAAACCTTCCTAAAAAGCCTGATGCATTTGATTCTCGCATATTAGCATGATTTTTCTGAAAAATGAATTAAACCCGAGCTGCTTCAGTCCAGTAAGTGTTAATCTTGAAATATTACTAACAATATTCAAGTTATTCTTACGTTTACTTGATAAACATCAGTGCAGATTTCACATCAGAAAGACTGAGGCGGACGTTTTTACAGTTACACTAAAACGTCTTTTACTTGCTAAAAAAGTAAAACGATCAATCAGACGACAGAAGGCATTTAGTAGATTGTGTCCAACAGGTTTTACAGCAAAGTTTTGATCAATCGTATTTGATTCTTTGAGGTTTATTATTGGGATCGGATTGGGATATTCTGATAATTATGATATCCCGAAAGGAATCTAGTACACTTTATTTTAGGATGTTTAGATGCTTTTGTGTCGCTGGTTTAAGACGTCAAGCCCGAATGAAGCAGTCAGCTAATTTTCTCTCCCTCTCAGTGTCTGTTGGCGCTCGCAGTGAGAAAACATCCACGCAGGGCCCTAATTATGAAAACTTGCTTTTCAAAGATAATCCGAGGACTAATTTAGCGTGCACAATGAGAGTCGTGGCGCTGTGCAGATGGAGAATCTGATAAATAGTTCGGAACATGTAATTAGCAACTCGGTTCTGTTTCGTGCCATTAACCCCTGCGGCCCAGAAATCCTCACCCGCCATTATCAGACGAAGAGGTAAAACGCAATCCAGCTGACTGCACATCCCGAGCGAGACACACAAATCATCCGGCTCAGCTCGTGGGGATTCGCAGTCAGACACCTGTTTTCTGGGGCAGGAGGGTCTCGGCTGCTTCAGAACAGCATTTAAGACACTCAGCACTAAATTATTAATCTGTGGAGTGGATGGGTTTTCTGCACACGTGCACACGTGCACACGTTAGTGAAATCCCGGTCCTGCGCTCCGAGTGGATTTCCTTCTGGATGTGCTTGTTTCAGTGATGTGCAGAAATGCAAAAGGACAGGATAGGACACTCTCTGAGTTTGAGGGGGTTTATAGCTAATAGTGTGCTTTATTGAATTTCTAGGCGTTTGACACTCGTTATTTGACACATATAAGTTATTGGGGAGAGAAAACATGAACGTGATCCAGGTATGTTGCATGTGTAGCGTTTGCGCTAGCTCTGAATGGACCTATTTAGCTTTAAAGTCAGCATGAAAAAAAAAAAATTTTTGATTAATAAATGCTATTGTTTAAAAGTTTAGGCTTAGAAAGAATTTTTTTTTTTTTAAAGACATTAGTTATTTTATTAAGCAAGGATGCATTAAGTGGGACTGTAAAGACAATTATAATGTTACAAAAAATGCATTTGATCTATCTATTAATCAAAGAATCCTGACAAAAAAAAAACAATAGTATTAAGCAGCAGAATTGATTTTAACATTGATAATAATCAGAAATGTTTCTTGAGCAGCAAATCATCATATTAGAATGATTTCTGAAGGATCATGTGACACTGAAGACTAGAGTAATGATGCTGAAAATTCAGCTTTGATCGCAGGAATAAATTACATTTTAAAATATATTCACATAGGAAACTGTTATTTTAAATCGCAAAAATATTTTACAATATTACTGTATTTACTGTATTTTGTTTTTATCAAATAAATGCCGCCTATGAGACATTTTTTCAAAAACATTCAAAAATCTTGCCGACCCCAAACTGCTGAACCTCAATGTATATCTTAATGTGAACAGTGCATGTTATTAAAAAAAAGAAATGTCTTTATAGTCTTTTATTCAAAATAATATAGTATCTTGCTTCTGCCTCTTCACCTAGAAAAAAATATTAATAAATAATATCATAGTGCATATTTTGTGACCCAATCAAATCACAATAAATGAAATAAAAACACAATAAAAGTCCCGCCCTATTTTTTTCTTTTTTCAATATTCTGCTTCATTAAAAAATGTTACATTATGGATTGTTAATGTCATTTTGTGTTGGCTTGAAACTTTTATGCTGAATCTCAGTATATTTTGGAAGGTGTTTGCTTGTTGTTAAGGAGGACCGATCTCAGGAACCGTAATTTATACAACATCATAAATCATAGCAGTTGGTGTGCTGTTTGTTCATAGCTTGATTCGGGCCTGTGAGCTCGACTGACCTTGTGGTTTGGCCTGAATATCTGCTGCAAGGTAAGTCACTCGCTCTTTGATCCAGCGACAACACGTAGGGCCGGTCCTTCCTCTGCTTTTTGATTAATTCCTGAAGGAAATGATAATTCATCTTGAATGTATAAATATGTTATGAATCGTGGAATAAATCAAAGAGTAAAGGCACGATAATTAATTATAGCAGTATCTAAGAGAAGAGAGTGTGTTATGTCGCTTGCTTCCTCTCAGCGTTATGATGAGAAGAGCTGTAATTACCTTCCTGTTCGAGAGGCTGCCTCCGGCTGTGCCGATTTGTACGCTCCTGTGGGCCTGCCGGTCGTAAACCTTTTCCCAGGCTAATTGTCATGAGGGCCTAATGCACTACCATTGCGAAAGAGAGCGTGCGGATGGGGCGCTTTCACCGAGAACTCGGCCTAACTGGAAGATTTGTTCCAGAATGCTCCTATGATGCCTTAAAAAGCTGTCTATGTAGGCAGCTCACTAGGTTTTGGAGCGACAACTGTGTGTGTGTTTGTGTGTGTGTGTACCTACAGTACTTAACTATATTTTGGGGACAAATTTGTACCCAGAAGTGACCAAAACCTGACAAAGTATTTAAAAATATTAAATTAAAGTTTTTTTAAAAATGTAAAAATGCAGAAAGTTTTCTGGTTTAGGGCTAGGGTTAGTGTAAGGGGAGATAATATAGATAATTTAGATAGCTAAGTAAGTGTGTGTGTGTGTGTGTGTGTGTGTGTGTGTGTGTGTGTGTGTGTGTGTGTGTGTGTGTGTGTGTGTGTGTGTGTGTGTGTGTGTGTGTGTGTGTGTGTGTGTGTATGTATGTGTGTACCTACTTAACTATATTTTGGGGACAAATTTGTAGCCAGAAGTGACCAAAACCTGACAAAGTATTTAAAAATATTAAATTAAAGTTTGTAAAAAAATAAAAATACAGAAAGTTTTCTGGTTTAAGGCTAGGGATAGTGTAAGGGGACATAATAAACAGTTTGTACAGTATAAAAACATTACGCCTGAGGAATATCCCCATTTAGATAGCTAAGTAAGTGTGTTTGTGTGTGTGTGTGTGTACCTACTTAACTATATTGGGGGCAAATTTGTACCCAGAAGTGACCAAAACCTGACAAAGTCTCCAAAAACAGGGATGTCCTCATTTGTAAATCTGGTATAAAAATATTAAATTAAAGGTTATTTAAAAATGTAAAAATGCAGAAAGTGATGGGCAGGTTTAGGGGTCGAGTTACTGTAAGGGGAGATAATATACAGTTTGTGCAATATAAAAAACATTGTCTATGGAATGTCCCCCCATTTAGATAGCTAAGTAAGTGTGTGTGTGTGTGTGTGTGTGTGTGTGTGTGTGTGTGTGTGTGTGTGTGTGTGTGTGTGTCCTCTGGCAAAAAATACAAACAGAGTTATGAAGGAAATATGATGCCATAAAGAATCGAATGCATAAGGTGAGATTTGTGGAAGTGTACATAAGATTGTGAGTGTAAAGTCAGTTCACATGCACAAGAGCAGCTTTGTAAAGGTGTAAATCATGATTTGCAGCATTTTACTGTTATTCGTAAGTGTAATTCATGTGTTGTGAAACTGCAGCTTCATGCTAACGCAAAATAAATATGATTTGTACTCTTCTGCCGCTCACACTTTTGGCAAGTTTTTTAATGTACGGCCAATAAGCATTGCACAGTGAACAGTGATTTGCAAGCAAAAACAACAGTTTAAAGAACTGCAATGGATTGAGTGTAGAACCAATGGATATGTGTGAAAAACAAACTGTTGCAAATGTCTAAATGACTTGTTGTGTGCGTAGGAAAAGAAGTTCCCGAAATAACCCGATATGTACTGTTCCGTCTTTCTTTTATCTGCACTTACAGAGTTTTGTAAAAGTCCAAGATCCTTTGAGAAATGAAATATCTATCTTCAGTGCTTAAGCCTCTTTTATATAAATCAAAATAAGTCGAACTCTCTCTCTCTCTGTGCATTTGTGTAGCTGACTTATTTTGAAGAGGTTTACTGTAAAAACTATTCCGTTAAATTTACGGTAAAAAACTGGCATCTGTGGTTGCCAGAAATTTACTGTAAAAAATACAGTAGCAACATTTTAGGTTTTACAGACTTAACTTAAAGATTACAGTAATAAACCGTATTTCAATATCTGATATAATGTTAATTTACCAACCTATTGAAGTATTAATATCTGTTTTGTACCATTGTAATACACTGACAACCAACAATCACAACAATATTGACAGTCACATGATCAATCAAAGCTCATCACAAACAGTTCTTCCACAAGAAAGTTAATACTAAGCTGCGCAATGTCATTCACATAAACATTAAACACCATCATGGTAACACAAAACATTTTAAAAATGCAATAAACATTAATTTAACAACATTAAATGTAAAATAAAACCGTAATGTACATAACTGTTTAGAAAAAAACTAAGAAAACGATGAAGAAACATAGTTATTTCAACAAAAATTCATCAAATGTGAAGTATCACGCAGAGAATTACAGTAAATTTACATTAAATGTACCATTAGATCTATCACAGTTATTTACAGTATATAGTAAGGAAACTTTCAGTTAACCAATTAACAGTTTTTCACTGTAGCATTTTTACAGTCTTTTACCGTTAAAATCACGATCATTTTTTACAGTGTAGTCACTATGAAATCAAAATTGACAATTCTTATTTTTGTATGGAATATTGCAGTATGTATTCTAAATGATTTATTGTGCACACCATTTTTGTTTTATTCGTGTGTCCTCATAATCTTGAATAAGAATAACTTCCCCTTCCTCTTGCAGTGACATCTCATTCTTTTCTCTTCTCTGATGACGAGGGCGGGGCAACCTGTCACTCACATGAGATCCACCAATAGCAAACCATAACCATCCAGTCAATTCCCCACGAACAAACACAAGCCCCGCCCAACATTTATTCTTGTTCCAGAAGCGTTTCACTTGAATATACGTCACAATAGGGAAGAAAAGACTATAAAAACTTTTGTTTCATGTTGACCTTAAGCACTGACGATTTGCTGTATTTTACCCTTGTTTATTGACTTGTACTCTGTTGTCATTTTATATGAAACTTATGTGTTTCTTCAGACATTGTCTTGTTCATTTTATTGAGTCGTTCAGGTGAGCTCACACATGCGCGTCTCATCGAAACATTAGCAAAAGCCTTTCAAGGTTTAATTGCAAATATCTAATATGCATATTTCAAATATTAACGAGGGAATCTCTTTAAAAGCTCACTATGTTAGACTGTAAACTGTAATTCAGTTCCCAAACTCATTCAGACGGTCTCAAGCACTTTAAACGACGCATACTAACATTTAGAAAGTTCATTATTATTCATGCTAATGTTAGAGATGGTCATTTACTTTTCAACTAATAACCTTGAATATGCCCATTTTGCTAAAGCAAGTATCACTTTTATTTCTGGATAGTGATTTGAACAAACATTATTTTGGTATTATTAATATATAATAGTATACATGTATTAAAATAATTGTATAAATAATACTAAAATAACATTTGTTATGTTAATTTATTATTTATATATTATTTATTCTTCTTATTTATTTGTTTATTAATTAATACGTTTTATTTTTATATTTTCATTTTTAGTTCAGTGTTTCATAATTTTATGTGCTTTTAATTGTTTTATATATTTCTATTTAGCTTTTTTGTTTTTATTTTCATAATAATAGTATACATTAATTAAAATAATTGTATAAATAATACTAAAATAACATTTATGTTAATTCATTATTTATATATTATTTATTTGTTTTATTAATTAATTTATAATTTATATTTTTATTTTTTCATTTTAGTTCAGTGTTTCATAATTTTATGTGCTTTTAATTGTTGTATATATTTCTATTTAGCTTTTTTGTTTTTATTTTTATAATTTTAGTACTTATACTAAACTTTTTTTGATTTCAGTAAGTTGCGGCACAATTTTAAAAAAATCTAATATTTTTTTTTATTATTTCAGTTTATTTTAATAATGAAAGCAATTTTAAATAGTTTAGATAATAAATCACCATTAGTACTAGATATATCAATGTTACCTGAAGTCATATGTCATGTTGTGCAGTTTTTATAGGCTGTAGAGACTAGAATATCACTGAGACTTCAGGACGGACTCTTTTGATGTCAATCCGCCGACTATAGAAAACACCTTAGCAATGCAATTAAAACCTTCCAGAACACGGGCAAACACCTCTCATGCTTTCTTCAGAAAATGTGAAAATTAGTTCTGTGCTCTACAGCTTTCATCCTAGCCCAATGTCCCTATTTAGAGCTAGAACACATTGTAAAGTGCTAATGAGTGTCTCTGTCACAGACTGAAGCACACTAGCAGGTTCAGGATCAGGTCATTAGGTATTCCTGTCACGCCGGTGTCCGCAGCACACAGCACACAGAGCTGGGATAAATAGGTTTCAGCAGGCCTGAAGCCGGGACTCTCCGACTTTATCACCCGTGTCCGGCACGTGTTAGCAGGGTGTGATCTCTGCTTCTTTTCTCTTTGTCTTGCTCTTTTCTCACACTCTCTCGTGCCCGTGTGAGAGAGAGTTCACACGTGTTTCATAGAAGTGTGAGCTTTAGCCCTGCATAATCTTCTGCATTTATACTACACTTTTAAAGGGATAGTTCCATCAAGTATGAAAATTCATGTGTTTTTGTCACCAGGTCTCTTAGCGTGATCGAGTTACTATGTGTAGATATACCTCTAGGAAAGCTTAAAGGTCCCATATTGACAACACTGAAATTTCCTGGCTTTTTTCATGATAGCATCTATCTAAGGGCGATGAAACTACCATATAAGTTTCAGAACAGTCGATCCACAGACAAATGCACACAGCCTGCATAAAGTAGCTGTGCCTTTCCACGAGCCGTTGTGACTAGGGCTGTCACTTTTGTGGAAAAATCCTGTTCGATTTTTGAGACATAAGTGTTCATTGAATCGATTGTAAAATCAATTTTCCATGTCTAAAGATGTTTCCATTTTAAACGGCAAGTATAGGCAAATCCACGGACAACTAACAGGCATTAGGACGAACGTAAAGAGGGCGCTTGAAACGCGCAGTCAGCAGAAACGCGTCCGAGAAAAGACCGTTAAAATCGATTCCCTATTTTCGTTTTCGAAACTTGCGTTGGTTGGTCCGATCGATTGTGCAATCGATTTTCGAACGTAAAGTGACAGCCCTAGTTGTGACTTCCGTATAAATGTGATGTCAGAACTACTCAGTCACCGTCTTCAGTCTCCACCCCCACCAATGGTGGGTCACTCAGAAAACAACAGGCCAATCAGAAGAGAGGCTCATGAATATTAGGTAGACAGGCTAAAATCGGCCTGTTCTTGTCAGAGCTCCTGAGAAAGGAGCTGTAAAATATATATTGAGATGTTTTTTAGTACTTATACCGCAAATATATATTCTTAAGGACATCAAAACCTAAAATAAAACTTTAGAAAGGTCTACAATATGGGACCTTTAACTTTATATGTGAACTGACTTGTACTCCTTTTCCAACTTGTTAACCTTTACAAACAATGTCCTATGCATCATGTGTCATATAATTTGTTCCTCAGTTTCTAATTGGTTTATTTTGGTTTATAAATACTACGGCAGCACCATGGTCATGCTATGGTACTTTGATGCATATATGGCAATGAATAAATAATGCATACCTTAGTACTTCACAGAAAACCATGCACCTGAAGAATCATGTTTTAATGCTACCATGAGCCGTACCATGGTACTTGTTTTTTAAATGCAAACAGCGGCATACTTAGAAACTAATTTAGTCTTTGCATATGCAGCTTACAGAAAGCATAACTGTATGCGTAAGCTAATTTGTTCCTCGTTTTACAAGCTGCCTAAGTTGTTCAAAAGCATGTCAAGCCAATTCTACACGGAGCCTTCAGCCCCAGTAAAACACAGTAAACACGCATCGAACTGCTTGCTGTTTTGCATTAGTGACAAAATGTCCACGCAGCGAGTTGAATCTAGGACATCATCAGACGAACAACTGTGGCGGCTGGTGCTTTTCAAGAGCGAAGACTTATCAATGACTAAATAATGTGTGCGCACTTAATTTCATTTTTGTTTTATTTATTGCTGCTTCTTAAAAGTTGGCAATATGCAAGAATCCATATATATATATATATATATAGGTGAAACTCGAAAAATATGAATATCGTGCAAAAGTTCATTTATTTCAGTAATTCAACTTAAAAGGTGAAACTAATATATTATATAGACTCATTACATGCAAAGTGAGATATTTCAAGCCTGTATTTGTTATAATTTTGATGATTATGGCTTTGAATTTGGGTTTTTCATAAGCTGTAAGCCATAATCATCAAAATTATAACAAATAAAGGCTTGAAATATCTCACTTTGCATGTAATGAGTCTATATAATATATTAGTTTCACCTTTTAAGTTGAATTACTGAAATAAATTAACTTTTGCACGATATTCTAATTTTTCGAGTTTCATCTGTATATATAAATATGGATTTGTGCATATTGGTTTTGAGGTTTAGAGAGCAAGAATAAAATTGGGACACATTGCAGGCCAGACTTGAACCCGCATCATTTGCGAGCACCAATGCATTAGGCGCTGTGTGTGGTGTGTGTGTGTGTGTGAGATGTGTGTGTGTGTGTGTGTGTGTGTGTGTGAGAGATGTGTGATCCTCTAGCTCTACAGCTGTTTAGCACGCGCCGCCTCTCGCCGCTGAGCGCTGGTTTGTTATGCTGCTAAAACTAATGCCTTGTCTGCATGTGTACGGACAAGACATTTGTCATTTAGAGTGGCATTTCTACAGATAGTGTGTTCATGTAGAAGTGTGTGTGTTTTATAAATAGGTCTCTCTCGCCGTAGCCAGGTGGAATTGATGCGCTTCAGCACATTTTGCCGGGTGTCGTCAGCGGAGGGTTTAATTTTTACAGTCCTGACAGCGTGAGGTCTCGAGCTCCAGAGAGGCTGTGCTCGAGTGACGCCACCGCTGTGCAAATGTTAGATGTGTTTGCGGACGCAGCATCGGTGTGCTGCACACACACACACACACACACACACACACACACACACACACACACACACACACACACACACACGCGCAGACAAAACACCCATCACTCTAGTGTCACAGAAATAGGGTCAGACACACAACACACTTGTAAAGAGCATCTGCAAGCCTCTCTTTGTCTGTGATCTCACACACCTGGAGGAAATGCCGACTTTATTTTAGTGCGTCTCTTCTTGCCGATATATGCAGCGTACAGTCAGAACACACTGAGAGATTCTGTTTCCCACAATGCAATGCTCTCGACTTGACCTTGCAGCGTAAGTGAAATTAGCAGAGGTGAAATCACATGCTATTTTTAACTTCTTTTTCTGACTAATTTTTGATCAAGCTGGTAAATTACTTATACACAAAACTTATTTAAAATTAAAATAAATATTAATGTCCCATATTTCTGGACATCTATCTATCTATCTATCTATCTATCTATCTATCTATCTATCTATCTATCTATCTATCTATCTATCTATCTATCTATCTGTCTGTCTGTCTGTCTGTCTGTCTGTCTGTCTGTCTGTCTGTCTGTCTATCGATCTCTCTCTCTCTATCACTCTATCGCTGTTTATCTATCTATCTATCTATCTATCTATCTGTCTGTCTGTCTGTCTGTCTGTCTATCTATCTATCTATCTATCTATCTATCTATCTATCTATCTATCGATCTCTCTCTCTCTATCACTCTATCGCTGTTTATCTATCTATCTATCTATCTATCTATCTATCTATCTATCTATCTATCTATCACTCTATCGCTGTTTATCTATCTATCTATCTATCTATCTATCTATCTATCTATCTATCTATCTATCTATCTATCTATCTATCTATCTATCTATCTATCTATCTATCTATCTATCTATCTGTCTGTCTGTCTGTCTGTCTGTCTGTCTGTCTATCTATCTATCTATCTATCTATCTATCTATCTATCTATCTATCTATCTATCTATCTATCTATCTATCTATCTATCTATCTATCTATCTATCTATCTATCTATCTATCTATCTATCTGTCTGTCTGTCTGTCTGTCTGTCTGTCTGTCTGTCTGTCTGTCTGTCTGTCTGTCTGTCTGTCTGTCTGTCTGTCTGTCTGTCTGTCTGTCTGTCTGTCTGTCTGTCTGTCTGTCTATCTATCTATCTATCTATCGATCTCTCTCTCTCTATCACTCTATCGCTGTTTATCTATCTATCTATCTATCTGTCTGTCTGTCTGTCTGTCTGTCTGTCTGTCTATCTATCTATCTATCTATCTATCGATCTCTCTCTCTCTATCACTCTATCGCTGTTTATCTATCTATCTATCTATCTATCTATCTATCTATCTATCTATCTATCACTCTATCGCTGTTTATCTATCTATCTATCTATCTATCTATCTATCTATCTATCTATCTATCTATCTATCTATCTATCTATCTATCTATCTATCTATCTATCTATCTATCTATCTATCACTCTATCGCTGTTTATCTATCTATCTATCTATCTATCTATCTATCTATCTATCTATCTATCTATCTATCTATCTATCTATCTCTCTATCACTCTATCGCTGTTTATCTATCTATCTATCTATCTATCTATCTATCTATCTATCGCTCTGTCTTTCTATCTATCTCTCTCTCTATCACTATATCGCTCTCTATCTCTCTCTGTCACTCTATCGCTCTCTATCTATCTGTCTTTCTATCTAATGTTCTATTTATTGTTCTATTGTTCATTCTATCTGTCGTTCCTCTGTTCTTTCATTTATCCACTCTTTTGTAATTCTATGTTTCTATTGGTTCTATCTATTGTTCTATCTATTGTCAGATTTATAAACCTTCAAACTTCATGGCTTTTTAAACTTTTTTTCCAAAACTTTCAACCGAGGCTTTGTCAAGTCAACGTTTCAAGTCTGTCTTGACAAACTTTGGTTTTCTAGTGAAAGTAAATTAATTTTCGGCTCATTTTACAGGCATTCTCAGTGAAGCTCTGAACGGTGCACAACCCTTCTGGATTGCTATTGGTCAAGTTGGCAATGTAATGAGGTCATGTGACATGCATACTAAAACAGTTACGTTTTTGTTGCATAATATTTCATATGCTTTTTAGTAGATGGTAACATACAGTGTATAATGTGCATAGTACTTTTACGCATTGTTAGGTCATGTAACAAGCATACTATTGTTTGAAATTAATAATGTTGCATATACTGTTGCATAAACTAGACAGTATATGAAGAGTTCAGATGCAAAAGCCTCTAAGTGCCATCTGAAATTTTCTTCTAGAATGATCATTTTTATCAAGCTCGTATATTTAAATTAAGTAATTTCACTTAAATGACAATTAATAGGTAATTTGCATTGCCATTTAAGTGAAATTATTGAACTTAAGTAATTTCACTTAAATGACAATTAATAGGTAATTTGCATTGCCATTTAAGTGAAATTATTGAACTTAAATATACGAGCTTGATAAAAATGATCATTCTAGAAGAAAATTTCAGATGGCATTTAGAGGCTTTTGCATCTGAACTCTTCATATACAGAATTTAGCCTATTATTGAATGATTTTTTTTTTTTTTTTTTTTTGCGTTACATTAGAATTTTGGGGTTAAATGTGCAAAAAACTGTATAGTATGCAGTAAGCAGTAAGCAGTAATCTTAATCTAATAATTGTATAATGCTAGGGAAAAGGTAGATGAACAAATTAAATAAATAGATAACAGTGAGAATGGTAAACTTTTGAATGTATTCAGGTTCAGATTATTCTTCTAAACAGATGTTCTGTATGCAGAGAGTGGATATGAAAATGTGGCAGTGTTTAAACGTTCAAAGACGATGGCCCAGAATCCACTTCAGCTCAGCACTTTGTTTGCTTACGAGTGGCGAAACACATGATGTGTAGAAACCAGGCCAGATTCCTTCGGTCTGTGATACACACACGCATGTCGAGGAGTGAGCCGCGGCTCGCTGGCACGAACGCACACAAATTAGCCAATAAAAACGTGTGAAATGGGTGGCGGAGCACCAGTCGAGGACATGCCAAAAGAAATAAACATCAGCTCTGTTTCGCAAGTGAGACGCGAGGTGGGGGGAGGACAGGAGCTCACTATCTGCTCCGACAGAACGCAGGAGCTGAGTCAGATAGTGGCATTAGTGTTTGTAATCAAAGCAGTGACACGTGTTTGCACAGCGCCATCAGCTCAGTCAAACCAAACGTACACACTCCAACGCCACTTCCAAACACACAAAAAACAACGACAGCTGACTGTGACGTCGAGCGCTCAGAAGTGTGAACGTGTGAGTGTATGAGTTGTGTGTAAATGATGCTGGTGTGTGGTAGGTGTTGTTTCTGACCGTTTGCTTGTAGAAACGACAAACAAGGATGTGGAGATAAACGGCGCCTTCGATCAGCCTTGAAACGGAAAGCAGAGCTGGTTCATGTGCAGAAGTGTGCAGCGGTGTGTGTGTAAAGCGATGAATGGATGTTGGACTTCTACGTGTCATCTGCATATGCTGCATTTTTATTGCATTTAGCTCGTCCATGCATGCGTATCTGCATGGCCATTCCAGTGATAGGATCTGTTTGGGTGAATCCCATGAAAACATCCTTGGTTTGTTTCTTATAAATGTTATACAGTATTTTTTGTATTTTATTATTTTGTATTCTGTGTGTGTGTGTGTGTGTGTGTGTGTGTGTGTGTGTGTGTGTGTGTGTTTGTATATATATATATATATATATATATATACAGTATATATATATATATATATATATATATATATATATATATATATATATATATATATATATATATATATATGAAGAGTTCATCTCATATAAGTGCCATCTGAAATTTTCTTCTAGAATGATCATTTTTATCAAGCTCGTATATTTAAGTTCAGTAATTTCACTTAAATGACAATTAATAGGTAATTTTCATTGCCATTTAAGTGAAATTATTGAACTTAAATATACGAGCTTGATAAAAATGATCATTCAAGAAAATTTCAGATGACACTTAGAGGCTTTTGCATCTGAACTCTTCATACTGTATATGGGCCATTCTACAGAATTGGTGCAAAGTCAGAGTTGGAAACATCTTGAAATTTTTTTGTTTTTTCCCACAAATTTTGCATGTATGCAAATTGTATAATATCCAAGGTACGCTTTTCTAGTAATTGTGCAGTTAATTCTCATATTGTATTTTCAGAAAATGCTGGAATATTTTCCTTCTCCCCAAATTTGTCACTACCGAAACACAATATTAAATAATTTATTAAGAAGGCTTATAATGACCTATTAAGATTTTGTTTACATCTACCTTATAAATATATATTTTTTCTATTTTTAAAAAATATTTTTACTGGTTAAATCAATAAAGATTATAATTTTAATAATATGTTAAGTGTGATTTATGAGATTTGTTGTATTTTGAACCCAATCTTTCTTTGTAGAAGGCATAAAGTTTATCGTACTGATTTCAAAGTTAAGGATTCATTAGTTTGAATATGCATTGAACCAAACACTATCATAACATCTTAGTTGATAATTCAATATACTTTATTTTTGACAAAACATCCCATGTTACGGTAGTGACTGCACATTTTTGGTAGTGACAGTAATGTTTTGGTAGTGACCACAATAATTAGTTTGCCATGGCTGAATCAGACTGTCTACATTTGATGTTAATATAAATAAATAACTATGATGCACATATGCAGTCAGTACATATAGCAGACACACATCTGACAGTAAATATCTTATAAGAACACCTAGAGCTATTCTATACTTTGGGTCTTGAGGTGCAAGTGAGAAGAGGTATGCTCATAGATTTTTCTTCCTAAAAAAAACAACAACTTACAATGTAGACTCAGAACCACTTTGTTTTATTTGCACATTTTCAACATTTTGTTTATGAGTCATTCAGATAAATCTCCAGAACCACTGAACTGTGTGTGTGTGTGTGTGTGTGTGTGTGTGTGTGTGTGTGTGTGTGTGTGTGTGTGTGTGTGTGTGTGTGTGTGTGTGTGTGTGTGTTTACATAAAACATTAATTTCAGAATAATTTTCCTCATTCAGATAAATCTCCAGAACAACTGAACTGTGTGTGTGTGTGTGTGTGTGTGTGTGTGTGTGTGTGTGTGTGTGTGTGTGTGTGTGTGTGTGTGTGTGTGTACACTGGTGTCTGATCACCCTCACTGGAAGTGCTAGGTGGTGTGGAAGCCCTGCAAAATGTCTCCACCTCTTTTCACCATCATCCTGTGTCTTTTCTGTCTTTTCCTCCATGCTTTTCTGACATGTCTTTGCTCCCTGTCAGATAATTCACTGATACTCTTCAACTTTCCTTCTTCCCTTCATTTCTTATTTCTTTCTCTTTCTTTCCTTAAGTATTCCTCGTACTTCACTGGGTCTTCCCTCAACCTTTGTTTGTATTCTCTCTGTCTCTCTGTTGTAGTTTTTCTATTTTTTTAGGCATGTTGGTGTTTTATGTCATTCTCCCTGCCAAGTTAATCATATAAATTAACATTACTGACAACAACCTTACACCTAAGCTAGTATCATGGACTGCAACCTTAAGTAATTGTAACCTCATCACATTACAGAATTTTAACAGAATATTGCATACTAAAACACTACTAAAACATACTACAGTAGTAATTATTTGCATAACTGTACTAAAATGTAGTTTATTCCTCCAAATAAAGGATTATGTGTTCCCTTTTGTCACTACCAAAACAATGTCACAACCGAAACTTTAAGAAAATGTTTCGGTTGTGACTGTTTTGGTAGTGACAATTTTAGATACTTTTGAGCCTAGCTCGAAGATGCTAATCAGCACATGGTTAGCAATCACTGGTCAGAACAGTTGAACACATATAACAACTATATTTTATGGAATAACATCCAAAAAAAATTTCTCAATAGCAGAAAAAATGAGTTTGGTAGTGACATTCCTTAAAGTTACACACAGATTTTTAGACTTTAGAACACATTTACCTCAAAATGATGGGATCAATCTACTCACCATATAGCACATGAGAGAGAGGGACACAGGAATATTTCCTGATCAAAAATGTAGGAGTGTGGTTAAAATCAGTCTCAGCCAATGGACTGCAACATTCACTGTTTTGGTAGTGACATGAAAATGCGGGACATGTTTTTTTTAATAAAGTTTCATGATTTAAAAATAAAATATAAAATAAATATTTTTTTTAACTTCATTTTTAAAAAAAAAAAAAAAATAATATTTTTTTTAAAACAAGAATGGAAAAATTTGCAAAAAATTTTTCAATATCATTTTCACAAGTTGAAATTTAGGGGTTAGGGTTTGGGACAGCCACCTCCTAATTGAAAGTAGCCCATAAATTATGATTTTATATATATAAAGCTTACTGATATCTTAAATATTATTGTGGGTTTCAATAGATAATTGAAGGATCTTAGTAAACATCTAAGATTTTAATAATTAAATGCTTTTCAAATGTGTTTTTTGGATGAGGGACAGCAGTTTGCACCAATTCTGTAGAATGGCCCATATATATATATATATATATACAAAATACAATAGATATAGATATATAAAAAAAATATCTTTTATAATTCTGTGTATGTATGTATATACATATGTATATGCATTCACTTATGCATTGCACTGTATATATATATATATATATATATATACAGTGCAATGCATAAGTGAATACACCCATGCTAAAGTTGACTAAAAAGAGGAATAAAAAATCATATTTTGGAAATTGAACTTAATGCCTTAATTTAAAAAATTAGGAAAAATCCAACCTTTAAGGACACCAATTTTCTTTGTGAATGAATAATGTATCGTAAATAAATAAATGTTCTTCCTTAAAATACATGGTGCATAAGTGTGTACACCCCTATGTTAAATTCCCATAGAGGCAGGCAGATTTTTATTTTTAAGTATTTTTAAAAAAAATTTTTTAGGATACTATGCATCCTGATAAAGTTCCCTTGGCCTTTGGAATTAAAATAGCCCCACATCATCACATAGCCTTCACCATACCTAGAGATTGGCATGGTTTTATTTCAGTTAGCCTAATAGCTAGTTTGATTTGCATTGAGAGATGATCTTATGGAAAGTACCCCATGCCAATCTCTAGGTATGGTGAAGGCTATGTGATGATGTGGGGCTATTTTAATTCCAAAGGCCAAGGGAACTTTATCAGGATGCATAGTATCCTAATTTTTTTTTTTTTTAAATACTTAAAAATAAAAATCTGCCTGCCTCTATGGGAATTTAACATAGGGGTGTACTCACTTATGCACCATGTATTTTAAGGAAGAACATTTATTTATTTACGATACATTATTCATTCACAAAGAAAATTGGTGTCCTTAAAGGTTGGATTTTTCCTAATTTTTTAAATTAAGGCATTAAGTTCAATTTCCAAAATATGATTTTTTATTCCTCTTTTTAGTCAACTTTAGCATGGGTGTATTCACTTATGCATTGCACTGTATATATATATATATATATATATATATATATATATATATATATATATATATATATATATATATATATATATATATATATATAAATTATAAAAGATATATACTTTTTTTTATTGAAATCATTTTTATTTTACATCTGATTTATTTCAATGTTTTAATCTTAATGGCAGTACATCACATACTACCATCATTTATAAATACGTTAATATTTAAATATAGATTTACTATTGTATAAAGTATTCATATTACAGTAATGAAAATGAGATTATATATTTTTTATTTTTTATTTTTTTTATTGCATCTAGCAAAGATAAATGTGCTTAATTTTCATTAATGATGTCACATTGCAAAAAATAAAATAAAAAATACTAAAAATAAGCTTCACTTTCTTTATGAAAAATGTAATTTCTGTATTTTGATTTTTGGGTGAGATTTGACCCAGATATGTTCTCATAAGGTTTCATGAGGTTCACTCATAGAGCAAAATCAATTTCCTTCTTTGATTTTTTTTTTTTTTCTTCTTTTTTCTGTGCAAATAAAAATGTATAACTCCATAACAGTACACAAAATGTAAATGAGCTAAATTATGACATGTCTCATTTAGCTTCCACCGTGATTCTTTAATCGACACTCATTACCCCCATTGGTCAATGCAACGTTGCCGTGGTGTTCGTGTGCACTTGTCTCATTAAATCTTGAAGGCATCGGTAGATATTGTAAGATTGATTGAACAGTTATATGTGCATCACAGAGATTTTCAGATGGCTGTATAGGATCCATTATTTTTCGCTCCCAGACTTCCAAGGGTTTGAACTCCCACTGTCTGTTCAGGGCAACAGAAGTCTGGAATCTCCAGAGTTTTCATTTAACATGGTGTCGAGCTGTGAAGTGTAATTTCAGTGGAATCTAAACACACTAATTGAATATCATAACTTTGTGAAGCTGCTTCTCCTAAAGGTACCTGAAATTTTAATTTAGACTTCAAAAGAGCTCCGACTTTAAAGTAAATCTATTGTTTTTCATTTAGACTCGCAATTTTCTCTTCTCTCTCTCTCTCTCTCTCTCTCTCGCAAGCGGCGCGCCGTACGTAGTTATGATTGATCTGGTAATTAAAATATGCAGAGAAGGAAAAAATATTAACCGCTTCTTTTTGTTTTAGAAAACAGCCAACAGTTTTTTTTCTCACCGCAGCAGATAATTAAATTTTGCACATTGATGTTCTTTACGCGGCATTCATCTCCCTCATTATTTTTCCATTTTCATCTTTCTGCCGAGAGATCGATAGATTGATAAGATGATGTTGCTAATCTTAAATTATTTAAGGGGAGAAAAGTTACACTTACTTTGCTGCCGGCAAAGTGTTTGAACTTTCATTCTCTTCTGGAACTGCATGCAATCCTTCATTCGAGCGCACCGTCACAAACAAAAGCAACTCGCCTACAGAGTTACAGTCGCTACGTCAGAGCAAGGAGGAATGGATTCATTCATTCCGTTTCCCAGCCTCCGTTTATTTTTCTCGGAAAATATATACAGTAGGATGCTGCGCATTACAGATCGATGGTTGTCAAGACTAATACCCCAAACAAAGAGAGAAATGGCAATTCAAAGAGAGAGCATAAAGTAGGCCAATTAGTACCTTGGGAGCGTTTTGCGGGGAGAGATAGCGACGCAACGTGTCATTTGCGCTAACGTTGAGGCCGATTGTTTATAATATGACCTGACAGTTTGGGGCTCTCCAGTATCGGATTAAGCACAATACTAATTAACATTTGGCTGTGTGAGGAGCTGGTGTGGAGCATCAACAGGAGAGAGTTTAGCAGGAGAAACACGAAAAAGAGTTAGAGGAAGTCTACACTAAACAAATCATTTAACTTTGACCGCTTAGATGTGAGATTTCTGGCTTTTGAAATCTTGTGACGCGTGTGATTTGATCAATCCACTAACTCTAAATATTCAGCTTTGCTGTGTAACTTTGTGCTACATGCATGATTTTTATTCTTGCTGGATCGTCACGATTAACTAGGAAGAGAAACCGAGCGTTTGCTCTCAAATATTTGTGCAAGTGTTAATAATTGAACTCTGTTTAGTTCAATTAAAGTGGCGTCTATTCATTCCCTTGGTGCCTGTGGTGATGGTGATTGTCACCCTTTTAATTGGGTCTCGAGGGATTAGTGTCAAGGGCTCTCTCTTTCTTTTTTGCTTGTTTTCCCCAGAGTATCTATTGACCACTGACAGGTGTGAAAGGACCAGCCGGAGAACAGGTTCACATTTCTTTCGGCTGTAGAGCGTCACCTTTAGTCTTGCACTGAGCTCAACGGCTCTGATAAGATTTATTTTCCTTCTATCATCAAGAGAACAGAGATGGGATCAGTGTTGAGTGAAACTAGCTAAACGTAGCGCTACTAACGTAACTGCATTTGTCTGTAGGGTGACAGCAGTTCAGCTGTTTTAATAAGAGTTTAGCTTTTCCAGTTACAAGCAAATGTAAGAGTATAGTGTGACAAAATGTTCAACCCGATCTCACGGCAATTTGGACGTATTTTACGAGTTGCCCAGTTCGTATAAATTCGTACAAATGACCTACATTGTATGGGTCAAAATCATCGATTTTTCTTTTATGCCAAAAATCATTAGGATATTAAGTAAAGATCATGTTCCATGAAGATATTTTGTAAATTTCCTTCCGTAAATATATAAAAAAATTATTTTTGTGAGTGAATGCAGCACAATCGCCAACATAAATGGACAACTTTAAAGGAGATTTTCTCAATGTTTCGATTTTTTTGCACCCTCAGATTCCCGATTGTATCTCAGCCAAATATTGTCCTATCATAACAAACCATACATCAATGGAAAGCTTATTTATTCAGTTTTCAGATGATGTATAAATCTCAATTTAAAAAATTGACCCATGTGACTGTTTTTTTTTGGTCCAGGGTCACAAATTGGTGGTGAGATAGTGTTGAAATGTTACATCGCTGAATTTGCTGCACACAGAACCTGTCTTTCTTTCTTATAGAAACATTTGAGTATTGAGTTTCAGAGTAGCTTCACAAACACTACTTCACTACAATAATTGTGAGCATATGTGTCTGCCCATATGAGTGTGTTTGTCCCTTATATAGCAGAGATATGAAGAATGACTGGAGGTGCACAGAGATCTTATTACATTTTATATTGAGACCAATTTTATCCAGTGGTCTGAAGGACAGACATCTATTCCCCGACTAAATCAAGTCATTGTGTCCTGTCCCGCAGTTCAAACATGCACACGCGTTCACACTCGCTCTTCTTCACATGCACTGCTGCCTTCTGCTTTGTGTTCGCTTTCTTCAAGGATATGCAGACTTTCAAATATGTCTTTTAAGATTTAACAGATGAATTGCAGCATTTTAAGTTACGTTTAATTGCTTTAATCATGGTTTTGCAAGCCAGGCAGATTCTTATCCCCGTCTGAAGCTCTTTCTTCATATCCATCACACATGAGGTTTATCTGACGGACACAGGGCGATGTGTTTCCGCAGTTTACCGTGGTTAATCCAGTTTACCTGCGTGTAATTCGTGACCCAGAAGACTCTGTTTATATTGTTTTTAAGGGCTGTTTCATCAGGGATGGGGAGTGTGTAATGCGAGGTGTCATTTAAATGCTAACTGCATCTATTCAGCATATAAATAGGAACATGGCTTTCTTTGTGACTTTCACTGTCACGTTGGAGTGTTTGCTTCCTTTTAAATGCAGAAAGATTTTAAAATAACAATCTGTAATTGAGACGACTGACAAGCCGATGCCAACAAATAATAACACCGTGTTTCTTTGACTTTAGGCACGATTATGTCCTGAGGCGGATTTTTATTTAACAGATTTCAACGTCTTCATTTATTTTTGCTACTCCTCAAATGTTTTATGAAGGGATTTGTTTTTGTTTTTTAGCCTATATACAATATTACAATATTAAAATACGAAAATCTATCAAAAAATATTTATTATATTCACTATAACAAGGATGCCTTAACATAAAGTGTAACCAATTATAAATAACAAAAAAGGTGAATAAATGTAAGCCATTTCAATATTGATCTGCTTGTCAAATTTTATTAAAAAAAGTGAAATATAGTTGCCCATAGTTGAAGAAACACCCATAATGCACTGCTATACTGTCTTTAGTTTGCAACTGCAGACTCATGTAATTGTAGATGTGTTTGATTTCTCTATATTGTGTTTTTCAGGATTGTTTTGTAATTCTGATGCATGATGGGAGAAGTGTTTGTTAAGTGTTTCTATAAACCTTAGGCACTGGGCCAATTTACTGCATTAAACACAAAGGCTCATATATACACAAACAAATGCAGGGTTAAAAGCAACCCAGCGCTGGGTTAATAGTTAAATCCAGCATGCTGGGGTGTTTTATTAAACTCAATTATTTGTTGAAAATTTAACCCATAATGGGCTTAAAATCAGAAATCACACACAGTACGACTGCAGTAACAACACAGGCAACAGGTAATAATCAATATTTTAGCAAGAACACCAGAAATTGCTAAAAATATAAGCAAACACAAAACCGTACGACGTATGTATTAGAAAAAAGTGCAGAAAAGAATTGCAACTCAATAGTTATACAGTTTATACAGTTAAACAAAAAACTTTAATATTGAATAATTTAAGAACAAATTTGACTAGTTATTTTGTATAATTTTTTCTGAAGACATAAGTCAAAAAGTTTGCCATAATTGTCTTTTTATGCCAGAATTTTGACTTTTTATGTCATCATTATTATTTTCCTTTGAAAAATTGGCTTTCATAGAAATGTTTGAAAATATGTGTTTAACAACCCATTTTACTTCTATAAAATGAACTTTATCAATCATGAATTGATTTGATCCTGAAAAGTGAATGTTGAGGAGAAGAGGTTTAAGTATAAGAGACATTTTCATTTTTATTGGAAGAATAAGACCAGGAATGGGTATAATGGAAGTAAATAGGGTTAAATTTGATTTCGTCTTGACTTGAAATCCTGTTTTTGTACGCTGTCCCATTAGGAGGAACAATGCATCATCTGGGTCACCAAGAGGAAGCATTATTACAGCGAACGTGTCCGGCCAAGAAACTGGCATTTAAACAAACAGACTGAATTTACGTTGTGGCTCTTAGAGTTTGGCTCCGAGTCGTGGTGCTGGAGGCTTTGGCCGGTGTCCAGGAGCCCACGGAGGAGGAATCCCAGCCTGGAGAATTATGGGACTCATCAGCGTTCACTGAAGCTCCTCTGGGTCTCATTCCACTCGCGGCTGATTTATACCACGTGAGAGGGGGAACGAGGTCTCGCAGGTCATATTCATACATGCCTAAGTGGCTAGAAATTATTAGCTGCTTATCGCCAGCCCATCCGCATCATTTTTCACGTCTCGGGACTTTTTAAAATAACCTGCAAATGCAAATTCACACATGCAGCGTCAGTTGTCTGATTTACATCACCTTCTGATATAATGTTTTCACGCAAACTAAAAAGACTGGTGCTGGTCAAGGTTAAGACCTCGCTTTGTTCTAATTATATCAGGTGATGTCACACCTTCGGCGCGCCGGTGATCCGTCTTTTGACAGCCCACAGTGAGAGCTGTGAAAAAGGAAGGATATCTCTCTGTGAAATATGCATGACATCAAAAAGCCTTAAAGGTTATTACAAATTAATAATGAGAGGATAAAGTTGTAAAAAATAGGCCGGCCGTGGTGGGTGGTGTGTTTTAAATGTTTAATGTCGCATGTGGTGCTTGTAGATGACCAGCTCTCCTCCTCGCTTCAGGAGTGGTCAGGAGACTCCACGAGTCGATGAGTGGGGGAGCATGCTTTTCATTTTTATCTGCGGTGCTTTAAAGGGGAAGAATGAAGAGACACAACTTCTCTGAGAGAGTTTTAGCATGCCAACAATGCGCTTTAGCTGAAGATGTCTCTAATTTCATTCTCTATAAAGCACTGCGCTGCAGACATCAGAAAACAGTCTTTATGAGTCACAGCTTACAGTTTTTTTAATAGTTTAAAAAAAAATTTTTGTGTGTTTTTGTCATTTTTATTAGTGTTTTTTTAATGTTTATATAGTTTGAATTAATTTTTTTATTTCAGTTGTAGCTTTAGTTACATCAAGTTAACTTTGTAAGTTTTCAAGTTTTAAACATTGTATTTCAGTAGTATTTATTTTCTTTCAAGTGACAAATGATTCACAATTAAAAACGTTTTAGTTTTTTTTTTTTTTAATAGTTTTTATTATTTTATTATTCTTTTTTATTTCAAGTTAAAATAAAATAAGTTTAAGTTGTTGTTATATTTTATTGTTTCAATTAACATTTATTTTATTTCAAGTGACGGAAACATTTAAAAATTTTAATTGTTTTTAGATTTAACACTAATAATCCTGCTTTTAACCATAAATTTCAAGTTTACCTCAAATCACCTGCTGTGTTCAAAGTTCCCATTTCATTATTATTATTTGCATAATTTTCTGTTAATTTAGTGCAAAAAAAAGTGTTGTGTTAAAGCCATCTGTTAGAAAGACTTCACAGATTAGACAAAGCACAATATTGCATGTAAATGTCATTACAAAAAAAAAGTTAAGCCTCCAACCGGAAATGTTCTGCATGCACACTATACTTGTTTAGGTGATCCCTGAAAAAGATTTGGGACTGAGCTTGTGAATTGACCCTAGATGTGGATCCGTGAGTAATCTGGATCATGACATTTGCTCTTAAATGATAAGTCTAAAGAACAAGAATGTGCAAAATGTTTCTGTTTGTGTATGCACCTTGAAATGGGCTCTAGAGATCAGTTTTTCTTCCACTTCTGAGAAGATATTGAGGTTTCCATTAATGACCAAAATAAAATAAAAACTGGTGGTTTTGCAATTATGACACATAGGGCCCTATTTTAACGATCTAAGCGCATGGTCTAAAGCGCAGGGCGCAAGTTCACTTAGTGCGTCTCCGAATCCACTTTTGCTAGTTTAACGACGGGAAAAATGGTCGGCGCTCCCGGTGCATGGTCTAATAGTGTTGTCTCTATTCTCTTAATGAGTAATGGGTGTGTTTTGGGGTTTACGTGCGTTAAACCAATCAGAGTCTCATCTCCCATTCCCTTTAAATGCCAGTTGCGCTCACGCCATGGCAGATTCGCTATTAACATGATGGAATTTGATAGTGGAAAGACCGAAGCCGTCTCCAGAGTGCAAACAGATCTGCTCGTGCGCGAGGTAAAAGTGCGCAAGCAGACCATCTACGGGACAGGCCGGATTCCACCATATCTTTATGTACACAATAATAATTCATTGTAATCCTTTTAATTTTAATATTTGGCATGTTTGTGTGCTGCTGTGCGTTCCTGAGTGTTTAATAAGCAGAATGTACGCGCGTTGTGGACCCGCCTATAGGCGCACATTACTAACATTACGCTCTTTAAATAACAAAAAAAAATATTGCGCCATTGACTTTAGACCAGGGTTCAGTTGGTCAATGGCGCAGTCTATTTCTGTTGCCTCAAAATAGCAACGCGCCAAAATGCGCCTGAACACACACTTTGTTTTCAGACCAGCACTCCAATGGGCGCACAAATGGGCGCAAATGCATTTGCTTTTTAAACAACATGGCGCAGGACGTGAAAATGATAACTGCGTCGGGCTGAAACTAGCAAAAAACACTTGCGTCGCGGTTGGCTCTGCATTGCACCGGGTGTAAGATAGGGCCCATAGAGTTAATCACTCAAAAATAATTAGAAAAGTATAAATGCTCAAGCCCCATTGGACCACTTGAGATGGATTAATCTTAATAAAACTGCTTTTATTTATCTCCTTTATCTCATGCTTCCACGTGATGTCAGACTTTTGAGGGGGAAATTACTGGTCGTTCAGACTCCTCCTGACTTATTATGAAAATATAGTTTTGCTCATCCCTATTACATTTCAATGAATACATTATTTCTGCAAGTACCGCAATCGTTCCGTATCTGTTCATATTCCTGTGACAGCACAAAAGATTCTCTGCTGACATCAAGTTCACTGAAGCTTCACTAAACAAGGAGCTGAAGCCTCTGTAGGTTTGCCAACACAGAAAAGCACTCGGCGTCGCCTTTATTTTTTCATCATATTTCCTCGCACTCTCATCTCCGAAGTGACTCGAACTGTCTCCCCTGAACACTTCACAATAATGACAGAAGACACTGTACAAAATTGCCTTGTTTATGGCGGTAATGTTAGCTGTCTGTTCCGGTGTCGCTCTCGAAGCAGACGTGATCGTGGCAGCCGGTCTGAAGTGAATTTACCGGCCGACTACCTGGAAACATCAACAGTCATTAATTATGCAAAACTCCCCTCGCAGTGTGAGCCGAGGAGCGGAGACGAGTCCTGTTAGAGTCAGTGCGCACCACAACGAGCCCGCCCGCGCGGATTACAGCTAAACACACTCTTTTCGCTGAAGAGTTGCTCCTTTATTGTGTTTGTGTTGAACGTTTAGCTGGAGATGAGACGTAGAGACGTCATCAGTCACAGTAATTCCCGCCACTGCCACACTGTATTTGTGTTCTCTCTCCGCCGTCGGATTGCCTGTGTGCCGACGCTTCGGCTCACATTTAAAAACGGAGGGAATGTGACAGACCTGACACATAATATTTCACTCTCCGATGGCTGGCTGCGACATTTGACGTTATTATAAAGTACTTTCTGCTCGGCTCCAGTGGTCTGTGAGAACTGGATCCTTCTCGAGGTGTTTGAAGAGTGCTGGGTCAACACTACACAGTGATGCTGTCTGATGGATACCTTGTACTAATTATACACTATGGTATTTGCATTATGCTTTAGGGAATACCTGAGTATTACCGTGGTACTTTATTGTTAGTGGCCTAAGGTCTGGAGGATTGACCCAATGTGTTTAATCTGAAACTCTCATCTGAAACTCTCATCTATCTATCTATCTATCTATCTATCTATCTATCTATCTATCTATCTATCTATCTATCTATCTATCTATCTATCTATCTATCTATCTATCTATCTATCTATCTATCTATCTATCTATCTATCTATCTATCTATCTATCTATCTCAAGTTCCATTTACAGTTCTGCATCATGCTTTGCCAGCTCAATTTATTTAAAATTCAAATAATTAATTCAAATTCAGGAGCTTATTTGAAATTTAAAAGGCATCCCGATTCAATTCTGAATGCTGCACAACCCTGCTGAGAAGTCCATAAAATCTAAAGAACCTTGAAAGAGGATTTTGTGCTGTTCTGTGACGTGACAAGTTGTCAAAACAAATGCGGTAAATCAATGCAGAAAGATTTAGGTTGGTTTAGGTTGGTTTTGTGTGATGTTAGTGTTGGTTGAGGGCAGGTGATGATGGTTCTGATTTTAGCTGATCTGATTTTGTGTGTGTGTGTGTGTGTGTGTGTGTGTGTGTGTTTCTCCTCACCATCATCTGTGCTTCGTGAGCCTCTCGTTCATCAGAGTTTTTCTGCTTTGAGCGGTTGCTCTGTTGGCATGATGTCCTGTTACAGTGAAACAAAGGCAGCGTTGACACTGGTAATTAATTAGGCTATTACATCTTCTGCAATGATAATTGCCTGGCTGGAAAGTCACCAGCTCCGTGAGGGAGAGGAGAGGAGCCGTGGCGGGCCAGATCCATCCATCACAGACCAGACCCTCTCTTTCCTTCTCCACGGCGCTGGCTCACCTTGACTGGCACACAAGTGCTCATAATGGATGAGTGGTGTAATGTGATACATGGAGAGATTCCTCCAAACGGCTCGGGGTGTGTGTGTTGGGTCTCGTCTGCGAAAACTCTTGAGGTTCCTGAGGGTCAGTTTCCGGCAATCGGTTCACTCACAGGCCAGGATAAAGTCTCTCCTGAATATCTATCTATCTATCTATCTATCTATCTATCTAGATTTCTCTTGATATCTATCTGTCTGTCTGTCTGTCTGTCTGTCTGGTCGGTCTATCATTCTTATCTAAATAATAATCAGTAGAACCAACAGGTTTATAAGTAATGATGTTCATAATCCCTGGTCAAAATAAACAGCTTCTTTTGAATGGCTGTCAATGGAGAGAAAAGAAAGTATGCTTTTGTGGTTGTAGCTACTGCATCTACCAGCAAGGTTAAGTTGAGAAATGAACATGAATGGCTTAGTGTTCAGTTTGTCTCTGTCTGCTTTCATGACAGCAGCGCTGGGACTGATGTGAACAAAACCTGATTCTGATGTTCTCCAGCTTGATCCGAGATTTAATGGCGAGAACATCTAAAGATTCTGTATTCTGGACCCACTGTTAGTTCTATGTCTCTCAACGTGTGCGCTCATCAGGGACGGACTGGGGCTAAAAAACAGCCCTGGACTTTCTCCCAAATAGGCCCATCATCCGGCCATTCGCCTAGCCGTGTGTGACAGACACTAGCCAGGATGTCCTGATACTATATGCCACAATACTGTAGCCTATCAGACAAGGTATTCACAGCAAGTAACATCTCAAAACCAATGATGATTATTGGGCTTGTGTTTATTAATAAAGCCTCAGCCTTCAAATAAAAACAAAAAATGTACAATGCCATAAAATGCAAATAAAGTAATGTCACTGGCTACAGAAACCCCAAATTACACAAACTTGTAATTATAAAACATTTAGTTACTATACCAGGGGTCTCCAACCTTTTTGTGTGCGAGGGCTACCTCAAGGGATAAAATAATCTAGAAGGAATTTTTATTTGTTATACTCCAATATTTATTATACATAACATGGTGAAGCTTTTTTACTTTTCACCATCATATGGGAAATAATAAAATATCTTGATATTCTGGTTCAGACTTACAAGCGTTAAAAAAAAAAAAATCCTGAAAAATTATGAAAATATTTATTGATTTTTTTGTTGATTTTTTATAAACCTGTTGTATGTGTTATCAAAAAGAGTAGCCCAAACATTTAGTATAAATATAAATGAAAACATAAATAAAATAAAAATAAACTGCCATAACTTCTAAACAAAACATTACTGCATTAGGCCTACATTTAATACATTTATACATGACTATATTAATATAACAGCATTTTAAATATGAATACAGGCATATTTCTGCCAAAAAAGTTTGTTTTACTAAAGTTAATTCATAAGTTTTGGTGTGAAATGTCTTCTAGCTGGTTTGTTCTCGGAACAATGTTTCGCCTGTTTTTTTTTTGCGTCAATATGTTGAGAATATCAGCGCTGTTTCATCTGGCTTTTTACAAGCTTAAATCACATAGTCATTTGTGGGTTTATAATAGAGATAGAGAATTCTGCGCTGAATTTAAATGCTTCTCAGTGGATCGCGCAGCTTGTAATACCCTAATGTTCGCGTGATCGAGATCAGCCCGCACAGCTGCTTTGTCCGCGATCGCTGTTTTTTGGGCCGAGCTAATAATGCGCTGCTCAGATCAAACAAGTTTTGTTCTGCTTTTTGAGCGTTTGCCATTTGATGTTTCTCATACGCAACGCAAATGACAGCGTATAATCAAAGAGAGTTTGGTAATTTTGTAGAGGCAAAAGTTCAAATTGAAACGTTTAGTTGAAAAGGTCGCAACATTATACCTTTTATTCGAAGTCTGGAACCCCGACGGCAAGTTGGGGCTATTTATAGAATGTGTTTAGCGGGCAACTCACAGGCACCACGTTGGAGACCACTGCTATTCAAATATAATGTAAGCAAATTTAAAAGTGCAGCCTTATAAAACTAACCTTCTGTCAGTGGCTAGAGGCCGACTCTTCTTCCTCAGTTGTTGTTTTTTACACGTAGCATATAAGTGATCATATTAGTGCCCCTGCTGTTGGCTGTTCATATTGCTTTATTAGACTTTTTTTTTTTTTTTGTGCCGACGGCCCTCGGTTGGACGGCCGTTCTGGACTTTTCCAGAACGCACAGATTGTCAGTCCGTCCGTGTACGCAAGTGTCAGCCGTTAAGTGACTGAACGCCAGTGGGCGGGGCCTGTGATCTGACGATGTATAACTATTCGTCGATGTCTTGCTCTGGAGGCAGGTTTATGCAAATGTGTTTGCCAGTGTGACATCACAGGTCAACCAATATCAAAACAAGCTGTTTTTGGCGCTTGATTTAAACGCTTTGATTATAATATCAGGGCTCTCAAGTTTTATCAAACGTTTGGAGTGAGATCTGTTAGGGGTCAGCAGTTAGCAGTTCAATTTTGCTTGCAATTCGCCTATTGTTCATAATTGACCAGCACAAATGAAAATTATAACAATTGGTAAATCTGATAAAAGACAGACAAATTGTTTCAAAAATACAAATTCATCAAAAAATAAAAAGAAATTTGGCCACAAACAAGCCAACTGAACAGCAGTGCTCAATATTCATACTCAGTCATAACAACTTGCCCTGAGCATGTATGTCAAGTTGTGTGTGTGTGTGTGTACACATTTAGCTTATGAATGGTGTTTTGTGTTGTAAGTGTTTGTTGCACATTTCGATACCAGGGGTAGGGGACTCCCACTTAAAGCACTGTGGCTCAAGGCCAGCCATTTTCAGTCATGATGGATGATAGCGTTCCATCCAGAGCCAACTGTTCCTAGTTTTGGTTTTGTTCAAACCCACCATGGAGAACACTCTCTCTGCATCTGCATGCGAGTGGGGAAGAACTTAAACCATTTTGGCAATCGTAGAAAGCCTTCCAAATCTGCTCAAACCGGCCACTTTTAAAGTGGTCATCGTATGCCCATTTTCCACAAGTTTGTAACATACTTTGGTTAAAATTCCTCAATGGTTGTGTAAAACAACTCCCTTTTTACCTCCTCAAAAACAGCTCTGTTCACAGTGACCCATTTCAGTGCAAGTCTCTTTAAATGTTAATTATTAATGAGCAACAGACATTGTCCGTTCAAGTGCAAGAAGACGCAAAAGAGAGCTCAAAAGAGAAGCGGCTTTCTGTGTGTGCGCTTTGGGTGTGAAAACAGTGAACGCGAGAACCGACTTGAGCTCTCTTTCGCATCTTCTTGCTCTTGAATGGTTTAAAAGCGCTTGAATGCTTAAACTGGCAAGACTTAAAAATATGTGCAAGTGATAAACTTTCGTGACAACGCAGCATTGGCCCAATCGGGACAGTCACAATTCCACCAACTGTCCCGAGCGTCTTTCAAGCTTGCCCCGGGCCATCGGACAGTCCTTATCGCCGAGGCCTGAGTTTTGCACCAGCGCTGCGTGAGACTGTCAGCTGTGTTTGTGTGTGTGTGTGTGTGTGTGTGAGTGACACAGGCTGCTGATTGGAATTGACGCGGGGACTGGATATGTGTCAGGACTTCAGTTGCTCATTTCTCTCTGCGCCTCAGAGACGGCAGCTGCATTTTCACACAGTCCATCTCAAACTGTTCAGACAGATTCACTATGACGCCAGATAACTCATAGTTTGCCTTACGCATGCGATTATTTCTGTGCACTGTTATTGTCAAAATAACCTTTTATCACTTTTTCCCATTGACTTATTTCCTGTGTAATGGACTGGAGTGGAGGACTGGACTGGAGAATCTTCTTTTTTATTAATTATATTTATGCAATTAATAATAATTAATTAATTAATTAATTAAAAGTATTATTTACAATTATAAACAATTTCTGGATGCATCCCGTGACTTATAGTATGACAACATGCCTCATTATAGGCGGATATCACTTTAGTGAACTTTTTTTTTCTGGCCAGTATCGGTGGAAAGACATTAGGTTTTGTGTTTATACAGAAATTCACTTTCAAAAATAAACCAGCTAAGAAATATTCCGTGGATTATGTGTAACAGATAGTCTGGTTCTTGTATGCATATGTATTTAGCTGTAATTTTTTGTGCTCTGGGAAAATAACTGTAGCATTTTTAACTGGATGTTCTTGAGTCACTCTTTGAGAATGTTCATGTAAATGTCATTTTAATGTAACAATGGATTGATCCTTTTGTGCTTTGTTATAATACAGCCCCCTCTATGTGCTGTGTGTGTGGTGACAGTGGTATATCCAGCAGTTGTTATTAAAGTGAACACATAATAACATAATCGAGCGGCCAGACACACTTGTGTGTTTCAGTAATTGTGTATCAAGAGTTTAAATGTTCATATCTTGGACAACTGTTTTTTTTTTTAGCTCTTTTGATGCAAATGAAAGATTGATGTAGTATATATAGACACACACTAACATTCCTTCCCTCTCCAGCTCACACTATTGAAGCTAAACTGCAAAGATGGCTCATTCATTATTGCATAATAGAAGTCTTAAAGGGACAGCAGCAAAAACAGCCTGTTTATTTCTAATGCTTACAGAGAGCCTGGCAAATAGTCATGATAAACTGCTTTGGTACAAGAAACATTATATATGGATTTCAGAGGGGGGAATAAATCAACAAAAGTATAGATAATTGTATGTGCACCTGAAATTAAAAAGGGATAGTTCACTCCTAAATAAAGATTTTGTCATTGTCTATTGAGAGTTATAGCACAGTCAGTAAATTTTGACTTAAATTTGGTTCTGTTCCTCACACAAAGCTATCGTATGACTTCAGAAGGCTTGAAATATAGTGATAGACTTGTTGTGATACTTTTAAGGTTCTTGTATGTCCTTTTAAAAAGCTTGAAAGCATCAGTCCACTTTCATTGTAAATGTAAATGTGCAACCAGTATGATTCTTCTAAACTTTTAATTTTGTGTTTACAAAAAAAAAAAAAAAAACAGCTTATAGGTTTTAGAACAACACAACTGCAAATAAACAATGACAATATTTTATTTTGGTGTGAACTATCCCTTTAAAAACGGCTAATTCACACTGATTGTGATTAACTTTCTTGTAGTTTTGAATAAAGTCACTCAATCTGACTCTTTGTCCTCATGAACCCAAACTCTTTCCGTAGCACATCCTAAATGTTGAGCCATCATGGCTAAACATGATGATTCACTGCTAATTGCATAATCACCAGTTGCGATAATTGTAATTGATGAGTGTATAATTGCTAATTGCTAGTCTTTACTGGAGTCTCCCTGCCTCATGCTGTCTTATTGTCACATTTCACACCGACTCTTCCTGATTTCTTTGTGCCCCTCTTGACCCGCACACACAAGTTGCACATGTGTGAAAACACTTTCACAGATTCTGAAAGTTTTTCAAATTAATTATGGGATCCAACCACAGATGCTTTTGGCAGTCAAGCATTTGATTCTTTTTTTCTTCGTTTGTGCGAATGAGAAATTAGTCAGTGCATGAATGCTGGAGTGTGTTTAATGTAAAAGCTAAATTATACCTTTGAAATTTGGCAGATCGCTGCTTTAAGTTTTGGGACTAAGAAGTATCTTAAAGTTCTCTGCGCTTTGAAGCTGTAATTATAAAGTACTAGAAGACGTGCAGTGCTGAGCTCTGCTTTTACAGACTCGAAGAAGAAATTACTGTAAACTTTTCAAAGAATTACTATAGGCTCGTGTCAGACACGGCTGGGTCAACTATATGGACACTTCTGGCCTTTTGAGCTTTCTTAAAACACACTTTCACTAGTTCAATAGCAATGTCCGACTGTGGAGATACACTACCATTCAGAAGTTTGGGTCAGTAAGATATAATGTTGCAAAAGATTTCTATAAAAAATAAATGATGTTCTTTAGAGCTTTCTATTCATCAAAGAATCCTGAAAAAATATGTATCACGGTTTTCCACAAAGATATGAAACGGCACTGTTTTCAAAATTGATAATCAGAAATGTAGAGTGATTTCTGAAGGATTATGTGACACTGAAGACTGGAGTAATGATGCTGAAAATTCAGCTTTGATCACAGGAATAAATTACACTTTACTATATATTCACATAGAAAACAGATATTTTAAACTGTATTAATATTTCACAATATAACTGTTTTTACTGTATTTTAGAGTACATAAATGCAGCCTTGGTGAGCAGAAGAGACTTCTTTCAAAAACCGACCTCAATCTTTTGATTGGTAGTTTATATACTTGAGAAATTAATTTTCCTAAAGCAATAAATGTAATTTCAATTTCAAAAGAGAACGTTTTAAACTGTAATTGTTACAGAATGTTTTAGAAATTCACATTTCAAAAGATCAAGGTAAATGTGATTTCTCATGAAAGCCTTTTAATATTTCTCAGTTATCCATCTTAATTAATATCAATATGATTTTAGCACAAACATTGCTGTCATATGTTGTCTGGACTTGAGATTGTCTCAGGAGAGACTGATGCTGGATCAGTGATGTGGAGGCGTCCCGTGCATATTAACATCAGCACACACACGTGTGTGTGTGTGTGTGTGTGTGTGTGTGTGTGTGTGTGTGTGTGTGTGTGTGTGTGTGTGTAATTGATGTCTAGGCGCTGCAGTTGACGGGTTAATGGTGTGATGTTGGAGGTAATCTATGTGTTCTCTCGTTAAGAGATGATGAAGTACTCTGAGAGGTACGTAAAAATGTTCAAATCTAACGTGATGAGGATGATGATGGTGATCGTCATGGTGATGATGCTTTCGTCTAATAAGTCATTATACCCTTGACAAATGAAGGCTGGAATGGCTCTTCATCTTGTGTAAATTCATAAGGAAATGCTTGTTGTCTCTTGCAGAATTACAGGGATTTATCTTTGCGTGATTATCCGGCCATATGTGAGACAGTCTGTGTCAATTCATTCATGTTTTCAGTCCTGGTGCTGTAGGAAAGAGAAAGAAAAAACAAAATTGCGTATTTTTTATCTCCAATAAGATAAAATATACCTTAAAATATCTTTTTTGGGTAATAAATAACTGTTTAATGTCAGTAGTATTTCACACTTGTGTTTTGAGTAGCTCGACATGTCAAGTTCTGACTCAACCAGTGGCATGAGTTTGGGGTGGGACTATTTTTTTGTCTGACCAATGAGGGGAGTTGTTCTGTGACTGACTAGTGGTTCAGAAATTACAGACTTCAGCTTTAAAGTTGAGACATGAGTAGACTGAATAGGTTTTGTAAGTGCTGTTGCGCAGCAGCATTAATGAAAGCGATCAGATCAGCAGATGCTCGGCCTTGTTTTACATGTCCTCACAGTAAGCATCACACACTCTTTCCTTGCGTTCACTGGCTTGTGTTCTTCGTGTGTGAGAGCTCCAGTGCTGATGGAGCAACTGAAGGCCATGTCTTTGAAAAAAGAGTGAAAAAAGAGAGAAACACAATTGCTTTTAGACAGCGAGCGCGGGAGACGATTGTATCAGTATTGATTCCTGTAGTGCTGCTGTATTCTGCATGAAGTTCATGAGGCAGCGGCAGAAGAGGACTGAACGAACAGCAGACTTGACATGATGCTTATAGAGCAGCTTCAGAATTACATAATGGGTCCTATCTTGCACCCAGCGCAATTGACTGTACACCGACGCATGTATCATTCCTATTTTGCACCCGCGCACAGCGGACTTTTCCCTCCACAGATGCACGTCAGTAAATTAGGAAATGAACTTGCGATCCCGGGGCGGTTCAGCGAAAAGAGGAGGCGTGTTCCGGCGCAAACGTTCCCTGGTGCTATTTTGCAGTTTAAGAAAACAATTCCGCCACAGACCAGGAAAAACCTAGTCTTGTGTTGCGCATGTTATTCAGATGCTATTTTGAGGGCACATGCTTGGCCATAATCAATGTAGCGTGTGCACAACGCGCATACACTTTACTTCTCTCATCTACACAGAAGCAGCAGTTCTCATTTTTGCAAATCATAGGCTACATTATTACAAGGAAAAATATTAACACATGAAGTCATTGTTGTGTCCATGAAGATGTGAAAAAATAGGCATAAATCTAGTTTACACATTTACCCAAATTATTATACACCTGTTTAACCGAAGCTAATTTGGGTGGGTTTCTCCATCCCCATATAATGTCACTTCTCTGTGTTTTACGGCCCTGACGAGAACGTCGGTCTCCTCGGCTGTGAACCGTTCCTGGCGCGCGTCTGGCAAATCCACCGTTATAATAGCAATCCGCCATGGAACAAGCGCGTCTGCTCTTGAAGGGAATGTGAGATGTCGCTCTGATTGGTTTATTTCACGTTACGCCCAAACCACACCTATGAGTAATGAAGCTACTTCAGAACAACACATTGTAGATTTGCGTCGGGCACAAGAGTCATTTATCCCGCCAGTATAATAGCAACAGCCCACTCCGCCCACAAAGTTACTTGCGTTTCGCGCTTGATAGATCGTTAAAATAGTCTACTATTTTCAAAGAAAGTATAAATGTGTGCAGAATGCAAATTTTCCTACTGCATTTGACTGAATGTGCAGCACGCAACAGCACGCACAATATTGTATCCCACAATGCTATTATGAATGCTATACTGAATTAAATGCAAAAATTTTATACTAGTATCAGTGTGTGTTGCATAATACTGCCTACAGTTTTTAATTTCTCAGTGTCAATAAATCTCATGAAGAAATGCCTGGCTCATATTTCACCTCAAAACCAATACAAATAAATTATATTTTGCATGAAAAGAAAGCCTATTTTTTAGAACCATTAAGATTGTTTTCTTTAATTAATAGAAAAAAAATGCAGTGATGAAATTAATAAATTAATTAACCTTTTAAAATTGAAATCAGCCTAAATTAAAGGCAATGTACAGCAAAAACAATTTTTACGCATAAATAATTAATTTATAATTTGTTTAGCATTGTATTAGGCTTCTATAAACACACTGTAAAATTATTTTTGAATCAGAGATTAAGGTGTTTAATAATGATTATATATGTTTTATAATGTTTAATAGTGATAAAGTTGCCCTATAGTAATTCTTTGAAAAGTTTACAGTAATTTCTTCTTCTTCACGAAAACCATCCAGACAGATCTAAAATATAAACACTTATAATAGCCTTACCATAGTCAATCAGGGTAAGTATTGATGGTGTATTGATATTGTATTGTTAATTTTTTATGTTTTGTAAATTTTTTGCTAATACTTTAGATTGTGGGCTGAAATATGACCCAGATCTGTTCTTGACACTTTTCACTCATGTATACTTCACAGCATGCAAGATTGTAATGCAGCCATTGACTTCTCTTCACCCAACACACTTTGATTTATAAAACATCCTTTGAGTCAAACATTAATGACTTGATTTGAATATAAAGGACTTTGTGTTTGATTTGAGTCGCAGCCGCTGTGAGTCTCTCTCCTCCCATCACAACTGGCATCAAACCCGCTTCACCCGCAGGCCTGTCTGCTCGTATTTCACATGGGCAGCAAGCGTCCCGTCAGGGTTTTGAGCAGTAACCTCCCCTCCAGTGTGCACTTGAATCTCAATGACGGCCCGAGTGTTGTTTCTGAGGTTTTCTGTGTGGTCTTTGCAGCTCTAACCCACATTATCCACAGGCACAGGTGCCCTCTCTATGGGGCCAGGTGGCGGCCCATTCTGCTCCCGCTCTTTCTAAATGAATCCGTAATTGGTTTGAGTCACCTGTGGAGAGGAGAATAGCAGGGGTGACGGGTCGGGTTAGTCGAGGTTGTGTTTGAATCTGACCTGGCTTCAGTAGTCCAGCACAGACTCAGAGCTGTCAGCAACCCTTTCCTCTTCATTTCTGTCTCACACATACACACACTTTCTTGTACATCTATCTTTATGAGGACATTCATTGACACAATGCAATCTCTAGCCGCTTACCCTAACCTTACTCATCACAACTAAGTGCCTAACCCGAACCCTGACCCTAAAACGACCCTTAACCTCATTATAAACTTATCCCTAAAACCAAGTCTTGACCCTCAAACAGGCGTTTAAAGGGGTCTCAGAAAGTGAGGACCGGCCAAAATGTCCTCACTTTACTCTCTTTGTCCTCACTCCAATGGTCTAAAACTCAAACTGATCCTCACAAAGATAGTTGTACAAGTACACACACACACACACACACACACACACACACACACACACACACACACACACACACACACACACACACACACACACACACACACACACACACACACACACACACACACACACACACACACAGCCTTCACTCATACAGCACTATAGTCTTCAGAATGGATTTACTAGAGCATAGTCCAGTACTATTTACGAAAGCATAAAAATAATGAAAAATGTTTCTTGATCATCAAATCATCATATTAGAATGATTTCTGAAGGATCATGTGACACTGAAGACTGGAGTAATGATGCTGAAAATTCAGCTTTGATCACTGGAATAAATTACACTAATATATATTCAAATTCAGAACAGCTATTTTAAAGGGTAAATCATTTTTCACAATATTACTTTTTTTACTGTATTTTTGATCAAATAAATGCAGCTTTGGTGAAACATTTTGAACATTAATTCATACTGTGTATGGCATGCTAAAAATGTTAAAAATGAAACACTATGCACTATACAAAGCTAAATGTTTTGAACAGTAGTATGGTAAATTTTTGTCACATGACCAGTTTTACATTGGAATTATTTGGAATTACAGTGGAGTTTTTAGTTTTAATATGCAGTCCATTTTTAAAATATTTTAAAGTCGACATGAAATCAAAATTGACCCTATTTACTTTGTTAGCGCATATTACTAGTCTTGTGATGAACAATTGGAAATTGACTTGGAAATGCGTCACAACACTGGAGAAAAGTCATGTTCAACTTCCGGTTCACGGGGACTTTAACTTTTAGCAGTTCACTTAAACAAGTCTGGAAAAATCACAGTTGATATTATTTATGGTTTATTCATCAGACTTGAAGTGGAAGTTCATTGTGAGATACAGTATTCTGTACATGTATTATTAAGCCATCCATAATGCACTGTACACACACTGCAGAACTGCCTCTAAACACACCGTAGTGAGTGTTGTGATGAGTGTGAAGCCGGTTGAGTATCTGCTATATTTTTCGCAGTATCGGATGCTTTGTTGCATTGGTGAGTTTATTAGACAGTTTTCCTCGAGAGCCATCATACTAATGTTTTTCTCCGCTTAAGTACTGGAACAAAGTTTATTTGCAGCTCTGCGGTTTCAACATATGGAGCAGAATTATTGATTGTAATGTTTTCTTATGTGTTGCGTGGCCCTTAAGTGTGTGCTGGATTGATGAGCTCATCTCTCTGCTGCAGGTGGTTGCGTTGAGCCAGCGCAGTAAGGAGGCGGAGTCTGCGTTCCTGGGAATATACAAACAGCTGATCGAGGCCCCAGGTGAGCTGCACACCTGCCACACACACGCACACACACACACACAGAGAGAGAGAGAGAGACCTGCAGAAACAAGGAACATTCATGACTCAAAGGAACACAACTAGCCTATAAGAAGAAACTTGCATGATATTGTTCATTTGATTTTTTATTTTTGGGCAATTAAACATCAGTTAAAAGCGTCATATATCATGTAAAACAGGATTTTTTACATACATTTACAACATAACAATCTTGAGCTCTTTTGTTTACTATGACCACCCGTCTTTATACATAAACATACAGTTCAGTGTTATTTATATACAAATATAGTATTTATTAACATTTTAAATTCGCTTTTATTTTTATATTTTCAGTTTTAATTAAAACTTTATCACAAGCTTTTGTCCTTTTTTTAAATATTTCTATTTAGCTTTAACTTATTTTTATTTCGGTTTTATTTTCATTCGTCAACTTCAACTTTTTTTATTTAAATTAGTTGGCAAGAAAACATATCTAATTTTCATTAAAGTTATAGGATATATACGATTTGTATTAAATATTAATATTGTATTTCAGCTTTACTCCAATTAACGAAAAAGATTTTAAATATGGCACTTCTTAGATATGGACATCTTAAAGGTACAGTCACAAATGCTGACAATGTTTTTTTTCATCTCATGTTATATTATATTTTATTTTATTTCAGCTTTATTTTAATTAACAGACTAATAATTTTAATCATTAGTTAACAATAACAACACTGATTTAGTCACTTAGTCCACTGTATTAAAGTGCACGTTTCCATGAGCTCATTAACATATGACTGACATATAACATATATCATTTAATAACATATAATTTTTTTTATTTTATTTTTTATTTTTATTACAGACAGAACAAGTAACAAGCAAACAAAGTGTGGCATTAATTGGTAACAGGGGATCCAAAAATTATATGAAAATATTTTAAACACATTAATGACTTTGTGTTTTTTACCAATTTCTGTGAAGACATAAAGCAATCAAATTCTACTCTGAACATCTTAAAGATTGGGGATGCATTTATATATTTTTGTTTATAAAATTTTGCCAGCAGTATAAATAAATTAACAATGTATTCAAGACCTTTGTTAACATTGTTTTCATAATACACAATAATATCCTTTAATGTAAAATAGTATTTAATCTTAGTATTTAAACACCTATTCGGTAACTTGGTTTGCTCATATTGGTCATGTTGATATGGACGTCTTAAAGATACAGAAGCACAAACTGTCTGTTAGAACATGATCATGCAAGTAAAACTAAATTATGAGTAATATAATATAGTATATAGTATATAATTATAATATAGTGTTTAAGAATGTGTAGAAAGTGCTTGTTGGAGTGGTTTGGGGTCGGGTGGGTCCATATGGTCTCAGGTTCTGATGACTGCAGTGGGCCAATCAGAGCTCAGCTGGATGTGAAATGTGGGATTGATGAGGAGTGTGGAGAAGAGGAGAGACGATAAGAGCGAAAGAGACACAGACGGGAGACAGAGGACAGGGGGCTGACGCTAGACCGTCCTATCAGAGATCACAGAAGGCTTGATGCCACTCTTTACACAGTCATTGGGTAATGGAAGCTTCTTCTGGAGAGATAAACTCTGTTCTCAAACCTAGGGAGCTGCCTACCTAGACAGCATTTCCAGGTGTCACAGGTGCACTCCTGACGAGACGGCTCTTTAACTCTTTCCCCGCCAGCATTTGATTTAAAAGTTGCCAGCCACCGCCAGCATTCTTGATCATTTTAACAAAATTGAAGATTTTGTTGTATGAGTATCTGAACATGCAATATATCAAAAGAAAGAATAGAGCCTAGGCTTTTAAACAAAAACAGGTTTCATGCATTTTTTTTTTTTTTATCAACACTTCTATCAAACTTTTATCAACAAACAAACTTATTAAATCGCATTTTTGTCAAAGACTGCATCCAGATGTGATTCAGAACGATGATCAAAACACAGATGGAGTAGATCGAGTCCATCAACACACTCAAAGCTTCACAGTCCTGTAGCTCGACATTTCATTCAGTAACATTAGACAGTTTTGATTTATCTGCTGTTTAATGTTGATGATCGCGTATTTCTGCTTACATGTGTTATGGCCATAGACAGTAAAAGAAATGGACACAGCGACCCCATAGACTTCAACGGAGAAAAGTGAAGTCAATTAGAAGCACTCACTTCCTGATGGCTGAGCGACTGCACAGACTCAAACTGAGCTTGACGACGTAGATGTGACGTGAGCAACCCGTCTGTCTTCTAGTAGCTGTGCCGAGAGAAATCTGAATCATTCCCTTCAGAAACTTTTGCTAAGTATTCTGATTAATTATTTTGTCATTTTGCCTCCACGTCCCCCCGATTGCCCGCGAGCTTCTCCTCCTGTCCATACGGTAATCTCTCTACTGTGCGACACAGAGTCGCGTGGTTATGACGCAATCGTTAGCCTATTTTTACAAAAACTGCTTCTACGGGGCCATAACGTAAGATACAAGGTAATGGAGCCTTTTATAAATTGACGTGTTTCTTTAGAAATAAATAATGGACAAATGGAGTCTTTAAACGCCTCAGATGTAAAGTTATTCGCTGTCAATGTGACGCCAAAATGAATGGGAGTCAATGGCTTGCTAACAGCAGGTGATGGTCTGCTAATCAATGACGGCGCCCAGGGAAGGTATGCTTTACGGATGCTGGATTACCCCCTTGGTTATGGCTTGTTTCTGCAGCTTCTTCGCCTGTGTTTTGATCAGGAGATTCTGTACTCTTTCAGTAGATGTGTCATAGCGCCCCCTACTGTATAACAGTGAAAACATGGAAAGCTGTAAATTTAAAGAGTTAAAAAGGCAACCTAAAAGGATAGTTCACCCAAAAATGAAAATTCTGTCAACATTTACTCACCCTCAAGTTATTGCGAGTTGTATGAATTTCTTTCTTCTGCTGAACACAGAATACAAACAGTTGTTGACTTCCATAGTATGGAAAAAAAGTCATCAAATGTTTAGCTATGACATTCTTCACAATATCTTCTTTTGTGTTCGGCAGAAGAAATAAACTCATACAGGTTTGGAACAACTTGAGGGTTAGTAAATGATGACAGGATTTAGATTTTTGGGTGAACTATCTCTTTAAGGCAACTTAACTAGATTGAAAACCCAGAATGCATTCTGACTGACTCCGTGAATAAATCCAAGATGGTGGATAAGGCAACCTATATGTCATTCAGTGCTGAAAACTAATGATTTCTCGGTGTGATTTAAAGTGTATAATTGTAACCACTGTTTGTGTGTGCAGCATATGCTTATTAAAGTATTGCAGCGTTGATATGTGCAATTGAAATTGTGTTTTGTGCAAGCAGTGCGGCCTACAGTATGCAGAGCGTTTCAAAACAGCCAAAAACCCAGTGAATAACTCCATTTGACCTCGTCTGTGGCATTTATTATTATCATTATTTTTTGGCTGGCTCATTTTGCACAAAAACACATTCTGATTTGCATGCCACCAAGGGTGACTGTGGTTAAACGTGGCTAAGGTTTCCCCCCAAAGCCGTGGCCATCAGATGTCATCGGTCTCGTGTGATGCGAGCGTAACCCGGCGCTTGACCCTCCCTGTGAAGAGCTACGTTTTCATCGGTATCGACCTCTGACGGATCTTGCCATCTGTGAGGGTGAGCCTGTTGTCTACAGCAACCTATTAATCTGTTCCTTCCTCTGGCTTTGAGCAAGGTCACCCCCCCCCCCCCATCCCGGGGAATGAACCGTTCCAGGTGCATAAAGGACAGTAAACCCGCTCAGCTTCCAGAAACACCAACCTTCTTGTGGATTGTTGATCCAACATGTTTGTGTTCATAATCAGAGCACAAACACAATCTGTCTTGTCTTGTATAGCAAAGTGCCACAAATCAACAATTATAAAAAAAAAAAACTGTTTTAAAGGGTTTACATGCAAACCACTAATCTCACGCCAATTCGTACGTATTTTACGAGATGGCTAATTCGTACAAATTCATACAACCTCACTCGTACAAATTTGTACAATGCCTTAAATAATGAGGCTTACTTTTCTAAAGAGAATCTACGAATTGGGCAACTCGTAAAATATGTACGATTTAGCAAAAATCGTACATATTTTACGAGTTGCCCAATTTGTATGAATTCGTACGAATGACCTACACCTGACCCCAACCCATCACTGGGGTTTAGACAAATTGTATGAATTCGTACGAGTGTGTGCGAGTTAGTGTGTGTATGCACATGTGAGTGTGTGTTTGTGTGTATGTTTGTGTTTGAGAGTGTGTTTGTGTGTATGTTTGTGTTTGAGAGTGTGTTTGTGTGTGTTTGTGCGTGCATGTTTGTGTGTGTGTTTGTGTGTGCTTGTGCTTACGTATTTGTGTGTGAGAGTGTGTGTGTGCGTTTGTGTGTACACGTGTGTGTGTGTATACCAAAATAAAAAAATCTTTGTATACTTCTCATAAAATGTTATTAGGGTTAGTATTGTTGGTTGTGGTGAAAATTAAATCATAATTTTGGGTACAAAAAACTTTTTCAAAATATATTGTGTGGTGAAAAAATGTTTCACAATAAAAATTTAAAATATTTATTTAATTTTTTTAAATAAATATTCAAATATTCAAATGAGTTGCCCAATTCGTACGAATGACCTACGCCTGACCCCGCCCCTAAACCTGCCCATCACTGGGGTTTAGACAAATTGTATGAATTCGTACGAATTGGTCGTGAGATAGCGTTGGAATTTCTGAAAAATACTTTTATTTTCCAATAAAGATGAGTTGTCAGATCAGGGCTGGGTGATAGGATGATATAAAATGATGATCATCCGAATTGTAAGAAAAACTCTTTAGAAAAGTAAGCCTCATTATTTAAGACCTCATTCATGCCACAATCAGTGTGGGATGAATTAAGTGCTAAAGTTTAATATGTAGGGTTAGGGTTGCCTATAACATATTTCCATCCAGGTAAATCCCGACGGATAAAATTCGGTTCTGCTTGAGCAACTCAGACCCGTTTTATGTGATTTCTTATTCCTTATCCTTATTCTATAGGCGTCTTCAGTTACTGGACCTGTAATGTTTATTCCCCAGTACTGTATTATGATTCTCTCCGTGAGGTTCTCTTCAGATAAACGCGTATCTGACCGCTGTCTTTAAAGCGTTAGAGTCCTGCGACCGCTGCTTTAATGCGCCGCTTGTACGGTATTGATAAAGTTAACACAAAACATGCTGCTCATCTGTTTATCTACAAAGAGTTGAGTTTGTCTTTTCACTGCAGGAGGAGGCGAAGGGAAAATGCTGATGTTTCCTTTACGGTCTACATGCTAATCGCTCTGTGTGTGTGTCTCTTTCTGTCTGATATCAACGTGATGATGGCTCCCCGTTTCCACGTTCTTATGTTTTGCTCTGTTTTGCGGTTTTGTCAGCAATTATTGAATCCCTGATTGTTCAGCTGTGTATAATTATGAAAAAAATAATTGTAAAACAGATGTGAGTGTTTCTCCAACTCTTGCACTTTTGGCCCTGTGGATGTTTAGAAAATAAACTTGCACTTTCACTAGTTTATTTCATTTGTCTAGTACTAATGTGCGACATTGATTATATTTTATTTTTATTTCCATCATTCCATCATTAGTGGTGGAAATGACATTTTAAACATTAGTGTCCAACTTTTTTTTCTCTTGCTAAGAGTAATTTAATAAAGCTTTGCATATTGTGACAAAATTACAGCCTAATTGGAAATGATGCACAATAAAACATTCTTTTATAATTTAAATATTCTGATAAACTAAATATGATAATTAAAAAGTGAAATGTACCTTGAAATTTATCAAATTATTTTGTCTAGCTTTGATAAAACACGATTAGGGTTAGTATTGTTGGTTGCGGTGAAAATACAACTTTTGTGTAAAAAACTTTTTCAGCAGTCTTCATAAAGATAGATAGCACAAGAATGAGTGTGTGTGTGCGCGAGTTAGTGTGTGCATGCGCATGTGAGTGTGTGTTTGAGAGTGTGTTTGTGTGTGCGCTGCGCGTGCTTGTGTGTGAGAGTGTGTTTGTGTGTTCGTGCATGTTTGTGTGTGTATGTGTGTGTTTGTTTGTGTGTACACGTGTGTGTGTGTGTATACCAAAATAAAAAAATCTTTGTATGCTTCTCATAAAATGTTATTAGGGTTAGTATTGTTGGTTGTGGTGAAAATGACATCATAATTTTGGGTACAAAAAAAACTTTTTCAATATATATTGTGGGGTGAATATTTTTTTTAAATAATTATTCAAATATTCAAATGTCATTATTTGATCATAGTTGTAATTAAAAATATTTTTAAGCAGAATTTTCATATTTTGGGAATCACAATTGAGAATGTATCTGGGACAATAAACAATAAAATCTAAATATAAAGGACATTTCAGTATTAAAAATAAAATGATAGTAGAATTCACACAACAACAATTTATTTCTGTTAGTGTTAATAAAAATCAACCTTCAGGACATAAAAGCCCTTGCAGTTGAAGAAACATGTTCCCGGAAGACATAACATATAGCGTGTGTGTGTTTTTCTTTTTTTTTCATAACAAATTTAAACATTTTATTTCTTTGTCTGTTTCCACGATTCGCAACTTCCTCAGATCTGGCACTGGCAGCTCTTGAGTTTTGGCTCTTAAGGGAAGGTCTGTTGTCTGGTTTCTAAAAGCGTCCGACTCGGAGCGTCTCTGTTCTCAGGTGAATCTTCTGGGAGGCTCGCGGCTCACCTGATGTTGTTAACAGGCCATATGTTACACGTTCCCCATCCGAATCCCCTGCAAGAACAGTCATCAGAGCCTTCGCCAGCCGCAAATAACACACCTCTCGGTTATGTGTTTTTAGCGCCGTCGTATTCATGCCCCGCGGTCATATGGATGCTCTCCGTTTCTGCATCCGCTTACTGGAGGAAAAGCGAGTAAAGTCAAAGTTAGTCCCTCCTGAGGAGCGTGTGCTTGTACTGTCACTCAAAGGCGTCTCTGAATCCGTCTCACCTGGTGAGGCTGTTGCCAGGGGCGTCGCCGTAAGACACGCGCCGCGGGTGCGCGCTTTACCTCTGCCTGTGTTTTTGTACCCATAATCCCCCTGTGCCCCCCTCCACACCTCTCCCCTCCACCAGTAACCTCCCCTCCACACCTCTCCCTCCACCAGTACCCCTGAGGCAGTGTCTTGCTCTTTTTATGTCAGTCGAGAGCTCTGGATATTCAGGAAATCTCTGCATGTAGACCGAAACGAGCTCTGTTTGAGAGGACCGAACTTTAGCCGGCTCTGAAGACGCCTTTGTCATGAAAGACCCTGTAAACCTGCCGCTTTCTCTAATGAATGCTAGTGCTATTGCGCGGGCTAGTGGTGACCAGCGGTACTGCGCCACACTTCAGCAGGTGAACTTATTTACTCATCTTTAAACCTGAAAGCCTAGCTGACTTCACACGGTGTTCATAAACGCTTTGAAAGTGGCATCGCTGATGTCAAACATGGAGTTTATGTCCCCATTTTGAATGAAAATATGAAATTTGAGAGCTGTGAATCAGTGAATTACGACTTAAATTTGGGCTTTAACTTTCGTTTCGCATACTTTCAGGCTCCAAAAAGGACAAAAAAGCTAATTTAAAGTATTTTAAAAGTAGTTTATGCGACTCTTGCGCTATATTCCAAGTTTTCTGAAGTCATTTGATGCTTTGTTTGAGGAACAGACCCAAATTTAAACCAGCATTCACTGGTAATCTTCCTCCGTATAGGCTAGCGTTCAAATCATTTGGGTTAATATAGGGCATTTGGCATCACTGATGTCAAACATGGGGTTTATGTCCCCATTTTGAATGAAAATATGAAATTTGAGAGCTGTGAATCAGTGAATTACGACTTAAATTTTGGCTTTAACTTTCGTTTCGCATACTTTCAGGCTCCAAAAAGGACAAAAAAGCTAATTTAAAGTATTTTAAAAGTAGTTTATGCGACTCTTGCGCTATATTCCAAGTTTTCTGAAGTCATTTGATGCTTTGTTTGAGGAACAGACCCAAATTTAAACCAGCATTCACTGGTAATCTTCCTCCGTATAGGCTAGCGTTCAAATCATTTGGGTTAATATAGGGCATTTGGCATCACTGATGTCAAACATGGGGTTTATGTCCCCATTTTGAATGAAAATATGAAATTTGAGAGCTGTGAATTATGACTTAAATCTGGTTCTGTTCTTCACACAAACTTGCCATGTGATTTGGAATAGAGTGCATGAATCGTATTAACCTTTTTTGGTGCTTTTATTATGTTTTTTGGTCATTTTTGGAGTCTGACAGTGTGTGTCTTCATTCGCTGTTGATCAGCATCTCCTTTTGTGCTAAAGAAATTCAAGTCATACAGGTCTGGAAAGACATGGCCAGTAAATGCTTGTGAACCATTGCTTTAACTGTTCAAGAATTCAAAGTTCATGACAGTTTGAGATGTAATTTATCATCTGTGTATTGAAACGCTTACAGCAGGATGTATTTTTCACCCTGGTATAGTTCCCTCACGCATCTGTAAGCCTCTTTATGTCACTGTTTTGATGGAAGAGTGACAGTATTTTGTGTAGTTCATTATTTTCCTCCAGACTGAAGGTGAAACTCACATGAAATACTGTAGTTTTGCTCCCTAAAAAAACAATATGCTCAGACTTACCCTTTCATCTAGAAAATAAAGAAACATTGTATTCTGGTTGTTTATGGTCCCGAGGTCCTCCGGGACCGTGTCACATGTTTCATTAGTAGTTCACACTCTGGGTGTCTTATTGTTGAAGATGTGACTCTTTCAGGGGATTTTTCGCTAGAGATCCGTGTGTGTGTGTGTGAGAGAGAGAGAGAGAGATCTCTGTGGGCCACTAGAGATTATGTACTGATGATTTGTAAGAGCAGTAATAAACACAAAGCCCAGGAGATGTTTGAGATGTTTAATAATGCATTATGTTCATAAAAGTGCTGCCCGGCCAATGAGTCCCTATAGAGAACAAGCCCACAGGGAGAAAACTGAAGTGTGTGTGTGTGTGTGTGTGTGTGTGTGTGTGTGTGTGTTTGAGAAGGTGAGTTATATAAGGCTTCACGTGTCTCAGAGCATCTTACAGTACACTATATCCTCTTGACAGACCGTCATGGAAATAATGGCATTTTTAAGTGCCTTGCCTGATGAAATAACATTAAATTATATTAAGAAATTATAGAGTTTGTGTGCATAGAAATGTGACTGAATACAGTTTCCTCAAAGTATTTGGACATAAACAAATGCCTTTGCATTAAATATCAAAATATACAACAAGTGTAATTTACTCCAGTAATAAAACTTCTTTTTTTAAATTCTAAACATCCTTAAAACAAGCAAAATTATGTCAGAGATTAAGATTTGTTTATGAATTTAGTGTTTTGAATTAAGCTTATTTTTCTCAGCTCATTGGCATTTTTGTAATAATGAGAGGTCTGACTCATTTACACAAATCTGTTCTTTTGAACTTTTCGTTTCAAAGAACTGATTCAACAAAACCGATTCACTTACTCGTTACACGCTCTAAAACGCTCCAATAAGCCATAGCTATGTTTACAACTCATAATGCTGTTTACTTTTTTTGATCAAGCTTTATGAATACGTTTTTTTATTGCAAGTGTAAGTGTCCCAAAGATCAGCTCATAAAATGCAGTCATTTAGGACCAAACCAAAACCAAAACACCAGGTGATCTTCAGTTCAGTGAGTCTGTGAGGTGTTAAATCGTTAAATATGTTAAATCGAGAACCGCTCAGAACAGCCGAGTCTGATTTGTAAGCAAATCTTTTGGTTCATATCCAATGCATGCAACTCATATCCAATGCATGTTATAGACAACTCTAAATTTTGTGAGGTGTATTTGCAAGTCAGTCTTGTTTTAGGGATGTCGAGCCAAAATGTTGTCAAATGTTTTGCTCGTAAAGTGTGTAAATGCATCTTTGAAATCAATGGCACTTGCTCTGATATTCTGATTCAGACATTTGAAGTTCAGTCTCTCACAGGTGGGGAATATGACTTGTTTTGCACCACATTTGTTCATATAAAGCCATTGGTTCCTCATGACTCAGATTCACGTGACACTAGGCGTCACCACTCCTGTAATCATCCTGGTGGCCTTCAGTTAATATTCCAGAGTTAACACGAATGCTTGGCCTCTCTCGGCCGATCCGTTGGCTTTCCTCTTGTTTGTATCCTTCATCTTTTATTGAGATCACTCGTCTCTCGCGGAGCCTCACACAGCTGCTCCTCTGCGCCGCTTTCAAGCGCACTTCACAGCTGATTCTTATTGATGTTTGTCCGACTGTGTCCTTCACAACGCCACTAAAACAAAAAGGCTTTGAGAGGCAAGTTTGTCTTTCAGCGCACGCAGTCGTAGGAAGAGACGCATCTCTCTCTTTACCATCGTTCTCTCTGCACGTTATTACTTTCTTCATCAAGGCTTTTGCAAAAGCATTTATTATGACTGCTCGAGTATGAAGGGCAAAGAAATGTTGAATGTTAAAATGAGAGGAATTTAAGTTTCAATGATGTTTTTCATGGAACATTTAAGATCAGGTCACAGTGTTCCCATGGTTGTGCACAGACAAAAACGTTAAAATATGTCACATTGATGGTGTCCGATGAAAATTTCATATTATTGTGAGATGTTATGTGATGTATACTGTGGTACTGAATGATTTCACAAACAGACACAGATAGATAGATAGATAGATAGATAGATAGATAGATAGATAGATAGATAGATAGATAGATAGATAGATAGATTGATTATTGTAATGTAATCCTTATCTAACTTCACTCTATATCCATATTAATCTGACTGATGTGTAAATCATGAGGAATTTATAGGGTTTTAAATCCAAATATATTAAATCCAGATGTTTAGTGTAATAGTTTTGCTCTCTCCCCCCCCCCCCCCCCTCTCTCTCTCTCTCTCTCTCTCTCTCTCTCTCTCTCTCTCTCTCTCTCTCTCTCTCTCTCTCTCTCTCTCTCTCTCTCTCTCTCTCTCTCTCTCTCTGTCTTTCTCTCTCTCTCTACATACACACATACATATAGTTATCTAAATATATATACTTGGAATAAATTGCCACTTTTTGTTTAGCTTAAATAAGAAGCTGACTTGTATTTCTTGTATGATTTGTGTGAAACACTAGAGTTCATCCCCAGCAGCTCGTGAGACAAGAGACAGTTTTGGAACTTTGCGCATCCACTTGATAGCCAAAAAAGACGTGGTGCTTTTTGAGTGTGTATTTGAGAGGTACAAGGAAAAAAAAAAAACTTAAAGCGCAGCCTTGTAAATTAATTTGTTCGTGTTGTACGATGGGCGCACAGCTGGTCTCATTAGCATGCACACAACAAATAATTATAGCAAAGCTTTTTTTGCAGTCGGCGCTAGGCTAATGGGCTTGCTGGGTTAATTATGTCAGAGCGTAATTACAGAGGGCCCAGAGAGACGCGCGTGCTCCCCGCTGCTAATGACGGTGTAGCGCTGACAGGGCCGAGACAGACCGCCCTGACACACACCTGCTCACGACCGGAGTGAGCGTCAGAAGCGCACGCTCTCGTCTGCAGGACGCGGGACGGGGATCGATGAGGTTGGGTCATCAGTCGGGGGATGTTGCATCAGGCGCGGAGAGTTCAGGCCGTCGTTTTATCAGGTGTGAGGGAAGATAAACTCTCATGAAAAGCATCTTAATTAGAGTTGAAAGCAGGAGACGAAAAAGTGGAACACAGTTCGAAAAAATGTCAAAGTATCATGAAGTTTTGACTCGATGTTGAAATCAACATGTCCACATCACACCAATGAGACACACACACCTAAAAATCTGCAAATTGCTGATGTGAAGATCATCACTGTTTATTATTGAATCTGAAGTAGATCTTGGTGACTCGTTGAAATACCGTCCAAATGTTTCTGAAAGAGTGTCTTCTGCTCACTAAGGCTGCATTTATATTATCCAAAATACAGTAAGATTTGTTATATTGTGAAATATTATTACAATTTGAAATAGCTTTTTTTTCTATGTGAATATGTTTTAAAGTGTAATTTATTCCAGTGATCAAAGCTGAATTTTCAGCATCATTACTCCAGTCTTCAGTGTCACATGATCCTTCAGAAATCACTCTAATATGATGATTTGATGCTCAAGAAACATTTATGATTATTATCAATGTTGAAAACAGTTGTGCTGCTTCATATTTTTATGGAAACCTTGATTTAAAAAAAAAAAATCTGGATTCTTTGATGCACAGAAAGTTCAAAAGAACAGCATTTATTTGAAATAAAAAATCGGTAACATTTTATAAGGCCTCATTGGTTAATTTTTTTTTAATGCATTAACTACATAACTAATAATGAGAAATACATTTGTTACAGTACTTATGAAACTTTTTTAATGTTAATAAAAATACAGTCGTTCATTGGTTGTTCATGTTAGTTCACAGTGCATTCGTTAATGTTAAGAAACTTTACATTTTAATAATATATTAGTAAATGTTGAACATTAACTTTAATAAGATCAATGCTGTAGAAGTATTGTTCATTCTTAGTTCATGTTAACTAACTAATGAAACCTTATTGTAAAGTGTTACCAAAAACTCTTTTGTAACATTATAAATGTCTTTACTGTCACTTTTGGTCAATTTTATTCATCCTTGCTGAATTAAAGTATTACTTTATTTATTAAAAATAAATAAATAAATAAAGTACTGACCCCAAACTTTTGAACAGAAGTATACGTTTATGCATTTGGCAGATGCTTTTATCCAAACTGATTTACATTTTATTCAAGTTTTTGTTGTTTTTGTTGTATCACTTCATGCATTCCCTATAAATCAAACTCATGATATTGGTGTGCAAGAACTGTGCAGTTTGAGCTTCAGGAACACAGGCTGGGTTCACACACAGATTAGTGTTCACTGCATGCTGTGCACTGGATACTTGTTTTTGAAATCGTCTATGAAACGATATTCGGCATGCAGTGATGGAGAGTAGTGTGCGACATCATCGTCATGTGACCTCTTATTGTGCGTGTTTGATGGTTTCCAGTTGTCATCATTGTTTTGGCTTTACTTCTGGTAATTCAATAAAGAAGAATTAGGTTGTGTATCAGTCCATCCAGCTGAAATAGCACTAGTATGGTTATGTGTGGGATAACATACTACCAGCAACATTCCCCAACCACTTTATTCTCATATTAATGTTCTGCACACATGTTGAAATTGATTATTTTGTTTATTTGTGTGCGTGGTTATGATTTATAACAGTCTATAAGGGGGGTTGCTGGTATTAGTTAACATGACCTGAAGGAAAACATCCAATCAAGCGTAATGAAGTTATGGAGAAATGAGAAAACGAGCAGTGTATGTACATGGACTGTTAAAGGACAGATTCATTAAAGATAATCGGCGATCTGTGATGTCCAAACCCAGCGCGGGCCTGAACGACACTCGTCCTCCTTTACCTGCCATTAACACTTCATTTAATCAGGGGATGATTGCATATGATTTGAGAGAATATGTTTGGCACTCTCTAATAGCCGCCGTAATCAACATGAATAAACTTTACAGCACAAAGCAAATTGGACAGAATGAACGTGACAATTATTTTAGTATTGCGGCTCTGACATCTTTTTTTATGGGGGAAAACAAATTAACATGCGATGAAAACTGATTTTCCAAAGTGTTTCCTCCATAGACATATTTACTTATACATGGAGTATATATATATATACACTCACCTAAAGGATTATTAGGAACACCATACTAATACTGTGTTTGACCCCCTTTCGCCTTCAGAACTGCCTTAATTCTACGTGGCATTGATTCAACAAGGTGCTGAAAGCATTCTTTAGAAATGTTGGCCCATATTGATAGGATAGCATCTTGCAGTTGATGGAGATTTGTGGGATGCACATCCAGGGCACGAAGCTCCCGTTCCACCACATCCCAAAGATGCTCTATTGGGTTGAGATCTGGTGACTGTGGGGGCCATTTTAGTACAGTGAACTCATTGTCATGTTCAAGAAACCAATTTGAAATGATTCGAGCTTTGTGACATGGTGCATTATCCTGCTGGAAGTAGCCATCAGAGGATGGGTACATGGTGGTCATAAAGGGATGGACATGGTCAGAAACAATGCTCAGGTAGGCTGTGGCATTTAAACGATGCCCAATTGGCACTAAGGGGCCTAAAGTGTCCCCACACACATCCCCCACACCATCCCCCACACCATTACACCACCACCACCAGCCTGCACAGTGGTAACAAGGCATGATGGATCCATGTTCTCTTTCTGTTTACGCCAAATTCTGACTCTACCATCTGAATGTCTCAACAGAAATCGAGACTCATCAGACCAGGCAACATTTTTCCAGTCTTCAACTATCCAATTTTGGTGAGCTCATGCAAATTGTAGCCTCTTTTTCCTATTTGTAGTGGAGATGAGTGGTACTCGTTGGGGTCTTCTGCTGTTGTAGCCCATCTGCCTCAAGGTTGTGCGTGTTGTGGCTTCACAAATGCTTTGCTGCATACCTCGGTTGTAACGAGTGGTTATTTCAGTCAAAGTTGCTCTTCTATCAGCTTGAATCAGTCGGCCCATTCTCCTCTGATCTCTAGCATCAACAAGGCATTTTCGCCCACAGGACTGCCGCATACTGGATGTTTTTCCCTTTTCACACCATTCTTTGTAAACCCTAGAAATGGTTGTGTGTGAAAATCCCAGTAACTGAGCAGATTGTGAAATACTCAGACCGGCCCGTCTGGCACCAACAACCATGCCACGCTCAAAATTGCTTAAATCACCTTTCTTTCCCATTCTGACATTCAGTTTGGAGTTCAGGAGATTGTCTTGACCAGGACCACACCCCTAAATGCATTGAAGAAACTGCCATGTGATTGGTTGATTAGATAATTGCATTAATGAGAAATTGAACAGGTGTTCCTAATAATCCTTTAGGTGAGTGTGTATATATATGTTAAATTAAATTATTCACAATTGATTGAATTATTATGTGTGCTAATTGGAGATTCTACATAATTAATCCTGTACATAATTCGTTTGACTTCCATCAGTAAATGATGACAGAATCTTCATTTTTGGGTGGTGTATTATATATGAAATACTATGGTATTTACATTTTTCCTCCAAGAATACCCTGTTGTCAAAAAAAAAAGCATGATAGTAACATAGAACTTCATGGTCTTTCCATTAATATCATGGCATCTACTGATGTACAACTAAAAAAGCATGATAGTAACATGGGACTTTTTAAGGACCTTGGAGTACCATATATATACCATGGTACAAAAGCTTTGATGGTACCATGATATAATGATGGTTTATGGTAATTTTATGGTACATTATAAGGTAATATACCATGATACTGAAATGCATGTACTTCAGGATTTACTTGGCTTTCTATATGATATATTTCCAAAATACCATGGTATTTGTAGTATCATGTAAATAGCACGGTACATGAATTTCGAAAGTACCATCCAAAAATCAGATGGTAATGCTATGTTATTTTGAAACTTACCATGGTACTGAAATTCATGTTTTTCAGTATTTACTGGACATAGAATATCATGGTCTTCCCTAGAATATCATCATGGCATCTACTGATGTACAACTAAAAAAACGGAAATACTATGGGACCATGCCAGGAAAAATAAATATAAATAAAAATGTTGTATTGCTTTTGTACGTGTGCAAAAAGAAACATCCCTTTTGATACTGTGTTATTGGTTTCTTTCCCTGGAAATTAAGCAGAAGCCACATGTAATACGTCTCTGGTTTGATCACTTCCCAGTACAGTTGAATCCAGATGCATCCAGACATCATTCAGATGCACAAACACACACTTTTAATATCTCAGCGGCTTCCGTAATGTGATTTCTGCCGTCTCACAAATGCATCAAGTTTGCAGAGTTTCTCTGATTGAGGAGAATCTCTGCTTGCGTTTGAGAATAAAGCCTGAAGGGTTTGATCATTAGAACTTTAAAAGACAGCGATAAAGGAGTTGATGCGCAGAAGCGCACTGATTTAATCCGTCGTCTTTGTGTAAAAGGAGTTATACTACTCTTAAAAGCAGTGTCCCAAGTGACTGACGCAATATCCACCGTGCTTTTGTAACAAAGCGCACACATGCATGCGTTCTGCATTTATACCGACACTCTAAAGCTGTTTTTATCATCCTGATTTATTAAATACGCCACTCGCCCTCGCGGCCTCCCCGCCTGACCTCGATTCAGTCGGAGGAAAAATCTAACCGGAAATATCTCCAGTCCGCGCATTTCCAGGGATGTTTTGCAGCTACGAGAGCGGATCTGTCTCCGGTTGAGCGGATCAGGACCCCTGTCGCGCAGGATGAAAGCCGTCACGGGTCGAGGAGGAAAAAGAAGCGATTTCCCTCTCCTTTTGGAGTGTTGAAAGACTTGCATCTCCCCTCCCCGTGTCCCATGAGCCTCCTCGGTTCGGGGAGTCACCTCCTTTGCCAGGTACACAACAGGAGCACGACTCCTCTCTGAGCCGCGGCAGAGCTGAACTTTTTCAGGGGAAGAAAGGGAAGACGGAAGATTAAAAACAGCCCTGTGATGTGGAGAGCCGAGTCGCCTCCTGAGGATTCCTGGCATAATAATTTAAATGATCAAATGATCCAGAGGAGACTTGTTAGCGCAGAAACAGCCTCCTAGTTGGCCCCATGGGCCCTTCACTGAGACGCATGCATTGCAAAACAGCTCCTCTGTTGTGCTAAAGAATCTCACCTTTTTTATATACATATATATGCTATTTCTTTTTTGGGTGACTTTTTATCCTCTTCTACTTGGTTGGATTTGTCTAGATAAGTATTTGGGAGCAAGTTAAGCAGCTGAGGTATGTGGTTTTTAGGCCTGATATCGAGGGAATATCTTGATTTGAACACTTCACAATAAGGATCCATTTGTTAACATTAGTTAACTACATTAACATGGAAATAACCATGAGCAATACTTCTAAAGCATGTACTAATCTTAGTTAATTGCAATATTTACTAATGCATTATTAAAACCAAAAATTGTATCTGTTGATATTAAGCAAATGTATTGCTCATTGTTAGTTAATGCATTAACTAATGTTAACTAATGGGACCGTATTGTAAAGTGTTGCTGATGTTTTAAACAAAAAAATCCGCAAAATCCGGTCATTTCAATAGGAATCCACAGGATCAGGAGTTTCACAAGAGGGTTTAATATTTCCACACAGATTCTGATCATGTTAAAGTTGGTTTGGTTTTAAAGTGACTTCAGTGTGAGCAGTGTTGCATGAATCGCTACACTATTGACTGTGGACAACGGTGCTGTTTTCGCCCAGTAACCGCGCACTGGTTTAGCTTTATGTCTCTTTGAATGTGTGTGTTGGTACAGATCCGGCTCCGCTGCTGGAAGCCACACAGGAGCGACTGGCGGATCTTCAGCGTTCGGCCCCTGAAGGAGCGGCTCTGGACACACAAATCTCTGAGAACTGGAGGAGACACCTGGAGTGCCTTGACAAAGCAGGTCAGAGTCTATACACACACACACACACACTCTCTCGCAAACTCATACACAAACACACACACACACACACACACACTCTCTCTCTCTCTCACACACACACACACACACACACACACACTCTCTCACAAACTCACGCACTCTCTCACAAACTCACGCACAGACACACACACTCACAAACTCACACACACACGAACACACCCACACTCACACCCACATACAACACACACACTCTCTGATACTCACACACACACACGCACACACTCACCGCCACACAAAACACGCACATGCACGCTCACACACTCACACTCACGCACGCTCACACCCACACTCACACTCACTCTCACTCACACACTCACTCACATACAACACACACACACAACAACACACACACACAACAACACACACACTCTCTCACACTCACCGGCACACAAAACACGCACATGCACACACACACACACACACACACGCTCACACCCACACTCACTCTCACACACACCCACACACACACGCTCACACCCACACTCACTCTCACACACAACACACACACACACACACACACACAACAACACACACACTCTCTCACACACAGCACACACACACACGCACTGTCAAATATAACATAATTTCAGAGACACAATCATTTGCCCGATTCTCTAACTGGGGACTTTTGATAGATTTATAATGTAACTTCAGACTAACCTTAACCTTAACCTTAGGAATTGATTGTTGAATTATTTTTATATATCTATTCATACATAACCGTATAATACTGGAGACTTTCAGTGTGATTTAGTTCAGATCATCATAGATGCTGTAGACTAATCATAACACAGACTGAAGTAGGTCGACAGGCTCATGGTAATATATCCAGTGCTTTTGAGAAATGTTAGACATTTACATTTATGCATTTGGCAGACTTATTTGGTTTATCCAAAGCGACTTACATTGCATTTCAAGGTACACATTTACATTCTTATCAGTTCTTGACTAATAGACATATACTACTGTTCAAAAGTTTTGGGTGGGTAAGATTTTTTAAGGCTGCATTTATTTGATCAGTAATATTGTGAAATTGTCACGGGGCTGGTTGTATAAACACAATAAGGTAATATTTAATAAATCCAACGGGTAATTCGAACAGGAACAGAGCCACATACAACACCTCCACAAATGCTGACACTGGACCCGAACTGAAGCAGAACTGAACAGATGTACAGCTGATGATGATGATGATGATTGATGAGTGCACAGCTGAACAGAATTAGTGCCCGTGACAACAAATGAGTGACGAGGGCGGACGATGATGAAACATAACGAGTCCAAACTAACGTGATCATGACTGTTTTCTATATGAATATATTTTAAAGTGTAATTTATTCCTGTGATCAAAGCTGAATTTTCAGCATCATTACTCCAGTCTTCAGTGTCACATGATCCTTCAGAATCGTTCTAATATGATGATTTGCTGCTCAAGAAACATTTCTGCTGCTTCATATATTTTTGTGGAAACCATAGCACATTTTTTAGAGTAAAAAAAAAAACAGTATTAATTTGAAAAATTTGTAATATTATTAATGTCTTTAATTTCACTTTTGATCAATTTAATGCATCCTTGCTGAATTAAAATCTTTTTTTTTTTTTTAAACGTACTGACCCCAAACTTTAGAACAGTATTGAAGCTTTATAATGTTTTAAACTATTTTCTTAACACTGTTAGGTTGCACTTGTTATTCCAAAGAGAATGTGGCCTGGTTACAATGTTACAACGTTTAAATAACTGTGTTTAGAACACACAGAGGAGGGGCCTGTAACCGTGGAGACGGGGGAGGCGTCGACCCAGCGGCCCATGATGACACCAAACGGCACACAGAACGCCCCGCTCCAAAACCACCAGGACCCGCAGGAAGGGTATGTAACACACTGGAAGATCTGACAAAAGAAGTCACCATGAAATCCAAATTTAAGTTTTTTGGCTTTTAGTATGAATTTGTTAGTCTTACTGTTATCTATAAGCTAGTTCGCTCCAAAATAATGACAAAATGTGCATTTAGAAGATATAAGCATTCAAAACTCACAGTCTCTCACTTCCACCAATATGTATCAATGATTTTGATGACATCCGCTTCTGATCAGATTTTCTGTCCAATCAAATGCTCTCTAGAATCTGAAGCCCCGCCCCCTACATTATAAATAGACGCTGAAGCTACAGCTGAAATCGGTCACTATTTTCTACATGGTGAATGGCACATAGTGCACTATATAGGGGATAGGGAACGATTCAACGGCTTTGGCTTCTACTGTCTTCCTGTTTCAGTGGAAATTACGTCAACACATTAAACAATACTGCGCATATCATGGCTTTACTGTATACGTACACAAATATATATATATATATATATATACTAAATTTGTTGTTGCATGACCTATGCATGTTTAATTCAGTGAGTGGTGTCTAGTTGTTAAGTATCTAGTATCATTTTTTAATTAAATGATAATTTTATTTTTATCAGATTTTCAATCAAATTTTTGGTAAAAATGTTAAGAATTGTGAATGATATGCAAATTCATTGCATTATGGGATTCCGCATCTCACACAGTGCTTACATACGTCACATTTCGCAAACTTTACACACTGCAGAAGTAGTATGAGTAGTGTGCTACTGTAATCCAGCGCCGAATAAGATGTTCTCATGAAATCAGCTGCTGGTTTCCAGACATCCATTCAAGCGGCTTCATCATTCCTCAGCTCGGGTTTCAGTCACTTCCTGTTCTGATCTCTGCGATGTCTCTCCGTTTCCACAGGGAGGAACATGAATCAGACATTTCCCTGCCTGTCAGACTCGGCCAGGCTGAGGACCGGATCAAAGCGCTTCAGTCATGTAAGATCCATATCAAACACTGAGGTCATCTGAGGCTTGATATGAGGTCAGAGGTCAGTAATTGCACCCGTGTCTCTGTCTTACAGCGCTGACCTCGGCCCGAACAGAGCTGCAGGAGCTGAGGTGTAAATACGACAAGGAAAAGGCGGAAAAGTAAGACGCTTAATCACTGTGGCGACTGAAAACATGTCCATATTATGCTGATGTTTGTTGTGTTCCCTTTCTTTGTGATTTCATCTCAAGCTACATGTTTGATTTGTCTGAAGCGGAGCGTCTATTTCCCCCTCTGTTGCTTCTGTGAAACACAAAACCTCCATTACCATTTCCAGTCTCATCCAAAATTGAACTTCTCTGACCTTAGTTAAAGGTTTAAAGTTAGTCAAATACACAACCTAAACTCAATTCTTACCCGAGACCAGCCTAACTAGCTGACATGGGTTCAAAATCTCTCCAGACTAGCACTTTTGGTGCGCACATGTCAGAGTTCGGGTGCACTGCATTATGGGATACCGCATCTGTTATGTACTTCACAAAATACTTTGCACATATGCACTACAGGTCAAAAGTTTTAGATCGGTAAGATTTTTTATGTTTTTAAAAGAAGTCTCTTCTGCTCACCAAGGCTGCATTTATTTGATTAAAAAATACAAACAAAAAGTCATATTGTGAAATATTATTACAATTTAAAATGATGGTTTTCTATGTGAATATATTTAAGTGTAATTTATTCCTGTGGTCAAAGCTTTATTTTCAGCATCATTACTCCAGTCTTCAGTGTCACATGATCCTTCAGAAATCACTCTAATATGATGATTTGATGCTCAAGCAAAATTTATGATTATTATCAATGTTGAAAAAAGTTTTTTACATTTTTATTTCATGATGCTATGATGAATAGAAAGTTCAAAAGAACAGAATTTATCTGAAATCTAAAGCTTTTGTAACATTAAACACTACCCTTCAAACGTTTGGGGTCAGTAAGAATTTTAATTTTATTTTTGGGGGAAAGAAATAAAATAAATCAATACTTTTATTCATCAAGGATGAGTTAAACTGATCAAAAGTTACAGTAAAGACATTTATAATGTTAGAAAATATTCTATTTTAAATAAATGCTGTTCTTTTGAACTTTCTATTCATCAAAGAATCCTGAAATACATGTATCATGTACAGCACAACTGTTTCAACATTGAAAATAATAATGAATGTTTTTAGAGCATCAAATCATCATATTAGAATGATTTCTGAAGGATCATGTGACACTGAAGACTGGAGTAATGATGCTGAAAATTCAGCTTTCATCTGAGGAATAAATTACATTTTAAAATATATTAAAATAGAAAACAGTCATTTTAAATTGTCATAATATTTCACAATAATACTGGGGGGTTTTTTTATTGTTTTTTATCAAATAAATGCAGCCTTGGTGAGCAGAAGAGACTTTTAAAAACATAAAAAATCTTACCGATCTAAAACTTTTGACCAGTAGTGTATATAAAATAGAATTATAACTTAAATACTCTAACTTCATATACAACTTAATGCTCATGCAGACCTCTTAAACCCTGTCCTTTAACATATTTGCTCGTCTCAGAACATCATATTAAACCTGAAATGAATCTGGTCCGGTTCTGATGTGGTAGACCTGAGATGGCTCTCCTCCTGGGCTTTGTTTAGTTCAAATCAAAAGTATATTTTTTAATTTCTGTTCAGCTGATAAATTTCCACCTGATTCTCTTTCCACAGCAAACAACGGCCGCTGATGATACGATTGCATTCGCGATCTCGACTTAGACAGACTGAAACTCAAAGGCTCGCGAGCGCGCTGAACGGCCCTCTCTTCAGACTAAATTTCTCTGATTGTGCTCTTAAAGCGAATCTCGTCTAATTGAGAAGGTATCTTTGTTTAGCGTAACCTCAGAGACTCACATGTTTAATCAATCTTTCACTTCTCTTTATTCCGCTGCCTCTCCACCTTTTGAAAATCAACTCCCTGATGGCTGAGAGGAAACCGTTGAACTTCAAACAAACCTTATGAATAATCTCCCCGAGACGCTATTCAAATGAGAGCTCTCTGATTGTGCCGAGCGCACGCGTGTGTGTGGGCATGTTGGGATACGATGATGCCGAACACGCCGCTAGATAAGATATGACTCACTCGACTCTAATGACAGCAAACCTTGCATTTTAGTGACTTCAGTGTCTCCCTTAAGAACTTTTGAACTTGTTCGTTTATTTATTTCTTCTATTTGTGGTTTCCGGGTTTCTCTGGAGTGCAGCGCAAGGACCCTTTTTAGGCAGATTCATGCGGACCCCAGTGTAAATACTGGAGTTGCGTTCGGTGTTGTTTCTGCTGTGATTTACATGGCAATGCTTTTAGCAATGTATAATATCAGTGTTTTCCGATATCCAGTGATGGTGAAAGAAACTGTGACAACACATCTTTCTCTGGCATTGCCTTCGCTTGCATCGCAACCAGTTTAGAATATTTAATCTTATAAAGAAGTTCTTTTAATTAATCACTCAAATAGACTCTGAAAGTTGCCAGTTTGAATCAGTCTGATGAATCTTTCTCCTAATGAACTGGATTAATATGTGAAGTTCTTACTTCCAGCAATGTCCTACTAAAAATGCAAGACTTTTGTTAGACTTTTGTGAGTTTAAGTACATAATTTGACAACATATAGTTAAAAGTATTTTTTTTTATTTTTTTTTTTACAAATTTATAAATTTGTTTTTGTTTAAAAATGTGTATATAACATTATATAATACATAATTATAATATTTTACATATATGTACATGATATAATATTAAATATGATTTTACATATATGTACATAAATACTAAATACAAATTCATTTAAAAATCTTTTACTTTTTTTATATTTTAATAAATCTTTTATTTTTTTAAATTAAGTTAAAAGTAAAAGTTATTAATTTTTACACTTTAAAAACAGTTTATTATTAAACACAATACTTTTATTTTGGTCACACTTTAGTTTATGGTCCATTTCTCACTAGTAACGACAACTTTTGCCCCAATCAACTCCTAATTACTGCTTATTAATTAATAGTTTGTAAGGTAGTTGTTAAGTTTAGGTATTGGGTATGATTAAGAATGTAAAATATGGTCATGCAGAATAAGGCATTAATATGTGCTTTATAAGTACTAATAAACGGCCAATATCCTAGTAATATGCATGCTAATAAGCAACTGAGAATTGCACCCTGAATTAAAGTGTTACCTTTATTTTTTATATTTATAAACGCCATAATTATCAGTATTAGGGTTTTAATTAATTCATAGCATCGGGGGTCTGTTGACTATCTAATCATTTCAAAACGACTTCCTCTGGTCGGTGGCCGGTACTAAATGAACCCGTCGCTCTGCACTTTTCATCACTTTAGTGGCATGACTCTGTGTGCAGTCGCGTGCGAGCCGTGCTGGTGGTCGGATGTTTAACGTGTGGTTTGTGTCTTCCAGAGTGGAGGAGATGGGAGCTCTAATGGTGAACCTGGAGAAGGCCAACCAGGTGAGTGTGTGCCCTCCTCTCAGCCTCTGATTGAGACGCTGTCGTCGTGAAGATAATCACCTTCCTAATCAAGCTTTGAGTTTAATTAGACCCTCTTCCTCCCCCACCACCCTCCTCGTCCTCGCTCTCGCAGACCCGTGATTACCCGCCACTCTTTCCCATGATGCCGTGCGAGCGGCGGAGGACAGGAGAGAGAGAGATGTGGCGAACAAGGAGGGCTGTTAGTTACTTCATTGCGCTGATTGCTTCCTTTTTTTCCACTGTGATTTGCTTTTTCTCCCTTTGCCAGCAGCTCTTAGATAAATGATTCGAAAATGAGTCATTAATTAGCAGGCCGAGTGTGACAGAGCAGGTAAACAGTTTGAGAAGAAAGTGCCTGCAAGTAAACACGCACCTCAGCAGAACGGAGCAGACGCGCGCTCGCTCTCGCTGGTTTACCTGCGGTTGTCTCTCGCCACCTGTAAATCTCGTCTGATTGGGCTTTCGAGGGCGTTCTTGTTCCGTTCGGCCTGATTGTTCATTTGATTATGGATCTCTGGGAATGTTTGGCCTTGATTTGTATTGATGCTCAAATTGCCCAGTATTTTACTAAACAACAGTCTGCGTTAACATCGACTGAAAAAAAGAAAATCATTGCATGCAAAATATCAAAGTGAGCATCATTTATTTTCAAGAAAGACACTTTGTCAAAAAACAGTTTTGAAAGGATAAAACAGTGCAAATCAAGACAAAAAGTATTGACACTAGAGTTCCATTGTGTTAGAAATAAAATATCAAAGCAAGTGTCATCCGTGCTCAAATGCTGGAGGAGCTTTTCTGGGAACTACGTCCTCCTGGGAAGCTCCTGTGTACGAGTTGGAAAGTCATAATTATCTTAAAGTGTTTGGGAAATTCATATTTCTCTCTCTCTCTCTCTGTTTTCATCTTATTGAAAAAGACAGGAAGCATTTTTTAGCATTGATGCAACAGATAAAGATGTACATTAGATGTGCAATTGACGCTTTATCTGTGGCTTTTAGCATTTTTGTGCTGGCATAATGTAAGATGGAGAAGTAGGGTAGTATATTATCAAAATTATTAAACCACATTGACCCTGTAAAGCCTGACAAAAAATGATCCAACAGTTTATTAGACAAAATATTTACAAAATGAGAATCATATTTGAGACATCAGGCTTTTATGGCTCATATATTATGATATAGTGAGAATATAGAGCTCAGACTCACGGAGGAGAAAACATTGCAATTTTAATCAGAGGCTCAAACTGAGCAAAAATATGCAATTTGTTGCCGATGCTGATATTTTTATGGCCAAAACGCAAGATGAAATTCTGATGCTTGTAATGTAAATCAGTGAGATCTTTATAACAGTATAGCAGATACTTGCATATCATGCATATTAATATCAGCTGTCAACTCCCGATAATATGTCTTAGATATTTACTAAGATTAATTGTTTTATGATCAAAGTTTTAAAACATATAATGCAATGTAATGCAATAAAAGGATGATTGATAGATGAACAAATAAACCTTCCTCAAAAGCCTGATGATCATATTTGATACTCATGTTTTTTTTCATTTAACAATTTTTATTGAATTTCTATTAAACCATGTAGCATTTTCTACAGCACATGTTGGACCAAATGGATACTCATGTTTGAACATTAATTTTTCTGTATGTATGGATAATCAAGTAAACCTCAGTTGCTTCAGTCCAGTAAGTGTTCATCTAGCAATATTACTAACAATGTAAAAGTTATTCTTATGTTTACTTCATACAAATCACTGCAGATTTCACATCATAAAGACATGTGAACATACAAGAGTAAGGAGGACGTTTGTACAGTTACACTAAAACGCCTTCTACTGGCTAAAAAAGTATAAGACGTGTAGTAGATTGTGTGCAACATTTATTTCAGCAAAGTTTTAGATCATGAGGATTATTTAGAAGATTTAGAAATATGAGTATCACAGTTTCAATTAAACTGTTCGGTTTCGATTTTTCTGACTATTATTTGAGTGCAATGCAAGTGTCTAAAAACTTCTTGGGGTTACGGTACACACACAAGCTGGATGTTCAGCTCCTCTAAAGTTGTCCAAACTTGTGTGTTTGATGTCAGAGAGCAGATTTGGCCCAGAGGGAGGTGGAGAGGCTGAGGGAGCAGCTCGCCGGCACTCAGAGCACTTCTAAAGGGACCGGCCCGTCAGAAGACCGACCCAAGGAGGTAAAGACCGAGTCTCGCTTTGAGATGAAAGCCGGACGACTCGCCTCGCCACAAATTGCCACCTTAACATGTCCAATCTGAAGTGGGAGGAAATGATCGCTTGCTCCCACACCACTGGAACCTCATTAGTGGCTCTTTGAGGCGACGTGATTATAGGAAGCCAGAGAGCAGGATGGTATTTTGAAGTTGAAAAGAGAGTTTCATGTCCCCCTGATCTCCTCCTTTCATTGGTGGTCTCAGGAGAGGGAGCGCGAGGAGCGAGACGAGGGCGCGCTGTCACGGCTGGAGGTGGTGCTGTTCTCCAAGGACAGAGAGATCCTCAGACTGCTCGAGAACGTCCAGAGACTCCAGTTCACCTTACAGGAAGTCCAGGACTCGTCGGCCAATCAGATTGCAGAGCTGGAGCGGCAGCTGGCCTATAAGTCAGAAGCTATAGAGGTGAGAGCAAATCATTCATTCATGTAGCTATAATATGAGGTCAGTATATTATAGTTTAGAAGTATACTTTTACCACCAGCTTAATTGTTTCTGTGTAACTCGATAACCACTGTTGCAGATGTGTTTAGGTTTAAAGAGGCGCATTTCCTTCATTAACATTTTCCACCTCTTGCATGTTGTTTATTACATATGTTTGGCTAATTTGATTATGATTTCAGATTTCAGTCATATGCATTTACATATATATGCATAGAATTCTCAGCTCCATTTGACTATGTTTACATTTACAGTACTTTTATCTAAGGGAACTTACATTACATCTAAAAGTCCAGAGATTCCATCACGTGTGTAAAATCGTGCAAAAATTGTGTGAATAAACAAACTTTGTGCTCTTTCTGTAAACTGACATTCAAAAGTTTTTTTAAAAAAGAAATTAATATTCACTAAACATCAAAAGTGACCAAAAAAATACATTTATAATGTTACAAAATATTTATATTTAAAAAAATTAAGGAATCCTGAAAAATAAAATATAGTTTCCACAAAAATATGAAGCAGGAACTGTTTTCAACATTGATAATAATCAGAAATGAGAATGATTTCTGAAGGATCATGTGACACTGAAGACTGGAGTAATGATGCTGAAAATTCAGCTTTCATCACAGGAATAAATTACATTTTAATTCTTTTGAAATTGTAATAATATACCAAATAAACGCAGTGTCTGTGAACATAAAAGATGACGCAAAATGTAGCAATTTTTCATGCATTTTTAAATCAATGTGTGTTTCTTATAAATTTTGCAAGAAACCAGACAGATCAGACTACAACACAGGTTGTTCCTCCATCTGTTGTCGTTCAGCTTCCCTCACGCCTGTATTGATTTAACAATGACCCATAATTAACATCTTGATTTGTGTGTGTAGACCCTGGAGGCCAAACTACAGTCCCAGATGGATTATGAAGAGATCAAAACAGAGCTCAGGTGAGGTTTCCAGGAACACGGATATACTATAGCGATGACGTATCAGGATGATGTTAACGTGTCGTTGTGTGTCCCGCAGCATCCTCAAAGCCATGAAACTGGCATCGGCCAATGGAAGTTCATCCCAGGTGAGTGAAACAAGTGTTATTCCTGCAGAGAGCTTTAGGATTTTTAACAGCTTTGCATTTTATTGACGTAAGGTCACGGACCCTCTCAACTGAAAGACAAATAAAGTTCCCTGTGAAAAACAGTTGTCAATGAGGAAACGCCACAGTGATCTGTGTGTAAACGCCTCACTAGCGTCATCCATAATGTAGATCTGCATTGATCACGAGAGTTTAACTGCCTGTCTGCCTGTGTGTGTGTGTGTGTGTGTGTGTGTGTGTGTGTGTGTGTGTGTGTGTGTGTGTGTGTGTGTGTGTGTGTGTGTGTGTGTGTGTGTGTGTGTGTGTGTGTGTGTGTGTGTGTGTGTGTAGGAATCGGCCAAAACCGCTGAGGCACTGCTGCTGGACAAAGAAGCCTTTCTACCCTCTCACAAATTTCTTGTGGATAAAGTCAGAGTTTTACACAACAGCGGTGAGGATGTGTGTGTGTGTGTGTGTGTGTGTGTTTCCGTTCACGGATGCGTCACTAAACTTTTCCCTTCTGTCTTTGAAGCACCTTGTAGAAGGGCTATTATAGTTAACTAGAACTAAAATCATAAAAAAAAATACATTTTTGTTACTTGAAGTAAAATAAACTTTAACTGGCCTTTAAAAATAAAAATCTGCCTGCCTCTATGGGAATTTAACATAGGGGTGTCCAGACTTATGCACCCTGTATTTTAAGGAAGAACATTTATTTATTTACGATACATTATTCATTCACAAAGAAAATTGGTGTCCTTAAAGGTTGGATTTTTCCTAATTTTTTTAATTAAGGCATTAAGTTCAATTTCCAAAAGATGATTTTTTATTCCTCTTTTTAGTCAACTTTAGCATGGGTGCCTAAACTTATGCATAGCACTGTATATATATATATATATATATATATATATATATATATATATATATATATATATATATATATATATATATATATATATATATATATATATATATATATATATTCATACATTTATTAAATATATAATTATATGAATTTTATATATATTGTTTATTTTTTTATCATTGCTATTAAATAGTTATTCTGATAAAATATGCTCATTAAATAAAATAATTAATAATTATTTATATTTAGTACTTTATTTATTTATTTATTTAGTAGTTGTGTTTATATGGCTCATCCAGTCATATTTTAGAGAGATAACTATCAGTTTTTCCAGATAAACATGTGTGTCCTCTCTCCGTCTAAGATGAGGGTCATTCTGAGGACTCCAGCAAGAGCGTGAGTCGCCCGGCGGGGTCGTTCTCCTCTCCTCCGGGAACACTGCCCATAGATGGGCGCACTTCCTCCAGCCCAGGCCCGCCCGTCACTGACATGCCCTCCTCCACCCACGAACTGCCCCGCCCCTTCTCAGTGTCACCCTTCTCAGGCGAGAAACACCCCGGAGACCAGCTCCTGCAGAAGCAGCTCCTGTCTCCCCTCTTCAAGAAAGACGGCTCCTCCATCATGGCCTTCCCCACCGCCCTCTACGCTGCCAAAGCGGCCCTCATGTCAGCCAATCAGAACGCCTCAATGCCAGTCGCAATGGAGACAGGCATGCCAAGCGACCAATCGGAGAGCGGGAGCTCAGGGGGAGGAGACGACGACCAGGTGGACACTGCAGAAATCGCTTTTCAGGTCAAAGAGCAGCTACTGAAACACAACATCGGTCAGCGTGTGTTCGGTCACTACGTGCTGGGCCTCTCGCAGGGCTCGGTCAGCGAGATCCTGGCTCGACCCAAACCCTGGAGAAAACTCACCGTCAAAGGCAAAGAGCCTTTCATCAAGATGAAGCAGTTCCTGTCAGATGAGCAGAACATCCTGGCTTTACGCACCATCCAGGTCCGCCAGCGAGGTGAGTGAACCCGACCGACCCAGAGAAGCTGCAACACTCATTACGCCGGCTGTGGGACAGTCCTGCCTTTCAGTTTAAAGATGCAGTCGCCCTACTGACATCACATCACAATCACATCAGTTATTACATTAAACACATTCGCTATACCAACCTATATATGTGTGTATATATATACACAGGTGAAACTCGAAAAATTAGAATATCGTGCAAAAGTTCATTTATTTCAGTAATTCAACTTAATATATTATATAGAAAATTACATGCAAAGTGAGATATTTCAAACCTTTATTTGTTATAATATTGATGATTATGGCTTACAGCTTATGAACATTTTCAAAATTTCTGAGATTTTGAATTTGGGGTTTTCATAAGCTGTAAGCCATAATCATTGAAATTATAACAAATAAAGGCTTGAAATAGCTCAGTTTGCATGTAATGAGTCTATATAATATACCCGTTTCACCTTTTAAGATGAATTACTGAAATAAATGAACTTTTGCATGATATTCAAATTTTTCGAGTTTCACCTGTATATATACAGTTTATATACATACACATAAATATATATATATATATATATATAAAATCTAGTAATAATTCTGACATTTACATGACAATACAGCTTAACCTTATTATATGTAACTTACTTGGGTTAAAAAAAACATGGTAGTATTTTTGATAAATTTGGGGAATTTTTAATGTAGAAGATAATCTTGGAGCAGCATCCTTATTGGTCCTAACACAAAATTCCTATTAACCAATCCGGTTTACGTTTAGGTCACAGTTAATATAGTATTAATGCAATGATTTTAAATCACCATAAAGGCAAGACAAAAAATACCACCATGATTTCAATAACAATATCATCTTCACGGCCCTTAAAATGGCATTAAATATATATATAACAAGAAAATTCTTTAGATTTTAGGTGAATATGATCCTGAAATGTTCTTGACAAGTTTCAAGAGAGATCACAACTAATATTATTCACCTGCTGTGTCCTCCTATTCCACATTACTGAAGATGAATGTGTTGTTTCAAGTGTTTGAGCGATCCCACAGGCCCATCTGTCTCATCCTCTAAAGCCCACAGAACCGCTTCAGAACCCCAGAGAGAACCAGTCCAGGTTCCTGTACATCACTGTCTCTGTGCACCACTTCCGCACTCCCTCCCGAAGCCTGTGTTTGTTGTGATGCTCTCACAGCGCTGTTTTCTTCCTCAGTTTTGAAAGTAAAGCTTTCACGTGTTAGCGCACCCTCACTTGATGCCAGCTTCTCAAAGGCGGCCATTGATCTAGCAATCAAACGCAAGGCTTTGGATCTGCTCTCTGATCAGCCGGCCCACTCACCTCTCTCTCTCTCTCTCTCTCTCCGGCAGGGAGCATCACTCCTCGCATCCGAACTCCTGAAACTGGGTCAGATGATGCCATCAAGAATATTCTAGAGCAGGCCAAGAAGGAGATCCAGTCACAAAGAGGTGTGTAACGAGACGGCAAACGCACACGCGGTTTATGAGCCGCACACAATAACACACAGCGGTGCGGAAATGGATCTGCGCGTATGATTGTTCTGATGTGTGTGTGTTTGTTGGAATCATCTACTCATGGTTCAGAATTACTTCTGCACTGCGAAAAAAAAAAAAAAAAAAAAAAAAATCTAAAATAAGATGCATTTACTTGAGAAACAAAATTATCTCACTAGAGAATATATCCTGATTTAAAAACTTTTTTTGTCATAAATATAAATAGAAGAAAAAATTGAATCATAAACATATGCTTAAATGTATTTTTTAAGCCTAACTATAACAACATTTAGTAAGGGACATACAAAACATTTTTATAAATAATTAAAAAAGCAAAAAATAGATTTAGAAATATGTTCCCTGATAATAGGTTCTCTTAATGTCTCAAGACGTTTTGCATCTAATCTAAATTCATCTTGTTTATTGAAAGATGTTGAGATACAAAGACAAAAACATAGATTAAGAAGATTTTTATTTATTTTATATTTTGCATTCAACGACAAGGTCTTGGGTTCCATTCCAATGAAACACGCATACTAATACAGGGTGCGTCATTGTGCACTGTCTGCTATATTTAATTCTGAAATATTTTAAATAATAATAATTCTATTTATAATAGAACAAAAAAAAAAAAAGTATGGATGCATAAGCATTCTGTATGAAGACTTCAGATGCTAAAACCTCTAAGTCCGTCTGACATTTTTTTCTTTTATTATATTATTATTATTATTATATGTTTAGGTTCAGTAATTTCACTTTAATGACAGTGAAAATGTTATTAGTCAGTTATTGAAATGCCTTATTTTCAGAAATGTCCTTATTTTAAATAATAATAATTACTATTAAATTTAGATTAATATTTTTATAATAGTTATTTATTTTAAAATTATTTTAATACATTACATTATTTATTAAAATGTATTTCTATTAAATATTACATTATAATAAAATAAAATGTTTTAATAATATAATGTATTTTAATAAATCATAATTATTGGTCGATGTTCACGTTCTAGTGCTAGTTTGGCTGTTTGCGTGTGTCTTGCTGTATTGTCAGCATCTTGTGTTTTAAATAACCCATGTTAAAGGTCCCATATTGTCAAAACTGAAATTTCCTGTCTTTTTTCATGATAGCATCTATCTAGGGGCGATGAAACTACCATATAAGTTTCAAAACAGTCGATCCACAGACTAATGCACACAGCCTGCATAAAGTAGCTGTGCCTTTCCACGAGCCGTTGTGACTTCCGAATAAATGTGATGTCAGAACTACTCAGTCACCGCCTTCAGTCTCCACCCCCACCAATGGTGGGTCACTCAGAAAACAACAGGCCAATCAGAAGAGAGGCTCATGAATATTAAGTAGACAGGCTAAAATCGGCCTGTTCTTGGCAGAGCACCTGAGAAAGGAGCTGTAAAAATATATTGAGATGTTTTTGGTACTTATACTGCAAATATATATTCTTAAGGACATCAAAACCTAAAATAAAACTTCAGAAAGGTCTACAATATGGGACCTTTAAGGTAAAAGCAGTTTGTAAGTAACTGCAAGTCAAGCAGTTTGGCCTGTAATGCGACTCTGGTGTGTGTGTGTTGGACAGGTGACTGTAAGTCGTCTCTGGGATGTTCATCGGGCCGGAACAGCTCTGGAGGAAGCAGCGGTTCTGACGAAACCATCAAGAGCATCTTGGAACAGGCCCGTCGGGAGATGCAGGCGCAGCAACAGGCCCTGCTGGAGATGGAGGTGTGCGGTCGGGGGTCCACCAGTGAACGTCTCGTCCCGCAGGATCCCACCAAACCTCAGCCGCCCCCCACATCGCCCTTCATCAAGCAAGAAGAGGGCGTATCGGTGCCGGTGTGTGTGTCCAATCCCGCCGGCAGCCCTCAGACCCCTCTCAGCGTCCTGTCACCCGCCGCCTTCGTCCAAAACATCATCCGTAAAGTCAAGTCTGAGATCGGCGAAGCCGGCTCGTATTTCGACCAGCACTGGTCCGTGGAGCGCAGCGCTGTGGTAATGGGAATGAGCGGCACCTCTCACCCTTTCACCTCCGTCTCTCCCTCGCTCTCCTCCTCTTCGTCCACGTCGATGCCTCGTCCCTGGCCTCGGATGGAGAACGGAGACTGTCCCGTGAACGGCGAGGAGGCGTCCGCGCCGGAGGACGAGCCCGTGTTGAGTCGGCCGGTGGAGATTAAAGTGGAGCCGGACGCGTCGGGCGGCGGCGAGACGCCCTGTGGAGCGGGACGGGTGTCGTACTTCCCCTCGTACATCCCTCGAACCCTGAAGCCCACCGTCCCGCCACTGACCCCCGAGCAGTACGAGATGTACATGTACCGAGAGGTGGACACCCTCGAGCTCACCCGGCAGGTGAAGGAGAAGCTGGCCAAGAACGGGATCTGCCAGAGGATCTTCGGAGAGAAGGTGGGATTGAAACGGCACAGCTGGAGAGAACGTTTCCATATTATAATGAGTCAAGATCAAAGCATGCATGAAACTAGTTATTTACACACAAAGCTGCCACAATCTTATTGTGTGGAAACCCACATCTAAACATTCATATCTAATTCTCCTCTTAAATTCAGATTTTTTTGTCATAAGAAATCAAAACTATATTTACTTTCTTAATACACGTTTCTGGTCCTATTGTGGATGATTAACCTGTGCATATTGTTTAAAAGAAGAAATGAGAGCACAATGCTTGCCTTGCGGTTATTTATTTTTATTTTTTTAAGAATTTGAACTGATATTTCTATTTCTTGTTGGCGACCTCAACCGGATTTGCATGCAATTGCAATGTCTCGTACTTCAATCCATGCAAAATAATACGAATATTGCATTTAGAATAGTTTTTTGTCTTCATTTATTACTTTATCTTCATTTTAAACTCTAGATCTATCATTTTATCATTTCAAAAAAAAAAAAAAAAAAAAACGTAAGTGCCCTTTATACACTACTGTTCAAAAGTTTAAGGTCAGTAAGATTTAATGTTTTTTAAAGAGTCTCTTCTGCTCACTAAGGCTGCATTTATTTAATCAAAAATACAGTAAAAACAGTAATATTGTAAAATATTATTACATTTTAAAATAATGGTTTTCTTTTTGAATATATCGTAAAATATAATTTATTTTCAAAAGAACAGCATTTATTTGAAATAAAAATCTTTTGTAATATTATAAATGTCTTTACTGTGACTTTTGATCATTGCATTTATTCTGAATGAAAGTATTTCTTTAAAAACAAATCTCCCTGACCCCAAACTTTAGAGTCCAGTAATGAACCGTCTGGAGCTCTTGTGTTGTGTGTTGTGTTTTGCTGCCATCTAGTGGTCACTAGGATAGTTGATAGTGAAAAGCAATGATGGTTTCTGTCCATGTGTGACATGACTTCAGGCTTATTTTGAATGTCTCAGCCTCTGTCTCTGTGTCTCTCGCAGGTGTTGGGTTTGTCTCAGGGCAGTGTGAGTGACATGTTATCCAGGCCTAAACCCTGGAGTAAACTCACTCAGAAGGGACGCGAGCCGTTCATACGCATGCAGCTCTGGCTGCTGGATCAGCTGGGTCACGGACTCAACCAGCTGCCCAACCACAGCCTCAGCCAGGGTCAGTCGTGCTTACACACACATCCCAACACACACACCGCCAGTGGGGGCTTTATAGGAGTTCTTTACAGGGTTCCCACGGGTCCTTGAAACCCTTGAAAGTTTGTGAATCTGAAATGAAATGAATGAAAATAAACATGCATAGATATACAGGTCCTTGAAAGTGCATGAATTTATTTTGTGCAAGAAGTTTTCTGGAAAAAATTCCATATTATTCCCTCCGGTCCGCTGATGTGTTATTTCGCCAACACTTCGTGGCCTATGCACGCTAGCTTGCTTGATTTATGCTAGTTACGCGCATTTATGCGTGTCCCCACATTAAGCAGGGATGTGATTTTTCCGGATTAATCCGGAATTCCGGATTTTCCGACCTGAAAATGTGACCTACGTGAATCGTGCAGATCTGTAAAAAAAAAAAAAAAAAAAAAAAAAAAATCTCACAGCCGTCACCATGGTAACCCGGGACGGAACCACAATCGCCGTCCCCGCGCAACAGGGCCACACCGGGCGTTTTTTCACGTCAGTTTGGGTGACAAATTCATCTGAAGCCTATTTCATAGCTTAATGTGAGGGACAGAAGTCTATTTACATCAATAAAGTATACGGAAACTCGTTTCCCTCCTCTGCGGCTGTCATTCTCCATTCAGTATTCAAACAGCGCGCGCGCCTCTTCCGGTTACAGCAAGATGCACGGTAAAACTCTCTCCAATATGATATTCACATTATAATGCTTGATCTGTAGAGAAAAGGCTGTGGATTTGCATATAATGACTTTATTTTGTTGGAGTTTGTTGCTGTTTTTAAACGACTCGCTACCGTGTGCCTGTTAGATCACACACACATCACAAGGACTATGAATCGGCATCAAACGCACAATAACTGGAATTTAAAACTGTGAAGAAACAAATGATCAATAAACTGTTGGACAGATATACACTAGGATTTGTGCGATCTACATTTCTTTGCTTTGTGCCGTGAACTTTTAAATGCGCACTTGTGCAGCGCTGAACACTGAGACTCCATGTTGCTTTGAGCACATCATTCTGCGCCCGCGATGCGCATACGCGCTTTGTGCGCTCTGTTTTGAAGCGTTTCATATTATCATGGTTTCGCGCACTGAAAGATTATTAAAAGCCTATATTTTTGTATAACCTAGCCTGCACAATACATTTAAAATAAGCATAATTTAATTGTATGTTATTTCTGTGTAGTGTAGTGTAGGCTATATAAAGAGAGAGGTGGTGATGGAGCAGTGGACAAGACACTTGCTTTTGATTCCCACTGTTACACATCCACCAAATAAGTTGTTATGTGTCATACTCATGACATAATAAGTTGGATGTTGCACATTAAGCAGTTTAAGTTTGGTTTAAAAAAAATATGTAAAAAGATATATTTAATTTTTTTAATTTAAATAATTTGTTGTCGTGTCATAAAAAGTTGGATGTTGCACATTTAGCAGTATAGTTTTGGTAAAAAGATAATATTTTTTAAAATTCAAATAAGTTATTGTCATTGTTGTTATAATTATTATTACTACTATTATTATTGAATGGTGTTGATGGCACAGTGCATTAGACACTTGGCTTTGATTTCCACTGCGGGCGGGGCGGGCGGGGGGGGGCGGGCGGGGCGGGCGGGGGGGGGATTGTGGGGGGGGGGTTCGGGGTCTCAGTATATTTTCCTGCTTTTTTGTCCTTAGCCAATCACATGCCTGATTAAGTCCTTGAATTTGAGGCTATTGGACCTGGAAAGTCCTTGAAAGGTCCTTGAATTTGAAGTTAACCAAGGTGTGAGAACCCTGTCTTTAAAGGGACAATTCACCCAAAAATGTTAATTCTGTCATCAACTACTCTCATGATCAATGTTTATATGTGAATAAGTCTTTTCTGAAGACTTGGATTAAATATGGATTTATTTTACAATCTCTTTACTGTCAGTGGAGGGATAGAAATCTCTCAGATTTCATTAAAATATCTTAATATATGTTCTGAAGATGATTGAAAGTCTTATGGGTTTGGAATGACACAAGGGTGAGTAAATGATGGCAGATTTTTTGAGTGAACTATCTTTTTAAATTTTAAACTACCACTACATAATAGTGTTTGCTTTACCGGTTCAATAAAATCATTGTTTTTTTGTTCTGTATATTGATAAAAGTTACTATTTTAGTAATGAACAAGTTAAACCAATCAGATAAACAAAATAAAATTATATATATATATATATATATATATATATACTGTATGTATATACTGTGTATATATATACTGTATATTACGGTAAAGTGACTTTGGAATTCTGGTAGTTTTAGGGGGATAATGTGCTTAAGTTTCATGAAAATTATGTCAAAATGCAAAACATTTTAAAATTAGGCTTCATTACCTGTAAGCAAAGTATGATTTCTTATTTCCTGTTTGGTTTCTGGGTAAAATGTGATCAATTATTCTATAGACGCTATTCCAGTCACACTTTTTTAGTTTGATGTACACATCAAAAAAAAAAAAAAAAAAAAAAAAAAAAATATATATATATATATATATATATATATATATATATATATATATATATATATATTAATAATAATTGTTAGGTGTGTTCATATTGTATTGCAGAACACTTGTGCTGCTATAGGTGGGATACGGGTACGGTTAGGACAGGTGTGTAGGTTTATGGGTGGGTTATGGAGTATGGGAAGGTCAACAGTGGAATTACAGCTGTAGTTACATGCAGGTATTTTTAAATATAAGTAGGCTGGAGTATACCGTATGTAAACAATAAGTGTATTGTATCAAATTTAAATGTTAGTAAATCATAATTAAAGGGTTAGTTCACCCAAAAATGAAAGTTCTGTCAGTAATTACTCACTCTCATGTTGTTCCAACCCCGTAAGACTTTCGTTCATCTTCAGAACACAAATTAAGATATTTTTGATTAAATCTGAGAGCTGGCTCACTCCTCCATAGGCTTCTCTGTAATTGAAACTTGCCGGCCCAGAAAAAGTTATTAAAGACAATGTTTAAAATAGTCCAAGTGACTACAGTGGTTCAACCTTAAGTTTATCAAGCGATGAGAATACTTTTTGTGCGCAAAAAACACAAAATTCACGACTTTATTCAACTCTTCATTTTCTTTTGTGTGTTTCTCTGAGTGAGTTCACGTAGTGTAACAGCGCAGCGCTTCTGGGTTATACGTCAGAACGTAGGCTCACTATTGGCCGACGCTGGTCATGTGATGCGTGTGATGCTGGCCAATAGTGAGCCTCCGTTCTGACGCACAACCCAGAAGCACTGCGCCGTTACACTACGTGAACTCACTCAGAGAAACACACAGAAGAAAATGAAGAGTTGAATAAAGTCGTTATTTTTATTTATTTTTTTATATAAAGTTTTTAGTAGATTTACAGTATCATGACTAATAAACCTAAAATGCTCCTGACCATAAACACTAATATGATCTTCGTCATTGGTTGTCAGATAAGAGCCCTGTGACGACCCGCTCGTCCCCGTCCCCTCCTGCGAGTCCTGAAGACGGACAGCCCAACATGAGCCTGGAGCCCGTGAGTCTGGCGCTGGAGAGCAGTAAGGAGAACCAGCAGCCTCAGCGTGCGGATCCTCACGGCCCGTGTGTGAGCGTCCCCCAGCACACACACACACACACACCGCTGGGCATCCAGGAGCTGGTGGCCATGTCTCCGGAACTGGACACGTACGCCATCACCAAGAGAGTGAAGGAAGTTCTGACGGACAACAACTTAGGTGATTTACAACACAATACACACGGCGCTTTGTGAATGACAGACGATGAGCGTTTTAGCGTGAGGTACACTGTTCAAACGTTTTTTATGTTTTTGAAGGAAGTCTTTTATGCTCACCAAGGCTGCATTTATTTATTTGATACAGTGAAATATTATTACAATTTAAAATAACTTTTTTTCTTTATGAATATATTATAAAGTGTAATTTATTCCTGTGATCAAAGCTGAATTTTCAGCATCATTACTCCAGTCTTCAGTGTCACATGATCCTTCAGAAATCATTCTAATATGATGATTTGCTGCTCAAGAAACATTTCTGATTATTATCAATGCTGAAAATATATTTTTTCCAGATTCTTTGATGAATAGAAATTTCAACAGAACATGTATTTGAAATAGAAATCTTTTGTGACATTATATATGTCTTTACTGTCACTGTTGATCACTTGAATGCATCCTTGCTTAATAAAAGTCAAGTCGCCTTTATTTTTATAGCACTTTTAAAAAATACAATGCAATGTACAATGTAAAATGATAATTCAATGGTGCAAACAAACATAGATCAATTTGGCTGTAAAGCAGCTTTAAAAAGAATTGTTCGGCTGAAGTCATTTCAGTGTTGACTCAGTTCCGTTATAAAGATCATCAATTATTAAATGAGTTCAATTCGGCTATAAAGCCGCAGTGATGTCATCGTCCAGCTCAGTTCGGCTCTCATACAGCCGTGTCAGTGCAGTCACATCAGTAATATTGTTCAATAAGCAAGCCAGAGGCAACAAAATGTGACAACATCAGGTGACAAAATGGAGAAAAACAGGTAAGACTTTACTTGAAGGGGTGTGTATAAGACTGACATGACACCTTCATAATCATGACATGTGTCATACAAAATGAAGGAGGTTTTATGCATGTTTATGACATGTTTATGTCAATTATGTCATTTTTAATGCAAAGATGACATTGTTTGATATGTCTTTGTTATGACAACTTGACATAAACCAATACATCATAACCTGTCAGTGTCTTTGTCATGACAACTTGACATTGCCAAGACAACATAACCTGTCATAAATGTGTCATAAACATGACATAGCAGATTAATCATCAAACTTAAGAAACTACTTAGCTTTATGGGTTAACATTACATTATATTTCTGACCTCTTTTTTTTCCAGTGGTACAAATTGAATTTGTCATTAAAATGTCATTGTTAATACTGTCAAATTATTTTATAACTAATACTGGAATACTGGAGAAAAATATATTCATGACACAGTTATAATGGCCTCATGACAGCCAATGTCAGAACCAACCACATGACAGTTTAATGTAATGTTAACCCATAAAGCTAAGTAGTTTCTTAAGTTTGATGATTAATCTGCTATGTCACATTTATGACAGGTTATGATGTATTGGTTTATGAAAAGTTGTCATAGCAAAGACATCTCAAACAATATTTGCATTAAAAATGTCATAATTGAGCAAATGACACTTAATGACAGTTGTCATAAACATGCATAAAACCTCCTTCATAATCATGATTATGAAGGTGTCATGTCAGTCTTATGCACAACCCTTCAAGTAAAGTGTTATCGTTTAAGTCCAGACTGCATCACAAGTCACAAAACAGATTGTGGATAAAGTAATCATTTATTTAAAAAAAACTGTAGTCTTATGATTTCTAACATAGTCACGTTCTCTTAAAGTCCCCTTGTAGTCAATCATTGTATCCCTTAAAACTCATCTTTGATCACCAAAATGATATATTTAAATGTTTTTTCCTTGAAAAAAATTCTTCATGCCTTAAAATATCTTGAATGTAACTCGACACCCTTGCCTCATTTAGTATGCGCGGTTCTATGAATATGCAAATGAGGACTTTAAATACACCCATGACAGGTAGTTAAAAACAAAAAAGTTTTGAATTTATTCATTGAAACAGACACTTTGATTCATGTCGAACATACAACTAAGGAGAATTATAAAGACTGTAGGCCAGGTCAGTAACAGTATATGTGTTTATGCAGGTCAGCGTCTGTTTGGAGAGAGCATTCTGGGATTGACCCAGGGTTCAGTGTCTGATCTGCTGTCCAGACCGAAGCCCTGGCATAAGCTCAGTCTGAAGGGTCGAGAGCCGTTCGTCCGCATGCAGCTGTGGCTCAACGACCCGCACAACGTGGACAAGCTCAGAGACGTCAAGAAAATGGAGAAGAAAGGTAATAAAGAGCAAACATCTATTCAGTTCTCCAGTGATTCTACATCAGTTCACAAACATAAAATAAAATAAAAAAAATCTTTTTATTTTGATCTTGTTTTCCACTATAAATATCTAAACATTGTTCAAGCAAGATGCATTTACTTGAGAAGCAAAATGACTGAAGATATTAAGTCTTGTTTACCGAAACAAATGTCTGCCACTTTAAATGCTCAAGCTCTTTGAAGCAGGATGGATTCTGATTGGCTGTCAGTGTTTTATCAAGACAAAAATGCTTACTAAGCATGTGTATGACCCACTTACTGTAAAAATGCAGTACTTGTAAAACATGCAGTAAAGTCATCTCAAGTAACTATCTGCTTAAATACGAAAAGTATCTCTCTTTCTCTCTCAGAGATCTGAAAATCCTGAGATTGGAGCTGAATGTCCTTTTTGCACCATTTTTCATGCATTTGTAAATTGTGCAAGATCAGAGCCTTTATTTCTGTCGTTAGGAAGTATTTTTCAGAGGTGTAATGAAACTTTTTCTCTACAGTGTTATTTATTTATGTGTTGAAAAAAATATTTGTATGTCAGTTGTTGAATTTTGTTTTAGGCCAAGCAAAATTGGCTATTTATACAAGTAGGAAAAAGAAAGTCGAACAAAATTTGGGGCAGAATGTAGTTGCTATGTTTTCAAACATGGTGCAAGCAAGAATATTGATTTGATTTTGCTTATTACAAGCATGTGGATGATCTTATCACTTTTGAAGGTATTGAGGCATATGCAATGAGGCTTTGTGCTCTGTATTTGAAGGTGATTTGGTTTTTGCACATTTGCTCTTAATATTTATGCATATTGTAATTTAAATATACTGTGAAATGTATTTGTAATAAATTCAAATTTTCTCTCTGTCTCTCTCTCTCTCCTTTTCTCCAGCGTATCTGAAGAGGCGATACGGTCTGCTGAGTCCCGGCTCAGACAGCGATTCCCCCGGCGCTCATTCTGACTGCATCAGTCCAGGCCTGACCCCGCTGGAGCTCTGTCCGTTCAGCCAAGCCAAGAAACCTCGAGTGGTGCTGGCGGCGGAGGAGAAGGAGGCTCTGAGGAAAGCGTATCTCCAGGAGCCGTACCCCTCTCAGCACACCATCGAGATGCTGGCCGCACAGCTCAACCTCAAAACCAACACCGTCATCAACTGGTTCCACAACTACAGGTACCAATCTGATCCTTTCTGCTACTAATCTAGTCAAAAGTCAGCTAAAAGGGATGTCAAAGTTGTGTGCAAACTTTTTGAAGCTGTAAATGGGGGGTTGGCTCCCCCTGCTGGACATTTGAGGAGTTAGAAAAGAGAACATTATAACTGCACCAGTACTAGTCTATATTATTAAAGGGATGGTTCGGAGTAATTTCAACCTTTGCACCATGACCTCGAGACAAACACCCCCCAGAAGCCTTTTTCCCCTTGATCGAACATTATTAAAGTTAGAGCTTATTTAGAGATATCAGCCGGATGGCTTAGTGTAGGCGCTAATGGATCCAAGGTTGTATCTCGTAAATTTCCCCACTAATAATGCCCAGAATGGTACCAAACTTCTACAGTAGTACAAATAGGTTTCCCAAATCACGGAAGTGACCTCGACGTCCGGGTTAGCGGTAGCATGAGCCATCAGGCAAGTGTTATTTAAATAAACTCCTGATGTACTTACAAACTTTCCAATGCCTCGTTTTATGAGTACAGAACCTATTTGTACTACTGTAGAAGTTTGGTGCCATTCCAGGCATTATTAGTGGGGTAATTTACGAGATACAACCTTGGATTAAGGTTCATTAGATAACATTAGTGAATGTATGAACTAACATGAACTAACAATGAGCAAAACATTTTTGTTACAGTATTTATTAATCTTTGTTAAAGGGATAGTTCACTTTGAAAATAAATTTTGGTATGTTTTAGCTTACCTCAAGGGCATCCAAGATGTAGGTGTCTTTTTTTCCGCAGTAGTTTCAATTTTGATATTTTTAGGTCAAACCGTTCTTGTCTGTCAGTCATATAATGCAGGTCTATGGTCACTGTCTCAAAGAGCATGCACAGAGTCCAAATTAAAACAATTCCCCATCGTCCAAATGAAACAATTCCCCATCATAAGTACACATTGATGGCCTAAGACACGAAACGAGCGGTTTGTGTGAGAAAACAAACAGTATTTATATCGTTGTTATCTCTTGAAAACAGCACACGTCCAAATGATCTGAGGGCGCGGGCGGGTATAGATGTATACACTAGATGTCGCCTTGGCTACGGTTTTGTTCCAATGAACTGCAGTAGCCAAGGCGACATCTATGTATATATCTATACCCGCCCGCGCCGTCAGATCATTTGGACGTGTGCTGTTTTCAAGAGATAACAACGATATAAATACTGTTCGTTTTCTCACACAAACCGCTCGTTTCGTGTCTTAGGCCATCAATGTGTACTTATGATGGGGAATTGTTTCATTTGGACGATGGGGAATTGTTTTAATTTGGACTCTGTGCATGCTCTTTGAGACAGTGACCATAGACCTGCATGAAATGACTGACAGACAAGAATGGTTTGACCTAAAAATATCAAAATTGAAACTACTGCGGAAAAAAAGACACCTACATCTTGGATGCCCTTGAGGTAAGCTAAAACATACCAAAATTAATTTTCAAAGTGAACTATCCCTTTAATGTTAGTTAATAAAAATACAACTCTTCATTGTTTGTTCATTAGAGTGCATTAACTAATGTTAACAAATATAACCTTTGGTTTTAATAACGTATTAGTAAACATTGACATTAATATTAACTAAGATTAATAAATGCTGAAGTAAGTGTTATCTTTGTCCTGAGCTCGTTTTACCATCATCCCCCCACAGGTCCCGTATGCGACGAGAGGTCCTGATGGAGGGTCTCCAAGACAACGACACGGACGCCGAACACAACAACTACTCCCCCCTGGCGTCCCACAGCCCCGCGTCGGACCGGGACGACAGGAACCCGCTCCACAGTCGTCCTCTCAGCGCCGGCCCTCGCCGCTTCAGCTTCAAACAGGAGGACGAGGACGAGGAGCTGCGCGTGAGGCAGGCCAAGTGCTTCTCTGTGGGCGTCCAGTTCTCTCCGCTGAAGAGCGACCCGGGCCGAGGGGACGAGGAGGCGGGCCTCAGTCAGGGTCCTCAGAGGAACAGCTCAGCGGAGTCGCCCGAGGATCCCGTCAGCTTCAAAGCTTCGTCCGAACCGTCCCGGAGCAGCCTGGAGGTGTCCCTCAACTCGCCCTCGGCCGCGTCCTCACCCGGCCTCATGATGTCCGTGTCCCCCGTCCCGTCCTCGTCCGCCCCCATCTCTCCATCACTGCCCTCCCTTCCGGCCCCAACCAACTACAGCCAGGAGTCGCCCTCGCTCAACCCCAAACTCAACAAAAGCACTCAGAGACGCAACGAGAAGATGGCCAACCTCAACAACATCATCCATCGGCTGGAGCGAGCCGCCAACCGCGAGGAAACGCTGGAGTGGGAGTTCTAGAAGGAGGTCGTCGTACGAGCCGACCCTGACGAAAAAACCTGGCCGTCAGATATATTTATAAACACGTTTTAGCTATTTTGATAAAGTAACTTTGAATTCTACGTCACAGCACTAGCTGGTGTTGTTTTAAACAGCGGAGGAGAGGAAACGCAGAGGTGTCATGAAATGCACACTGACGTCTTGTAGATTGCCACTGGGTGAGATTATTCAAATAAAAGACCTCTGTCTTAAGCCATCAAAAAAGCACTACTTATTTAAAAAAACAACAAAAGAGAGAGACAATGACCAAATTTGCTAATTTTTGAATAGCAATTTTTCAACTTTTGTCTGTAAGACGGGACACGAAGTCGAGTGACGTGCGACAGCTTCACTTTGACCGAGGGATAGTCCTAAAAGACTCTAAATAGTGAACATTGCATATGTATTTAGTTTCTTGGTGACATGTTTTGGAACTTTTGTTATACAAGCGTACAACGTGTGATTGTGTGTGTTGTAGAAATCGTCTGCAATAGCCTTCTCTGAACAAGATGTAGCATGGAACATAATTTACCCTCTATTTCCTCTCTAGATAGTAACCTGTGATATACTTGAGCGATACTATAAAAAGAGAAAAACGGCAAAAAACAAGAAAAAAGGAAATGTTTAAAAAAAGTCGGTGCGACGGTAGATGCATTTTTGATTTCGTGAACGTGTTTTTTTTTTGTTTTTTTTTGTTTTTTTTATTGGATACTTTGAGGTTTTACACCAGGGCTCTTGTGCACAGTTCACACACTGCAAAAAATAATAATGCTTTTCCTACTCTTGTTTTCCAGCACAAATATCGAAACAAAATAGATTTACTTCAGAAAGCGAAGTGAGAAGTTGTTTACTGAACAGTTGCTCAAAATGAAATGAGTTTGTGCTTAAAACAATAGGAAATATCTGTCAGTGGGGTAAAAATTGTACGAATTCTTGAATTTAATTATTTCCGCCATGGATAAAAATAATAATAAAGGTAACTGCAACTTTTTATCTCACAATTCTGAATTTTTTTCAGTTTATATCTAACATTACTGAGGAAAAAAGTCAGAATTGCAAGATAAAAAGTTTTTTTATTCCGTTTTAACTTAATTTTGAGGATTTAAAAACATTTTGATATTTGTACTGGAAAACAAGAGAAAAATGCCTAGTTAGGAAATGTGTTTTTGCAGTGCACATCCTCAATAATTCATCACACCTGTACCTCACTGTCCCGACGAGCTGGTCTCACACAAACACACGGGCCAGTGCACTTCCTGCGACCTCGAACGCTTCAGACGCCCAGAGGTTTGGATATAAATGTAAGATAGGTTTCAAAGGAGCCTGAGCGACCACCGACGGAGAGACTGCTGGGGTGGGACGGGGGTTATTAGCATGCATATGTTTTAAACTGATCAGTCGTGGTCTCGGGTGGTACTCGTTTTCTCATTCTTCATCCATCTATCCGTCCGTGTTTCCTCCCGCATGAGAGTCGTGGGCCTCCCTCCGAATGGAGTGTCCTTCTGATGTCACTTCCTGTGGAGAATGACTGTATGCTTATCTAAGGCAGTGTAACACTTTACGTTCAGGTCATTTTATAATTAAGACATTTTAGCAGGGAGTTTAATCGTTTCTTTATCATCCCATGAGCACTTGGTCTCATTTGCTGTATTCCAGTGATTTTGATACTTATTTCCAGGTGCTCTTTCTACTGCTGGAGATTCATGGAAATTTTACTTCATAATAATTATTCAAAGGCCGGAAAACACACTCTTCTCAAGCTGTGAATGCTTCTTCAGCACATCGCAGGAATACAGACGTGCTTAAATGTGCTGTATGTGAGGTTTTTATTTTATTCTGGAATCGCACACACAGTATTTTACAGATATCACAGAAATAGGTGTCTTGAGAAATCACAGCTGTCTCTGTGACAGAACAATCCTCTGTAGACGATAAAACAGAGTCAAGCGGCCTGTGGTTGTCAGCCAATCAAATGCTCTCTGCCTGTCAATCATTTTACATGTTCAGGTTGTTTTGAAGAGAGGGCATTAAAGGGATAGTTTACCCATGAAAAAAACATGAGTTTCTTTGATCTGTTGAACACAAAAGAAGATTTCTTGAAGAATATCAGTAACCAAACAAGTGTTGGACCCCATTGACTTCTATAGTATGTGAAAAAAAATACTATGGGGCTCATCAAATGTTTGGTCACATGTGCTTGTGTTTATCAGTGGATTGCTTTCTGACACATTTCGCTGGTGTTGATAGAAATACTGGCATTCACATCCTTGCTTAGAGTCTGTTTCAGGCCTAATACTGAGTAACACTAAATCAAAAGCAGACACACTGAATGCATTTGAGGTCTGAACACAATGACCAAAGCAAAACAAACACTCTTTCCCTCAGAGGACGGCCTGTTTGTTTTCTGTAACCTAGTGAACACTAAAACATGCAGCTTTTTAGACCTCGCAAACCGTGAAATCCAATAATAATTCAGATGAATCCTCATGTTCGATCAATCCAGATGTTCTCCATTGGTGCGTTTTTGCTGCTGTTGATTGAAATACTGTTTTTTTTATTTATTGTATTATGAAACATTGACGTTCCTTTCCTACTGTATCATGTTTTATACTCTATTTACAACTACACGAGAAAAATACACGCAGCACTTAGAAAAATGTGAGAAAGTACAGCAATTATTCTAAATTTGTGTTCTTTGCCTTCATGTCTTGTCGAGGTTGTTAGAAAACACTTGCACATGTCTTAATAGTACTGAGGGTCAGATCTTAAAACATATGTAAATATATATATAGATATTACACATTTACTGAAAAGGATATATCTTAGGTCCTTGACACTAGCGTGCTGATGATATTTAATAGAGTGTACAGTTATATTAACCAAACACATAGAGCCAGGGGTGGTCTGGCAAGCTTGCCCATGTTCTAGAAACTTCTCAGGGTAGACTTGCTTCTCTAAGCTTTACAAAACCTGTCAGGTCGCACCACTGGTCAACGTTTACTGTTCCTAACCGCCGTTCGCTTTTCAGTTGACTGATCATGTGATTCGTACATCTGATCGATTGGAAAAAAAAATCTCGTGTGCTTTAATGCGTACTCTTATTATTAATAACAAGCAACCAGACACCAACTTCTGAACAAAGCAGAAAATCTGAATGCATCTCATCTGAACTCGTGACTGAAGCAATTAGTGCTGATTCAAATGAAACCTCAACGACTTCTTTTATCTCTCTCTCTCATGTTATTGTTCATGTAATGAAAATTTCCTGTTGACAACAGATTTTTTTGACCATTCTAAACTGCTTTCATTTTCTTTTTAACATTTGTATTTTGCATGCCTTGTTTTATCTGCAAGGATCGGGAATGTTTGAGTGGGTTTTTCCCCCCAAGAAATCAGCACTTACACATAATTTCACTTCTTGCTGGTTATAATGGATGAGACTGTATTGGGCACTTTCCACAAATGCAGTACAGTGCTTTTTTTCTTTCTTTTTTGTTTTTTCTTGAGAATGATTAGGCGACAAATTATCATTACATATACTGTAAATTTAACCAAGCATGAAAATTAGGTTGTTTTTTCTAGATAACACTTAAAATGCTCTGCCTCATTGCAGAGGTCTTGACCTTCTCATGCAAAAATGTCATAATTTTGACCATTGAAAGTCTACTATTGAAAAAAACTTTTACTTAAAGGGATACTTCACTGATTAGCATTAATCTTTGTATCAGTAGAAACCCGGTGGTATTTTCGAATGACGTGCTTCCCTCCCTCATGTCCCCCTGAGACGAGAGATTTCTGTATTGTGTGTCTGGGAAAAAACCTCTGATGACACAAAAATCGTCATTTAGCTTCATCATCGGAGGCTTTTTTTGTCCAGAGGCGAGAGACTCCAGCCAGTAGGAGGAGCTCGTTCCGCATGTCCTCAACCCGCCCATAGGGGGATCTCACGATAAAACGCTGTCTTTTCAGTTTCGAGTCGACTAGTAGCCTAGTTGTGTCATTTCTCCCGATACTGCCCTCTGTAACCGGTAGGCGTGGCTTGGGAGTGTCCTCGTAGGGCAGCGAAGCAAGTGCATTCTGGGAGTTGTTGTCTTTCATCCACATGAGCCAAAAATACATTTTCTGGCTTTTCTCAGTCTAGAAGACACCAACTTCTAAAATAATTTCACATTTCTACTACATAAATTACCCAATTTAAATACACATTTATCTTTCCAGCGGTGAAATATCCCTTTAGGACCAAAAATCATGTTTAGCTGTCCGTTTCCATCACCGTTATCACATGATTTGACCCCAATGCAAAAAATATATATTTGTATTCATATGTCCAATATTTTCACAGCAGGACTTCATAAAATAAATGGAACATTAAATTAAACATTTTATGAAGGTAATGCACCTCCTTTCACCAACTATTCGCTGAAAAGGAAAAAAGGATTAATTTCGTTAAGCATTTCAGGCCCTGTGTTGTACCCTGTTTGTGGAAAGTGCCATTCCAATATAATAAAATTAGCGGTCATAAGTAACTCGGCCAAAACAAGATTACTTTAATATCTGTGGTGCTTGAGTGCGTTTGTATTTGAATTATCCCAGAGCCCTAGGAAACACTGGCCTTTTCTTTATTTGAATAGTAAAATATTAAACCGCCTCACTGAATAATTAAAAAACTGTCAGACTTGAAAACTTAATTGTCAGTTCTGCTTATGATTTAATGTGTGTGTTTGGAGTTTGTACTGTGTGTAAATGAGGCTCTGTGGTGAGTATGCGATTGAATTCGACACAAGCGGGAGGCAAAACTCTGTGTTTGGTTGTTTCTCTTTTGCGCATTTTTTTCCTCTTTCCAACGTTTGCGCACATTTCCCATGACCTTATGGCAGAGCACTTAAAGCTTTGGTTGTTAAAGAGAGGACAAATAAATGTCAAATGTCATGTGTCTTTTAATCACATATGTACCAAGTCATTATTGAATACAGTACATCATTGTATAAACCTTTTTTGTCTGTGTGTTTTTTTACACCTCATACTCTAGTAATTTTCACAGTAAAAGGCTTTACATTGCCAAAGCATTGGTAACTTTAAATTACAGACACATTACAAACAAGTCCAGTTGCATTAATGCCCTTCTTGTCATTTCATGAATTTGAACCAATTTGAAAATATGAGAAAAGTGGAATTAAAGTGCCTAACAGTTATTTAATAATAAAGTGTGTATCGAGTAGGGTGAAGGGCTTAATTGTCCCAATAAGGCAGTATTTATTTAATATAATTTTCACTCAATAGGCTATGTTATTATTGCACAGGCCTACTGTTTTATAATGTAGGCCTACTAAAATACTGAGGTGCAAATAGTATCTGACTACTATTTACACTTATTGCAAAGAAAATACATTTGTACATGGTGTAGCCTAAATGGTGAATCTATCCATATTTGCCCTATTTGCACTGGTAAATAATGCCACTAAACAGCACTTTCTCACTGTGATAAATTGTGTAGGTATGCAGGAAATGGCTCAAAATAAACCTGAAAAATATGTACTGTAATTATTTATTTATTCATGTATATAAGCAGCATTACTTCCACTTCAAAGCTTGTTTACATATCCGCCCCTCCCCCACAGCTCGTTCGAACGTGATGACGCAATTTGCGCCGTGACGTCATGACGCCGGGGAGGCTGCGATGACGACGGGATTCCACAGTGGGACGGGCCGACTCTGCAAATGGCTACGAGGTGCAATTTGTCGATTTCTTCATCGTTAATCTCCTCTCCTGCGACTCGGAAGAAAGAGTATACCCGCTCTGCCTCGCAGGCTGCCTTCAGGTGAGTGAACTGTGTCGTTTTAACCCGAGATGCGGGTGTTTTTCGCCGTGTTTTGAGGCCTTATCTGAGGGGTCCGCCCTCTGCTCGCGACAACAACAACAACAGACGCCGAAACGGGCCTCGACTGAGGATACATTTAATAAATGCTTCACATGAGCTGTAAAAAAATCACCGTGGTTTAGAGGGTTGTGCTATTTAGTTGGTTTGATATACATTTGACCCCTGACAGGGGTAGAAATGCGGCCTTTTAGCTCAGTTTCTGTCGGTTACTTCGCTCGAGCTCCAGTCAGTGAAACAGCCGCCGCGCGACTGACTGACAGATCGAGCGCGAGCGCCTTACAACAGTTCACCATGGTAACCAGCTTTATGCAATTGGTATTGCTACAAAACTGCCACGATTGCCAAAGAAAAGAAAAGAAAATGAAGCCATTTACTGCAGTAGTGAGGCGATAACTGGGTGCCATGGTATAATGACTGTTATTAAAAACAAAGCATTATGCATCATAAAGCAATATTTCCAGGTCATTTTTGTTACTTTTGTAACAATAACTGTCATGTTATCAGCATAATAACATATACTACAGTTGTTGTTACTACAGTACAAGTTCTTTTGGAGGAGATACTGTAATTTTCATGACCTCACAGTTCTCTAATAATTATGGTATTTTGGTGGAGACTATGATTACTATGGCGTCATGAAAGTGATGCTTTATGTGTCTCCGTAACATATTAATAATACTCATTTAATAAATTATGTGGACAGTTTTACTGTAGTAACAGCAATTGCCATGGGGAGACCATATTTTCCAGCAGAATGAATGGGACTTTTACTTCAGTTGCACTCTATACCCAGTAAACACAGTTTTACTGCAGTACCTACGGTGTTTTGAAGTAAGGCTTGCTGTAGAGAGGCATGTGTTGGGTTTGTTTGTTTCTGTCAGATCCGCGTGGTGTTGGACGGGTAGATGATCCTTTGGCTCTCCTGCTCTTGTTTTGGTGTTGGGTTTCTCATGTGTGGTCAATCTGACTGACTCATGGTGTGACTCTGGGATAAAATGCATCTGGTTAAAGGTTAACTCTTCTGCTGAATGAGCACAAATGCATGACTTCCAAACTCAGCGGTGGATCAAACCCGAATCACTGACTGTGTGTTTTGAGCCTGTTTGAGCGATCAATAGTAAACCAGAGTGACGGGAGGGCGAGTGGTTGAGTTTATGAATGAACTCCAGCAATGCTGAGAGATAATAATAACAAACATCTGTTTCTGCAGTTTGTTTAAGCACAGCATACCCACAATTAAAGCATTTGGACAATTACGCCATCCGAAAAAAATGCCGTAAGCTGCAGAAGCTTTCACTTAGCTTCACTTTTCTTCATCAGTTTTGAAGTCTTAATGTCTTTGGTGATTTGGTCTTTGGACTTGTTCCACTAAGGCTACGTTCAGACTGCAGGTAAATGTGGCACAAATCCGATTTTTCTGCTCACATGTGACTCCTGTGATCTGTTTTTCTCATGACAGTGTGAACAGCACAAATCACATGGAAATTGATCTTTTAAATTCCAATTTGTGCCAATCCGATACAGGACGGGTGTTTTGCAATGCGACCTCAGTCTGAACAGTCAAATAGGAATTCATGCGACTTTGGGCGACCAGACGTCCCATATTTCAGATCTATTTTAAGGGTCCCGACCTATTATGAAAAAAAAACATGCTTTATCCCGTATTTCTTCTTTCCTAAATTGTCTTTGCAGTGTGATTGTAGGGCTGTGCGATATAGCTAAAAAATGTATTACAATATAATGTTTCATATCGTTCGGTATCGATAATTATTGACATTTTTTATAACCTTTTTTTTTTTTTTTTTTTAAAGACAAGAAGAAAAGTTTCAATTGAAAATTTATCCACATTATTAAGGCAAACAACAAATGATATTAGTTTTAGCAGTCAAAAAACAAAATAAAATGTAAACAAAAATTAAGTTCAGTTTATCTTCGGGAACACAAATTAAGATAATCAGCGCAGCGCTTCTGGGTTGTACGTCAGAACGGAGGCTCACTATTGGCCGACGCTGGTCATGTGTGTGTGATGCTGGCCAATAGTGAGCCTCCGTTCTGATGTACAACCCAGAAGCACTGCGCTGATTATCTTAATTTGTGTTCCAAAGATGAACGAAAGTCTTTCGGGGTTGGAACAACATGAGGGCGATTAATTACTGACAGAATTCTCATTTTTGGGTGAAGTAACCCTTTAAGAAAAAAGAACTCAATGCAGTATCGCTCTGAATGACACACACCAGAATCTCTCTCAGACAGCGCGTGCGATCCCAAATTCAGTTTCCTTTGCACCTGAATGGTGAAATACAGACCACATTTGTTAAAATGCCCATCATGTGGAGTACATATCTCATGTAAATACAGTCGGTTAAGGCTTAAGTGAATGTAAACAGCTTGGTGAAAACCGGCTAGGCTGTATTGGTGCGTTCAAGTCATCTCGTATAGATCGTGGGGAGCTCGGGATTTTCTCTAAGCTCCGATCTTTACGAGTTGGGGGCGTGTCAGTTAGGCCTGTCACGATTATGAAATTTGGCTGGCGATTAATTGTCTAAAAAATAATTGCGGTTATGGCGATTAATTGTCAGTTTTAGGGCTTTGACGATTAATTGTCTGTGTTAGGGCTTTGGCGATTATGCCGATTAATTGTCTGTTTTAGGGCTTTTGTGCTTCATTCATTAAATAATTGTGATAAATTTAATCCTTTGTAAGTTATCATTTTGCAGTGTAAGATTACAGTTAACACCTTTAAATATTAAATAAATATATTCAATAGCTATGACAATTTGTTTATTAAACTTAGTGAGTGTATAAATCAGCAGCAAAAAGTAATTTTTGAAAACATCTGCACAGTAATTTAATCAAATCTAAACATGTTAATAAAAACAAATGTGCACAAACCATGATAATATGATACACTTCAAAACAGAGCGGAACAAAGCGCGTATGCGCATCGCGGGTGCAGAATGATGTGCTTAATGCAACATGGAGTCACAGTGCGCAGCGCTGCACAAGTGCGCATTTAAAAGTTCACGGCACAAAGCGAAGAAATGTCGAGGGCACAAATCCTAGTGTATTTCAGTCCAACAGTTTATTGATCATTTGTTTCTTCACAGTTTTAAACTCCAGTTATTGTGCGTCTGATGCCAATTCATAGTCCTTGTGCTGTGTAGGCACACGGTAGCAAGCGAGTCATTTAGAAACAGCAAAAAACTCCAGCAAAATAAAGTCATTTTCTGAAAATCCACAGCCCTTTATCTACAGATCAAGCATTATAACGTCAATGTCACAATGGAGAAAGTTTTACCGTGTATCCTGTCGTAACCGGACGACGCGCGCTGTTTGAATGCTGAACGGAATGATTGACAGCTGCAGACGAGTTTGTGAACTTTAATTTAACAATGTAAATACTACTGTCCCACACATTAAGCTCTGAAATGGCTTCAGATGACTTTGAATATGTTGCTGGAAAACGTAATTAGTGCTTGTCTATTTATTTTGGTCCATGACTCCCCCTTGTGCCGTAGGCCTATAAAAGAGCGCAATAATCGCGGTTGTCTGAAACAATCGCGGTTAGATCAAATAATCGCGATCAGACGGTTATTTAATTATCGCGACAGGCCTAGTGTCAGTGATTAACATGGCGGAATACACAATACGTAAAGGTATTTAGCTGTGATATTGTCAGGCTTTTCTATTTACAGCGCAGTTAGCTAATCGCCAACACAGAATATGATAGTATTATAATATAACAATGCAACATTTAACGATGAGTTGGCAGTGGCTTCATAAATTAATTAAAAACATAAAAATACAAAGTACACCTGATGCACATTTCTTTGTTCTTCATTTTCTAGAACAAGAGTTTAAGAACCTTATTGTATTTTTGTGTAATTAATTAAGAGAAAGTACTCCGCCATTTTGCTCCGACGAAAGTGACTTGAACGCACATGTCGTTATAAGCACGACTTCCCACCTCGTACGTACGAACTTCCCAGGAGGACTTGAACGCACCACAAGTCATTATTAGGCCTAGATCCTAGCGTTCTGTCTTAAAGTGACAGCAGCCTAAAATATCTGTCTGTGTCATTAATTTTAATCAAACAACAAAAGATGTTAAATAAATGTGCTCATGTTAAATAAAACCTACTGTACCTGAAAAATGTAGTTTATTTAGCTCTATCTGGTTTGTCTGTATGTTTGTCATTTGATTCTTTGTTCTTTTTCCTGTCCCGTGAGAAATCTGGTCACCCGGCTTACTTTTACATCACTCTAGATAGATATTCATCACAATTCTGCTCTCATGCGCATCACTTCAAAGATCTTACATACCTGACGTTATCAAGACAGTTGTGAAAGGTATTCAGTGGAAGGACAGTGATGTGTCAGACGAACTCATAAGTATTACAGTGACAACTAGGGCTGCACGATATTGAAGAAAAATGCAATAACTCATTAAGTAATGCGATATTCGATATGCGATACGATAATGCTTAAAGTGTGTAAAATAAACTTAAATTATCTTTAAAATATAGCCTATTTAAAATTATATACATTCTGTATACATTCTTTTTGTGACTAGAAAACATCCCTACAACTTCTGAAAGTGAACATCAGTGTTTTACTGTAGCATAAGAAGAGTTATTTTAACAATAACATCAGTGTAAACCACGGGTTCAGGAAGGCCTACATTAGGTTTATTTAACAACAGAAACTGAATAATCAAATGTACAAATATATATAATTCATACAGTGAAAACTAAGCAGTTTAGTTTTCACTGTATGAATTAAATATATATTGATTCTTATTAAAGCTACAAAAGTTATTCAGCCGAGAGCAGTGAGTGATTTTCTCTTTGTCTTTAGTTCATGACCCCAGTTATTGCAAGCCGTTGCGATATTCGCGATATATACATTTGTGATATTTCGATAATTTTGATATATTGTGCAGCCCTAGTGACAACTCTTGTATCATAAATGTTTAAAAACTCTGCTCTCTTTTTTCACACCCTTATCTTTGTTTTTCATATTGCCTGCACTTAATTTCGCTGGCTTCGGCGGCAAATCACTCTATATATAATCACTCTTCACGGCAAATAAATGCATAATCGTTTGCTTTAATGTCTTTCTTGTTTACTTCCGCATGACAGCGTGCTGCGTGACGTCTTTTTACCGTTCTTTTGCTTTTATCGTCCATAATCTGATATTGGCCACATTTAAAACAATAATGTGAAGAGCTATAATAAAAAATCTGATCTGAGCAATAAATCAGAATTGAGCACTAAGTAAACGTCGCCTATAGGTGTGACGATGCAAAATGATTATGTATTCATTCAGGCATTTTGAGTTTCCAAATACTGTTTGAAGCCTTTGTATATTTTCCTGTCTTGCAAGTTTAGTTATTTCCCACCGTTGCTGAATCTCCAGCACCACAGCAAATGAAATCATACTTTATTAAAGTTAGATAAAAAGGCTGTGTGCCACAAAATAATGGCACTAAAAAAAAAAGCTATTATTTTATAAATGTCCTTACAGGATGCATGCAAAATAAATACACCGTTTTTTTTCCCCATTTATTTATTTCCAGTTCCAGTCAAATGATAAATGTGTTTATATAACACATTCTTAGAAATCGGAATAATTGTTTCTAGTGAAAATAATGACAGCAAAATATAAACGTGCCATTCATGAATGTGCCCTTTGACATGTGACAATGAGGAGGAGTAGCGTTAGGTAATCGTTGGTTGGTGTTTTAGTAAAATGAAACTGAATCAGTCCCAACGGTGGTTCAGGAATGAGAACACACAGTGCAGATTGACCTTTGGGACAGTAAGAGTGACACCTGAGAAGGAAAGAAAAATACTGAATGATTCTTCTGTCCACCTGCAGTCAGTTGACCTAAAATAAAGTGGAGAATTCTCCAGAAAGCCGTTGTTTCTGAATACACAACACTGCCTGAAACTTGTTTTGCTTTTGGATACAGACCAGTATGAAAATGGTTTGGCACTCCACAAAACTAAGGCCGTGTGTCCACCGAAGTGTATTTATCCAGCTGAAAACGCTAGGCGCTCTGCTGAAAACGCCTAGCTATGAGCGCTTGAGAGCGTTTTGGCAGCGCATTTTTTTCAGTTGAGACGCTTTGCTTGTTAATATCCGCGAAAGTGTTACTAGTATCTCATTTCACACATATTTTTCTTTCTGTGTTGATTCTATACAAGCGTGCCGCACAAGCCCTGAAAAGTGAAGCCAAAACGTCTCGATCGCCCCCCGGTGACTGGTCCTAGTATAGGTCATAAGCCCCGCCTCCCCGTGTTATTCAACGGGACGTGAGACCAACTAAACAATTAAATTACACTTCAAATATCTTTTTTCCGAAGGTGGTTTCTTTCATTTGCTGTCGTTTTTATCACGCTGATGTAAGTTCAAGTGTCTGTTTCAAAAATAAGTTGGTTTTTAGTTAGTTACGCGATGCTATAAAAACGGTGGTGTAACATCATGATTGACAGCTGTGATTGACAGGTTCTCTGAGTGAAGTAGTCACTGAAGCACCAACGGACATTTCTTTTCGGGATCTTCAGAGGACTGAGGAGATTGTATTTACTTTATTTTAACAAGCCTCTTGTCGTACTGCAATCAGTTTTTAAAGAGTGCATTCTGTGAGAGTGAGGGCGGAGCGTTGATTTCGCGGCTTTACTTCCTGCTCGCTACTGCGCAGGTCTGATCCTGAGATCACTACAGCGCAGACTGAAGTTCCAAGATGTCCGCGCCATATCGGGACACTGGCGGCTTCAGTTCTCACCAATGGAAGAGAGCGAAGGGGCGTCGTCCATCTTTTTTTACAGTCTATGTTTCTATATTAAAATGTCGATACAATGTAACGTATTTTCTCTGGCTCTTGTTTTAAATATTATTTATTAGTTATTATGCTTGTTGTTGTCGTCTGTTGACATTGTACAAGCAGAATGTGGCGGTTGGTCGGTGTGGTATTAGTCCCGCCCCTCCTCCACTGTGATTGGACGATTGGGTAAAAAGTGACAGTGATGAGCGCTGCGTTTTACTCAAAGTTGAACATTCTTCAACTCTCGGCGACCTGTAAAAAACGCCGAGCGCTTCAGCATTTTTAAAACCTGTTTTAAAAACACGGCGCTCCCATTGAAAATACGCCAGCCACGTGAAAAAACGCTTTGGTGGACACACGGCCTAACAGACTTTCATGTTGAACCGTGTGCATGTACTCAAATGATCCCACATTGCAAGTCAGTCATTTGTTCAGATCATTAGGCCCAATCAGATTGAAGACAGACCCCTCAGCTGAAGTAAACACGAGCGTTTGCCTGTTAGAGATATGTTTTATCAGTAGTTTCCAGACGGCTTCAGTGTGGCCTCCACTTGAAGCGTGTGTTTGAATGTTTTTGTGTATGGATGCTGTTGCCCTCTGGTCATGAACCAACTAAACTCCCTCCACATGACTCTCAGGAGACAAACCGGTCACTGAAATCATCCCGTCCATGACACGCTTTACTGCTGCTCTGTTTAGTCTATGACAGTTTAGGTTTAGTTGTCTTCTGTGGAACAGTATCAGCTCATTCTTTATGCATCTTTTAGCAGAGCTTCACAGATAGCTTTCATAGGAAGGATAGTAAAAACCGGTTGGTGTTGTTGGTTGATGCACCTTCAAAAAAAGAGAAATAAATTACGTGATGGTGTTTTTCATGTGTTTTTTAGGTACAGTATATGAACTACTGGGGTTTCTGTGCTTGTCGCAGTGTTTTGCTTGTTTTCTTCCAAGCAAACTTTGATAATAAAGTACAGTTTATTGAAATAAGAAGTTTTGTGGCTGTTATGTCTGTGTAGTTTTGAGCTCATCCATATGCTGGTGTTCTCCTATAAGAAATGAACTGTTTTTGCTGGTAAATAAGTGATGTACTATATCGTTGAAAAGCCTTTGAATCAATAAGTTGTGATTCAGCCTGAAATAATCTGCAATAAACCTTCTGTTCCTGATGGGTATATTGACTGTAGATGAATGGCTGTGTAATGTCATGCTTCACTGCCCACCTTTGCCCACAGAGTACCTGGTGTAAAAAGTGTGAAAAGCTGTATTGTCAGAGATGTTATGCAATGTTTGTTTGGAAATAGAGAGTGATGGATTAAAGTCTTTTTTCTCCTCTTTCCACAGGTTTCAATGTCATAACACTGAGTGACGGTACCAGCGTGGGATCGTCCAAAACAAACCTCACCTCATTGTTTTTAAGAGTTTGGTAAGATCCAAGTGTGTGTCTTTGAATTAGGGCTTGGTTAATATAGTTTATTGCAATTTTGACTGTTTGTATTTTCCAATCAGAGAAACCATAATTTCAACCAAATCCATTATTGCTAATTACTAATTAAAACGAATGACTAGGGCTGCACGATATTGAAGAAAAATGCGATATGCGATAACTCATTAAAGGGACAATAAGTACCTTTTTAGGTATTTTATTATCTAAAAGCAATATTTTTAATCATACATATGTCCTCAATGGTGTACAAATACCTATGCCAATGATCTGACTAATCCTCGTAAACAAAGAATTTATTATCTTTATATACATGGGACGGGTAGGTCCACGGAGGCTTCCATGTAGTTCCGCCATCTTGAAAAACTATAATAGCAGAGAGGGACAAAAAGTACTAGGCCAACGCGTTTCCACAACGCGTTTCGTTCAGAGTCCGCGTCACGTGACTGAAGTCAACAGAAGCGGAGGATCAGAGCAGAGAGTGGTGCTTGTCACCATAGACATCATGTCTATGCTTGTCACTGTCGCGGCAAGTTTAAAAGACTGCACTGTACGGTTATTTATACACCGTTCATTAATACATATGCTGAGTCACAGGATAAGGAGTCATCGTCGTCGAAAAAGTCCATAATAGATCGTAAAAGGAATCGTGATCGGAGATTACAAAAAACAAGGGTTAATGTCGGGACAGCTAACGTTAATGCAGGAGAAAGCTTTCAAAAGAGACGCTGAAGTTTCCTGTTTTCTTCTCGACAGGTAAGTCAATGTTACTGTCTTAATTACAAGCTTTTCATTGCTTGGTTGTATACTTTATTAGTTTATAGACAGTATAACATTTATAGTTAAAAGTTAAACAGGCTCTTTGATGAATAGCAGCTATTGAGTAAAGTAGAGAAGGTCCTAAAAACAAGGTTGTAAGTTTTGTTTGATCAAAACTAACATTCGTTTGTTTGTTGTGTCAAGTTGCAGTTTGTTTGAAATAACAAACCAGTTTACCCGAAGGAAAACTCGATGAAGTGCTAGAAGCTTAGCTTTTTGGTACATAACGGCTACCGTAGATGCAACACGCACTTTAAAAAGTGAGGCGCTGTAGTATGGCAAGCCGTTTTAACTTTTATTCATTTCCAGGATATGAATCCTTGATATCAACAATTCAATTTTCACTAGTTAAAATTATAATTCTTGATATCAGGAATAATGTTTCTACTAGTAACAATGGCAATTTTTGATATCAGGAATTACATTTCAACTAGTAAAAATGTTCATTCTTAATATCAACAATTTAATTTTAATTAGTAAAAACTATAATTCTTGATATTAACAATTTAATTTTAATTAGTAAAAACTATAATTCTTGATATTAACAATTTATATCCTGGGAATGGCAATAGGCAAGCCGTTTTGACTTTTAATCATTTGCAGGATATGAATTATTGATATCAACAACTAAATTTTCACTAGTTAAAATGATTGTTATTGATATCAGGAATTAGATTTCTACTAGTAACAATGGCTATTTTTGATATCAGGAATTACATTTCCACTAGTAACAATGCTAATTCTTGATATCAGCATTTACATTTTCACTAGTTAAAATGATAATTCTTGATATCAACAATTGAATTTCAACTAGTAAAAACTATAATTGTTGATATCTGTAATTGTATTTTCACTAGTGAAATGTCACCATAGGCTGCCATTCAAAATCAATTGTTGATATCAAGAATTGATTTCTTACTAGTTAAAATTCCAGTTTCACATATCAGAAATACAATTCTTACTAGTAAAAACCTTTATTTTTGATATCAAGAATTCAGTTGTCACTAGTTGAAATGTCTATTCTTGATATCAACAATTTAATTGCTACTAGTAACAATGTTCATTTTTGATATCAATAATTCCATTTTCACTAGTGACAATGTTAATTTCTGATATCATGAATGTGATTGTTACTAGTAAGAAAGCCATTTTAGATATCTGAAATTATATTGATATCAGAAATACATTTTCAGATATCAAAAATGAAAAATTTTACTAGTAGCAATTAAATTGTTGATATCAAGAATAGACATTTCAACTAGTGACGATTAAATTATTGATATCAGTAATTGCCATTTTTACTAGTAACAATGTAATTCTTGATATCAACAATTATATTTCTACTAGTAAGAAATCAATTCTTGATATCAACAATTGATTTTGAATGGCAGCCTATGGTGACATTTCACTAGTGAAAATACAATTGTTGATATCAACAATTACATTTTTGATATCAACAATTAAATTTTTGATATCAACAATTACATTTTTGATATCAAGAATTGAATTGTTGATATCAAGAATTGAATTGTTGATATCAAGAATTTAATTGTTGATATCAACAATTCATATCCTACATGTGTTTTAAATGTTAAAAGGGCGACAAAACTATTACAGATATCAAAAATGTATTTCTTACTAGTTAAAATTCTGAATACACATATCAGAAATACAATTCTTACTAGTAAAAACCTTTATTTTTGATATCAAGAATTCAGTTGTCACTAGTTGAAATGTCTATTCTTGATATCAACAATTTATTTGCTACTAGTAACAATGTTCATTTTTGATATCAATAATTCCATTTTCACTAGTGACAATGTTAATTTCTGATATCATGAATGTGATTGTTACTAGTAAGAAAGCCATTTTAGATATCTGAAATAATATTGATATCAGAAATACATTTTCAGATATCAAAAATGAAATTTTTTACTAGTAGCAATTCAATTGTTGATATCAATAATATATATTTCAACTAGTGACAATTGAATTATTGATATCAGTAATTCACATTTTTACTAGTAACAATGTAATTATTGATATCAAAAATTATATTTCTACTAGTAAGAAATCAATTCTTGATATCAACAATTGATTTTGAATGGCAGCCTATGGTGAGATTTCACTAGTGAAAATATAATTACAGATATCAAGAATTCAATTGTTGATATCAAGAATTACATTTTTGATATCAAGAATTAAATTGTTGATATCAAAAATGTAATTGTTGATATCAAAAATTAAATTGTTGATATCAACAATTACATTTTTGATATCAAAAAATGTAATTGTTGATATCAAAAATGTAATTCTTGATATCAACAATTCATATCCCGGAAATGAATAAAAGTTAAAACGGCTTGCCATAGCTGTAGAGCGCTATTCGTTATTCGTTTGAATGCAAAATACAATTTCACCGCTAGATGGGAGAAATTCCTTCTTATTGTCCCTTTAAATAATGCAATATTCGTTATGCGATACGATAATGCTTAAAGTGTGTAAAATAAACTTAAATTATCTTTAAAATATATTTAAAATTATATAACCTACATACGTGTTTCACATTCTTTTTGTGACAAGAAAACATCCCTAAACTTCTGAAAGTGAACATCAGTGTTTTACTGTGGCATAAGAAGTGTTATTTTAACATCAGTGTAAACCACAGGGTTTAGGGGTTCAGGTTATCCTACATTAGGGTTATTTAACAACAGAAACTGAATAATCAAATGTAAAAATAAAACACTGCTTAGTTTTCACTGTATGAATTAAATATATACTGATTCTTATTAAAGCTACAAAAGTTATTCAGCCAAGAGCAGTGAGTGATTTTCTCTTTGTCTTTTGTTCATGACCCCAGTTATTGCAAGCGGTTGCAATATGCATATCGCGATATATACATTTGCGATATTTCGATAATTTCGATATATTGTGCAGTCCTACTAATTACATGACATTGTTATTTAGGAAAGTAGTAGACATATTAAAAGTAAACATTGTTAATTTTTTTTTCTTCACTCAGACTGAAGTCTGCGAGAAAGAGCTGACGAGTGGTTGAAGACACGACAGTGTTGCACCCGCACTCCTTCACCGGGGCTATGGTAAAACAAACACCACTAACGTCTCTCTCTCTCTTTCCCTGCGCGTGACTCCCAGGCACTGGTTCAAATGCTGAATCGGAAACTGCTCATTGATTTCTCAGGCTTTTAATCAGCTGAAATGAACGCCACTCAGACAGTGTCAAAGTCCCGTCCTGACTGCTGTCTCAGCACAGATCAATGCCCTCTTTAGACAGACAGACAGACGGGATGAATGGATAGATGTGTGCTAGTGTCATCAGTGTGTGCCACTCGTTATAAAACAGTTCCGGCTTTAAATTCTGATGGGATGAAATACGTTCACAGCTGTTAGACGCATTAAGATAGATGATAGACGCGTCATCTGTGACCAGCAATTGATTTATATATTAATACACATTCTATGAGTTGCTTGGCAGCCTACAGTTTGTAGAATGAATGAATGAATAAATGAACATTCATGCTTTATATCACATTACTCTTGCAGCCGTTTTACTGACGCACAAGTCACAAGAGTTCTGAATTACAGTGATTTATTTTTAAGGGATTTTATCCGCTCTGCTGCATGTCATAACTAACAACGAGGTAAAATCACTGCAACTGGAATAAAAGCTTTATTATGAACCTTTCATTTTGAGAGAAACCAACAGAGACATCATTTACTGTGATGTTTGTGTTTGAATCTGTATATGTCTGTGTTCAGCAAAGTGTACCTCATTTTCTTGTTTGCTGAAGTGTCAGGACAGTTTAACAAACGCCTTCGTTCTATGTGCGAATTCTGATTGATGTGTTTGTTTACACGTTCTTGAGTTATGCACATTATTGTTTGTTTGCTATTCTGTCCGTTTGTGCCCTGTAATGTTCTTTCCCTGTGCCCACAATGAGCCGCCCCGGGCCCAGCCCCTCTAGTGTGTTTACTGAGCCGTGCTGAGGGCCATTGTCAGCATTACACACAGATGCCTATGCTGCTGATCCAGCAAATACACATAGATAGATGGATGGATGGATGGATGGATAGACGGATGGATGGATGGATGGATGGATGGATGGATAGACGGATGGATGGATGGATAGACGGACGGATGGATGGATGGATGGATGGATGGATGGATGGATGGATGGATGGATGGATGGATGGATGGATGGATGGATGGATGGATGGATGGATGGATAGACAGGCAGATGGATAGATAGACGGATGGATGGATGGATGGATGGACGGATGGATGGATGGATGGATGGATGGATGGATGGATAGATGGATAGACAGATAGATAGATGGCTAGATGGCTAGATAGATGGATAGACAGATGGATGGATGGATGGATAGATAGACGGATAGATAGACGGATAGATAGATAGATAGATAGATAGATAGATAGATAGATAGATAGATAGATAGATAGATAGATAGATAGATAGATAGATAGATAGATAGATAGATAGATAGATAGATAGACAGACAGACAGACAGACAGACAGATAGATAGATAGATAGACAGACAGATTAGAGAAAAATAAACAGATAGAAAGAGGGTACATGGTTTATACAGAACCACACCTCCTCTGATCATATCTCATCCAGTACACTCCTGTCTTTGACTGGGCAGCATTTTATGGCACAACCAGATCACTCTGTCTTGAGGACTCCCGTGTTTGAGCTAGACAACATGGCGACACAGCTGCCCTCTCTCACAGAGTCTCTCCTATTTGTGGAAACTGAGTCCAAACATTCTCTGCCAGTCTGAACTCTCAAGGCGACCGCGGGCCGTAGCCTCTCATTCCTGCATACAGAAGTGAATGGAGTGACTTTTGCCCTGCACATTGCTGTCATGAATCATGAAGCTTGTGCTGAACGCAGCACACAACTCTAACAATATGTTTTGCACTGAAATTAAATTTATACTCTGTCATGCATTAAGGTTGCCGTTTTTATTTGTTTAATGTTTTTGGTTTCTACACAATTCCCATACTTTAATTTGTGTTAGTTCGTTTTGATGACTACTATTATTCTAAGTAAGTAGATGTGTCCAAACCTTTCACTGGCATTGCATGTTTATGTGTCTCTCACTGGCGTCTGTGTGAGTGATAGTAGTAGCCATGATTTACTATAACTTTTCTCCTTGAGAGTCTTATGTAAAGCCGGCTACTGTATCGGTTACAGGAATGCCTGTTGTATCAGAAATAGCTGAAGTGACCTCAGAGCAGGAAGTCCTGGCAAACTCTCCGTTTGCCAATTCAAATATTTTGCTATTCTGAAGCCCAGCCAAAAATGGTATTGGTTTAGGTCATGCTGTGATCGCTCTGTCCCCAGTTTAACTTAGATAATCACTCATTTAATCAGAGGTTTAGTCATGAACAATGTTTTATCCGTATAACAGTGTGGCTTTTGGCCCCCGGGAGTGATAAAGCTGGAAAAGGAGTTTGTACATTTATAACGTGTAATGTCAAACATTTAGCCTTTGATAAAGACGCTCACACACTCTTGTATTGTTGCAGCAGAACATAAATGATGTGAAGTGGAGTGAATAATGAAAACCTGTCCGTCTCACATCAGAAACAAAGAATAAATGTAGATTTATATGGGTTTATAATTTTATAGAAATTATTTAAATTGTATTTTGCATAAAGAAAATGTCTCCTTCTTTAGAACCATTTCGATTCTTTGCATTATATTGCATAGATTTTTAATGACATGTATGTGGCACATTTCCCTGCCAAATATATCTGAAGTATATATAATATATATGATATATATATCATTTATTTATTTATTTTTAATTTTTTAGCTACATGATGGTATTTCGAAACATAGTGTAATGCAGTGCATTTCTTATCCATATTCTGCTTGACAGGAGGAGGAGGAGGGGCAGCAGAGTCTGGAGTGCATCCAGGCCAATCAGATCTTCCCTCGCAAGCCCCTCATCCTGGAGGAAGATGATCTTCAGGTAAGCGGGGGATCAAGACCACTGCCAAGATGAATGATGTTTATTAGGGTGTAGTGGGACCGTTAATATAACTATTATTTGATTCTGACCAAGAGGGGAAATTCAAAAACAAAAAAAACATTCTCTAACTCAGTTTATTGTTCATTGACTACTATTAGTATGCCATTCATTGATTTATCTCCCCCAAAAGTGTAAACATTGAGCCCCCCTGTCAGAACACTGAGAGCGGTCCGCTCAGGTCCGTCAATCTCTTTCCAGCTCAGCCTATAGCGAGAGTTTGGGGCGTGGCTACTGTAGCAGGCGGAGCTAGAGGGTGTTTATCCACTGTGGGACCATGGCTGATGCATTACATGGGAAAAGACATTCTGTTTTAATTACAGGAGTGCAACCCAAAATTTGCTGCATTTAGATCTTCAAAGATTAAACGGGTCATGAACGTGTGAAAGCAAACGGGGCATTGCGAATCAATGCGCTACAATGGATGCTTCACTACATCATTATCATGCACTCATCCAGAAAGACAAATGTTCCAATTTATAAGGTTTACTTCGATGTGTCCAGTGTAAACAGCCTCAAATATTTTTTGCATGTGCTTAAAAAATGCAGATACATTGCGTGGGTTTATTATAAGCGAGACACTCACGGTTACTCTGGATAGAGTGCTATTAGCCTATTCAATTGCTTACTTATGACACATAGCAACACAGCTAAAAGTATACCTAATATGTTGGACCTTTTATTGAAAATAGCCTACTTTTACCTGTTGAGACATGCCTTCACAAGTACCCGTAAGAGCTGTGACTGAGTTTGGAGAGGCGCAACGTATCGCAGAAACTACTCCACATTCTTCACCTTTAAGCCCGGTTTAAAGGTGGCCTGGTTTTAATCATAAATGTGCTCGCAATGTGTAGCCTGTCCCAAATAATAGGCAGTTGTTTTGTTCAAAACCGAAGACTGCATTACTTGCATCTCTTAGAAAGCACTGTGAATATTTTTATTCAAGATAATGTACGTGTCACACATGACTGACTATTAACAGCATTTCAAATCATTTAATTATGAGGTACAATTTCTGTTTTGATTATGTCGACAGTAGAAAAGCGAGAGAGCTCACTAGGTTTCAAAACAGCCTTTGTTATCAGCACCCCTGACAGGAAGACTCATGAATGGTATTTTTCTGCTGATAAGTGTTTATTTTGTAAATGCCTAAATAATTGCACTGGTCTTATTTGATCATGTTGGATATACGTTTCTGATGTTATCGTCTGTTGTAGGTACCCTTCCCAGAGCTGCATGGAGAGTTTACGGAGTACGTGGGCAGGGCGGAAGATGCCGTCATCGCCATGTCCAGCTACCGCCTGCACATCAAGTTTAAAGAGTCGGTTGTTAATGTGAGTGTGTGTGATTTTTCAACACTTTACAAATGTGCTTTATATTACCAGATCTCCTTGAACTGCAAATAGAGGTTTTAATAGTCTGTAGCTAAGGATATAAGTCTGGGAAGTATTATTTTTTATAAAAACTTTTACTGAGTTGTTGTTGCCAAAGTTTGCCTAACACTAATGTATGAGCTCTTTGTTCTTCACAGAATATACTAAAACCTACTTGGCAAAGATAATGAAACAAGGAGCAATGAACAGTTTACATCTCTAAGCAGTTGAAGTGGAATAAACAGATATTCTTCATCTAAACCAAATCAGACTAAACTGAGCAATGTTTGCGTTTCAGGCATTTTCTCATTTGTTCCTCTTTTAATTCAGCTGGTTTTCAAAAGTACATCTGACTTCGGAACTTGAATGTGGCCCAAATATAATTTTTTTCTTGACAATGTGAACAGTGAAAATCACACCAAATCTGCTCAATTCAATCTGGGCCACATTAATATGCGGAAATATATTGGGTGCCTTTTTTTTTTGCAGTGTGACTTTTATTTTTTCACCCTCAGCTCAGAGTTTCTTGAGTGAAACACTATCGTGATCTTTTGTGCTGTAGTGGATGTATGGCGTATAATCTAGCCAGCCCAGTGGTCACTGAAAGATACTTTTATGTGGTGCATGGCATGCTGCTATATTTAGAGCCTACAGATGTTGTGAAGGGTATTTAGGGACAGAGAGCCACAGTTACATCAGGCACTCTTAACACTGGCTAGTGGCCATCACCCTGTATGTGTATTGAACAGGTCTGTGTTTATTAGCTGTTCTCTTTCACAGGTTCTTCCTGGGTCTGTTGCCATGGTTGCGGTGGCTTTTTGATTGGGATTGTCCACCCCCATGCTTTCAACATGGCACTATATTAAGGTTTTGGTTACATACTAATAATCTGCTCTGCTGTACCCCTCATAGACCAGCAGTCATGATTCAGTGTAGCACACAGAGCTGCCTGTTCCTGAACGACTGCTGGAATGGTCCACAAGATGAGAGAAGGAATATTCTGGGTTAAATGCAGAATATTATCTGGCATTCTGTCAGAAGATTGTAAAAATGCATGTAAATTACATTTACAGTAATGCACTTACAATGGCAGCCTATGGGACTGTGTACTGGATGGTTTAAAACGGATGTACAGCCACTTTTTTTTTTAAGTGCTTATATTGAAGATTAAGTGTGTAATTTATGTGCCACTAATAAAATTTCAATATTTTTTTTGCATACACTCCACTACGAACTGTTTTGCATTAGGGTCCTGATTTATGTTGGGGTTAATTTTGCAATAATGACGGTCTGGCTGCACATTATCCCTTAAATGTTTTCTGTTCTTGACTCTTTCCTGCTGAGCTTTCATTGTAAGTGCACTACAAACTGAGAGACAAAATAATTATCAAAATTATTGCCCTTGATAATTAACAGTGGACCACAGATACTGTTAAGTTTGAATTGTTTATACCGAAATATTCCTTCAACGTGTTGTGCTCTTCTGTTCGTTTAAATGTGATCAGGCTTCTGGGTTTGTTTGTGGCTCGTGGGTGATCAGCTCAGTGCTGATTCATCAGTCACTTATTCACCAGAGTAAATGAGTGTGACGTGCTCTGTGTGCCTGTGAAAGAGGGAGTGTGTTGTGCGTGAGAAGAAGAGAGAGTGATGTGTGTGTTTGACACTGTGAGTGTGTGTCTACAGACCAGCCAGTGAGGCAACTAAGCTGTTGTACAGTGCTGGGACTTGAAAGAGGAAGGATATTGAGAGAATGTGATTACTGTTGTTTCTGTTAAAGTGTCTTTTTTTTTTTTTTTCTCAGAGTGCAGAGTGCAGGAGTCTTGAGACATGTTTTTTAAAGCTGAACTTGGCATGCCTTATGGATTGTGTGTAATAACAGGAACATTGCTTAGAGCAAAGGTTTCAAAGTCTGATAGTAATTGGATGATTTTCGGTACCATTTATATAAAATTTTTCCGTATTTATGCATATTTCCATATTTTCCAAGCTGGGTATGACGACCAACATGAATAGCGTTAATCTGAGGGGGAAAAAACAGTTTTATGTGACTGTTTAATGAGAAAAATCTAATAAAAAAATGACTACGAACAAACTACCAAATGCTGGTAGGTGTGTGTATATATATGTATATATTCAAGAAGGTTTGCACACGAAGGTTCCTCTCCAAAGTGATTTCGGACAGACTTCTGAGGCATCATAATGGTTTAATGATCTACAACAAAATAGAGCGAGCTTTGGCGATAACCAAGCAAATATTTAATTAGTATGCAGTAATTTATCACTTGAAATGACAACAAAAGTGGAAAAAGTTGGTCAAAAACGTACATTTGCACACAAACCGACTACCAACCGCAACTTTAATACGATAGCTCAGTAGGCCCCTTCTGTCTCGAATCACGATCACTGGATTCGGATGTGCATTGTTGCCTTCATACCTTCGTTACATGTCCTGTCTTCAGCTTTCGGACGCAGCCAATATATCATGAATTAGTTTTTTGGCCATAGTTGATCAAATGCCTGACTTTGATGCCAACACACTTTTTAATGGCTGTAGTGCTGGTGCTTTAAAGGGGTTCAATTTAGAGAGACCTTTTTGGAGAGAAAAAAATAATAATCTTAGTAGATAACTTCCTAAATTACTAGTTTGCCATCCATAATATGGATCAGTTCATATCTCACAAATGTGTTTGTGTTCTCTAACCCTTTAACAAGCGCCCTAGGAATGTTTGAGTGTGGCCAGATTAGTACAGTGGAATTTAGCCACAGCCCAGGAATGTGTGTATCACAGATGAGCCAAAACTCGCAGTGTACACGTCCACCTCGTGACTCTGTCTTCCCTCTCTTTTTCTTTCTCTGTGAACAGAATTGTTCGTGTGAGGTGTCAGTAAGTAATCACAGAACGGTCTGTTTGTGTGCATGATGTTGCGAGCTGCAGTTTTGAGAGCCGTGGTCAGATGTGACTTGCATGCGGTCAACGCGTGATCACGCGCAAGTTCCAGAGCTTAAAGGGGAACTGCGTTTTCAAACGCACAGTTGCAATGCTGTCCACACATACTTGATTGAAGCTGATTGGCATGCAAGGCCGTTCAACACTTGAGCTGCAGAACAAAGAATGAGATTGTCTGAAATAAGCTGCAGACGCTAATCACTAACCGTGTTTGTAAACTCTAAGCCCGTCTAAACTTGCAGTGTGATTGATTCAGCAGGTTGATTTAATCATTAGCATTGGGTGGGTTAATGGTGACTTCCGGTTTAGTCGCTCCGTGTGGTGTGCTGAGACTCACAGTGCCAGTAATGGAAAAATAATGTTTGAATGTCTATTCTCTCTCTCTCTCTCTCTCTCTCTCTCTCTCTCTCTCTCTCTCTCTCTCTCTCTCTCTCTCTCTCTCTCTCTCTCTCTCTCTCTCTCTCTCTCTCTCTCTCTCTCTCTCTCTCTCTCTTTTTCAGGTTCCCCTGCAGCTGATAGAAAGTGTAGAATGTCGGGAAATGTTTCAACTGCACATTACCTGCAAAGACTGCAAGGTCGTCAGGTGAGTCTATCTATTAGAGCTGCACAAATCATCATTAAAGGGGTCATGACATGAGAAATCAAATTTGCCTTGATCTTTTAACATAGAAGAGATCTTTGTACAGTTAAAACATTCAGCAAGTTTTAGAACTTAAAACATCTTCCTCATTATAAACACATTTAATCAACCTTGAAAGACAGCTTGTTTTGATATTGACCTGTGATGTCACACTGGCAAATACATTTGCATAAACCTGCCTCCTGAGCAAGACATTGACGAATAGTTATACAGTAGTAGTATAATAGTTATAGCCCCGCCCACTGGCGTTCAGTCACTTAACGGCTGACACTTGCTACTAGGGCTGTCACTTTTGTGAAAAAATCCTGTTCGATTTTTGAGACATAAGTGTTCATTGAATCGATTGTAAAATCGATTTTCCCTGTCCAAAGACGTTTCCATTTTAAACGCCAAATATGGGCAAATCCATGGACAACTAACAGGCATTAGCTCGAACGTAAAGATGATTTATCGTTCCTGATGATTTATTGGCGTGAAGTTTCGTGCACAATTACAAACAGGAGTGCAACATTCTCGAAAAACAATAAGCCATAACATCAATGAAAAACATCACTGCAGTCTTCAACATGGCTGTGTTTACGATTAAAAATGTCAAACAAATTTCGCCTACGTAGGCGATTGTAGACGCGTAGCCCGAATCTGTATCTGTATGCATGAGACTGTCTGAATACCGGCAGAATTCACAGTTTGGTAAAAAGAGACGCATTATGCAGAAGTATAATTTGCTGTTATGTGTGTTTGTCAGAGCCTGCAGTTGCTGTGTGACGCGCGTTCGCTGCGGGCGTATCGTGACGAGCTGGACGCGCTCAGAGAAAAGACCGTTAAAATCGATTCCCTATTTTTGTTTTCGAAACTTGCATTGGTTGGTCCGGTCGATTGTGCAATCGATTTTCGAACGTAAAGTGACAGCCCTACTTGCTACACTGGTTGTGAGCGTCACATCAAAAGCATATAGAACCCATTATAATCACTGATTTCGTCTACACTGGATACAGTATTCAGGTGTGCGTTCAGTTTCTAACATCCTTCACACGAGTCTGTCAACAACAGGACAAATGAAATCGTGAAAGAATGTTCAACTTGACACGTACAGTTTAAACGGCTTGTTTGTGTCTCTGTACAGACTTTAAAAGGATCCCAGCATCGGAAACAAGTGGGCGGTGTATATTAAAGCCGCCCCGGATCGCGTTGAAGGATTATATGTTTGTTCAGAGCATTTTATTCTGTCAGTGAGACGCAGTGTAATTGAGATTTCGCAAATAAACTTTTGTTGAAAGATGAAGCAGCCATCATCTGTATTGGATCTGATAGCAGCTGCATCACAAACCATAAGTAAATGATTTAATAATGCTTTATATGTTTTGACGGTTTTATATGGATAATGTTTTCAAAACACTTACTCACATGCAATTGCAAGTGGGCGTTGATACTGTTTCCTATCCAATAACATTAGCCAATCATAACAGTGGCTGTTTACTGACAAGCCTTAAAGGAGCCGCCCCTAAAAATGGGTAAAAGGTTGAAAGTAATTGTTTTTTCGCATACATATTTGTTTTGTTTTTTTTGTGCAAAAACTTTATTAACATCATACATGTGAACCTCAAGGAACATATTAGAATAATAAGAAAAGTCCATGTCATGACCCAATCTTGATTCAAACACCCACACGATCCTTTTATTCCTAAATAATGATTTAAGTCCATTAAACCTTTGACAAGTACGATCACAGCAAACATTCAGATCTGCGTTGGCGTTGCCTCTTACCCAGAGAGAGCGGTTGTCATGTATAGGTATTAAACAGCTTTACAAACATTACAATAATTCATATGTTCACAGAAATACCGTGATATAAGTTTATATTTCAGATATAAAACTGATGTCTGTGGTAGCGATCAAAATAATCTAATCACATTTTGGAAGTAACTTAAAAGTAAAAAGTAGGTGGTGACAAGTGGCTGTTAAAAAACTAAATGTCATTGAATCATTCATTCAAGAGATGTGTTCAAAAACGCTGAGAACCTCTTGTAAATGACATGTTATTTTGTTTAGTTGTATATTTAGAATCATGGGAGAATCATGATCTATTTAATCTCCTTTTCTATGAAAACGTATCATTGTTAGTGTTATTTTTAAGCAGAATGTCTTTGACTATTATTGTGACTATTGAAAATGCAATAACCAGTTTGTGCAGTAATCCAGGTCAGCCCAGTCTGTCTCTCTGGCTCTTTTTGATTTAGTTTCCCTGTGTCCCTCTGATGCAGTAGATCTAATGTGTGTTTTGACAGGTGTCAGTTTTCAACATTTGAGCAGTGTCAGGAGTGGCTGAAAAGGTTGAGCGCGGTGGTCCGTCCACCCTCCCGGATAGAGGAGCTGTTTTCTTTCGCCTTCCACGCATGGTGCGTGGATCTGTACACAGGAGAGAAGGAGCAGCATGGAGATCTGTGTAGGCCAGGTACTATTTAACCTGTGTGCTTAGATGTCTCACAAATAGTTTTATCTCTGTATTTTTATTTTAACACCTAGTGAGTCCACAAACAAGAAACTCATGAATATCTTTCAAAGATATAAAAACAGAACCTCACTAAATTTGTTCAGTCCTGCAACTAGTCCATCTTTCGAAATCCTCTTCCTCCTTACCTTCAGAATTTTTCTCAACCTCTCACTTGCCTCTATCTTTCAGGTGATCATGTGACGTCACGCTTCCATAACGAGGTGGAGCGGATGGGCTTCGACACTCAGAACGCCTGGAGAGTATCTGAGATCAACAACAAGTACAAGTGAGTGTTTCTCTCTCAAACTCATAACACTCTGAGTTTAAGAACATCGTAGCAGTCCTGGACACTCAACCCCGTCCTGCTGCGCTCAGTGGGTCTGTTCAGGGGCCGCGCACAAGATTAGATGACCTTAGACAGGCATCAGTCAGTCTGATGCCCTGATCTGATCACAGTGCCCTCTACTTGCCCCCTGGCACTACCAGGTTGTGTTCCAGCTACCCTCAAATGCTGCTGGTGCCAGCCTGGATTACTGATAAGGAGCTGGAGAATGTGGCGGCCTTCCGCTCCTGGAAGAGGTTTCCGGCCGTGGTTTATAGGTCAGTCAGCCTCATCTGTTCATGAGCATGGAGAATGAAAACTGCTCCAAAATCTAGTGACAATTTTGGTAACACTTTATTTTACAGTGTCCTTGTTACACATGTGACATGTAGTTAATATAGTAATAACTATACATTATGCATGATTACATGCAACTAACCCTAACCCTAACCCTATAGTAAGTACATGTAGTTAATTAATATTACTCAGTACTTTAATGCATAATTACACTGTAACAATGACACCTTAAAATAAAGTGTAACCACTATTTTTAATATTTTTAGTTTTGGTTAACAATGACAGCACTGCCTAGAACCTTCAGGTTAATAGTCCAGGTCTTTCACCTCTCGTTCCCAGGCACCAGAGCACAGGGGCAGTGATCGCTCGCTGTGGTCAGCCTGAGGTCAGCTGGTGGGGCTGGAGGAATGCAGATGATGAGCACCTGGTGCAGTCCATCGCCAGAGCCTGTGCCGTGGACAGCAGCACCTGTAAAGGCATCTCCAATGGCTCCTTCTCCCGCGAGTACACTAACGGAGCTGACCTCTCAGATGTGGACTTCGGTCAGAACTGAATACTGTTCTTATTTAAGCCATAGACACTTAGAAAGGAACATGGCCTAATTCAAATTATAAAGCAGATGGTTTTAGTTATCAAATCTGATAAAGGGTGATCATGGCAACATAAAATATGCTGCTGCTCACTAATTGGAATTAAAGGTCCCGTTCTACGTGATCCCATGTTTCAAACTTTAGTTAGTGTGTAATGTTGTTGTTAGAGTATAAATAATATCTGTAAAATTATAAAGCTCAAAGTTCAATGCCAAGCGAGATATTTTATTTAACAGAAGTTGACTACATAAAACGGCTCGATTGGACTACACCCCTCTACTTCCTTCATTAGTGACAACACCAGAACCGTGTTTAGACTAACCTCCGCCCACAGGAATGCTCCCTCAACTCGACTGGCTACTTGCGCACTTCTTATAACTTAGGCTACTGTGTTTACTCAGCTCTTACGGTGATTTTCTGAAGTAAAACTGACGCTTCATCTTTTGTGTGATGTACAATAAACTTTATTAAACTCATCAGTACATGTTTGATCATCATTCGGACCTGGTCCGAAACAGCAGACTTGTAGGCTGTTAATAAATAATGGATACATACAAGCAGATGACAAATACGTTATAATAACCGTAATTAAACTACTAAACCATACCTGTTTCATCTCTATACAGCACTCTGACTCTGTAGGCATTATTGTCCGACTCGAAATGAACGCCGTTACTGAGAGTTTCTGATATTATCATCATTCCGTGAGATGAATTTGTCCTGACAGACTGAGCGCGAGCTCATGAAGCTCCGCCCCCTGGGTCGTCCAGCAGCAGCTCATTTGCATTTAAAGGGCACACACTGAAACAGCTCGTTTTTCTGAGCCCCAAAAAATGTCAATTTAAACATGCTGTAAAAAATGATCTGTTGGGTATTTTGAGCTCAAACTTCACATACACACTCTGGGGACATCAGAGACTTATTTTACATCTTGTGAAAAGGGGCATATAACGGGACCTTTAAGTATTCCAGAGGATTTTCCAATGAACTAACATCTTAAATTTCCTTTTCCGTACATTGATTATTGTGTGACTTATGCCTGTATAATGTCTATGCATACATGTTTATCTTCTACTTTTCTCTTTCTATAGACTCGTCCATGACTAACAGCTCAGAGGTGGAGACACTGGCCATCCAACCTCGAAAGCTTCTGATCCTGGACGCCAGGTCATACGCTGCTGCCGTAGCCAACAGAGCCAAAGGTGGAGGGTGTGAATGCCCAGGTACTGTCTCACAGATGCTCTTTTAACAATCACAATAAAACGAGACACCCCCCTCATTAATGGCGTGTTGCTCTCCCCTGTAGAGTACTACCCTAACTGTGAGGTGGTGTTTATGGGTATGGCCAACATCCATTCCATCCGCAAGAGTTTCCAGTCTCTGCGCTTCCTCTGCACCCAAATGCCCGATCCAGCCAAGTAAGTCTTCCAGGGAACGTTTGCTGCGGTTGCAGTGTGTCCCTTTGTTTATTTATGTATTTCGACCTTTTAGGGATATGACATGTTTTTTTTTTTTAATACTTCAGTACTGTCAACCTATTCAAATGAATTAAAATCTAAAGCCTACTAAAAATGGCCCTTTTAATCTTCGTCTGGAGGAAAAACGTAATGATATTCAAAATAATGATATTGATTTTTTTTAACATATAAACTTTTCAAGACAGACCTACTATGAGTGCAAGGTTTTATGATATAAGTTTATCATTATTTGTGTCCATTGTGACACCATAAACCTGTAACTCCTGCCAGTTATCTACCTAGAATTATCTAAAATAGGACTAACTAATAATGTATTCAACATCAGTGTTGTTATTGTAAACAAAAAAAAAACAAAACTAATGAAATACTGAAATAGAGCAGAAAAAGATGATAAACGTACACATTACACTTAAAAATGAAAATTAGAAATGTTGCCTTGGCAACTAACTGAAATAAGTTGAAGTACTAAAATTACTAAAGCTAAAATATTTATTTGAATAAACTAATGAAACCAATAACATAACAAAATCGCCAAAACTTAAACTAAATTTGAAACTGAAAATATAAAAAAAATTAAAAGCTAATTCAAAATATTAATAAATACTATAGTAGTGTATAACGAAAACTAAAATAACACTGGTCAACAAAATGCTTCTTTGCTTTGAATCAAATGTTTTATTAAACTAATTGGTTTGGTACAGATGCAGAAGTGCTTTAGTTTCTTTATGAGCTCCTCTCTTCCCGTCTATTGTTATTTCCCTGGCATAATTTCTGCCTGTGATTTCCAGCGCTGGCTCGTGTTTGCTTCCTTTCCATCCGCGCCTTTTCCACGTATCCATTTGTTGTAAAGTCAACAGCGAGTCTTCCAAGTGACTCTTTTTCTGTTTCTGTCATTCTCTCTCTTTCTCTTTTTAGTCAGTATGATAAACTCTGACCAAGAGCTGTGTTTCTAGGCAACAGAGGGGAAAAAATCCAATTCCCTGCTCTGATTATTCTGATTGTAAATTTCTCTGCATGAAGTAGTTATGTTCATACAAAGGTGATTTCCTTTTAAACGTGATTTTGATTCATGTTCCTCATGGGACTATTATTTCGAATATCTCCTCCGGTTACCTGCACTCTGTGTTTCCTTGACTAATGTCAGTTTGCTTTGGCTGCATTTGACCATGTTGAAAAACTTTTATACTGATTATTGACTGCTTCCCACACTTGTCAAACCACTTTCTTTGTGTCATTCTCAGTTTTAGAGTTTTAAACACTGTTTTCCTGATGTGCAGAAAGCTACTTATACTTCGATGAATAGAAATAGAACAGCATTTATTTGAAATATAAATATTTTGTAACATTATAAATGTCTTTACTCTTTTGTTCAATTTAATGCATCCTTGATAAATAAAAGTATTAATTTCTCTAAAAACAAACAAACTCTACAGCATGCAAATACTGAATTGAATTCTCTTTCACATCATCTTGCACTTGAATGGACAAATTCACACAAAATTATGTCAAAATGCCCATCTTGGAGAGTATTTTAAATTTGATTACTTAATTCAATTTATGTACCTGAAGACTACAGTTAGACCTCCCTGGAAAACCTGGAAAGCACTGTTTGTTTGTGCTATTGCTCATAATTTGATTATTTGTTCTAATTTTATTACTGACTGTTTACTTGTTTTTAATAATACTGGAAATTTATATAGTTATTAGGCTAGTAGGTTTTGCTGTGGCATCAATATTGAAATCAAGAATCTGGAAATTGGTGTCATAACCCTCTTTATTAAGGTTGCATTGTTCAAACTTCAAACACAATGAAAACAATAACTATTTTATTTATTTATTTATTACTTTTTTGTGGTGGGGCCAGTGAAAATTTTGGCAGGGCAAGTACAAATCTGAACTGAATTCCTTAACGTTGAGCCCTGTAGTGTATATGTCATCACTTATTAAGTATTCAGCAACTTAATATATGAAAATATGCCACCTATGTTATACACAGATGTTTGTCAGCCATATTGCATTGCATGTTGTGTCAAATTACAAGTAATTCTAAATATTATTATTAACTATTTTGTGCAAGAAACCTTGTATACTATAACCTTATATAGGTAAACGGTCCTGATCTTCTTTTTTTTCAGCTTTTTCAGCACCCTAATCATTAGATGTGTAGAAGTGTGTAATGGTGAGTTTTGTTGTGTTTTTAGCTGGCTATCTGCTCTGGAGAGCACAAAGTGGCTGCAGCATTTGTCCCTCCTGCTCAAGGCGTCTTTGCTCGTAGTGAACGCTGTGGACCGCGACCACAGGCCCGTAATGGTGCACTGCTCAGATGGCTGGGATCGCACCCCTCAGATAGCGGCGCTGGCCAAACTCCTGCTGGACCCGTACTACCGCACCATTGAGGTGAGCTCTGCTGTAATGAACTAGCCTGGATGCCAGCTGAACTTAGCCCCGCCCACAACATTTGAGGTCGGGAAGTTTGGTCTGGACTTGATCCGTTGTGGAGCAACTATGCTCGAACCAGAGCTGTTCGACCAATCAAATTGTCACCAAAGAGCGCTTGGGTTGCGATAAGATTTGTTTGCCGTATTGTCGAGTTCTAATCCTAAACGGAGAACTTGTTCGGATATGCATTCACCTTTACTATTTCTTTCAAAAATTATGATCGTGTTGGTAAGTACTCCGTGTATCCTTAAATTCTTTTTACAACACCGGCAAGCAAAGATCGTTTACACTCATCTTCTTCTTCTACTTCTTCCAGCGTGCGTGCAGTTGAGTTCTGTTGACAACTATGCGTTGCTCAACATACGTCACTTACTCCTTTGCTCTGATTGTTTGTAGGTCTATCCAATTGAGTGCAGATGCATTTTCTTTCCTGGTTTGGCTAGGCTAGTAATGAACAAAAACCGAGAAGAACATTAAAACTCTCTGAATTATTACAAAAGGAATTTGTAAGCTATATCACATGCTGGAAAAATCCACAAGGGCTTATTTTAAATCCTGTGGTTTGAAATGCTCACAAGGACATGTTTACATTGACAATGGCTTAGAGGAAATGTAAAAATATTTGTAATGTTTCCTGAGCTTGAAGCCTGTGATTAACACGGATGAAACAATGGAGAGTCGTTCTTCTGCTGTGGTAAATCCCTGGGTTTTTGTGATTTCAGGTCATCAGAATTCACGTTGTACTGACTCTTTGAGGGTTAGAGTGGTGCTGCTGCACTTTATCAAGCCACATTTGATTTTTTTCCCCAAATAATTGAGAATAGCAAGCTGTTTATATGGCAAGAGTAAATGGAAAACTTGATTGAAAACTGAAGTCCATGGATCTAGTTATGGATCTGGATCTCGGGAGATGCATGAGTCATCTTAAGCACTGGAGGAGGCATAACTAATTTTCTGATGTTGAATACATGTTGTGCTTTGAAGGTGTTTGAAAAAAAAAGACCGGGATGGATTCACGAGAACCTTCTTTATAAGAAAGAAGAAAGAAAAAATCTTAATATACTGTAAATTCTAAGAAGTTTGTGAGAATGTTGGAATTCTTGAAATTGCTACATTTCCCATGAACTCATTGAAGTTCTCAAGAAGTTCTCAGATAGATTTCTTAAGAAGAAAATTACAGGCTTTGGTGCTATTTGATTGAAAGGTGGGTATTACCTAAGACTCGTTGAATAAAAAACTCCTCAAAGCCTGTATTTTTGTTGCGACTGGCTTGATATGAGTATCACTCAGTGTGGTGTGTTTAATACGCCATGTCAAGTTAAAATAGCTATATTAAAATAGCCTGTCTCAAGGTGTAGTGGTCTTTCCCATTCATCTGCACACACGTCTTTCTCACAATTTATCTAGAGTAAATGCGTCATGCATGTGCTGCATCGCTAGTTCTAGCTTGAGTGAACACATCATGTATATCACTCTAGTGATCACTCTTTTCATGATTGATCGTGTCACTTCAGAGTACTTGTACACGTTCTTGCTACTAGTGATATGTATTATATGTAGCTAGTTATGTTGTAATTTGATTGCTTCTATTGATTTCCTCATTTGTAAGTCACTTTGGATAAAAGCATCTGCTAAATGATTAAATGTAATGCTTATTATTTGAAACACCCCAATAAATTCATTAAACATCTTACCTTTGGGTATTAAAGACAGGTTGGGGGTCATCCTAACTTTAAGAAGTTATTTCCAAAGATTTTTAAGAATATTCTTTTCAGGAATATGAAGACTTCTTTAGAAACATTTTTGGGAATACAAAATATTCGGTAACACTTTATTTTACAGTGTCCTTGTTACATATGTTACATGTACTTACCATAGTAATAACAGTAAATTATGCATAATTACATGCAACTAACCCTCAACCAAATCCTAATCCTACCCTAACCCTAAAGTAAGTACATGTAGTTGCTTAATATTACTCAGTACTTAAATATATAATTACACTGAAACAATGACACCTTAAAATAAAGTGCAACCAAATATTCTTCTTATCTTTTCGCTTAAGTTAGAAAATAAGAAGAAAATAGCAGTTAAGAAGAATTTTTTTCTTAAGAATGTTTTGTGAATCCGGTCCCAGAATGCTCATATTTGGACTCTTCATTGTGAAAACTGTTTATCATATAAACTCTCCTGTCCACTTTCAGGGTTTTCAGGTGCTGGTTGAGACTGAGTGGTTGGACTTCGGTCACAAGTTCGCAGACCGCTGTGGTCACGGAGAGAACGCGGAAGACTTAAACGAGAGATGTCCTGTCTTCCTGCAGTGGCTAGACTGTGTGCACCAGCTCCAAAGACAATTCCCATGTTCCTTTGAGTTCAACGAAGCCTTTCTGGTGGGTCAAAGTTTGCTGCAAACCTTTATTTTTCTTGTACTTCGATTTAACTATTTGTTGAACTAGCTCTGAATTCTTTCGGCTTTGTGTGTTCAGGTGAAGCTTGTGCAGCACACATACTCGTGTCTGTTCGGGACGTTCCTGTGTAACAGCGGGAAGGAGAGGGAAGACAGACACATCCAGGAAAGAACCTGCTCAGTGTGGTCTCTCCTCAGGGCTGCCAACCGCTCCTTTGGAAACATGCTGTACTCCTCTCATTCAGAAACCGTACGTCACCTCTTCTTCTCTCTTTTACTCATCACTCTTTTATAAACATTTGCTCATCTCTTGTGTAGTGGTCGTCTGATACAAGGTTTTCAATAGCTGATGCCAAAATCTAAAGAGCAGATATAATAGATTTTGATGACTTTACTATAAATTTTTAAATAGTCTTGCGGTGTGATAAGTAAAGTGCAAATATTCCATGTAGTTGCTCAAATCTTGCATTGAGTTATGAAATAATTTGTTTAATTTAAATTTGCTTCATATGGAGTATAGCATGTCACATCACTGGACATGTCAGCTTCCCACATACACTAACTTTCAGAAGTTTGGTGTCTCTTCTGCTCACCAAGGCTGCATTTATTTGATCAAAAATACAGTAAAAACAGTAATACTGTGAAAATGTTATTACAGTATAAAGTAACTGTTTTCTATATGAATATATTTTAAAATGTAATTTATTTATGTGATGCAAAGCTAAATTTCTCTTCAGTCACATGATACTTCAGAAATCATTCTAATATGCAGCTGCTCAAAATTGATTTCTTACTGTTTACAATGTTGAAAACAGTTATACATTTTGTTTTTCTATTTTAATATGTAATATTTTTATGTAAACATAATAGAAAGCTTTTGTAACATTATAAATGTTTGTAAATCTTTTGAACAGTAGTGTATAATATAATTAGAAAAGTTGAAAAAATGCTGAAATGTTAAACATTTATTTTATACAACTTTTTATTTAATAAAGGAAATGTTTGCTTTGAAATTCAGACTTCTGTTAAGCAAAGTGGGTACAAATATAATCAATAATATGAAAACAAAAATCTGCCCATTATTTGGCATGGCCCATATTTCAGCCCATTGCTAGTCATGTCTGTACTCCACTGATTCTATTCATAGCAAGGTTTTCTTTTCTTTCTTTTTCTTCCTAACACCTTTACCTAATAATTCTGTTTTGTAATAGTTTATTTTGACCTTTGTGTAGTGAGTAAACATGAAGAGAGGCGTTTACTGGCTTCAGAACGCATGCTTGCATTCCTCTCCAATACTCAAGAGACCCGGCGCTGTCGTTTCCTTTCATTTCCTGTTTCTTAGGAATAGTTCACACTGCCCCAACAAAAACAGTATCCTGACTTTTTAGTAGATTTTTTTGTAGATACAAAAAAAGGGATCTCTATTTACTATTCATTAATTGGTATTTCACTTTTAAGTATTTAAGTACTTCCAATTACACTAAATAAAAATTAGAAATATTTTTTTTAAGTCACTGATCATTTTATTTCAGTTAATGTAATTTAAAAAAATAAAATAAATTGTTTTAGTTAACAATAACAACACTGTTCGTGGGTCAGTGTGATGATGACAACCAATTTTTATGTAAATAGCCTTTAACAACAATTTTAGTTTTTGTACCTCAAACTTTCAGTTTCAGTGGTATATTGATTTACAGTTGATTAAAAAATGCTGTCTTGGGTGCCTTTTCTCTTTTATTTCTGCTTGGATTGGATCAATTGAACTAAAAACATCAGGTGAATTCCACTTGGGTCATAATACATAACGAAATTCAAATAAAGAAACAATTATTTTTGGCAAAATATTGTTTTCTTTTCTTTAGATTTTTTGGTGTGAAATATGACCTGGATATTTCTATGTGAGATTCACCCATTTTAAAATCCTGTCAGGACCACTATCGTCAAAGATGATTAACAATTAGCATACAGCTTGGATTGGCGGTGTGGTTCCGTTCTGGGCAAGATTTCCCTGCCCATCCATGTAGCCTAGCATGTACCAATAAAAATGTATTTAAGAACATTAATGATGTCTGCATGACAATAATTTAATGTGACAACATAAAGCAATATAAATGTCAGTCTGATTTGAAGAGGAATATCAGAATCCCTGACTGTGGACAAGAGGAGCTGGGGATGGAGGAGGGTAATTAGCTTCTCAGCAATGCGATAAAGCTGCTGATAATACTGAATGTAAGGTCCATATATAGGGACACTGTGATAGGCGTCGTATACCTATAGGTAGACGTGGATCAGCTGAGAGTCAGCTGATGCGAGCATGACTGACATGACCTGCCAGAACTAATGCTGAGCTTGATCATAACATCAAGCATCAATTTTTATGATATCTCTTCTGTTTCTTTTAGGTGCTTCATCCTGTGTGTCACGTACGCAATCTCTTGTTATGGACAGCAGTTTACCTACCCAGCTCTTCACCCACAACCCCTTCAGATGACTCCTGTGCCCCATACCTCGCACCTGGTGCCAACCCTGAGGACCAGCCCCTGGGCAGGTAATTGGTTAATGTTAAATGTCAGCAAAATGCTTTACACTCTGAAATACTTTGCATTATAGAAATAAAATGGGACTGGGTGATTAATATAAATATACATTTTGCAATGATACAAGCAATCAAGCAGTTGAGATTTGCTATATAGTATACATCACCTTATGTGAGTGTACGGTACTATGCAGATAAAGTCGGATATAATATATATATCCAAACTTAATATATAGAGAGCCGTGCGATAATACAGTTTACATTTTTGCAATGATATAAACAATCATGCAATCATCCGAGATTTGCTATATAGTACATATTGCTTTACATGAATATACTGTATGTACGCAGGTAAAGTAGGATGTACTATATATACAACTTTGAATATATTGCTGGGCTATAGTAGTTTACATTTTTCAGCGATATAACAATCAAGCAGTTTTCTGCTAGTACATGTAAATGGTGTTTCATGTTGACTTAAGCTTGTTTTCGTTTTGTATTGTGCCCACAGGCGTCCTAAAACCCGGTCGTTTGAAAACTTGCCTAGCGCTTGTGAAGTTGGAAACCCTCTGACCTCCAATCGACGTTCCAGCGACCCCAGTCTGAATGAGAAATGGCAGGACCATCGCAGATCTCTGGAGCTCAACATTGGGACAGGGACTGAAGGTGCTGCATCTCCAGATCCAGACGAGAGGGTCAACGGACAGAACGTGGTGGGGATTATGGGAACATTGCCCAGTGGGGGAACAGAGAATGGGGAGGGGCCTGAGGATGTCAGATTGCCAATGATGGAGGGGGTTGATGAGGCAGAGCTGACAGTGGGTGTGGCTATGGGCCAAATGGAGAACATTCTCCAGGAAGCTACAAAAGACGAGTCTGCATCAGATAGCCGCAGAGACGCAAAGACAGACCACATTAAGAGTGATGCTATCATCAAGAGTGATGATATTGCACATTCAGAAGAAAGTAACAGTGGTATTGAGGATGCTCAGGAGAGCAAAGCTAAAAGCCTTGGAAATGGAAATGTCAATGGCCATTGTTCAGAAGATGGTAATTCTGAAGCGTCTTCTGCTCTCAGCCAGGATACCTCGGGAAGCCAAGACTCGGAGGAAGTAACCCTCGAGAAATGCATGATACAAGAACACAACCCTTCTTGTAGCACGGCTAATTTCCCTCCCAATGGCCTCAGGACTCTGAGTAACGGCCATGGAGTCGAGAAACCACCAGGACGAGAAGTCATTGAGCAACGTCTTTCTCTTTTGGAGAGCTCCACAGAAACGCTCACGGAGGACTTGGGCGTTTTGCAGGAGAGTCTGGCACCCTTAATTATTCCGCCTCCTCTCAAAGCCCTCGCTGAATCGTCGTGCCTCAAACAGGGTCTCCACACAGCAGCCAATCCGCAAGGCGCTCCCAGGACTTTAAACAACACCCCTAAACGGCCGTCTCTCAGTGCCTTTCCGCCCTCCACTGACCTCCTCCACTCTGTGTGTAACGGAGACTTCCCCGACCCTGAGCCCTCCACGCCACGCACAAACGGGGAACGGGCCACGCTTAGCCGACAAGTGTCACTCGCTAGCTGTGGCTCGCTGACCCTCCACGCACGGGGCGCCTGCTCCCACCATCGCTGCCTGCACTTAGGGTTTCTAGGCCGGCCGAGCTTCAGCCCTCCAGAGCCCCCTTCAGCCCGAAACCATCTCGACGATGACGGGTTGACCCTGCACACGGACGCCGTGCAGCAAAGGCTGCGGCAGATCGAAGCGGGTCACCAGCTGGAGGTGGACGCTCTGAAGAGGCAGGTACAGGAGCTCTGGAGCCGTCTGGAGAGCCATCAGGCTGCTGGGATGCTGCGACTCAACGGAGACATAGGAGATGAAGTGGTGAGCCGTGCACACTAGTGTTTAATTGCCCTCACATGGTTTGGGTTTGTGTTTTTCAGCTAGGTTTATCTTAAGAGATGTTTTTTCCCCATCTCTCTTGTCAGACCTCAATCACAGATTCAGACTTCAACCTGGAGCACAACTGTCTGTCCCGCTGCAGCACTGAACTCTTTTCTGAGGCCAGCTGGGAGCAGGTGGACAAGCAGGACACTGAGGTACAGAATTAAACTAGGTTGACTGCGTTTATTTTAAAGGTAGGGTAGGCAATTTCAGAGAGGCTAGCAATAGCAAGCTAGCATTGAAAGCATACGATCCCACCCTCCCTTCAGTACGCTCTCCAAAGCTACGCCTCCTCCAAAACAACATGAATGAGCACAGCCAGAGCAGAGTCTGCAAAGTGTTACATGTTAAATTACCTCATGTCTCAAAGCACATAACATTACAATAATAAACATAAACAACTTGCAAAGCTCTGACTTGCACCACCTGACTGCTGCAGATTCATTTTGATTTTAGTATTGCCATTGAAATCCGAGTCCGAAGATGTGATCAGCTCTGAGTAGAACGTCACGGGCTGCCATCTCGTAATTACAGTTACGACATGGCGTGAACTCAACATAAGCTCGTTGCATAGATGCGCTGATGACGTGTGAGATGCGCGGAAGTATGCAAATACATAGGTTGACAGGCAGGTAGGACATCGTATCATTGCATTAGAACTGAATGCAAAGATTGGACTAACATTTTTTGCTACTGAGACTTCCACAGAACATATATGTACATGTTTTAATATTTAGACAACTTCCATTATTGATTGCTATCAGGATGTGAAGAGAGTTTCAACCAGTATAACAAAAAGTGTTTATGAAAAACATTGCCTACCCTACCTTTAATCTTTGTTTTGTTTATATGACTGTTATTGTACTAGAAAGACTTTGGATTTGTTGCACCGGTGTATGGAGAAAGAATATAAGGTCGGTAAGTTTTTTCAATGTTTTCGAAAGTAGTCTCTTCTGCTCACCAAGGCTTCATTAATTTTTATCAAAAATACAGTAAAAATAGTAATTTTGTGAAATATTATTAGTTTAAAATATTTCAATGTTTCAAAATGTAATTTATTCCTGTGATCAAAGCTGAATTTTCAGCATCATTGCTCCAGTCTTCAGTGTCACATGATCATTCATTCAATATGCCGAATTGCTGCTCAAGAAACTATAGATTATTATCAATATAATTTTCAGCATTATTTGATTAATAAAAAGTTCAAAAGAACAGCATTTATTTGAATTAAAAATCTCTTGTAACATTATAACCGTCTTTACTCACTTTTGATCAATTTAATGCTTCCTTGCTGAATGAAAAAAAGCTTAATGACTCCAAACTTTTGAACAGTAGTGTATATAAATAATTATTTGAGAGTTTAGAATTTATGATAAAAAATTATGACATTAAATTTGTCGCAATTTACTGATTCCTCATTGCATGTTAGTCTAAAGAAATTTAGATTTTCATCAAAAGATTTTTAAAATACATCACATTACTTTGTTTAATGCATTGCGAATGTCATATTATGTATTTTTTTAGGTCTTTATTAGGCAGTTGGTCCCTTTATTTAGAGCTCAGTATTTGTTGCAGGTGACCCGGTGGTATCCGGACCATCTGGCTGCTCAGTGCTACGGCTGTGAGAGAGGATTCTGGCTGGCCACTAGAAAGCACCACTGCAGGTTCGACATCATCACAAACCCCTCACACAAAGAACACATCTCTACAGCCTTCTTTCTGTTTCTATTTCTTTCTGGCTCTTGTACATGTACCTAGTCAGATGCATTAGTGTTGACTCACTTTCTTCGTGATGTCTCTGGAAAACCTTGTTTTTTCCTCTCTAAAATTCCTCTGGTCGTCCAGTAAACAGAAATGTTTCATGACTCCTAACTCATTACAGCAGCACTTGTAAACACAGCAGATTAAACAAGCTACCCAACTGTGAGGACTTGTACAAACTGCCCCGATGAGTAAACGGCAATATGGTTTCCTATTGAAATTGTGCAAATATCAAGCATAGTTTCAGTTTTTAGCAGCTCCTTCTGAACGCCTACTGTCTACATAGGCAGCATTCTGACTGAAATGGAAGCTCTTAACAAGTGACTGATTTGGAACGCTATACCTAGGCAGCAACAGGTCGAAATAGTTCACGAAATTCACCAAATAGTGAAGTGCATGATAGATTGCTAAAGATCATAAACTTAATAAACAAATATACAAATACTTCAATTTATAGTAGTAGAGTTCCAACTAATTAAAATGGACTATCACCCAATATTTGAGTGCATTATGTACGAGTTATTTTCAGCAATGCATGAAATATTATTTGCAGTCTTTTATATTTCTTTCAACTCCATCTGCCATTTTGAAAGATTACAATGTATTCTGGGATTCTGTTAAAGTATCCTTAGATTTGGCCTAAAAACAAAGGTACAGCCTTAATTGTGTCAGGCCAGTGATGCCTACAAATGCTTTCTAGTTAGAAATCTCACTAGGTTTTACACTACTAGGATTTGAAGTTCATTTCTCCTCCTGTACCACAGAGGCAAGGAGCGTATGGAAGAGGTTTGGTGAGAATTGCCCTCTCTCTCTGTCATTCTCAGGCTCGTATGTCCCGTTAACCCTGCATCGCTTCAGAGTGACCTAACCCTCTCCTCCTCCATCTCTTCATAGGGTTGAAGTGGGCCGTCTCTGTTATGGTTTAGGGGAAACTGTACCGTAGTAATTACACAGGATCCAGAGAGCCAGTCTAAGAGAGAACAGAGGGCTTTTGCCTTTTCATTTTCATGTCTTCTAATCATACACTAATGTTCAAAAGAGTGTAGTCAGTAAGTTTTTTTTTAGTTTTTTTTTAAGAAATGCATGAAATTAAAGACATTTATAATAAATAAATAAAAAAATGTAAATGCTCTTTTGAACTTTTTATTAATCAAAGACTCCTGAGCAACAGGATTGTCGTTCTTTAGCAGCAAATAATCATATTAGAGTGATTTCTGAAGGATCGTGTGACTAAAGGCTGGAGTAATGATGCTGAAAATTCAGGAATAAATTACACTTTAAAATATATCCACATAGGAAACAAGTTATTTTTAAATTGTAACAATATTTCACAAAATTACTGTTTTTGCTTCATCTGTTTTTGCTTTAGATCAAATAAATGCAGCCTTGGTGAGCAGAAGACACTTCTTTCAAGACCAGTAGTGTAAATAAATCTAATCTTTTAAATAAAATGCTGTAAAAGTGTCAAATATGGACACTTGAAATCCCTTTCTAATGTTAGTTAAGGTTTTCCTGCACCAAATCCAGCCATAATTCAGTTTTTCTATAACCATTTTCCACCCTCACTGTTCTTTTAGACCTCTGACTATAATATATTTCCATATTTGAAAAATGATTTGTTTAGTCTCTTTGCATGTAAATTGAGTTAACACTGCAACTGTACAGGCTTTGGCATGTAAATGAGGTCACATGTTAATGTACTTGTGTTCCTGGTGCCAGTACCATGATGATGATTTGTGAATATACCTGCAGTGTTTCTATAGACTACATCAAACTTACTTCATAAGAGCCAGAAAGTCCTGTTTTCAGTGATAAGGCTCAGGGAAACTGGAAGTCATGGAGATTCATGGATGGAAATTGTGATTGATTTTATGTAAAGCCTCTCCTTTTATGTTCTCTCTGCCCATGCAGTTGTGCATGTGTGTTTGAGTATGATGGTAATACACGAAGGGCTGCATGATTCTGTATAACACACAGTGTGTGGCGCTGATGATGCACCTCTTCTCACTCCTTTGTGATTACAGTAATTAATGTTTTCTTGCAGTAAGTCTGCATGTGTCTGGGCTTCATTTCGTCCAGACCTGAAGAAGCCCCTCCCACCCTTAACACTTTAACACTGTCGTTTCCTGTTCAGGACGTGATCGAGAACTTTTTAATATATATATTTTGTACAATGTTACTAGTAAAATGTGTTTAAATTAGGGCTATTGGTATGTATTTATTTGAGGAGCTTTCTTAGTGATCTCAGATTTTAAATGTGATGAATCTAAATAATATCAGTAAGAATAATTCTTATTTTTACTATATTTCAAAAATGTAGTGCATTCAATTTGAATGCATTCATATCCTCATTGTTATTTTAAATTATAGTTTTTATTTTTGTGTAAATGTAGTGCATTCAGTTCTAATACATTCAAATCCTCTCTTAAAGAAAAAAAAAGTTTTATATATTCTAGGTAGTGCTATCTTAAATTCTAATAGTGATTTATAAAGGTACTAATTCTATTTATTTTTTGTCGAAACTTTTTTTTTCTCTGACTCCCTACTCCTCTGTCTCTCTCTCTACTTTCCCGACCTCTACCGCCCCCTGCAGGAATTGTGGGAATGTGTTCTGTGCCAGCTGTTGCGATCAGAAGATCCCGGTGCCAAGCCAGCAGTTGTTCGAGCCCAGTCGTGTGTGTAGGTCGTGTTTCAGCAACCTGCAGGTTCCCGCATCGGCTCTGGAGATGGAGCTGGACAAACCCATCACGGCCAGCTCCAACTGATCCCAGACCTGCACACGGACAACTGCCGAGGACCCACAGGACGAGAGGTAGAAGCTCCAGAGACTGAAGTCGCTTCTTTCCCACCCGAAAGGGAATCATGTATATATGGAACGATGTGGAACGCACAGAGAGTCGTCCAGGGAGGAGAGGAGGCTTAGCACTTTCAGTTGGCGTTTGCAGAAGAGACTTATTTGCGGAGGCGGGTTATGATTGAGAGCTTGTCTTCATTTGCGATGACACTTGTCCTGTACCTGCTGCACAGAGGGAAGGTTTTCACCAACCAGCGGACGGCGTGCGAGAGTAGGGTTTCCTCCCTCGTCATCTCACAAAGATCACAGGGTGAAAGGTGCTTCTGGGACGAGTCCGCAAGATCCTAGCTTTGTTTTTTGAGTTCTCATCTCTTGTCTTTCAACAATCTGCTTTTTTTCCCTTTCTTTTTGAGGTTGCACAAGTGATTCTGGGTGCCACACAGCATTCAAACAGTCTAGGGTTTGAATGCACCAAATTTCCAGATTCTTGGTTAGTTACTCCAAAGTACTTTCTCAAATAGAAATTCATTTTCTCTCTAATGTTGACTGTATGGTGACAGGAAGTGATGTCAGCACGGGCCACTAGAGGGCGCTCTTGTCTTTCTGATCTGCTGTGTGGACGCCGGCTGGTTTAGACACGGTCTGCTTCTGAGACCTTCTCACTAATGTTTTTTTTTTTTTTTTGTAACATACATGCGAGACAAATGAGATAATATATTAGAATGATATAAGAATGAGACGTATAGCTTTTAAAATGAGAAATTGTATAGAATTCTTGAATAGTGGCTCACTAAATTAGTCACCGAATATAAGTTGTGTTGTTTTCCCCAGTTGTAGCCATTTGGGGCTTTTCTTTTAATGTATTTCTTATTTTTGTCCTCCCAGTGATGCTGAACAGTTGTATGTGGAGAGAGATGTATGTGATATGCTGCATTAGGGCCCCAGATGTTGTTTTTTCTTTTTTTTTGCGCTCTCAACACTTATTTATTATCAAGTTTTTGTTTGAAATGTATGTTCAATCCTGACAATTGATACACCACAGGATAATCAGTGTTGATGGGTGTGAGCTGCCTTTGCACTGAAGATGAAGCCCCTTCCACACACACACACACATTTGAGAAATGACGCACAAATCACAATCAAAATCTCTTTAGCTTGCCTTTCCCAGTTTATCCACTTTTTTGGAGGTTAATTCTGACGTTTCCCTCAATCAGCCGATCTTTCAGCCAGAGTTCACCTGATAATACGTTTACTCACCCTCAGAATTCGGAGAATCTTCATGCAACTCTTTTCCATGTAATGACAGTTCATAGCGACTGCAAGTTTTCTTGTATTGCTTGTCTTTTTTTGGGAGCTTGATGGATGTGATCACTATTATATGGAAAAGAGTTCAATGAAAAAGTTAAAACTACAACAGCAAGTGAGTAAATAATGACAATTTTAATTGTTTGCGGTGAACTATAACCTTGACATTGGGCTCGCCAGCTGATGCTATAATGACCTGGAAGCTCCTGAGAGTTTAGGGCCGTGATGATGGGCGTTAATTCCTAAAGCTGATGACCTCTGCTCCTCTTGGTAGAAGTCGGTGCAAGAGTGCTTTCAGTGTCACCGGTGCGACAGCTTTTGCATTAACGCCAATCCATGAATGTGAATTTTTTTTTTTTTTTTTCAGAAAGAGTAAATTCCATGGGTTTGTATTTTGCACATTGGTAATCATCAGAAATACACTGTTGCAGATTTCTGTAAGAATTAAACAAAGTGGAATTCCAACTGAACCGACTCCTGGACTCAATTCACTGATCCGACTGTGTTTGCACTGCACCGTCACAAATGAAGATTCACAAACTGTTTTGTCAGCCAAACCCCTTTTACCTAAAATGTTTACTTGAAGTCCGCCTGAGATTGTAAGTTAATATTTCAATAATGTAACAACACATTCACAGACTCTGATGTTGTTTAATGGTCACATGGGCAGGTAAACAATTAAAATATTGAATCTTTTTAGTTTTTTTAATTTAAATGTTATATAAAATTTTTATTATTATTATTATTATTATTATAATTTAATTATACATTTTACATTTGCTTTTCATGAACCAGTTTGAGAAATCCTGATTTAGTCAATAACATCAGTGTGTAAGGCTATACACTTCTGCTTATCTAACTCCACTATCATAAATCTTGCTCCATTAAAGTTGTTGATATTACATCTTCTTGCTTAAAGTATTCCTTAGAGGCTTTAACATTAACTTACAATGTATAAAACTAATAAACTAGAGCCTCGTTTACACTGACATTTAACAAAGCATTGTACATAATTCATTTAAACCGCATTTATTTGATGTTTATTTACACAGACCACTTACCAAATCTTGGTTGTTTAATTAGAGACAAAAAAAGCAGATTATACATTACAAAAATTAACAAGCTTTTGTATTTGACCAATTAAACAGCCTCGATATGCTTTTTACAAAAGGGGTTGTTCATTCTAGACCTTATGCACCAGAGAAAGAATTTAGTGTTTGAACTTGTGTTTTTGTGGTAGCTCTGTATATTTCTATGGTATCGCTTAGCTGGTGAAGTGGATTTATTTATTGCTTATTTTAACAAATTATCATGAGCATTGTAACGTTTGAAGTGGATGTCATGACAAATGTCAGTAGAACGGGAAGATTTTAGCTCATTTATAAATCTGTAAGCTCTTCATGCTGTGGAATTGCAAACTGGAATTCGGAACACAACGAGCGAAGTGCTGAAAAGGGTCGGGGTTACATAAGGTTGAGAAATGAGACCAATAATAGGCTACAAAAGAGTTAATAAATTAAATTTGGTGCATGAATGGACCAGCAGTCAATAGATTGACATTCTGTAGCATTACATTATAGTGGTGATGAAGAGCGTTGTCTTGTTTAATTGCGTGTTTTATATGAAATACTGTTGTAGCCTACTGGCTGTATGTTCTACATTTATATTACAAATGGTGCACATTTTAAAATAAAGTAGGCATACTTTATATTTAATGCTGTTAGCTCAGAAATAACATGTCAACAATTAAAAGTGAAAACTTTGAAATGTAAATAGTAATACGTAATGATGTTACCGTACGTAATGATGCACCGCTTTCAAATCCCTCAATCCCAGCAGTTGGACTCGGATGATGAATAGTTAAAGGGGTGGTTGATTATTATGATCTCACTTTCCTAACTTTAGTTAGTGTGTAATGCTGCTGTTTGAGCATAAACAACATCTGCAAAGTTACGACGCTCAAAGTTCAAAGCAAAGGGAGATTTTTGCTTTTAAAGAAATCACTTTTTAAGGACTACAACAAACGGCTGGTAGAGACTACACGAGCTTCCTCCCGGGTTAGTGACATCACCAACCCAGAGCCCGTTTACGGAGAGCCTTGGCACTTCCTATTAGCCCCATTGTATCGATCTTGGTTGCAGTTCCATTAGAATTCCACTGGAGGTGATCGCGGGCGAGTGCGGACTGAATGGGAGCTAGGCGGTTAAATGTGTCTCTTTCACCCGATTGCCGTTGAGAAATCTCAGATTTTATTGTAGGTTTTGCAAGTTCAACATGGGTTATAGGTCGAAAGTTGAATGAACGAGTACTTATGTCCTTTTCGATTTCTTACAGGTAGAGTTGTTGTTGCCCATAACACGCTAGCATTCTGCTAATGAACGCTGATTGGTCAGTGAAGGCCAGAGATGCCGCTTGATGGTATCGTGGCATCCGAAGCGGGAACAGAAACAAACAAAACAAAAACTCTTCTAGCACGTGTATTACCTGTGTCAGCTGTGTTGTCGATGCCTCGAGAGAAAAGAAAGTGCAGAGCGCGAAAGCACCAGAGTGACTGAAGGATTGCCGTAAAGCAGTATCTCTGGTCGTACGATGTGTATGGCGTCATTGACATTTTAAAAGACTTTTTAAAGCAAATAAGTGACTAAAAAATCTAAAACCCAGCAATGTGTAATTTCTTTGCATCTCCTTTTGAATACAACATTCAAATTACTAGACAAAAAATTATATCCTGAGAAAAGTGGATTTTGATGGGTATTTCACCATACATCCATTCATTCTGCACTCGTCTGCGAGCGCCCCCGCATGGACAGAGACGTGTTACTGCAGCCAGTCCAGAAACCGGAAGTAAGCAAAGAGTGCCAATTCTCTTCCTATTAGACATTCTCTGACCAACCCTAGAATTTACATAAACCCCGCCCCCTGAACACGATTTCTAGATTATCAATGACTAGAAGATAACTACACATCAGCTACATAAATGATAAATACGTCAACTAACCATTCAGAAATGTCCTGTAGAATTCTTCATGTTGTCACTTCTTCTTGAGTCTCTCCATCATTGACTCCGGTTCGAACATAAAAGTCTATACATTTTTGAAATTTTCAGTGCATGTCTGTGTGAGGTAAAAGGACACAAGCTGTTGTAGCTCCGCCCTCTGTACCGGGAGCAGCAGCTCATTTGCATTTAAAGGAACAGACACAAAAACAGTGTGTTTTTGCTCACCCTCAAAAATTGACAACTTAACATGCTATATAAAAATATCTGTGGTATTTTGAGCTATAACTTCACATACACACTCTGGGGACATCAGAGACTTATCTTACATCTTGTGAAAAGGGCATTATACCACCCCTTTAATGGATTGTGAAAAAGCACTTGCTAGTGAACACGTGATGTTCTGACAGACCCAAAAAATAAATAAAAAAAAATAAAAAAAAATGACTCAACGCTAAGAATACGGTATGGCTCATACTTTATTAGTGTTTAATATAGTGTCATTTCTTTATACAAAAAGAAAGCTCAAGGTAAGCAGCCTTGTAGGTTGAAAAACATCTATTATCAATATTAAGGTAGTACATAACGGGACGCCCCAAGTCAGATTTATCATGCGTTTGATAGGATCACTCGGGCGTTTAACGTTAGTTACAATTACCCGTGAACTCGAAAAGCCGCTAACTGAGCTTGATATCCCACGAGGAACGACAGGTCTTCTACAAACCCTACCGGACATGATCACACAGCTCAACAGGACGACGTCCGTTAACGAGAAAGCAGCAGAATTTTCCAGAAGAGCCCCGTGGATTTGCTGCTGTGTGTCGACGAAAGCTTCGTTATTTCCAACAAAATACGATAAGTTCACTTGAACATCACAAGGACACTTGTTGTAGCGAGAACATGACGGGTCTCCTTAAAAAGATTTACAAGCTCAAACTCTATTAGCATAAAAATATACAATGTGCAGTAGGTTCGATAATGTCAGTCAAATATATCTTAAAAAACCGGACAAACTAATTAAGAGCAGCCAAATTGACTGTTTACCACATTAGCATACAACATTAAGGGAAATAAAACCTTTTCTGTACTTTTCTGTAGGAAACCCATTTCAACTGTCTATACAAACAGTTTAATAGCATAAAAAATAGACTTCATTGCTTCATCAGTCAAATTCCGTTTAGCTATAAAAATTTAAATCACCATATTTACAATGTGCTAATCATGTGGTTAAAGGAATATCCCGGGTTCAGTATAAATCTACAGCATTTGTGGTTTGCTGATTACCACAGATCATAATTTTATCTAAACCAAAACTGGTGGTTACAATATGATACAATTAAAGTACATTTTTAATGCGAGCTAAAATTGCGTCAGTGCAGTTATATATCCAATAAAATAACTTCAGTTATGATTATGTAAACCCAGTAAATGTGGGATGCCAGAATGATCCTGTTTACATGAAGAAAAAATAACACGTAGAGTGTCCCAGCCAATAAATGGAAGTTTTATTACTGTTTTATTATGTTTTCTGAAAGTCATGTTTGTATATGCAATAATTAAATATTAACTAATGTGGATACATTTACAGAACAGAAATATGAACATTGGAAAAAGCCAGATTCTTGTTTCATTCTGTTGACATATTAGAGTTTAAGTTTTTCATAAATCAGAAACTACTGTGCTTTGTACTGTAATGTTTTCAGGAATAAAATGTTATATAAGTCATCAGGCAAAAACTATATGAACATTTACCTGCAGTAAATATATATGAATAAAACGTGAAAGTGCTGCAGATTTCTGGAAAAAAAACACCACTTTTAGAGAAATGTAATTGAAATCTACAGACGCTAATAGATAAAGTCTACTAAACAGTTAAATGTGTATTTTGGATGTTTACTTTCCTCAAGTCTGATAGAAGCAAGTTATAGAAGCAAAATAGCCCAAAATCTCAGCCAGTGCCTGAAGAAAACAATGGGTTTTGCCTGTATAGTGTCTTGCCTTAAATTCATAAAGTCCTGTTTACTTCCATTTTAAATGTATTACTGTAACCACATTTTGCACTCCCAAAAAAATAATGGAAGAGACAAAATGATTCTCTGTGGTGATGGCCATTATGCCACGAAACGCTATTATAGAGTTTTTTCTACTGAACCCGAGATATTCCTTCAAGGTCTTTGCCCAAAAAACTGCAGTTCACAATGGACCTTCATGAATGGTTACAGCATGGACAGATTTTACAACATCAGCAGCACAATGTCCCAGACTCGAGTGAAACAACATGGCTCGGTTCACGGTTACAGGCATGAGATGATACAGTTCAGAGTTTTACGGAGCGCCTGTTAAATCCACGCTGGAAGTGGACGATGGCTCTTACGTCATCTCTCCGGGACGTTCTCAGACTGAAGACTGGTCCCAAACCTACACCACCACCAGGATAAAGAGGTCACTTCAACACTTCCCTGTCTGACGCAGAAACATCATTACTGCTGCAAAGGATGCTGATTTTCCCAGAGACTGGGCATTAACTGTGCACCCTGTTTGAGGCCATAACTAGAAGGAATTTAACTAAGCAGCGGATGTTCATGTATTTGTGCATGCATGAACATCGCCAAACCTGAGGTTTGTATCCCTAGAAGGATACACAGTTAACGTGGCAGTGTCTCGTGCGTACCTTGTTGACGGGCGTCAGCTGGGTGCGTACAGAGCTAGTGTGAAGCCGCGAGCGCTCTCGGTCTCTCTCGCTGCCGCTGCTCTCGAAGCGCCCGGGCGAGCGCTCTCTTCGGCTGTCTAGCACAGCTCGACCGGGGGATTTCTCGCGCTCCAGAGGCCGGGCCGGAGATTTGTCCCGCCGGAACTCGGTACGGCCCTCGCGGTAGCGGTGAGGAGTGCTGGGCTCGCGGTGAAGCGGCCCCTCCTGGGCCCCGGGACCCGAGGCCAGGCGCTTGGAGATGTGCTCGTTGTACGTGGGCGGCCCACGCTTGTTTGGGCTGCTGTGGAGGTCAGATTAATGGCTGATTTGGGTAAATGCATGATGCACGGAAACGCATGTGCATGTGAAATATTCAAGCATTAAAGGGATAGTTCACCCAAAAATTTAAATTAGCCCATGATTTACTCACCCTGAAGCCATCCCAGGTGTATACGACTCTTCTTTCAGACGAATACAGTCGGAGTTATATTAAAAAATGTCCTGGCTATTCCAAGCTTTATAATGGGAGTGAATGGGTGTATGTTTTTGGAAGTCCTTCAAAGCGCATCCATCCATTATAAAAGTCCTCCACACGGCTCTGGGGGTTAATAAAGGCTTTCTGAAGCGAAGTGATGCGTTTGTGTTTGAAAAATATCCATATTTAAAACTTTATGGACTAAAATAACTAGCTTCTAGCAAACGGACGTACGCAAGTCGACTTACGCCAAAAGAGCAACACTGGACGATGTATGACGTAGATGTAGGAGTAGAGTAAGCTTTGACGGCTCTCGCGGATCAAACAAACAGGGCTTGGCAACCGTGTGCGTCATTACGTTGTGCGTCAAGTTCAAGGGTTACTCTTTCGACGTAAATCGATGCGTAGGCCGTCTGCCGGAAGCTAGTTATTTTAGTCAATAAAGTTTTAAATATGGATATTTTTCTTACATGAACGCATCGCTTCACTTCAGAAGGCCTTTATTAATCCGCCAGAGCCGTGTGGAGCACTTTTATCATGGATGGATGCACTTTGAAGGACTTCCAAAAACAAAAACCCATTCACTCCCACTATAAAGCTTGGAAGAGCCAGGACATTTTTTAATAGAACTCCAATTGTATAGAAGAATGTCGTATACACCTAGGGTGGCTTCAGGGTGAGTAAATCATGGGCTAATTTTCATTTTTGGGTGAACTATCCCTTTAAGCAACTCAACGCGTGGTGTGATTTTTCCACAGGTAAGGGATGTTCTCAGCGAGAATCCCTTGAACCGTGGGAAGATCACTGAAATGCACAAGCTCAAATATTTGATTGCTTTTAAACAATGAAAGGAGCAGCAATATTATAACAGACGTCAATTTTTGCTGGGATTAGGAATGGAATGAAAAGTGACTTTTGGCAGAACATGAAAGAAAGTTGTTGCAACCGTTTCAGATTGAATGTGTTTTTTTAACAGAATTACATCACTTGCTATTGGCTGAATCCTTTCATTGCCTGTTTGCTTTTACGGCAGGAAGGAGTTCACCTGTCCAGTACCTGTGCTGTTATTGTTACCTAAAAATTTAAAAAATGTATATTGTTAAATGAAATAAGACTGAAGTAAAATAAAAAATCAATTAATAGATGAAAAACTTAGAAATGTTGCCATGGCAACTAATTGAAATAAAATAAGTCCAAGTTGAAGTATTAAAATTACTAGAAGTAAAAATAAAAAAAATGAATAAATGAAAGATAAAAGTTCAATAAAAAAAGTGTTAAACTTAAATTAAAAAGAAAATATAAAAATAAAAGATCATTCAAAATATTAATACATACTAATACTATAATATCACATAAATATTATGAACATAACACAGTACAGATAACACTGTGGCAATCATGTCAGATTATAGATCTAGCAAACATGTCATTCTTTTTCTTCTCATTTTACCAGAAATACATAAATACATAAATAGTATGTTCAGGTTACAACATTATTGTTCATTGTATTTTAATGTTTCCGGATCTCTGTTTTCTGCTCAGAATGAACCAAAATGAAAAAAACACTGAATCTCATTCACTAATAATTGCGTACATTACTCATATTTATACATACATTTTAACTTCTCACTTAATTCACAACACATGCATACACTCATCAATCTTTTAACCTCGTTGGAATGTTGATGAATTTGGAGTTTTCTAAATGAGCGACTGTGTGCCCGAGGTAATTAATTCACATAAATCATCTCCATATAAGAACTCGTTAAATCATATTTCAAAGCGGGACTATAAGTTTAATATATTGTGGTAAATAACCCGCACCTCCTGCTGGAGCCGGTCCTCTGCAGTTCCCCGGACTCTCTCACCAGGCTGCCCTTACAGCAGATGACCCGCAGTTTGTTCTGGTAGGACGAGGCCAGATAGATGGCGCCAGACGATATGGCCGGTCCCAGGTAACGGGGGTTAGGAATGTCCAGGTGAGCGAAACTGGGAGGCCTGTTTTAAAGGGGATTTAGTGTCACTCTCAAGTGCTCCTGTTATTTTGGTTTCTTATATGCATGCAGTGTTTCTGTCATCTTACCCAAGAGCTGCATGTCCCTGAATCTCAATGACATCCAGCGAGTTGAAGTTGGTCACAAACAGATACGGCTCTCTGAAAGCTGGAAACAGACAGATGCTTCAGTTAGTGACTCTGAAGATTAGAGATGCACGGGCGAATGGACATAAATTGCTTTTTTTTTTCTTTTATTTAGGCCAATCTCTATTCCAGACTTGCACACAAACTGCATTGCAATCATTTCCCTAAATTTATTTTGTGTGGAAATATTATAAAATCTGCAAACAGGACGTTAACACAGACCAGAGACGCTGAAGACGGACGCAAAGCAAACACTGTACCAGGCACAGCTAGCTCACTGTTTGCGATGCCTGAAATATATAAATATTGAATTGTGGGTGGGGGGGTTATATGAATGAATCTCTAGGGAACTGACTGTCTTCAGAAAAGTTTGATGGCATTAATTTTCATCTTACCTCTGCATAATGCCCATGTATAAGCACAGCGCTGCTTTGTGTACAGCGGTAAAAGCTATATCCCATATGTTCCATTAGCGCCACCTACTGTCAGAGAGTGAATCTGCATTTGGATTCAGTCCGTCTGCTGTTTTGTCACAAAGCTAAAGTCAGGCCATTCTGTTTTAGCTTTAAATCTTGAAATTATACAATCCAATTATAAAAACAACTGCTCATTCTTCATGTTTGTTTGGGTCATGATTAAATGCAGTGGTTGCTTCTTATTTCAAGAAGGCTACTGATATATACATATATATATTATTATTATTTTATTTTTTTGGCTTGGTCTGTTATAGAGCAAATAAACAACAAATAAATTTCCTTAAAGGAAGAAAACAAAAAAAATCCAATGTTGGAATTGGCCAATTTGCTTAAAAAAAAAAAAAAAATTCATGATCAGTGCATCCATACTGAAGATGATCATTATTACATTTTGCACATTTGGGTTTGTCACAAAAAGAAGACTGGCTAACCGAATGTCAGGGGAAGTCGACTCCACTTGAGATCATCAGGGCGACTTCTTCGACCATAAGCATCCACGAATACACCGATCTCTGTTATCAGAAATTGAATAGAAAACAGTGTAAAAAAAAATCAATACAATTGAAGTGTTTTTAATTGTATTTTTCATCTAGGAACTGTGACGGCTGTAGCTATTGTATACTGATCACTATTTCTAAAATATATGTAGCATGTTGAATAATGTGCATGAGAAAAATTCAAAATACCATATTTATTTCAGTTATAAATAAGGTTTTATGACTAATATAAATAGTTATTTTGTATTTTTAATCAGTTTGTTTGTTTTGTCTTAACTTTTGGCTAATCAAAGAAATAGGTTGATTTCAATTCATTCACCACACTGACAATGGAAAGTAAAGTCAAGTATTGCACTGATAGAAAATTGAGTATTCAATAAAACAGAGCAATAGTATACATGCTGCATACTACTTCCTTGTATTAGACCATTGGTATATACCATTATGTATGCAAAGTAATCAACATGTGCTTTTTTTTAAAAGTCATAGTTCATATTTAAATTACAGGGGAAAACATGACGGTGAGTAAATAATGATTTTGCCTCAACTATTGCTTTAATATTGTCATGCAATAGGAGATGGCTGTAGTTTAGAAGATGTGACGGGTGTCTGACCGTGGAAGCAGAGCAGATATTCCTCCTTCTGTGGAGTGCTGGACACCTGGACGATGGAGATGGGGAAACAGTGGGAGGATCCAGTGAACACAGCGGACGCCAGCGACACGTCATTCTTGTCCAGGAACTCTGCCAAACACAGCCCATCATGCAAAACGCTGTTTACATAATGCACAATTACAAATTATAAGTGCCTGATCATGTTCTCACAAATGGCCCGCCAGCCGGTCCAACCTGATATCTGCACTGGAACATGCAAATGTGGAGAAAATGACTAACGAAATGCTTTTAAATAACAGATCCATCACATCTACATCCCCGATGATACAGGAGACTGAGGACTGACCCTCATCTAACTGGCTCACTGGACGTCACTGTAATACCTACCATCCAGAACACACTGCTTCATCTCAATCTCGTAGAATTTATTGGTACCAATGATGATGCTGTAGCTGGTGAAGTGGATGCAGCTGCACGGCTCGAGCGTTTCAATCTCCTGAGAGATGAAGAGAAGGATCATTAGAGGTGTGTCCGTGTGAAGGAGTTTAGAAAGCAAAGCACATCAAACATTGTCACATCAAATTTAGCAAACAGCTGCAAAGAGGAGTTCTTTTGCCTCAAGACTCAGAATCTCAAACGTTACTTGCCTTCCGTATACAGAACTTGTTCAGATTGTCGTTGTATCGCAGAATCGTGACTTTATTGGGCATTGCGGCACAAATGCATGGACCATTTTCTATCTAAAGCAAGAGTAGACATAAAATACTGTGTAAGGTACAAATTTGTTGGGTCACACGTCACAAAGGGCATGATGCAACACAGTGCACTAAAAATAGTGGAAGTTGCAATGCAGTGAAACACACGTCCTTACCCTGCCTGTGGCAAACAGATGACAGCCCTTGACGGTCTCAAAGATATATGGCACAATCTCTGGCAGTGTGGGGAGGTGAGACTGGGACAAAGACTGTTTCACCTTCTTAATCTCCACCAGACACAGTGCCCGCTCATCCCCTACAACACATCATCATAATCCACTTATTTCACATGCATCCCTTGCAAAACAGTAGTGCAATAATGCCATGGCATTTTGATTAATACCTAATGATTAGCATATGCATGTACCAAGGTATTTTCATAAAGGTATTTACAATTTATTCTAAGAATTTGCACGGAATCCACAAACTGAAAAATATTTTTACCTTGAATTCACAAGTCGCTTTTGATAAAAGCCAAACAATATGCATTAAAAAAATGCATTTTTTTATGCATTTGCCAGACGTTTTTATCAAAAGCGTATCAATTTGTATTAGTTCATGCATTCCCTTGGAATCGAACCCATGACCTTGGTGTTGCAAGCACCATGCTCTACTGTTTGAGCTTCAGGAATAACAAAAATGGTGTTATTAACTATGGTGTGTAGGACAAAAATGCATGATATTATGGTATTTTTGTTAATGTTGCAAGGGCTCTTAGTCAAAATCCTTTAGTTTTGGTTTCTGAAGTGATGGTTCATGGTCTCTGCTCACCCACGATCATCAGCAGCTTGTCGTGGTCCTTGATGATGTGGATCTGAAACACGGATCCCAGTCCCGGGATGTGAGTGAGGGAGTTTTTAATCACGTTCAGGGCGTAGAGACCCTCCTCTGAGCCAACCAACACAATCTGATGACAAAAACAAGATAACCCGACGACTGTGTATCAGACTACAACAAACAGAGACTGAAAATAAAGGAATAAACCTTGAAAATTCAAACCGATCGAGAGTAAAATTAGGGGATTGACACAGATACCTGGTCAGTCAATGGAAGGGTGCAGTTGATATCCAGACGGTCGTCTCCTTCTAGCTTGAGTAAAGAGTTACCCAACAATTTCTGTACAAAACCAAAAACACCATCATGAGCATGCAAAAGTGAGAGACTCGCAGTGCATTCAAGATGTACTGTACACTTCAGACTGCGCCAAGCTGTATATTTAAAAAGAGACCGATCTAAGTTTTTCCCCCTATATCATCACACACACTCTTTAAATGTCAGAACGAGTGGTGTTTCTGGTTCATCTCACTCACAGCATCTGCTTCAGCTTTCTCTCTCGCTCCACGACTGCTGGCCACGATGGCTTCCAGCACGGCCACCCAGCGCTGCTTCTCCGAGAATCCTGAAGTCATGAGGTACAGAGTCTGACCGGGCCAGCACGTCGACTGAGGAGACGACTCCAACTTCATCACGTACGGCACATCTGAGCGCGTACAAATATGCATGTTAGAGGACAGGAAAATACGTTTCTTCCTCCAGACATTGGCTACTTTATGAATCCACATCCCCAAAAAAATTCACAAAGAATTACAAAGAAATGGAAAGTAATACATTGAAGTTTTTTTTTGAGTAAAAAGACTGAAATAGTATTTTCTTGTCAAATGTGCTCCAATAATCATTACCAGATTTTTTTTGCGTAGCGGCTATTTGCACTAAAGTAGTAGCACTAAATAGTACTTTGCACTATTTTCTTAGTGACAGATGCTATTTACACTAAGTTTAAATACCAATAGATTCTAATTACACTAAGTGAAAATAGTGATAGATTCTACTTAAACTATAGAAGTAGGCCAATAAGTGTAAATAGTAGATGCTATTTCTACGTATAAATAATGGCAGATACTATTTGCACCTCAGTGTTGTTGTACATTAAATGGTATGCAATAATAACAGAGTAAATGATTTTATTTATAAAAATTATTAAATGGACGCCACCTTATTGGGACAATAAAGCCCTCCCTACCCTAAAAAACACTTTATTATTAAACACGTTTATTTCCACTTTTCAAATATTTTCTTCATTTTTATTGAAAATAAATACTTTTGCGATCTGATACACGATGGGAAAAGGGAACAAGTTCGGCAAAAGGAACTTGAACTTCGAACTCGGGTTGATTTGCGTCAAAACTTTCTGCCACGCGTCCGTAATTTTGTCTGGCCCAATCAGACGTCAGTGGGCGGAGTTAGTGTAAATGGCCTCTGCCAACAAGGCGGGCTTTTTGCACTTAGTGTAAATAGACACTCCGATTTCTTTTACAGTGTAATTCCACAGAAAGTTTGTCACCTGTCTTGGCAGTGTTGGGCAGCTCAGAGGCTCCGACAGAAGAATGAACAGTCACGTCTCCATCAGAGAGACACAACTCAAACTCATCCAGCGCCTTCACCGACTCTGAGAGGACAGATTATACATCATTCACATCATTCCATACCTGTCGAACACATTCCCTGCTGGAAAATAGATCTAACTAGCTTGATTAAGGTGGTAACTAGTTTAACATGGTTTCTAGCTGGTCATTTCCAGCTAGAAAAAGTGTTTTTTTTAATCAGATTCAAGTTAAACACACAACCATACACAAGTATGATGTGAAACAAAATGCTTTTTATCACTCTCCATACATTGAATAAAATAAAACGAACAGATCAGAAATAAAATCTGCAAGTTTTCATAAATCAGAAATAGAATTTACAACATTGGCCATAAACCTGGTTTCCGCTGGTCAGACTGGTTTGGACTGATGGTTTTAGAGGGGTTTTGTCAGACCAGCAGACCTCCTTAAGCTGGTCTTCTATGTCTAGATGTTTGATTTGGTAGACTAGCTTGGTCAGGATAAAACACAAGCTACTACTATCCAACCTTCAGCAAGACCACCGTAAGCTGGTATGATTCAAGATTTTCCAGCAGGGATGAGCTGTTGTTCTGTTATAACATGCAGTGTGCAATCTGAACTGATGCACATTGGGAAAAGCAAGAATATTCACAGACCGTCTCTTGGTTCTGTCTCGTACGTGATCACTTTATATCCATCCAACAGCACGTACTTCCTCTCCCAGCCCTGACCACGCTTCCCATTTCTGCAGGAAAACAACCACAATTCCAGGCACATTTAGCATTCAAGTTTTCCTCCCTTTTGGTATTTGAACATTTTTAAGGCCAGACAAGTAATTTGTTGAGGTCAATTTGTAAATTTCTACACGCCTGCGCACATTTATATTCAAATGCGCATATCTATAGACCAGGGTTTCTCAAACTCGGTCCTGGAGGGCCACTGTCCTGCACAGTTTAGCTCCAACCCTGATCAAACACACCTAGCTGTGAGTTTCTAGTGATCCTGAAGACATTGATTAGCTTGCTCAGGTGTGTTTGATCAGGGTTGGAGCTAAACTGTGCAGGACAGTGGCCCTCCAGGACCGAGTTTGAGAAACCCTGCTATAGACTAAACGTGTAATATGCATGTGCACGCCGTCATCGTTTTCAAGTTTTCCGCAGAGCAGCTTGGAACCTATTTCAAGGTTTGCGTTCTCGAGACACCAGGCACTGTTGTTGTGTGAATGAGCAGCCGGAGCTCAATCAAAATTAACTTTAGCAGGACAACAACTTTATTCTAGAGCTGCTGTAAAGCCAAAACAATCTCTGTTACTGTAATTTCCTATTATCACTGTAAAGCTGCTTTATGAAACAATCTATATTGTTAAAGGTCCCATGGCATGGATTATTTTATTATTTTCTAATGTTTTCTGGGGTGCCCTTATAATGTTAGTATGTTTTTTATATCAAAAATTGTCATAATTTAGAAATAAAAGGCATTTTTTCTAGACTGATTTTAGCCTCTGATTCGAACGCTCTGTTTAAAGGGGCGTGTCTGCTGTGAGACTTCAGTGTAAACGCCCACTGCTGTGATTGGCTGCTGTGAGACTTCAGTGTAAACCCCCACTGCTGTGATTGGCTGACATGTTTGCATATGAAATAGCTAGTATTACATGTGGAACTCTCTCGAAAGCCTTTACTATTACAGCTATTATACGTTTTTACTATTACAGCTATCGAGATTAACAAATCGTGAGAAGTTTTTAAAGTATTTAGATCTATTCCCTTCACATAAAAGGTTGCAGTGATGAGCACTGATGACAGTCAGTTGATCACGTGAATGAAGATCTTATCATTGCAACGCAGTTTCTGCACTCTCACTAATGATTTCACCAATGCAAACATGATGTAAATACAGTAATAGCTTCATTGTGCAGTGTAACAGCGTCATTGATTTCATAATGAGTTTTGGCAAGTGTCCAGATAAACTCACGCTGTGTGATTGACAGCTTGGGCGTTTGGATAGGGTTTGTTCTTTGATCGCTTTCTGTATTTTAATCACAGTTTAAAAAAGATTATTTTCATCCTACTAAGAGAAACGAAGTTGATATTTTAGTCACTGGTTTGATTTACTGATGCATAAACAGTATTGAACAATTTTGAGAGAAAGATTATCTGTCTGAACAATTACACATCAGAAATTCACATAACCCACTGGTTCTTCAGAGGCTCGGATGAAGGAACTAAATACTTAAAATACTTTTGTGTTCATTTGTACATCCAAACACTGAGCAACTGCCAAATTTTCATGGCATGGGACCTTTAAAAGTGCTATATAAATGAAGGTGACTTGACTTGTTTGCAGCAGGAGACCTGAGGTCACATGCTCACCTGGGCTGCTTCAGCCATCCTTCCAGCCTCATGTGTCCGCCAGCGTCTTTCAGGCCGGAGGTGCTTCCCTTCTCCCGACACAGAGCCTCGGAGAGATGCAGCGCGTACTCGGTGGGAACGCCACAGGTGGCTGGGAGGTACGGGGAGCATTTCGGGTGGCACAAAGCATGGCATTCTAAAACAGGAGAAAGAAGAAACAGGATCAGCATCGTCAGCTTTAGCCCAGGTTGACATGATTGGCTCAGCAATCTATTAACAAACAACAATGGACTCTTTTCACGTTTCTGTTGTTCTCAGAAACAGAAGTCATAGTTGGGGAAACTTCTGTTGTGGTGAAGGGAAAGGACTGCACAGCAAATATCATTTTTTTAGATTCCCATTTGCTCCAATAGCAAAAATATCCACAATAGTGTTTCTACGACTTTCCAAAACAGGAATAAATATTGAGAGATTGATTACATTGGTCAGAAGAGAGAAAGATGTTAAATTTGCCTCTCATTAATTTACACTCACAAATGTAATTCTAAGGCAATATATCACAAACAGATAGATTGTATAGATACAACTATTTGAAAATCTGGAATCTGAGGGTGCAAAAAAATCTAAACATTGAGAAAATCTCCTTTAAAGTTGTTCATTTATGTTCGTGCTTTTGCTGCATTCACTCACAAAAATATTTTTTTAATATATTTATGGTAGGAAATTTACAAAATATTTTCATGGAACATGATCTTTACTTAATATCCTAATGATTTTTGGCATAAAAGAAAAATCGATAATTTTGACCCATACAATGTATTGTTGGCTATTGCCACAAATATACCCGAGCGACTCGAGACTGGTGACGTGATCCAGGGTCACATATGAAAACTAGATTTATTATGTTAAGCTAAGTTTAACCTGATTCGGGTCAAACAACAATGTTTAAGGAGGAAAAGTTGGTATCATATACAAAATATTTCCTAAACAAATGAAGCCAACTAATATTCATACTCTGGTAACCTGCAATTGTTGCCTTACAGAACTATTTCTCCCTGATTTGACAACTGCAAATTTGTTTTGTTGATATAAATGCATAATATACATTAGGTTGATTCAGTGGTTAAATAGTATTTTTGACTAGGCAATTCAATGAAAATACAGGTATTGGTCTCAGCAAGTACCAAAAATGAATGTATATTTATCATACTCATGGAAAAAGTACTCATACTCAGCACATCCCTACCGTAAGTATAGAGATGGTGTATGTTTATTTTGAAAGGGTTTCGGAGTGATCCATACCAATGCAGGTCGCAGCCTGCCGTCCAAAATGGACTGTGTCCAGACACACGGTGCAGCGGGCCGCCCTCATGTTGAGCCCCTGTGTGAAGCGGTGAGGAGTGTTGTGATGGATCCTGTCCTTCACACGTCTGGTGTACTCTAGAGGATCAAACACACCCTCTTGAATACGCTCTTATACCCGTCTATATAACTTATGCAAACAGGCCAAATCAAGCTGAAAATGTCCTCTCCTGAGAACATTTCTCCACCAGAGGATGAAGAAATCCCTGTACTGTCCAAGCTTGGTAGCTTGAGTACAAACATGCAAGGATTTCGGGAGTTCTCGCATTCTGCATGGCATACAGCAAGAGTATGGCCATAAATACGAGTGTATATACGAGATAAGCTCAGTGTCCTGACTGATCTGTGTGCAGGAGCTTCGGATATCCAGAATCAGTCCGTGATGTCCTGAGTGGAAGTCTGCAGCCATCAAACCATGATGACCTGATACCAAATTGAGTGTAGGACCCCCATAAAACTTCAACTGAAGCGTTCTCTAGAATGACATGTTTGGATTTGGCCAGAGAGCTTATCTCTGCAGGAATAAAAAGATGATACCAAGAAAGAATAGATAACGGAGAGACGCCTGGTTCATTCTCAGGAAACAGTGCCATTTGTGTCTCTATGACTGAACACGGTCACATTATACTCTGTTTAAGTGTGTATTTTTTTGTGTTTTAAAAAAAAGTTAATTTGAATATTAGCCAATTTGTATGTATACATATATGTATGTGTGTTTTCTAAAATGCTTAATGCATAAAAATGCAGTTTGTCTGTGTCCCTCACTTTCTTTAACACCCCTTTATGCTGAGACATTTCCCCATTTAATGATTTAAATATGATGAAAATAATGATTTGATCTTTATCATATTACATCAAAGTCTTTCTGATCACATGGTTCAAACTAAAAATTTTGTACTTCATGATGTTTTTACTTTTTACTCATCTTGAAAGCTGAGCAGTAACCTTTTGAAATGAAAGCACAAATAATGAAATCAATGAAAAATCCTTAAATGGCACGGTTTCTTGAGAGTGGGTCGCCTAAGAAAAAACTTACTTTCAGAAGTGACTCTCCTTATTTCTGTGGAACGACAACAAAGGGGACAGTGAGTGTGGACAGACATGAGTGAAAACATCTACTGTAAATACGTACGGTCTGGAGTCCTCTCATCTTATATTCAAACAGTAATCAGCATCAAATCAGCATTTTCCCACAATCTTCTGATTTAAAGTGCACCTATTATGCTTTTTTGGGATATTACCTTTCATGTAGTGTGTAAAAGAGCTGTTTGTGAATGTAAAAGGTCTGCAAAGTTTCACTGTCTCCTAAAAGAAAGAAACGATTCTGAACTGCTGAAACGAGGCGTCAGTAATTCCAGTCTCACTTCCTGCTCAAACCTACACAGTTTGTAACAAATTTGCATAATGCCAGCCTAGGCTCTTCATTGGCCGTTGGCAAATAATGTCTGCTTTGCCCCGCCCTCAAACACTGTAGTTGTATCTCAGACTGGAAGGGTTTGTCGAGAAGACGCTGCTTTCTGCTGCCAAAGCAAATCCACTTTGATGAGATTGATACGGTAAAACCAACGCCATCGTTACTGTTCGAATCACTGTATATCAAGAGCTGAAATTCAGATATGATAATGGGCGTTTGTTTTCAGACATGCACTGCAAGTGGTCGACCAATCACAACAGACTGGGGCGTCTGACCAATCAGAGCAGAGCAGCTCTCAGAGAGGCGGGGCTTAGAGAGACTGAATCCTTGATCGAACCGTTTCAGACACTGTGAGAAAAGAGCTGAAGCTGCAATGTATATTATGAGAAAATTAAAGTGTTTTTTTGACCTTAGATGCATGTAAACCTATTGTGAGAGACCTTCAAAACAAAATTAGGAACATTTAAAATAGCATAATAGGGGCACTTTAATTTCCCTGAATTCTTAGCATGAGATGAAATGGCAAGAAGGACCAAGAGAACACAGTTGTTGTTTTGCTTAAGTTCTGAATATTAAAAAGGCTGCAAATGTTCCATGTCTCCGCTCTAACCTTCAGGATTGGCAGCGTCTTTCCTGCGGCCGGAGCTGGACGACATCAGGCTGGGCTGGTGCTCCGGGGACTTGTTGGATTTGGTGGACATCATGAGCTGCTGGCGAGCCAGACCCGGGGTGGCTGGAGGACCGCTGTGCTCCAGAGCTTTATTAAACTGAACTGATGAGGGAACAGAATACAGTGAGACCACAGAGAGACCGTACAGAGATAAACATCACGTTTGAGAACATTACACACAGTGTGTGGCACATTTGCTTAATGTTTAATCAGATTTCACTAATTCTTTATAGCACTCTACTGTTCAAAAGTCTCTTCTGCTCACCAAGGTTGCATTTATTTGATCAGAAATACAGTACACAGTAATATTGTAAAATATAGTAAAAAGTAACTGTTCACAATTTGAATATATTTTAAAATGTAATTTATTCCTGTGATCAAAGCTGAATTTTCAGCATAATTACTCCAGTCTTCAGAGTCACATGATCCTTCAGAAATCACTCTAATATGATGATTTGCTGCTCAAGAAACATTTATAATTATTATCAGTGTTGAAAACAGTTGTGCTGCTTCATAATTTGGTGGAAACTATGATAATTTTTAAGGATGAATAATTTTGATGAATAAAAAGTTCAAAAGAACAGCATTTATTTGAAATAGAAATCTTTGTAATATATTATATTTGTAATAAATGTCTTAACTCTCACTTTTGATAAATTGAATGCATCCTACTGAGTCCCAGTCTTTTGAACAGTAGTGTTTATTGCAAAAATTGTAGTTATTTATTATTCTCTCTTGTCATAATTTAAGCAGAGACTTTTGAAGTAATATGTGTGTGTGTGTGTGTGTGTGTGTGTGTGTGTGTGTGTGTGTGTGTGTGTGTGTGTGTGTGTGTGTGTGTGTGTGTGTGTGTGTGTGTGTGTGTGTGTGTGTGTGTGTAGATATATATATGTGTGTGTGTGTGTGTGTGTGTGTGTGAGTGTGTAAAATATGTAATTTCAAAGTATTCCAAACCTATATGACTTTCTTTCTTCTGAGGAACACAAAAGGAGATTTTTATGGTGTGAAAAATGAAAACGAGCAAGCAGGTTCCAAATGTGACGACAGGGAAGATGAGTAAAAGTGTGTAACGGCGTCGCACCCTCTCTGAGCTCCAGGCGTGTTTTCTGCAGCGCTTCTTCCAGCTCTGAGCAGCGAGCTCGCTCTTTCTCCAGCGCGGTCTTCAGGTCGCTGTATTGCAGGGGAACAGGGGTCCCGGAGGGCACAGCGGACCCCTGCGCTTGACCCTGAGCCGCAAGAGCCGCCAGCAGATCCTCTCGACGCCGGCCACCAAAAAGCCCCTGCACCCAAAACACGAGACGAAGTGAATCGCTCAGGCTCACTCCTGTGCCCAGCTACAGGAGCTCAGTATGCTAGGACTCTATCCTGCTATTCCATCCCTAGATATCCAGTCAAATTAGGTGTCCCTTTCTACAACTCACATATTCAGGGCGGCTGGATATATGGATATATATTATATATATATATATATCTGAGATTTCTGATTGGCTGACGCGTTGCACGGTTAGTATGCGGTTATTGGCGTATGTAGCTCCAGGGACACCTAATGCGCAGCTCAGCAAGCAGTTAGTCAGATTAGTTAATGAAGTGAATTTACAGCGGATGACTCTGACCTTTTTCTTCTTAGAGGGGTGCTCTACCTTGGCCTGGAGGAAGTCTATGAGCTTGCTCTGCTGGGTGATGGTCCCCTCCATCTTGACCTTCTCGTGAGAATACGCCGCCTGCAGGGGAGCCAGAATACTCTTAGAAAACACCTTTGGGAATGTTTGGAATGAAACACTTCTTCAGAGACCTAAAACCCGGCTAAAATCAAGGGGAGACCGAGCATTTGAAGTGGCCGGCCCCACACTGTGAAACAAGCTCCCACTTTATATCAGATCGACTTCCACTCTGTCTGAGTTCAAGACATGTCTCAAAAATTATTTATTTTCTGTTGCTTTTAGTCTCAATGATTGTTCTGTTTTAAACTGTGTATTATTATTTGTGTTACTAATTTTTATTAGCTTTATTTTCTATGTGTACAGCACTTTGGTCGGCCAGTGGCCGTTTTTAAATGTGCTCTATAAATAAACTGAACTGAAACACTAGGGCTGAATCTGAAATCGCCCCCCACTATTCCCTCCGTTAGTCCACTAACACTGTTCACATGAAGGAGTGAATTAAAACCAGTGAGTGAATTCAGACAGCCGTTGAGTGTACATCAGTTGTACACTCGTTATTGCAGTGCAATGTGGGATTGAATGAGTGCACTCAACGCACTATGGTTTCAGACAGCATACAAATGGCTGTCCCCTCAAATAATGCTCTATTTAAGGCTATACGGGGCGATTTCGGATTCAGCACATTCTGCCTTTTCTGCCGGATCACAAGTGGACGATGCTTAATACCGGTGTAAACAGGGTCTAAAACGTTTTGAGCTTGTCCACTTTCAACCACTTCCAGAGGTAGTCGAAAACACATTCGACCGGATTGCTTTCGTAGTGTAAACGCTCATGTCGTCGAATGTGTTCGAACAGCCACTAAAGCCCGTCTTCTCTCCACTTACTAACCCGATGAGTGAACATTATGGGAAGTGCACTAGACAGACAGGATTTAAACTTTGTCGGCTGGAGACCGAAGTTTAGTTTGAAGACGAAAAATGTAATCACGCCATGGCGGATTCTCTGTTTACATGACAGAATTTGATAGTGGAAAGACCGAAGCCGTCTCCAGAGCGCAAACAGATATGCTCATGCACGAGCTTAAAGCGCGCAAGCAGAACATCTACTGGACAAGCCGAATTCCACCATATCTTTATGTGCACAATAATAATCTTTTACATTGTAATCCTTTTAATTTTAATATTTGGCATGTTTGTGTGCTGCTGTGCGTACGCGTGTTGTGGACCTGCCTATAGGCGCACATTACTATCGCGCCATTGACTTTAGAGCAGGTTTCAGTTGGTCAATGGCGCAGTCTATTTCTGTTGCCTCAAAATAGCAACGCGCCAACAATGCGCCAGAACACACACCTCGTTCTCAGACCAGCAGCCCATTGGTGCAATGCATTTGCTATTTAAACAACATGGTGCAGGACATGAAAATGATAACTGCGTCGGGCTGAAACTAGCAAAAAACACACTTGCGTCGCGCTTGGCGCTGCATTGCGCCGGGTGTAAGATGGGGCCCTTAGAATTACATTTGTTGTTTCTTTGACTACACACTTCGTGACCCACTCAAAACTGTCTTGCGACCCACCAGTTGAGAAACACTGATCTTTTTGTGGAATGGAAAGTTTCCATGAGTATGAAAGGTTCTTCATGGCACCATCAATGCCCATAAAGAGCCTTTATTTTGAAGAGTAAATGTGTATGTGCACCTGTATGTTTTCCAGCTGGTACTCCAGGTCTGTTCGCTCAGTCTTCAGAAGGTCGGTCTGGTCCAGCGCGTCCTGAAGTCCTTGAGTCAGTCTGAAGATGTGGCTCTTCTGCATGTCCAGCTGCTGCTGCAGTTTCGCTTGCTGAGAAAATAAAGTCACAGCATGACACACACAGGCTATGCTAAGGATGCACGATTATAAGGCTTGTTCATTTCAGCTCAAATAAATGTATTTATTTGGTAAATACGTGTTTTGCGTGCTAGTAAAGTGAAGCACCTCATCCATGAGCCTCTGTTTGAGTTCTCGTTCGCTCTCCAGCTTCTGCTGCAGGCTGCGCGCGTTCATCTCCAGCATGGCGTGTTTCTTCTCCAGATCGCCCAGCTGATGAACACAGAGTGAGTATGCATGCATGCAGTCATTCAGCAGATGCTTTTATCCACAGTGACCCACACTTACGGTGTCAGAAAGACCTTCAGCTTTGAGTTTCTGGTCTTTCAGGGCCTGTTGCAGGGCCAGGATTTCAGCTTTATGTTCTTTCACGGCGAGTTCGACTGTCTGACGAGACTCAGAATTGCGCTGCTCTGCACGGAGTCTGGAGAACGAGAGAGAAGTTATCAAACAGTGAAGCGTTCGAGCGCCACAGTACGTCTCTTACCTCAGTGTTTCTGTTATCTCTATACTTAACGTTCATTATGTAACTCTTATATAACTATGAGTACTTCTGGCCCTGTGGACGTTCAGAAAATAAACTATTTTTACTCACTTACTAGTTTATTTTGTACACTGATTATGCCCAACAGTTACATAAATATTTCACAGGAGAATTCTGTCATTTTTCTGAACCAATATGTCATTTCCATTACATCTCAAAGGATTTATTGTGTTTAATAGCAATCTACAATGGAAACATTAAAAAAAATTTTATAAACATAAACAATAAACACATACGATGAAAAAAGATATATATTTGCATTAAATATATGTATTTATTAATTTATTTTTGCATTAATAAATGATAAAAATGTCATTATTTTAGTATAAGCTATGACATTAATTATAACTATCTGTTAACATTAATTGCATATTATTAAAATTTAACAATTTCTTATATCTTAGTTTGCCGTTTTCATTGTATTAAAAATAATAATATAATTGTTTAGTAAAAACAACAGATTTTATATAATAATATAATATATAGCAACTATTTATATATAATAAAAAATACACAAGTATATATTTTTATATATTTTATATTTGTTTTATGCTAATTAACTTGATTTATTATTTATCAATTATTTATTATTCTAAAATTTAAAAAACTTTGAGACATTTGATTACTCTTTTTTTAATTTTGAGCTTTCTAGCCAGACTTCAACTAACTGCTAGACCACGGCTCTGACATTGTCCAGTTGTGTGTGTGTGTGTGTGTGTTTCTGTACCTGTTCTGCTTCTCGTTGTCCAGTTGTCTCTGTATGTCTCTGGTTCTGCGCTCGGCCTGGTTCTTCTCCTCGTCCAGGGCAGATCTCCAGTTCTCCCACTGTCTCTCCTTCTCCAGGAGCTCATCGTTTAGTGTCTCCAGCTCCAGCACCTGCTCCTCCAGCATTGTACATGTCGTCTTCAGCGTCTCGATGTTCTACACACACACACACACACACGTTGGGTTTCCATGTTTTATAGGGACTTTCCATAGACACAATGATTTGTGTACAGGACAAACTGTATATTCTCTCCCCTTACACTAACCCGACCCCTAACAGAAAACTTTCTGCATTTTTTACATTTTCAAAAAACTTCACTTTGGATTTATTATAAGCTGTTTTCCTCATGGGGACCAAAAATGTCCCCACAAGGTCAAGGATTTATTTTGGATATGGCCATCTCATTTTGTTCCCATAATGTAGGGTTTACCAGGCCACACACACACACACACACACACACACACACACACACTCTCTCTCTCTCTCTCTCTCTCTCTCACACACACACACACACACACACACACACACTCTTACACATACACTCACAACAGTAATCATACAAATGTCTCTTCCAGTTGTTCATAAAAAAATGGCTTTTTTAGCTTTTTTCCATGGCTTTTGTAGCTGTTCATAATTACTGGATGATTTTTTTTTTTTGTCATCACGGCGCTGAATAATATCCAATACATCCATAGAATCCATCCATGTTTTGCATTTGATGTATAATAAGTGGATTGAAACGGTGGCCAGCAGCACACCTACAGTGTGAGTTCATCATTTGTGTTGTGAAGAATGGCGGTCAAATTAAAATAATCAGAATAATGAAAATGTCATGTAAACGGGAGTGAAGAGGGTTGTTTATGCCATGTAAACATCTCACTGCAATTATGTCCTTCCTCTGATTATTGTAAAAATAATAAAATCACAGTATTAGTGCACATGTAAACATAGTTAATGTGTAGCAGATAAAACATTTATTAGTAGATGAGTATTTTATAAGCATATAACATTTTATAAGTTAAATACATTTATTTAAATAAATTGTATTATTTTATTTTTTTTATTTCAATTTATTTTCATTATAGAAGTTCCCTTTTTTTAAGAGTTTTTTTTTTAAAGTTACCAGATATTTCCAGGTTTCTTCGACACTTATAATGTTACTCAAACAGCAATCATTTAATTTTCCATGGCTTTTGTAGTTGTTCATAATTACTGGATGATTTTTTTTTTGTCATCACAGCGCTGAATAATAACATTTTATAAGTTAAATACGTTTATTTAAATAAATCGTATAATTTTTTTCTTCTTTGTATTTAAATTTATTTTCATTATAGAAGTTGCCTTTTTTTTTAGAGTTTTTTTTTATTTATTTTTTTACGTTTTAAGATTTTATAAAATTTCCAATTTTTTTCCTGGAAATTACCATTTTAAAACGACCAAATATTTCCCAATTTCTTTTACGCCTAGAACCTTGATGAAACGAAACAGATCAGCGATAACTTATTCAATACATCTCCTGCAAACCGACAGACAGGATCTGACGCCGAAATTATGTTGATAGATCCGGAAAGGAAGCAGCAGATTTTTCCTTTTTGACTTTCATTAGCAGATCCGGAATTCAGAGTCGCTGCCAATCGGAATTGATTCCCGGCAGGGGCTCGAGGGTGTCTCGCATCCGGCAGATGTGCTTGCAAGTGCATCTCAGTGGCAGGACTGGATATTACCACGGTTCACAAAGACACAGGACCGAAAGAGAAAGAGAGAGTCTCCAAATATAGCCTGCGTGCTTTTGCCCCTGTGAAGTCCAACGCTGGCAGGGCAGAGGAGCAGCGAGTGAATATGACACATCTCTGCCTCCTACCAGCATCTATGATTACCATCCGCTCCTGTTATACAACAGCGAGGACTGCACACCTACACACGCGTCCCACGCGCATACATCACCGCACACACACACACACACACACACACAACTCTCATCAAGCTGCGCCATCATCATGCAATACAATAGAACCTGCGAGCATCGTTTTCCAGTTTATTAAACAGCTTTGTTTTAGCTCTGAGGAGGACAGCTGTGATTTGCTGTTTATTTGATGTGTCATCACTTTTCAAGAACGAAAAATTATCATATACCGGTACCACAAACTTTAACAACCTTTATCTCCCAGGAAAAAGAGAGCTTACTAAACGCAAATATATGGACTGCAAATTAACTTTTTGGACATCAGAAATAAGTTCATGATCACATACTAACAACCATTCTAAATTTGGGATGAGTAAGAATTTTTAATGTCTCTTTTGCTCACTAAGGCTGCATTTATTTGATCAAAAATACAGTAAAAACTGTAATATTGTGAAATATTATTACAATTTAATTTAACTGTTTTCTATGTGAATATATTATAAGATGTAATTTATATCCTATGATCAAAGCTGAATTTTCAGCATCATTTGAATATGCTGATTTGATGCTCAAGAAACATTTCTGATTATCATCAGTGTTGAAAAGTGCAAAAGAATGGCATTTATTTGAAATTGAAATCTTGTGTAACATTATACATACCTTTACTCTGTTGCTTTTGATCAATTTAATGCATCTTTGCAGAATAAAAGTTTTTTTTTTTTTTTTTATCTCACTGACTCTTGAAAAGAGTCTTGAAAAGTCTGACTGACTTTTCAACAGTAGTGTACGTTTGCATGGCTATGGAAGCTTGCTTTCGCCACAGAAAAAAAACATTTTAAAAGATAATTGCGACTTTTTATCTCACAATTGCGAGTTTACATCATCAGAATTGCGAGATATAAAGTCAGAATTGTGAGATATAAACTCGCATATAAAGTTATAAAGTTATAAAGTCCAATTCTAAGGAAAAAAAGATTGACTTTCTTCCTCAGAGTTTATCGTATATCTCACAATTCTGATAAATACTCGCAAAATTGTGAGAAAAAAAATTCAGAATTTTGAGATAAAAATTATCCTTTTTTTTTTTTTTTTTTCTGTGGCGGAAACAAGCTTCCATACATGTCGATGCCTATTCAGTGATCAAAAAATTGGCTTGCTGAAGTAATAAGGAGAAAAGAAAAAATATTATTACTAAATAACAGAATAGCTAAAATGAAAGTTTTAACGAATTATCATTTTAGACTGAGTTGCAGTATGAACAATGAACTTTTAGCCCTTTAACATGTACACCGCTTATATAGTAGCCTACGCTCGTAATGATGATTGACAGGACTGTATGTTTAGGCTCCCCCCGAACCAATGTTTTAAACTTCATTTAAATTCATACATTACGCCCCTTTATGTCACTTTTGAGATGCTAATGACAGCTAAACGTCCTCTTAGATTGAGCATCATCAGTTTAAACGCTCTTAAATTCATCCCCATCTCTCTCCAGCCGTGTCTGATGGGAGTTGTGTGTGTGTGTGTGTGTGTGTGTGTGTGTGCTCACTCCACCTGCTTCTGGTTGTTGAGGTGCATCTCTCGGTCGGACACCTCGCGGCGCAGGCGCTCCAGGTCCTGCTTGAGCTGCAGTCTCTCCTCGTTCTCGTCCGTCGCCTCGTCCAGCTGTTTGGACAGGTAGAAGTTCTGCCGGTTGAGGTCTGCGTTCTCCTGCGTGAGCTGCGTCAACTGCTCCTCCAGGTCCGTGATCACCTGATGCAGGTGCAAGAAAAAACACAGTGATGGAATTATATGTTATATATATGACACACACACTACTGTTCAAAAGTAAGACATTTTTCTACAAAGAAACTAATACTTTTATACTGAAAGGATGCATTGAAATTGATCAAAAGTGACAGTAAAGACATTTATAATGTTACAAAAGATTCTATTACAAATAAATGCTGTACTTTTGAACTTTCTATTCATCAAAGTATCCTGGAAAACAAAATGCATCACGGTTTCCACAGAAATATGAAGCAGCACAACTGATAATAATCATAAATGTTTCTTGAGCATCAAATCATCATATTAGAATGATTTCTGAAGGATCATGTGACACTGAAGACTGGAGTAATGATGCTGAAAATTCAGCTTTGATCACAGGAATAAATTACATTTTATAATATATTCAAATAGAAAACAGCTATTTTAAATTCTAATAATATTTCACAATATTATGATTTTACAGCCTTGCTAATAAATGCACAAGTTATTTTAACAACAATATAAAATCTTACAAACTTGTTACAGAATGATGGCCATATACTATGTAGTTTTCATACATTTACATGCTAAGAATAAAGATAAGTTGCAAAGTGGTCCATCTCACTAAAAATGTTAGTGGTATGTGTGCTAACAAACTGTTTCCCTCTAAAGAACAGCGTGATCATATCCTGATGCCTTTCCCCATCTTTCTTCCTTATGTCTCCCCGTCGCTCTTGACAGTCCTGTCCTAAAAACCCCTGCAGTGTAACCGGCGTGTATTTAATCCTGTCAGAAATGTTCTTAAAGACTTTAACATCACTCCAAGCATGATGCAGAGTGACTCTGAACTTTATCAGAAACCCTACTTCGACTAAAACCATTTTTAGAAGCGTTTTCTCGCTTCAGAACACTTCCATCTGACAAACAGAAGGGATGCAGGTTTGCATGAAATTGCAGTGCTGGTCAAGTGTGTTGACGCACGCCAAGGAGAGCAGCGGTGCCAAACACTCCTCTGGTGCGGAGGAGGTTTCTGCGCTCATTATTACTGTCATTACTGTTAAAGGCACAGCGCCACGCTCACACACACTGACCCACTTTACAGACCAGAAACACACTTTTTAACCCTACTCTAGTTTATTTAGCCTGTGTTTAGGTTCACCTACTAAATCCCAAAATGCATCTGTCTGTCTTCTTCTGAGAGGCTGTCCGTATGATGCTATGCGGTTTCTGTGGTTTCTTGGATGGTTCCTCTGTGTTTTACAATATTGTTTTATAATATTGTTCAAGTGGAAATCTGATAGATTAGAAAAGTAATAGGATAAGATGGGAAAGATGCCTCCCTTATGCAGGGTTATTATCATGAACTAAAACTATTAAAACCAGTTTTATCATTTAAATGAAATTAAAAGAAATGAATAAAAAAAAAATTAAAAAAAATTAAAAAAAAAAAATTAAAAAAAAAATAAAAGAAAATAAAAGAAAAAAAATTAAATGAAAAATTAAATTAAAAATTAAATTAAAAATTAAATTAAAAATTAAATTAAAAACTAAATTAAAAATTAAATTAAAATAAAATAAAAGTATTAATTGAAAATTTGAAATATTACTTTGGCATTAAACTGAAATAAGTTTCAATTGAAGCACTAAAACTATTATCTAGAAAAATAAATAAAAATAAAACTCAAAATAAAAGAAAAAAAATTAAACCTAAAAAGCAATATTTAAGTATAGCACAGTATAAATTGTTTTAAGTTTTTTTGTAGTAATTAAAATAAATAGTATTGCATTATGTTTTACAAGAAAATACTATTTCAGTCTTTCCATTTCTTTGTAATTAATTGTGAAATTTACTAGCAACTTCTGAGTAAAAATGACGTGATTATGTATCAGCAAATGTGCCATCCCTTGCAGAATGTTTTTAAGTTGCTTCCTTCAACCCGTAGATATTATCGGCCATTTTGTCGGACTAATAGATTTAAAAATTCTTTTGTTCTTTTGTTTAAAAAATAGATTTAAGAATTCCATTGAAGGATTTCCCTCAGTTAGCTAATTTTACATTTTAGTGTAAAATTTCCCTCAGTTAGCTAATTTTACATTTTAGTAAAATAGAAGTTCTAGTAGGCCTATATAAGTTTATAATATAAGTTTATAATATTAGTTTAGTAATACAAGTTCTAAAAATAACTTGATATATTAATATAGTAATCGTTCAATGATATATGGGTTGCTTGACATGATATCAACAACAGTGTGACATTCTATACTTCATCTAAAACTATTTTACATTATTATTTTATAAATCTCACCAATATTGATATTTAGATTAATTGACTAAATTAAGAAGAGCATATTCACTCATTAAATGGATTTTGTGCCATCTATGGTAAAAAGAAAAAAAATGAAGGTGTTAAAAAAACACCCTAGCACTGTTTTCAGTGATGCACAAGCATCTAATATGCCTTTAGTAAACAAAAAAAAGTGCATAGGAATACAATATTATTTCAAACACTTACTGTACAATATACAGCTCAAAAATTGAGAAGATCAAAGCATGTTTAGCGGAAAGAAGCCGTCACCCAGGGGCTGGGATTATAAGAGCTTACGAAAGACACATGGAAGAGCAAACGCTGCTCTCCTGTCTGAGACTCACAGCAAAGCTTCAGAAACTTCAACGCTGAGAATAACTATTACCCTTAACCAGAAGTATGAGCAACAGTAATAGTTTTCCGTCTTATCAAAACAAGCCCCTATGTTTTCATTTTAATTTAAGCCAATGAAATTCTCATTTCCAAGTTTAGAAGTTCATCTGAGCTCCAGTTACAATTGCAAAGGTGTGATGAAGGAGAAATGTAATCTCAGGCCTCGGCGCAGAAGAGGAGATGAGCGCTGGGCCGGGTGAGAATATCACATGGGAGATGCTCAAACAGCTTGAGTGTGGGTGGACAGTGAAAGTAGGGCAGAGATGCTCTGAGCTTGATAATAATCAAACACACTCCAGGGGCAAAGCAAACAAAAGCACCTCTTCCAGACATCAACAACTTTCTGGAGGTCTGAAAACAGATGCATTTGATAATGATGCACGACATTATTTTCCACAAATTTTTTTTTTTTTTTGGGGGGGGGGGGGGGGGGCTTAAAATAACATGATATATTAATATAGTAATCGTTCAATACCATGATATATGGGTTGCTTGACATGATATCAACAACAGTGTGACATGCTATACTTCATCTAAAACTGTTTTAAATGATTCTTTTATAAATGTCATACAATACATTCTGCTTTTTATTAACCGGTTTTAATTAAGAGATTATTTGTGTTAATTGAACTGGGAGGGGAAATTTGACTAACTGATGCATATCAAAAGCTTGAGGTCATTATATAATATATTTTTTAAAAGAAATTAATACTTTTAATTGGCAAGGATGCGTTAAATTGACTAAAAAAGCGACAGTAAAAACAAAAAGATTTCTATTTCAAATAAATGCTGTTCTTTTGAGCTTCTGAAGGATCATGTGACACTGAAGACTGGAGTAATGATGCTGAAAATTCAGCTTTGCATAAGGAATAAATTACATTTTACAGTATATATCCAAATAGAAAGCGGTTATTTTAAATAATAATAATAATAATTATTCACAATATTATAAAATTGTATGTTTTACTGTATTTCTGATCAAAAAAATGCCTTAGTAAGCAGAAGAGGCTTATTTAAAAACATTTTAAAAATCTTACAGCCTCAAACTTTTGAACGATAGTTTACCGAACTTTTAAACTAAACGGCTACACCTTATTTCGTCCACTTTAGACATTCTACACACTTTGCAACTACTGTACATGTCAACTAACTCTCATTAGAGTATTAGAAGACTGTTAGGTTAGTAGAATAAGTTGACGTGTAGTTGCAAAGTTACTTATAGTCAGTAGAATGTCTAAAAGGGATATTGAAATAAAAAGTTACCAATTAAAATCTTGATTTTGTGGGGGAAAATTACTTTTTTATTCAGTGATTTAGTCCTGTTCTGATGCATATTCTGCCTGTACAGGTTAAACGGATGTGGGGCAGATGCTGTCACATTTGATGAGTCAAATACAGAGAAAAGCTCATTTGCATACCGCACAGCTGTCACGCAGGGCATCAAACTTCCGCTGGATTTCATCCCGATGGGCCTTAAAAAAAGAAACAAAGTGAGAGTGAAAATCGGCATGTTTGCAAGAAGTGCACACTCTGGCAGAGAGTTCTGCAGTAAAGTGTGTTTGAGCAGAGCGCTGTGCAATGAACTCGAGTGTCATGACAGGTGTGATGTCATGCATGAGAGCGACTGGGCGCGAGCGCGTACCGCAGAGGAGCGTGGGAAGATGTTTACAGCACACTGAAGATGAGGAGCACAATGAGATTCTACAGAAACACATGATTATTCACTACCATGAGACATATATAGGAGATGAGCGGAGTCGGCAATATGATGGTATGAAGTAATATAGATTATATCAACTGCTGCTCCTTCAGAAGCGAGTCTGAAACTTTAGCTTGTCAAGCACTTGGTTAAATTACAGTCAATCTTACTTATGTTACTTAACCCTATAAAGCCTTCTGTGCCATATTTGATACGCACATTTCTATGGCCTCTAAATTATAGACTTCTGTCATCTGATTAATAGTTTATGCTTTTTGTGCAAATAAAATCTTTTAGTATAATTGTAAAAATGTCCACTTTAAGCTTGTGGTTCACTTGTCTTTATGCTGTAAAATCTACACTGATTTATATGAAGTAAACATAAGAATAACTTTTATATTTTCAGTAATATTTCAAGATGAACACACTTAGATTTATTTACATAATTTCTTTGAAAAATCATGTTTAAATATGAGTATCAAAGATGATCTTTGGGCTTTTGAGGAAGGTTTATTTGTTCATATCTCAGTCATTTATTGCATTGTATGCCTTAAAACTACAGAGATTGATCATCAAACTAAGCATTTAAACATCATCTTACTAAGAGAGAGATATATAGAGAGACGACTGATATTTATATGCATTTTAAGATCTCAGTGATTTACATTACAAGCATCAAAATGTCATCTTACTTTTTAAAACATCATATAAATATCAGCATCTGCACCAAAATGCATATTTTTCCCTCAGTTTGAGCCTCTGAATAAACCTGAGGTGTTTTTCCTCCTCGAGTCTGAGCTCCATGAGACTACATGAGCCATAAAAGCCTGATGCATTAAATATGATACTCAAGAGAAAAATACAAATGCAAATATTTTTTTTGAGTGTGTGTAAAGTTTCGATAAACGGTTCCATTTTTTTTTAAAGGGGAAAAAAGCTTTTTTTAACTTTTATTTCAAATGTCAGATTTTACATAGTTACAAATATAAAACTAACCACCATTAAGCTACTTCAAGAAAAACAAATATTTTTGTTGCCAAGCTATTTAATGTATCTAATGCAAAAACAATCTACCCTTTTGAAAAAGTAGTTACCTGAACGTTAAGCTACTAACAAAAAGTATATATGTATCGTAAATAAATAAATGTTCTTCCTTAAAATACAGGGTGCATAAGTTTGGACACCCCTATGTTAAATTCCCATAGAGGCAGGCAGATTTTTATTTTTAAGTATTTTTTTTTATTATTTTTTTTAGGATACTATGCATCCTGATAAAGTTCCCTTGGCCTTTGGAATTAAAATAGCCCCACATCATCACATAGCCTTCACCATACCTAGAGATTGGCATGATTTTATTTCAGTTAGCCTAATAGCTAGTTTGATTTGCATTGAGAGATGATCTTATGGAAAGTACCCCATGCCAATCTCTAGGTATGGTGAAGGCTATGTGATGATGTGGGGCTATTTTAATTCCAAAGGCCAAGGGAACTTTATCAGGATGCATAGTATCCTAAAAAAAATAATAAAAAAAAATACTTAAAAATAAAAATCTGCCTGCCTCTATGGGAATTTAACATAGGGGTGTCCAAACTTATGCACCCTGTATTTTAAGGAAGAACATTTATTTATTTACGATACATTATTCATTCACAAAGAAAATTGGTGTCCTTAAAGGTTGGATTTTTCCTAATTTTTTAAATTAAGGCATTAAGTTCAGTTTCCAAAAGATGATTTTTTATTCCTCTTTTTAGTCAACTTTAGTATGGGTGTCTAAACTTATGCATAGCACTGTAACTACATCGTATTAATTAATAACTGTTATGACGTTTTAAAGACATTTTAAACTGCACTATGCTACACTGCAGATCTCAGTAAACCTCAGTCTTAACTTTTGACACTCCGATTAAATTCTGCGTGAGGAAGGAGATGTTCCTCCTGGTTGATTGATCACGATGTCAGCCCTCACCCTGAGGACGGTGATCTCCTCCTCAGCCTCTGCGGTCGTCTCCTCCAGCTCGGTCTTGGCCTGATGAAGCTGGTTCTCCAGGGCGTGACGTGCCGTCTGCAGGCTGCTGATCTGAGCTTCTCTCTCCTGCAGTGACAGCGTGAGCTCCGACACCTGCCTCTTGATCTCCAGCTTCTGCTCCTCGTGCTCCAGACCCATCTGTGAAGGAACAGAGTTATGGGTGAACCTCTGGGAAACACGCCCAGGGCACATTTCACCCCAAAATCAATTAGTAATTATATTCCGGTCACGACAATGTTGATATGTTTGGTCTTGGCGGAATAGATCTGCTACGCTGCTGCTGCCAACACATACACAACGCGCTGCTGTGAGCAAGTAAGACATGCTGTGGCTGTACAATAGAGCGTACATGAATTACGTGTAGCAGATCTACTGTATACAGGTGGAGCTGGGGAAGGTGGAGGGTTTCTGAAAGAGCACTGCAACTGCTACAGCAAATGCTGACAAAGTATTTCAAGGTTGAGCGGCCGCGAGCTCATTGGCAACTGATACAGCAGGTACTTTATTTAAATCAACAAATTAAAACAAATTGGGTGGTAAAAGAACAGTAAGTAGGACAAAAGACACAGGTAATTAAGGTATGAGTGCTGATATATTTAACAAAATGTTAAAGGCGATTTATCATTTAGTGCAATTTCATTCTTAATGTCTTAACAAGAGGGAATCTGCACTAATATTCAGGGAATTTTGCATATAGATTAGTGTTTCTCGTGTGTGTAAGCCTATATAAAATGGAGAGTGACGTCACCAGTCGAAATAGCTGTACCCCCCCGAAGCTCACGGTATAATTCGAACACTGTGTATATATTGTATTATATATTGTATTATTTGTCTTTTATTTGTCTTTTACTCTGTTAACGCTTTGGGTGTAAGAAAATTATAAATAAAATGTATTATTATTATTATTATTTTGATATTGGGCTGAAATATGGTTCATAATTCTCACCTCTCTGAGTCGGGCCTCTAGTTCCAGCACTCTACTCTTGTTAGCCTGTTCCTGTTGTGTCAGCTTCTCCAGATGTTCCTCCAGCTTTGCATTCTGGGCCTCCAGTTTCCCAGCCTGAGATTCCAGATAGAACTTCTGCTGCCTGAGTTCAGATATCATCTCCTCTTGGGCTTTCCTAAAAGATCATAAACAAGACTTCTAGGAGAAATCCCCCGAGCTGCTGGAAACACAGCTGTGTTTTGGTTAACCAGCAACACATCATCTCGCATCAACACGCCGACTTTTTGGGACTTCAGCTTATTCACCGTATCCCCCAGAGTTAGATAAGTCCATACATACCCTTCTCATCTCCGTGTGTGCCGTAACTCTGTCTGACGCAGCCACCGCTAGCCTAGCTTAGCACAAAGACTGGAGGTAAATGGCTCCAGCTAGCATACTGCTCCCAATAAGTGACAAAATAACGCCAACATTTTCCTATTTAAATGTTGTGATTTGTGTAGTGACAGTGTGTACAAATAACAAGGTCACATGAGACACAGCCATCTTCTAACCGTATACATATAAATCACTCTGCAGAAGTAGCAGTGCTTCGCCTTCTGAGAATATAGTTCCCAGTATGTATACGGTTAGAAGATGGCTGTGTCTCATGTGACCTTGTTATTTGTACACACTGTCACTATACAAATCACAACATTTAAATAGGAAAATGTTGGCATTATTTTGTCACTTATTGGGAGCAGTATGCTAGCTGGAGCCGTTTACCTCCAGTCTTTGTGCTAAGCTAGGCTAGCAGTGGGTGCGTCAGACAGAGTTACGGCACGCACGGAGATGAGAAGGGTATGTATGGACTTATCTAACTCTGGGGGATACGGTGAATAAGCTGAAGTCCCAAAAAGTCGAAGTGTTCCTTTAAGCTAGCCTGGGGTGCGTTTCCCGTACAACGACATAATTCGCTGCTTCACTACCATAGTACGATGCATCGTTGAAGAAATCAACTAGCTAGTCACGAATGTTTCCCAAAACCACACTGTCGCAAATTGGTCGTTCAACCATGTTGGTTAATGATGTCACACAGGTGGTGGAGTAATAACTACTTTTAATGAATCTGTTTGAGATCAAATTAATGCTAGAGGTTTTGCTATAAATTACGGACATGTCATCTGATGACTTTTTCTCAGCTATTTTGCCTTATTTCCAGATTCAATCATAGGCTCGTTCTTACGCACATGCGCACTCTTCAAAAACGACACTTCAAATCTCTTGACAAACTAAAAGACGTAAATGACATTTCTATGTATTCTAAATGAAAGATATAGGTTGCACTGAATGTCAGCTTTCTTATTTGGCTCAAGATAAGGATTTATTGAGTCCACATGTCATGCAAACAAGAAACTCTGCTTCTAACCACAAGAGCTGTCGTTCCAAACACACAACTTTGTTTGCAAATGTTCGTTAGAACTATGGTTTCGGGAAAAAACGACTCGTTGAACTTTGCTGATTACGACAGAATATGCGACCATAGTTGGCTAACAATGCTTTTGGGAAACACACTGGTGGGGACATCATTAGCACATCAGCATCTAAAACACACTACATACTCTCTATGTTGTTCTTTTTCAGCAGGGATAATAATGCAAATACTAGGTCATTGTTCATTAACTTTGTGCTTAACCCAGAAAATCTGCCTTCATGGCACATTAGCCTGTAATTAACCTTTACATTCACCCATTTCAAATACAAATATCCATGGTTCGTTCATGTGAATGGCAAACTATTATGTGAGAGCACGAGACCGTTGCAAAAAAGTAAAGTGACTGCATCAGACATCTACACTTGACCTCTAATGCAAACTACTTATAAAGAATACCATGGTATTTGTCCAAACAAATGAGTCTTACTGTGTATTTTACCACTCTATGTGGCACAGCATGAAGCAGAATGGCTGATTGCTTTTATATAACAACAGGCAACTGCAATATGATAAAAGATAAATATTCAATAAATAATTAAGGGCCAGGTGCACTAACAGCACAGATCCTCTTTTGGCGTTAAAAAACTACTGTCAGGATTTACTAAAGACATGCAGTGGAAAAATTAGCGCTGAAAAATTAAGAAATTTTTGCTGCTGGCCTTATTGAATATGCATTTGTAGCATATATGCATACAACATTTATGGGAGGAGAGTATTTAAATGAATCATCCAAGGTGATTTACTAAGGTTTGCGCTAGTCAAGTTACTGGTATTTGCACCATTATTTAACATCTTAACCCATATCACTGAATCATCTCCAGTGTACAGTGTCATGCATGTGAACTCACATGTTTTTCTGCGTGTAAAGGCTGCTGTTGGCTGCCAGTTTGTTGGCCTCGGACAGCTCAGCGATTCTCTGCTCCAGATTGGTCATCTTTGACTCCATGGCATTGATCGTCTAGAGTCATTGATGAGTAAATTACACCACATCATTCAGAGTAAAACCTTGGTTAACATTTATACTGTACTATACACGTATGCAGAACCTGATGTGTTCCTGGATCGACATTCCAATCAACCAATCAGATTTGAGGGGCAAGTTTACAGTTTATGTCAAGTTTAGGCTTACAACCGGGGTTAGGTGCTTTTGCATCAGTGTTATTCACCTATCATTTCCCTCTGATTTTAGGGATGGCCAATGGGTAGGGTTAGGTTTAGGGATATGGTTAGAATTAAATTTTCGGACAGGAATGTTGCTCCAGGATCAACCAGGAATGCATCAAACTCAGGAAGTGCATGCAAGTACAATATAGTATAGTCTTGTCAAAATGACTGGTAAATAAAAATGTAAATGATACCAGCCTTTCTAGAATATTAGTAGTTCCAAGCAGGTTATTATAGTTAACTAAAACTAAAACCATAAAAAAATCTGTTACTTGGAATAAAATTAAAAAAAAAACAAAAAAAACGTATTTTAGCTAGATTCCAAAGAAAACCCTTTAGTTTAACAGATAACTAAATCTGATATAAATCTGTTATTTTAAAATAACTAAAACTGAAATAAAAATTAATACAAACTATATAGACAAAATATGTATGTAGATAAAAATGACAAAAACATAAAACAACAAAAAACTTAAACTGAAATTGAAAAAATAAAAACTAATTCAAACTATAAAAACTATAATAGTATCTCAATGATACTAAAATAACACTGGTGCAGAGAACCAATTCGATTAATTCGATTAAAGTCAATTCGGGTTTTTCATTTCATTACCAACTTTTCACTTGACCTTAAACAGAAAGTTTAACAGAAAGATATTTGATCGCTACATGCAAAGGTTTAAATGTTATTTACTGTATGATTAGAAACAGGCAGGGCATTACTGCCTGACGCACCTACTAATAATGAGTTATTAACTCATTTAATTTATTTAATAAAATTTTATTTTTTAGAACACTTTTAAAAAGCAGCAAAAAATCCACTTGTTTACTTTTTATTGTTTGTTTTTAATGTCTGTAACTCTTATTTTGTTTTCTTTTTTATATTTGGATTTAAAGCACTTTGTGAAGTTTGCTCTAGAAATAAAAAATACATATTTACGTATTTATATATATAAAAAAAGTTAGATAGTTCCAATAGTTTTTGCTGTTGTAGTTAATCTGGTATTGATACAGACTACAGAAATTTTGGTATTGTGACGATACAAGAGTAGTATTACAGTAAACCATGCTGGTCTTTTCAGTAAAGTACATGCTTATTTGTTATTTTGCGGATGCTTTTATGTAAATTGACTGATTTACTAGAAGGAAAGCGCTCACTTAGAATGATTGTCTTGCACAAGGATCAGTGTTAATGTGTTAGGTCACACTTTGTCATTCCCCCAACTAAAATACACTAGGCTCTCAGGAAAAGCGAAATAACATGCGGTACCGCTGTCTGGTCACTGATCACTTTTCCCCGCTCGCGAGCCTCCTCCTCAAAAGCGCTCTGCTTGGACTCCAGCAATTCCTTCTCAGCCAAATCAGCCTTCATCTGAGTCTCCAACACCTACAAAACACACAAGCACTGGGTTATTACTGTACACCTGACAAATGAACGGAGACTACCTTCAAAATGAGGCCTTTAAAAGCTTAATCTGAATCCAAAGACAAACACAAGTCAGGATCTTTTATTCAGTCGCTATAAATTTAATAACGAGTAATAAAGCTGGAGTATATTAGTCCTGTGCAAACGCCACGATGGAGGTAAACCGCTCTGTTGACTCTGTGAAACATCACTGATATTTGTCAGGAGCAGGAGAGTGTGTGCGTGTGTGCGTGTGTGTGTGTGTGTGTGTGCATTTGGCCCGACCTTGATCTTGTCTTCGTAAAGCTTTTCCTTCTGTTCCAGGTGTGCTTCCATTCGCTGTGCTGTCGCCTGCGTGTCACGCAAGTTCTCTTCCAGCTCCTGTGGAGGAACAGTTTATTGCTCACGAGTCTCAGTTATGTTTCATTTACTGTGAGTATTGCCTTGTTTCTCTATAAATGAGACATGAAATTAATGTAGACAGCAGGATTAAGCAGAATTAAGCAGAATTGGATGGGAAATGTTTAAAAGATTTCTAACTTTTGATTGCAGAAAGGTAAATCTGAGTACAGATTACTAGGGTATTTTTTTTATTTCTTAATAAAAAAAGCAAAAGACTCCAAGTAATTTCACTGATGAACAATAGGTCATTTTTCAGTTGTTAACATATTTCCTTAATGGGTCATCAGCAGTGTTATTTTAGTATTACTATAATAGTATTTATTAATATTATGAATTAGCTTTCATTTTTATATTTTCATTTTACATTTTAGTAATTTTGTTATGTGCTTTTGTCATTTTTATTACATTATTTAATGTAATAAAAAATATTTCACATTTTAGTAATTTGTTATGTGTTCGTCATTTTTATTATATATATTCTTAAATATTTCTATTTAGCTGTAATTTATTTTTATTTCCGTTTTAGTAATTTTACTACTTAAACTTATTTATTTCAGTTAGGCAACATTTCACATTTTCAAAAGTTGCTTTTTAAGATGATGTTTTTCATCCAATATTTATGTTTTTATTAATCTTTATTTTTCAAGGTTGTCTGGACAAAGTAAGTAGCAGATGCCTTTATCCAAACACAACATGTTAAGCCTGACATGAAATAATAGTCAGAAAAATCTTCTTCTTTTTTTTTATTGAACAGTTCATTGAACCTTTACACAAAATATATATTTTTTTAAAGTTTGTAAATGTATTTTGTCGAGTATCATGTTTGGTATTTTGTAGTATTTTAAATTAAACTTTAAAAAAATTATTTCAGTCATAGACACCATGTCAGTTTTTTAAGTTTAAGTTTTTCATCTAATATTTTTATTTTATTTCAGATTTATTTCAATAAATGAAAATGATTTAAAACTGGTTTCCATTTCATTTAAGCACTTGTTAATCGTGACTAAATCATAAAAATCAATAAGGCACAATGTAAATTATCAGGTTTAAAACACATCGTCATTGTGACACACATGATCATGGCCAAAGACTGAGATGATCCACTCCTGCAATCTGTCACTTTTGGAGCCGTGACAGGGCCAGAGAGCATGCTGGGAGCAGAGGAAAAGAAGCAGTGTAACTGCCAGGCTAAGCAGGTTGAAGAAAAACGAATAAAAGCAGAAAGTCTGTATTTAATGCAACCGCGAGTGTTTGAGGAGGTGTATCGCGCGTGACTAATAAGTGTTACGCGTCTTAATTAAGTAGCTTTACTGCAGGCATGTGACACCTCCATCTCATCGACATGTGGCGTCCTCATCGCTCCAGTGTTTACCTGTTTGTTTGTGTGTGTGTTTCAGATACAGTATGTGTAAATCAGCGGGAATTCAGCGCTCGCTGGAGTCTCAGTCTTACCATGATTTTATCGGCCATCTGTTGGATCTGCTGTGACTTGGTCTGAATGTCTTCTTTCAGTTTAGTTTCTCTCCGTTCCACCATCTCCAGTCTCTTCACCTGGTTCTCCAGGGTTTTCCTGCCATCCTGTTCCATCCAAAAAACAATAAATATCTCACACTGATGATGCATTGCCATGTTATTCAGACAGCTTGCGCTGAAAAAATGAGCTTTGTGTGAAAACAACTAAATCAATTGATTTTACTCAAGTCAGAAAAATTACTTATATCACTGAATCAACCTAAATACATTAAGTTGCATCAACAAAATCATATTTGTGACCCTGGACCACAAAACCAGTCACATGGGTAAATTTTTTGCAATTGAGATATATACATAATCTGAAAGCTGAATAAATAAGCCTTCCATTGATGTATGGTTTGTTAGCATATGACAATATTTGGCCGAGATACGACTATTTGAACATCTGGAATCTGAGGGTGCAAAAAAATCGAAACATTGAAAAAATCTCCTTTAAAGTTGTAAATTTATGTTCGCGATTGTGCTGCATTCACTCACAAAAATAAATGTTTTATATATTTACGGTAGGAAATTTCCAAAATATCTTCACGGAACATGATCTTTACTTAATATCCTAATGATTTTTGGCATAAAAGAAAAATCGATACTTTTGACCCATACAATGTATTGTTGGCTATAGCCACAAATATACCCGTGCGACTTGTGACTGGTTTTGTGACCCAGGATCACATTTAATAGTTACAGTAGATCAGATTTTGGTCCTGAAACAATATTTAGTTTAGATATTAACAATATTTAGTTCCATTGATAAAATGGAAATTTACATCAGAATATTCATCAACAATGAACCAATCAGCAGTGAGTTTGAGGCGAAACATCAGCAACAGTGGATCGCAATGGATGAACTGAGTTGTTTATATTTCCATTTTTGCATTTGGCAGATGCTTTTATCCAAAGCGACAAACATTGCAGTCAAGGTCTACATTTTTTTTCAGTTCATGCATTCCTTGAGAATATATGTTTGTTTGTTTGTTTTTAACGCCATGCCAGCTTCTGTGTATTGTCATGATATGTCAAAATATAAAAGAATGAACTATAATGATAACGGCACAGAGAAAAGATATCAGAATATCACAGCCAATCAGAATCCATCCTGCTTTAAAGAGCTGGAGCATTTAAAGAGGCAGGCAACAAAAGCGTGCTTAAAGGGATATTTCACTAGCCTGGCTCCGCCCTCCTACGTACTTCCGCTCAATTTTCATTTTCCTTCAGTACGTCGTCAGGGTTTGCGGTATATTCTTGGGTTTTTTCCGGCCAAATTTTTGGCGGTCCAATCAGCGAACAGGGCTGAGAACGATGACGTTGAGGTGCGCTAGTTTGAGTTGTAGACATACGTCACGACCAAACATTAGCGATTGGTTATGGCAGATCCAAAGTGGCTCTGGGTAGATCAAATAGTTTTAAACTTCAACAGAGTAAACTTGTACGAGAGTCTGGTAGGACCAGGCTAATATTTCACCGCTGGAAAGATGAATGTGTATTTAAATTGGGTCATTTATGTAGTAGAAATGTGAAATTATTTTAGAAGTTGGTGTCTTCTAGACTGAGAAAAGCCAGAAAATGTATTTTTGGCTCATGTGGATGAAAGACATCAACTCCCAGAATGCACTTGCTTCGCTGCCCTACGAGGACACTCCCAAGCCACGCCTACCGGTTACAGAGGGCAGTATCGGGAGAAATGATACAACTAGGCTACTAGTCGACTTGAAACTGAAAAGACGCCGTTGTATCGTGAGATCCCCCTATGGGCGGGTTGAGGACATGCGGAACGAGCTCCTCCTACTGGCTGGAGTCTCTCGACAAAAAAGCCTCTGATGAGCTAAATGATGATTTTTGCATCATCTGAGTTTTTTTCCAGACAAACAATACAGAAATCTCTCGTCACAGGGGGACATGAGGGAGGGAAGCACGGTCACTCGAAAATACTACCGGGTTTCTACTGATACAAAGCTTAATAGTTATCACTCTTAGTGTGCCTTAAAACTATATTTGGTTTAACTATGTTAAAAAGTGTATAAAAAGTTTCTCACGGCATTATAAACAGCACCATCTAATAAAATATGCATTAGGGATAAAGGATTTTGACAAAACGAACATGTTGGTGGATCTTCTCCTAGTATTAAAGACTTGTGTTATTCTGGAACGGCCTATTCAGCAACTGGTATAAATAATCTGGTCCCATCGATTTAAAACAATGATAGAAACTTCTTCTCCCAACTTTGGGACTGATTTCATGGAGTTGGTTCATGGTTTATAGATCACACTTGTTTGCCATTTGTTATCAATACAGGAATCTATTATGTATTCGATCCATATTAGATCCATATTTGGGGGTACTGTGCAATTATGAATGTCTTCCCTGTGAATCAAACCCATAACATACAAGTGTTTGAGCTACAGGAATTGTTTCCTACTTGTTCTCTGTGTAATAATAATAAAGTTGAATCTAATATAATCATAATCGTAATGATATTTGTAAATAAAGCCTGTTTAATTGAGTCAGATCGCTGGAGTTGCTGTGACCTCAGTCTCTCGCAGGCGTCTGCGCAGGCTGTCGGTGGAGTCCTCTTTAGTCTGCAGACGCTCCAGGTCTCGCTCCAGACGCTCTTTAGCATGACGAACGTTCTGCAGGAGATCTGTGGCTTCTGTGCTCGCCTTCACGGCCTGGAAGAAAGGGAAGCTGCTGGGTCAAAAATGTGTACAGAAAAAGACTAAAAATGCTACAGTAAAAACATTTTGGTTAACTGAATATTAATCAGAAAACAGGAAAAAATGTTTGACTGTAAATTATTTTACCATATAAGAGAGTGTTTAATGTTTAAGTTTGGCCTTGCATGTAATTTTACTGTAAAATACTGTCAATTGAATTGTTTTTTCAAATGAAAAACAGTGAAAGGGCAGTTTCATTTCTTTTTATTTAATTTGTTTCATGTTACATTTTATGTAATGTAGTTCATGTTTATTGCATGTATTGTTTATTGAAGCTGCTCTGATGGTGTTTTGTGTGTGATTACTGATGTCTATATACGAGTATTGGCCATGCTTTATGGACAGTATTATTCATCATGTGGCTTGCTGTTTTACCACCTGTATTATTATGGTGGTTATCACATTTTAAGGTAATAAGTCGATTTTGGCATTTCAAGTAGCTTGGTATTTTAACATTATATCACTTAATTAAATATACAGTTAAAGTTGTAAAATAAACAGCCACCAATATGCCATTCTGTAATACCGGGAACATTGTCACTGTGTTTTTATAGTGGATTTCTGGTAACTGCAGTAAATGACACTGTTACGCTATAAATATCAATCATAGATATCATAGATCATCTATCCATGAAAAGTCAAGTAAAATTTCTGTAGTGCTTTATACAATACAGACTGTTTCAAAGCAGCTTCACATGAATAAACTGGAAAATAACGTCCAATAAAATTCATCAACTATGCAATAAATTCAATTTCAGCTGTAAAGCAGCTCTTCAGAAAGTAATAGCATCATTATTCTGCTCAATTTAGTTAACTGTGTCACTGTTCACTGTCAGTGAGTTCAATTCAGTTAACAATGTAATTATTTAGCTCAAGTCAGTTCAATGTTGATTCAGTTCAGTTCAATAACAGTGTTGAAGTTGCGAAGTCAGTGTCATTATCAAGCTCAATTAAGTTCAGATTTTGTTCTCATGCTATAGTGTCAATGCAGTAAATATTACCGAATATTAATTTAAAACCAGCATAACAAATGTTTCAGATCTTCAAGCAGGGCTGAATTGGAAATAAATGTACACGGTACCTTGGCAAGCTTCTCCTGGAGTTCTTCGGTCTTCACTTGTTGCTCTGCATTGGTCTGAGACATTTACAAATAAAGAAGCTTAAATACAAAAACAGCTGCATTAGCAATTTGATGAAAAACAGCATGAATTTCTGGGCCAGACTGGTTCATTCTGGTTCATGCTATATTGTTGGTTACACTAGCACTAAATATGTGCTCTTCTCAACAGTTTGTCTGCAAAAGGTAAATGGAAATAATGAGTTGTTATTGGTGATGTGGGACTGGATGTACCTTCTGTAATTTGGTCAGAAGCTCCTCCATCTCAGCTTTGCCTTGTTCTTTAGCCTAAAAAAACAGAAAAATATAGACTGATCAAACCTCGTCTAGCGTGCATCAGCTGGACAGTTCTTGTTTTGAAGTTAAACGAACCTTCTGAATCTTCTGCTGGTATTCCACAGCCTTCCTCTTGAGCTCCTCGCTGGTCTGACGAGACTCTTTCAACTCAGATTCGTACAGGTCACTGCGACGGCGAGCGGCGGACAGGTTCTCTTCCAGCTGACGAATAGACACTCGCATTTCCTCCAGCTGAGCGTGGTACTCCTGCAGGGTCATTAATTGTTAAAATAGCACTTTAGTTTCTCTGTGTCCATGTCTATCAGAAAGAACAGAAACAATGTGTCTATTATTTAGTTCATACACTCTTAAAAAATAAAGGAGATTTTCTCTGCAATGCCATAGAAGAACCATTTTTTGGTTCCCCAAAGAAACTTTCAGGCATCACTTTTTAAAAGAACCATTTTTTATTAATGTAAAGAACATTTTAATAATCTAACGAACCTTTTTCCACAGTAAAAAAACTCATTGGACACTCAAACTGAGCAAAGATATGCAATTTGGTGCAGATGCTGATATTTTTATGGCCAATAAGTAAGATGAAATTCTGATGCTTGTAATGTAGATCAGTGAGATCTTTATAACAGCACAGCAGATACTCAGATAAAATGCGTATGAGTATCAGTCGTCACTATATATCTGCCAATGTAAAGTCTTAGTAACATGATATAAATGCTTAGTTTTATGATCAAAGCTGTAGTTTTAAAAAGTATAATGCAATGCAATGCTGATTGATAGATGAACAAATAAACCTTCCTCAAAAGTGCCTGGCTCATATCTGATACTCATATTTTAACATGATTCTTGTAAAAAATGATGTATGGATAGTCATGTAAACCTGAGTTGCTTCAGTCTAGTAAGTGTTCATCTTGAAATATTACTGACAGTGATAATATAAAAGTTATTCTTATGGTACATCAGAGCAGATTTCACATCAAAAAGACCCGTGATCCACAAGCTGAAGGTGAACGTTTGTATAGTTTCACATAAAGGCCTTTTACTTGCTAAAAAAAAAGTATAAACAATCAATCAGAAGACAGAAGGCAATGTAGTAGACTGTGTGCAACAGGTTTTAAGCAACGTTTTGACTAAACTAATAGTTTAGAGGCCTTAGATGTTTCGTATCAAATATGATACTGTAGGCTTTATAGAGTAGATTTAATATGTTTAGTGATAGTTTAATATCCTTGAGCTTTAACAGACACAACATCACCCATATGGGAGAGGAGTATTACAAAAAGTATAAAGGATTCGAGTGAAGTACATAGTTAACAGTTTTGTGCAAAATGGCAGAATCAAATAAAACAGGCGAATTAGAAGACCTTGTGAGAACATGAGAGGAGAGAGGAGATGAAATCAGTCTGAGTAACCGACCATGTGATACAGAGAGAGACCAGCACATGAAAAGCAGAGCGGAGAAGTGGATAAATAAGTGTGCTGAGTGGGTGAAAGGGCAGAGAGTGGGCGAATGCAGTGAGTGTGCCAGTCCGAGTCCGATCAGCTCTGGTCTTTTCATCAGCCATTAGCTACAGGTCACAAATCACATGCGTTACGAAGCCATAATCGTCTAACGAGATGTCTTACGGCATTTTATGATAAATGGAAGCCTTGAGCTAACTAGAGGGGAAAAGGAAATCCGGCACGACAAGCATAGAAGATACAATCAGTAACTGCCTCTGTTTATTAACATTGTAGTAAAGGATGTTAAACCGTGGGGAAAGGTTGTGCTGTGCGTGTAAACCTCACTCCCCTGGCCTCAAGAGGCGCTCTGGCGGTAGAGGCTGCAGTCTTTAGCGTCCTTAATGCAGTCCAGGGTTCTCAAGTCTCACGCATTGGCCGTGAGACACACGCAATTCAACCAGTTCACACGCTCACACGCCACACCGTGTATTTCTCACGCTGAAAAGGCAATGCCAACCAAGTTGTCCTGCAAGCTTTATATATAACGTTGTATACGAGGCGCAGGCACACAAAGTGAAGTTTCCTGACGCCAGCACGTATCTCGGCCAGATTGCGTTCGTTACTAGGCAACATAGATGCGCGAACACACGGAAGTTGACGAAACATTCTCGGCCACCGTACGTTCGTTACTAGTAACCAACAACATCGCGCGAACACACGTCGTGATGGAGAAGGTAAGTTGGAAGAAAGCTCGTCTAACATTTTTAGGCTAGAACATTTAATATATAACCCATCATTGTATACATTTATTGATGCAGTCAAAAACTCTACAACTACTTTGCAACCAGGCCAGAAGCTTTGGCTCAGTTTGGCTAGCTTACGTTATCTGAAACTAGGGAAATGTTAGTGGGTATGGGAAGGAATGAAGATGTATTTCTTCATATTTTTGTCATTTTTGTATATTTGTAATTTTGAAATATAACATTAAAGAGTATATTTGATGTGATGAATTGCTCTGTCATTTATCAGATTTACAGATTTACCAATTGTTATAATTTCAATTTGTGCTGGTTAATTATGGTTAACAATGAACAATGGGTAAAATGGGGGGGGGGGGGGGGGCTCAATTAGGGCTCCTCCCCTAACCGCATGTGATCTCACTCCAAGCTTTTGATAAAACTTGAGAACCCTGGCAGTGTTAGACAGTGACCAATCCCCAACCAAAAAATATATATATATATATATTTGTTTTGTTACAAGTGTTAATTTCGTTTACAAAAACTATTATGAAAAATGCACGTTGACGACCTTTTTTCCCCTGACTTAGACAAGACGATGAGAGACGACACCCACGTCATTAAACGATAACTGTGACTGTATCAACACATGCAATATCGTTGACAAAAAAGACTAGATTCAAATGTGTCTAAAAAAAAATAAAACTTGACCAACACTTATTTTTGTCGAATAAAGGAGGAGACAACACATATGACTGTTTTTACGAGTTCAAGCTTAAAGTCTCAGTCAGAGCTTTTCTGTTAAAAGAGCACATCTGGCAACCATGCGCGCGCGCGCTTTCTACACTGCTGAAGAAGCGCGCGGATGATCTGAAAACACAGACAAGTGAGCTGGAGTTCTTCATTTGAGATTTTCTACTTAAATTAAAGTGTCATTCAGTCGGTCTGTGTTCTGTCACGAGCCGCTTGCGCTGTTTGTGCGACTAAATCTGCGAACAAAACGCAGGCTGATATTGTCACACCACGATCGGTCATACTGCAGCCAGAGTAGTAGCCTATACCCATAATGCACTTTGACGGTCGACCACTTCCAGATGTAGTCGAAAACGCATCCAACCGGTTTACTTTCGTAGTGTAAACTCTCATGTGGTCGAATGTGTTCGAACAGCCACAAAAGAAGCCTACTCTCCGCCTACAGAATGCGTGAACATTATGGGAAGTGCACTAGACAGAGAGGATTTAAATTTTGTCGGCAGGAGACCCAAGTTTAGTTTGAAGATGAAAAACGTACCAAGCACAATGTTCTCTCTCATCATTTATGATTTCTGGTCTTGCGGCTGTCAGAGCAGAAACGAAAGCTGCTGCTCTCTGTGGGTTTCTGTGTTTTTTCAGTGTCAGAATTCCCTCACTCGTTTTCATTCACTCCATCAAGTGGACTATATCTATATTAGTGGAGTTTTATAGGAAATAGTGAATGAGGGTTTGGGGGTGATTTCGGACACAGCTAGTCATTCAGGGTTTGAGGGGACAAATGAGGTAAAAAAGAAATAAACCATTTAATTCTTAACTTTAATAGTCCGAAAAGTCCATTCAGTTACAGTAGGTAATAAGTAATATGTGGATGCGCAATGCAAGAGCTTTTATGTAAACAGATCGCGTGCTTTATTTATCCAATCAGTGACACTGACACTGCAAAATATGCAAATAAGAATGTTAAACCAGGGTTTAGTAAAGTACAGTGAGATTACAGTTTATGAATACCCTGGATTAATTGCTAGCCTGGGTAAATTATGGTCAATGTGATAACCCAGGATTGCATTTACCCTGGGTTAAGATAAGAATGACCCAGGGTTAACCATTTCAAGTGAAAAGCCCTTGAGACCAACTATTAACTTTGCTGTTGTCTCTCATATTACAATGCATTTAACAAAAGCAATAAGGCACTTGAGGCTGTGCTATATTGTGAACGTGGAGAGGGAAAACAGCCAAGTACAAAAGAACAGATATAGAAGAGCATGTTTGTGATTTTTGTTTTATATTACCATAATGAAGATTATAATTATTCAACAGAAACGACAGAAAAGAGGTGCTTGACATTTTGTGAAATTGCCTTCCAAATGAAATTCATAATATGAAAAAAATCAGCTCAGAGTGAGTCAACACAATCTCCTTCTGTCAGTCCTCTATGCTAATGTGACTGCTTAATTATCAATAGTGAGCTAATTGCACAAATAATGTCAATTGTGACTATACCATTTTGCGGTGTGGGCTGGGATCAAAACATCTGCATTAGTTTCAAGCACTAAAATAGATCCTGAACGCAACATTCATCCATCACAAAGAAAAATCACAAATGAGATCTCTTGAATATCTCAATTGTCCAATCAGATTAAACGGAAAGCCAATTGAAGCTTTTGATTAAATCTCATGCTTTTCTAATTTTTCTTTGGAAATGTTTGTATTTTCAGCAATTCAGATATACAACACTTTAGATATCAGTAATCAGGCATTGAAAAAACATAATGATCAAACACCACATAATCTCTCATGCTTCTCCACAAGAGTTTAGCAACAGATCTTTACAATGTCTTAAAATTTGGCTCATTAATGTCTATTTATTTTCAAGAGAAATATCAGAGACAAAGTTGAAGAAAAATACAATAGAATATAAGAGTTTAGTTTAAGATGAACTAGAATTGAAATTAGTTCAACTGAACAATTACTTCAGTTCATGACTCCACGAAAAAGAATGCAGTAAATAAACATGTTAGGCTTTTAAGACTGTATTTACATTATTCAAAGCAACTTTCAAATGAGTAAGTCCACTAAAAGCCAAAAAACTAAAAGCACAAATAAATCTGTCAGCCACTAAAACTTCCATCTGAACTGGAAATCTCCCTCTAAAAGCAGCTCTCTGAAATTGCAGCTTAATGGGCCGAATCCCTCTGAGCTTAACAAACCAGTAAGGAACTTCATATATTAAAAATATATTTCTGTGCCACTTTATTTTTTATTTTTTAAGCACGAGAGAGCCCAAAAGCTAGTCATTTTCCCCCTTCAGTAAAAAAACTTAACCAAAACCTGTTCTAAGATGAATCACAACATTCCAAACTTTGATTAAAAGCTACGATTTTTAATTCTTTAAATTATCAAAATCTTTAATTTTGATTAAAGTCTGGAAAAGGACGATGGTATAACGCTGATGAGGAACTACTACTATTCCATAAAGTATTGCCAATGTTGTAATCAAATCAGGCAAAACTGTTGATTACAAGTCACATGCTATGAGTATAAGACGGGTTGGAAATACAGTCTGAATTAGTGGTGGGGATTTTTAAGTGAATCTTTCAGCAAGTTATATTGTTACACAAATTAGGTGCGTCAAGTGACCGTCTTTAAGAGAGAGTCATTCGAATCATTCACTCAACTGATTCGTTCAAATGTGCCGATTCATTAAGGAATGACAAGTGACTTTTTAAAAGGGAGTATTCGAATCATTCACTCAACTGATTCATTTAAACATACAGATTTATTAAAGAACAACACAAGTGACTGTTTTTAAGAGGGAGTCCTTTGAATCATTCACTCAACTGATTCTTTCAAACACACGATTCATTAAAGGAGAACTCCGGTCAATTTTAACATTGAGCTCATTTTTTTGTAAATTTGGAGTGCTGTCAATACAGAGAACAACGACAGTTGTTCGAATTGTACAATTGTACAATAGTAATCGATTGTCGAGTTCATGCGCATTGGTTTAGTTACTATGGACTTCGACCGAAAACAGGATGTAAATACAGGTATGTGCGCTGGCTGAAATAACATCATTTTTATTCATATCTTTCACATCTACTGCAGTCAGATTCACCGTGTTCACTCTGAAGGAATCACTCACAATGGCTGTGCACTTGTAATGACACATCAAGGATGTTAAGAGGCTAAAAGCAGGTTTAAAACTTGCCCCATTGAAGTCAACAGGGTGCAAATTTTAAAAAGAGGATAACACGGTGTAGGCAACACCGATTTTTGTCGTTGTTCTCTGTATTGACAGCACTCCAAATTTACAAAAAAATGAGATCAATGTTAAAATTGACCGGAGTTCTCCTTTAAGGAATGACAAATGACTGTTAAGAGGGAGTTCTTCAAATCATTCACTCAACTGATTCGTTCAAACACATGATTCATTAAGGAACGACACAAGTGACTGTTAGAATCATTAGAATCATTCACTCAACTGATTCATTCAAACACAGATTCATTCCGCAAAGAAACACATTGCTCAGAGAAAAAGCAGTTGTTCCTGCTTTGACTTTATTTGGGAATATTTTTGTTGCCGGAGCAAAAAATAGACAAAGTAACTGTAAATATTATGTCTAAAACGTATGCTATTTAACATTAACTTATTGAACTATTTAAAAGTTTTTACATTGCATATGTTACAACAATTTAAGTCTTTACAGTCTGAGTTACACATTAATAATGAATTAATAACTGAAAACAGGACATTTAGACTATGCGGCGGAGTTTGAAAGCATCAAACTAGTAGCAAAATCCTGCAGAACCAAACTAACAGTTTGATCAAATCTGTAGGATAAAACGAAAAGTGAACACTTAATTTAAAGTCTGATTGCTGCTAATTCGAGACCTTTGCCAGCATGTCACGACAGCATTTCCACTGCATCTGCAACATCCTTCACTGCTAGGTACCATTTTTGTCTCCATGGCAACCGCAGTGCGATGGAGTCTGGCTCTGGGGGAGACGTGCAAGAAGCGGCAGAAAGCAGGCTATTTTTCTATCATGTTCTTACCTTCACATTTCATTCTTCCGTCTTGCGTTCTCCATCACTTTACTCATGGCTTTAAGTGGCCATCGCTATTTCAGAGAGTGTTTCAGAAGCGGAGATGGACAGAGTTCATTTGTATATCAGCAGGGCTCTTTCTAGCAGATGCTCTATAATAATAAATAATCGGAGAAATCTGCGAAATGCTCACTTAGACCCCCCAGTGTTAAACAAAGACACAAAATGCTTCAATATACAGACACGAATGAACCACGATGCACTCACAGAAACTTTCCTGAAACCTCCAGTTATGTCATTCAGACTTGCAGAAACCACTGCATACAGACACACAATGAATCCAGTCCTTTTTCCAGATCTTAAATCAAACACCTAAACCCTCTGTATAATACTACTAATCTCATATTTCTCCATGCATCCAGTACAGCAGCATGCAGGACTCATCTGAAGCTTTACATTTCATTTAGAAATGTCAATTTTATAGTATTTTTTTATTATTTAAAAAAACAAAACAAAACTAGTTTTGCTTGTAATGTGTGTTTGTGCTATGATTCTGTACAATACATGACATTTACAGTGATTGCCTTGTTAATGCAATAAAATATTTAAGTTCTGCAAAAACAAGTCGATTACACTTTAGTTCAATGAGTTCCCAGTATTTAACGTTAGATAATGCATTAACTAAAATGTTAATTGTTAGTTAATGTTAGCTCAGGACCATTAATTATTATTAATAAATACACCTTTTGATTTTTATTATTAAATGTTGAAATTAACATTATGATTAATACATGCTTTAGATGTAGGGCTGGGTATTAAATTTCGATTCACAAGCTTGATTGAATTTGATACAATTCTGATTCAATTCGATCCGGAAAAACATCTCTCAACTAATGCTGTAAACTATACAGGAAGTCAGTTAGGCTACATTACTATAATATAGAAAGTTAAAATTGGTTTAAATTAGTGCTGTCAAATCGATTAATCCCATATAACAGTTTTTGTTTATATAACGTGTGTATATATTATTATATATATATTATATATATATATATAGAGAGAGAGAGAGAGTGAGAGAGAGAGAGAGAGAGAGAGAGAGAGAGAGAGAGAGAGAGAGAGAGAGTATATATTTACATATATATGTGTGTGTGTATATATATATATATATGCACACACAAACGCGCACACACACACATATATATATATCTAATATGTATAAGTATAATAATATATATAGGCCTACACACATTATATAAACAAAAAACTTTTATGTTAGATGTGATTAATCGCGATTAATCAATGTGACAGCACTAGTTTGAATTAAAAAAACTTAAATTGCACACAAGGACGTTTTTATAAAAAGAAAGTAATAATACTAACTTTATAATTACATAATTATGTTTCTACTCCAATACGTTTTTTGGTGGCTCTCCAATATACATTAAATTAAAGAACAGTAAGAAATTATAATGAATATGTAATGTGGTGCATATATTTAGCAAAATGCTCCTCTCTAGAATACATTTTTCTAGCTGACTAACGAGTTTACGGTCGCTGAATGACTTTTCTGAGGTAAATGTGATGTTATGTGACATACTGTTTACAAGCTTTCCACAGTTGAAACACTGATTTGAGCGATTACATGAGACATGATACGGATTTGGGTAAGTGGTACTGTATCTTTTAGCACACCTTCTGATGTTCATTCATGTTTATTTCATGCTATAACTAGTAGTAAAGTATATTATATATATTTATACTAGTATGATATTACGCTGTACCCACATTGGACCAGCGGTTTGAAAAATTAATGGATGGATGATTCAGCTGAGGGCATCACTCTCACAGTGCATTATGGGTATTCTCTAGCCATCGAGTGTACATTGGTTGTACACTCATTTTTGCAGTGCATTGTGGGATTAAATGAGTGCACTCGATAATGTGCACTATGGTTTCGGACACCAGTACAAATGGCTGTTCCCTCAAATAATGCCCTATTTAAGTACCCTGGAAATCCAGAGTTCTCACGAGAGCACAAGTTGAATTTGCTCTGGCGTCGAGTAATGATGCTCATTAAATATGCCCTTGTATGCGAGTTGCACCAATCACATTGGGTTATCTGATATAGGCGGGCCAGAGGCGAGCTAAAGATGACGACAGCGCTGTGACGTCGAAGTTATTAATAAACATTGCAAGATGGCTATGGATGAACACCAGTTGTTTGAAACGGCTTTGGCCGCTACAATGAACGAGTTAGACTTGGCTTTTTATCTAAAAGAGAAACAGAAGACGGCGCTCGAATCATTCCTTTGCAAGAAGGGCGTTTTTGCTGTTCTGCCGACCGGATACGGCAAGAGTCTAATCTACCAGTTAGCTCTGCTGGTAGCTAAGCGTATGGAGCTTATTGCTGTGATTGGTCGTAGTGTTATCCAATTGTGTGCAGTGAGATTCTCAAATGCATGCTTGGTGCCGCCCCTCGAGCTGGCCGATTTTCATTAGTCGATTCCAGACCATTAATCTTTCAGATTTAGGTCTGGATTTCCAGGCTACTATTTAAGGGTATAGAGGGTGTGGTGGATTTTTAATAGATAAAATAGTAAACTTTATATCAAACTATCCATGTCTCTAACATCTAACCTTACTTCCTAACATAACACTTTGAAACACAATGTACTAAAACGTTCTGTCCTGTGTTTTTGAATGTTGTTTGTTGTGTTGCCATACCCCTTTGACTTTGGTTGTGTGAGTGTAAAAATAACAAATTTGGGAAATGAAACTAGACAGGTGACTAAGTTTGAACCTTGTGATTAACAATGAAGTAATCATTAAAACAAAGTTTGCTTTACCTAGTAACAGAAGGGTTTGCATATGAAGAACCAATCAAATTCATATCATTTTGCCATACCTCCCTATTCTATAAAAACTGTTGTATTCGAGTTAGCTGGTGGGAGTCTCAATGGAATTTGTAGAAGCCCTGCTTCTTGGGAGAGATTCCCTGAGAACTGCTCGGGAAGATCTCCTGGCCATGATTAAAGCATTTGAAGGACATTTGCTGAGGTCTGTTTGTCAATTATTCCTGTGCAGGAAGAAAGCTAGTTAGGGAAGCAAGTTAGTTAGATAGACTATTTATTAAGCGTCGATTGGAGACGTTAGGGAATGTCAATTGGAGATGTTAGGGAATGTCGACTGGAGACAACCCAGCGAATGTCGATTGGAGACAACCCAGATAGTTAGGTTTAGGGAAAAATCTACGACAAGGGCGATTCCAGACACAGCCGATATACATTGTCAAAAGCGCTGAAATGAAAAAGTGCATCGAATCCGAACCTGTTCTTTGATTTCCTGCAGTTTGTTGCTCTGTTCCCGTATATCGTGCAGCAGCTGCAGGGCTTTATCATCCTCCTGCGACACCTCCATGCGGGCCTGCTCCAAACTGCGCTTTAAACTCTGAAATGCACACACAAACACAAATTGAATTAGTGCAATTCAGATCACGGCACATTTCCACATCTGGACAGTATACCCACACTGCACTCTGTGATGTAGGTGGCCAGGTCTTGTTCTAAAATGGTCCTCTGGGTTTCTGAAGCCTTGAGCTCCACGTCTTTCTGCTGCAAAACAGACTCCAGGTCCGACATCTTGCGCTGCACTTTTGAAATCTCCTGTTCCATCTTCCAAAACAACAAGGACAATATGCACACGCCTGAGGGATTGAATCATCCATAAAATAATATAAGACTTCACTGTGTAGTGCAGCAGACGTACCTTTATATATGATTCCTCTAGCAGTCTGAAGGCTTCGGCTCTAAAGGTCTTGTTCTCGATGAGCTTGTAAGGCTGAAAGACGAGGTCTGAATAAACTTGCCCTTTCTAGAAGAAATAAAAAAGGGAGATGTTGAGAAAAGCAACAAGAAACCACATTTAGACTTTAATTATACCAAAACAAATTATTGAAACTTCTGCTTGTATAGTAAACTAAACTAAAAAAAAAACTGTTGTTATGATTGTTCACAAAGCCAGCGAAACAATTAAATGCTCCGTTTCAGCTCTAATTAAGCCAAGAGATATGTAAATTGATTCAACTCTTCGGCGCAAATCTCAGAAGTTTCAACAATATGAGTACAAACAATAAATAATTAAACACTGCAATTATTATATTGCACATGATTCGATTCCAAAAACAAATGAGAGTAAGAGATGCCAGGACACATTTCATTTCCATTTATTTGATCATCAAACTAGATTTTTACACAAGCTGCACAATTTGAGGAATCATTAATAAACATTACCGTTTAAAAGTTTGGGGTCAGTAAGATTTTTTTTTTTTAAAGAAACATATTTTATTCAGCATTACATTAAAATGCTGTTCTTCTGAACTTTCTATTCATCAAAGAATCCAGAAAAAATGTATCACTATTAAGCAGGGCAACTGTTTTCAACACTGATAATAATCATAAATGTTTCTTGAGCAGCAAATCATCATATTAGAGTGATTTCTGAAGGATCATGTGACACTGAAGACTGGAGTAATGATGCTGAAAATTCAGCTTTGATCACAGGAATAAATTACATTTTAAAATTAATCACATAGAAAACAGTTATTTGAAATTGTAATAATATTTCACAATATTACTGTTTTTACTGTATTTGTGATATAAAAAAAAATGCAGCCTTGGTGAGCAGAAGAGATTCTTTCAAAATTATATATTTTTAAATCTTACTGACCCCAAACTTTTGAACATTTACATTACATTTAGTCATTTAGCAGACGCTTTTGCCCAAAGCGACTTACAATTTAGGACTAAATTAAGCGAGTCATTGTGAAGAGGCAAAAACAACGCAAGAAGTCCTCAGTTCAGACATTGTTCAGTGTAGCATAAGCCCGATAAGGGAGGATTAAAGGAAAAGGAAAGATTTTTTTTATGTTTTTTTTTTTACTTGTAACACAAAGCGGCACTGAAAAGAGTTCATGAACCGCATTTCTCTGACATAAAACTAAACCAAAATAATAATAATCATCTTGCACTGATCATCTTGAACTTTTCATCCGATCAAATGCTCTCTGGTTTCTAGAACGAGAACATATACCGAAATCCTTCCTACCATTTTGCTTTCCGAATCCCACAAAACTGTAAGTATTGTGTGCTGTACGTGCATATGAGCTCAGCACAGAGCGTATAGTGCGGTCTATTTTTAACAAGCCCAATCATATTAGATATGCACAGACTGTTTCTAACTGCCACTCTCCACTTGGCATCCTTGGAGATGGAGAGAAAAAATGAACCACAGAAGAAAAGAGCTCCTAATAAAAGCACAAACATCTCTACTCCTCCATATCATTCCCTCTCTCTCTATCTCTCTCTCTCTCTCTCTCTCTCTCTCGCTTTCCTTTCAGTAGCATGAAGCTTTACAATTCAGCGTTAGGAGGCTTATAGATTACAAAACACACACACACACACACAAAACCCAAAAGATGCTTATGGAATCGTTTTCCTAACCCAAAGCAGCCGTATGAACTCATGTTCACATTCACAGAAACGTGCAGCCTGAAGGATCACACACACACCAAACATGTCAAACCTGCTGAAAGTCCCGTGACTCTCTTTCAAACGTGCGCTACAGACTCAAACCCGTGACTACAGGTGTTATAAATACACACACTGCACATCCAATGAGTGTATCACATCCTTGCATGAACACAGATGTTATTTATGAGATAAAACTATATGCACCGCACATCCAATGAGTGTATCACATCCTCGCATGCACACAGATGTTATTTATGAGATTAAACTATATGCACCATCAGTTTTTACTGAAGTCTAAAGGCCCCAAAAATGTCACTGCATCAGATCAAGTGTATCTGTGTGTCTCAAAGGTCTTTTCTCTTCACTTTTCTGTCAGTCAGCTGGTGTTTTAGGGGTTTTTAGTGGATGTGTGTTCGAGGTGTCTAGCAGAGGAACCACACTAACCATGAGAAGCACATTATTAACTACGAACATGATTCACTAAATTAAACTACAATCAAAAAAAAACTCTGATGATGATGATTTCAACAACGAATATGAATTCTGTCTGATTTTCATTTGAAGTGTTGAAGTGAACTAATCTGTGATCAAAGATTATAACCCTGGATGACAAAACCAGTCACGAGTCGCACGGGTTTATTTGTGGCTATAGCCAACAATACATTGTATGGGTCAAAATTATCGATTTTTCTTTTATGCCAAAAATCATTAGGATATTAAGTAAAGATCATGTTCCATGAAGATATTTTGTAAATTTCCTTCCGTAAATATATAAAACATTTATTTTTGTGAGTGAATGCAGCACAACCGCGAACACAAATGGACAACTTTAAAGGAGATTTTCTCAATGTTTCGATTTTTTTGCACCCTCAGATTCCAGATCAATTATTATTTAATTATTAGATCCTCAGTTCAAATAGTCGTATCTCGACCAAATATTGTCCTATTCTAACAAATCATACATCAATGGAAAGCTTATTTATTTATATATTTTAAAAAAATCATTTACCCATGTGACTGGTTTTGTGGTCCAGGGTCACATATGGTGAGAGGTGAACATGTAATACAGTATTTCATGATTTTTTCCCTCAAAATTAACACAAACTGCATCCACCATAGGTTACATAACCAGAACATGCAAATGGTCAGGCAAAAATATGATTATACTTCTGAAGCCAGCTGGATGCATAATTTAATATGTAGAAAATCAACACAGTGTTTCAAGAGGAGACATGTTTTAATTATTCTGATCTCTCGGCTAATACTGATCTCTTGGGGAGGGAGAATAAGAGAAATTCAGCTGTAAAGAAACAGGAAACTAAACAAGAAACTCTGACCGAAGGGGGTGAAAATCACAACAGTTCTCAAAGCAGAATGTTTTTCAAAGTTCTGACACACTGACATGCTGAAGGCAAGAATGAATATTAAATCATTGATCATGGAACATCAACGTGAACACGAGCTCATCTGATTGACAGAGGAGGTCAGTCATCATACTGATATGTTCAATATCTGTACAACAGGTCTAACACTTGACTGTCATTCTTTGATATGGCTAGAACTAATTAAATAAATAAAATCACCAAATTAAAATAAATAAATTCAATAAAATAAAACAAAATAAAAAACTGAGTGATGAGTACTGTCAAATCGATTAATCATGATTAATCGCATCTAACACAAAAGTTTGTTTATATAATATATATGTGTGTGTGTGTGCGTTTG